>CAJNDT010003513.1:0-718276 GCA_905221615.1 Symbiodinium sp. CCMP2592
GCATCAATGACGTCGAGTCGACTCTGAGACGCTACAAATTGGCAACTAGAAGGTTGACTCATTTGGGACTTCCAGACATCGCTCCTGGCGAGGAGCTGAGGGCTATATCCAATACGATCAAAAATATTGAGAAGAAGTGCCCTGCGCTTCCTATAAGAATTAATCTCTTAAAGCTATTTACCGAGACCTCGTCGCGTCCCACGTCGGATGGAATCGAGAAATACCTGACCACCATCGAGACTCAGATTACCGAGCTTAGTGTCGATGAATCGTATAGAAGTTTCAAGCAGGACTTTGGAAATATATCAGTGATTTCTACGGCAGCTGCTGAGAGGGGAACTCATAGGAGCTACTTGCAGTCGAAGCCTGGAGGTTATGAGAAGAAGAATTATCAATTCGAATATGAGGGACCGTGAGGAGGAGACGCAGGGAAAGGAAAAGGGAAAGGAGATAAAGGTGAGAAAGACGGTAGCAAGGGAGCTAAGGGAGGCAAGGAAGGAAAAGGAGGGAAAGGAGGCAAGGAGAAGGATTCCCATTCCAACGCGGCTAATGCGACCCCTAATCCTATTCCCAAGGCTACTCCGAAAGTCAGGCTCAAAGCTGGTCCGAAAGCTAACGCTAAAGCAAGCGCTAAGCAATTGCTCGGAATTAATAAGAATCCAAATGAGGCTGTCCTAATGCGAAGGCTTCATCTATCAGAATCTTCAGATTATAAATAGATCTAGTTGCTGCACCGATATATGACTACAAGGACTTCATGAGCAGATATATGGATACGTATATTATCAAAGACGGGCTCATATCAGGAAGAGACGATCAATCGGTCGTAGTGGCTAAGGCGACAACTAATCTTCCGGAAGGCAGTATTGGTCCTCCAGATCGAATCTTATTGGGTAGTGGGGCAAACGAGCTCTATAGGCCTCTGACCGCTGATACCGATACGGAAGATACGACTAAATATATGTCGTTGGATATCACGCTGGCTAGTGAATAACCAATTCAATTCTACAAGATTCGCAAGGATGCTGAGTTCTTGATGCCCATGAAGTCTACGGAGTGGATCTGTGATTTAGCCAAGCTGGCCGAGGCAGATTTCCGAATCACGTGGGATTGGGATGGACCATCTTTGGAGATACGATGCGGACGAAATATGCCAATCTATTTGGATAATAATTTGTCTTTCGTATCATGGGAGAATTTCCATGAGATCAGATCTGTCATTTATAGGACTCACCCTACCAGGGTGAACAAAGCCGTATCCGCCAGCGATGAAGACAAACCTCGTGAGGAGGAGGTATCCGACCACGTCATCCTAGACGAAGATGAATATATGCAGATAGAAAGGGATGGACACCAAGAAAAGGATCATATTATAATCGCCAAAGAGGGCTATCTGGGCCATGAGGCGCTATAGTCAATGGAGGACCTAGCAACAAAGCTGCTTGAAAAGACCGCCTGAAGACTGTTGATATCCTTAAGATTTTGCAGGCTGTGCCACTCAGGCGTCGACTTCAAAGGCGTAGATGGGAAGGTTAGCGAGATGAACGAGTAGCTGATTGGAACTTCGGATTTCGGAGGGATGGAGGTATAAATCGATTGAGTCGGGTCAATATTGATATGCTTCAGACCTTTCGGGCGCTCAATGAATTTCTTTAATAGCTAGATCCAAACCGTACGTTTTTTGCAACTGGGTATGCGACGAGGAGTTGGGTCGAGATGATGACGACGTGATATGGCGGGTCCGGTATGATGGGCAACCTGCCAAGCCAGGACGTCTGCTCCCTGCATGTCGAACGACGGCCAAATTCAGCCCGAAGGCATTACATGGCACAGAAACATTTCAAGAGAAACGAGTGATGCCATTAGCATACACTCTAAGAGAGCCGCTCAGGAGGTAAAGATCACGCTGGAGGATTAGAACTTCCGATGCAAACTGGATCGCACCGTGGCAACAGCAGCAACAGCATTGTCATCACCACAACATCCGAACCCTGAAGTCAACTCCTCTCTCTCTTCTCAGGGATTCGAGGGAGTAGGCTGTGGAGCTAGAGGGTGTGGTGTAGTTGTCAAGCCTATAGTTGTTGAGCCAGGATTGGAGAAGTTCCCTTTGCCAGTTCTTGGTGAGGGTGGTGATACCGATGAGGTGATTAGAGAGATATACGAGTGGGAGCCGGAAGAAGATAAAAGATTTGGGGATGTTTTAGAGCCTACGTCGCATATAGATGCGTCTGTGCTAAAGATTGTTCCAGTGCACCCTGCTCCGACTGTCAGCTCGAGGGATGACTCGAAAACACCATTCATGAAGGAGTCTGAGCTGAGTTTATTAAAGCAGATGATGAAGAAGTGCAAACGGGGATTGTACGATCCAGAATGTTCTGACTATTATCGGTCCAGAGGACTTCGTAGACCATTTCGGTGATTACGTCCAGATGAACTGGCTCGGGGAACTATGACGATTGATGTGTCAGGGGTCAGACTTATAAGCGGCAAACCACGCAAGGACGCAAGGTACACGTTGATCATAACTCTTTTACTGGAATCTGGTGAAACCTTGTCTTTCGCAGAGCACCTCATGAATCGTAATCATCAGAATGTTCTTCGAGCTACACTTCGAATGCTAACGAAAATCACTTCTTTGGCGGTTGGCGGGTGGTAGGTCGAGTATATTCAGGATTCATTCTGACAACGAATGAGAATTCTGGGCTGAGAGGTTTGTGGAATCAGTGGAAAATTTGGGTTTATGGGTCATAAAGACTGTGCCGCATTGTCCTCAGAGCAACGATCGCACTGAACGGATGATTCAATAGATGAAACTAGAGGCCGCAATCGCTATGTTACATGGACGACTCAGCCCCAAAATTTGGCCTTACGCCCTGTCAGAGGCTGCCTTCATGAGACGAGCGAAAGTCTTGAATATCCCTATTCCAAGTGGAGCCCCACGTCCAGGAGACCACGTGCTCATCAAGAAAGAGAAGCATGAAATATTCGGTGACCGGACTATTCCGGCCATTTATCTGTTTCAGCATCACTCAACCCCAGGTGGAGCTTGGATCATGCACCAAGACACGGACAAACCAGTAATCCCTAGAGCACGACTTCCCCTTTTGGACGATAGAACGAGAGCACGATGGAAACATGCAATCATACCTGTAGGTGAATCGGTTTTGACCTCAACCGTTGGGGAAGTGGTGTTCTCTGACCTGTCGCCTGATGATCGTGATGGAGTCATAAATATGCTTATTTTGGAAGAGCGGTTGGAGGGACCGCCGGATGCGGAAAGAAATCATCAGAGAGCTCTGTTTATGAAAAGTCTGTATATAGGGACGCAATACGAGCTATCGGAAGAGGACCAGGTGGGGAAATTTGAGCGATTTGCTCACGACTTTCTTCCAAACATGATAGATGCGAGGGATGATAATGGAAGTCGTCATCTTGACGCTATGCCGGCCGAAGATTCAAGCGAGGGGCCTTCGGCGTCGCATGACAGAAATCCCGAAGAGGTGGGGATAATTGATTCGGTGCGGGCGAACGTCACTCAAGTGGCGTTTGAAGTATCTGATGGGTCGAAGAGTGACAAGTATTATGTATTAATGGCTGAGCAAGAAGAGCAAATCTTGGAATATGAAGTCGAGCTTCTAGAAGCAAGTCATGAACAAGCCATGGCGGATCCCGTAAGTTAATCTATATTGTTCTAAGAGGACGAGATCGAGCGAAGCAAGTGGATCGGCGACTTAGAAAATATATTATGCAATATGGACGAAAAGCAAATCTGCGCGAATGTCAAACATAAAGATCTAGGCTATCCTCTCGACCTCCAAGATCATGAAGATCTATCACAGGTTTTGCCGTCCAAGCTCGTCATGACGCGCAAATCAGACAATATGGGAGAATCATCCAGCAAAAACGGAACAATTGCAGCTGCGGATCAGACGAAGGATGTTTGGCTAGCGAGGGTTCGACTGGTGGTATGCGGGAATTGAGAATACGGGACGTGGGTGCCCCCGATAATTCATCCATCAATTTGGTTATAGAATCATTTCGAGCTCTCATCAGCAGAGCTGCACGAGAACCTACCTGGTTGGCGGGCTCTCTGGATATCTCTGGTGTTTTTCTCAATGCTTGGCTGCAGGAGCGACACAAAGTGCTGGTAAAGCCACCAGCTGCAGCAGTGAAAACGGGTCATTTCCATGAAGACGAATTTCTTTGGCTTCATCGTGCTCTTTACGGACTCCGGAGGTCACCCAAAGAATGACAACATGAGTCTGATGCTATTCTATAGAATGCGGTATTGAAGCCTCGCACCGATGATATGTTTGGAGATGTCACTGTCAACATGACAGCTAAAAAAATCTTTGTGGAGTGTTAGCTTTGTATGTGGAGGATTATTTGACTCTTGCGCCGAGGGAGTTCTTCACGCGATCCGTTTCATTCATCACGGTCACCTGGAAATCAAAAGTCCAAGGTATACTGGCTAGAAGAGACCTAAAAGCTGGCATGGAGGCTGATGGTATCAGAGTAGTTGAGCTCAAAATTCTTGGATCTATAGCTGCGGATATCAGATGAAGGAACCCATA
Organism: Symbiodinium sp. CCMP2592; assembly: GCA_905221615.1. NCBI lineage: Eukaryota > Dinophyceae > Suessiales > Symbiodiniaceae > Symbiodinium > Symbiodinium sp. CCMP2592. Next base: position 4,575 of record CAJNDT010003513.1, read on the forward strand.
CGGCACAATACCGACAGGGAGCGTTAGATCTCAAAAAGAGGGACTTTCTTTATCTTTCAGATTGCGACTCCGTGCTAGAACCGCGTGAAGTAAAGCTCCCCAGCATGCCTTTTGGTGAGAAGTGAGTTCATCAAGCAGGGTCAGATGGAGCTTGGGAGTCTGCTATGGCTGACGGTAAGAACGAGGCCAGAGTTGGCCGCAGTATGCGGTGTAGTTGCCTGTGCAATGACGATAGGTCCCACTGAGATATTGCGCCTGACGAAAGGAGTCTGGCGCTTCATATGAAGTTTTGGGATCGAGGGCTGTGCTTCAGATGGGAGTTGGATTCCGCGAAGATGGCGAGCATGACTTTCTCATCAGATGCCTCTTTATCTTCGGGCACCTCCAAGTCTCAGAGCGATTCGGAGATTATATGAGGTAACCGCATTCTGGGATGGAAATCTGCTCGTCAAAATCTCACGACTTGTTCAGCGAAAGAAGCCGAGCTCGAAGGCATGGCACAAAACTTGGCATTGGGTCTTCGTGTGAGTAGATTAGTGGAACGTTTGGCGCAGGCGACGCTTTGTAAAGTCATGGAATATGATATTGCAGCTGCTCTAGTTGCCTGCATAAAAGAAGACTTCTACGAGGACGAGGTTCGCCTACGGTATTTCGGTATGAGAACAAGCTGGATTACGGATCAAGCTGTCAATCATCATGATGAGATTCGACATCGTTCCGATATTGAGCTTGTCAGTGACGCGCTGACTAAGACACTGCCCAGACAGAAGCTTCACTACTGGATGTCGGTGCTGCATGGCCGCGAATCTCTTCCGACGTAGGCCTAATAGTCATGAGAATAATCATCAGCATCGAGTGGTTGATGATCTCACGACGCAATTTTGATGAAGCTGGAATAGCGACGCGAGGATCTTTGGAAATCTCAGATCCATGACTTTTTTCGCCCATCCAGTCACTCAGCGAATTTAGCTTAGCAGTGCAGTTTATGGCCCATTGGGAAGTCCACCGATTAGTACGGGGGCTAATATGATAAAGATCTGCCGCTTGGGGTATCTACTTCTTAAGCGGCGAAGTCCGTTGATCCGACTCTCCGCCGAGGAGGAAGGAGCCTTGCCAGGTACGCATACATGATCCATACGACAAGAATGATACGACGTGCTTACTCAGAAATTATGCCACTAGTGCGTGGCTCAAGATGCGTCTGAAGTGGAGAGTCAAGGTAGAGAAGGATTTTGGTGATTGGGGGGTTTGGAGGTTTGATAATAAGTGAGCTTCGTTATGATATACGCTCAATTTCTTAATTCTCCTGACCTTCTGGCAACCTCTCAGTCTCCAAATATCGAATAGAGGTCATGTGTAGCAACAAGATATGGTAAAATTACCCAAACTTGCTTACAATGATATAACATATATCTTTCAAGCTTCAGTCTTGCCATGCCAAGGATGTGTGTACTGCATGCAGAGTTTCTCCATGTGTGGGCAAATGAAGGGCTTATATATAATTTAGGGTTTATATAGGATTTAGGGCTTATAGGGTTTAAGGGTTATACAAGCAGGAATAAGAATTCATCGGAGTTGTGCTGGACCGCTATATGCTCATGAGTATTCGTATTGTAGGGTGGTCCATACGTATCCCTCGCACTTGCATTTCCTGCACTAATGACGTCCAGCTCCAGCTCTAGACCTTTGAGAAGCCTGGGAAGGAAGATTTTGATTTTCCAGAACCAGTTCTGAATGATTTGAAGGCGGTCGGAAGTCTCGCCGATGATTTTGCTATAACCTCGCGGGCTCGATTAAGCGAGCTAGGGACGGAGAAGAGATCCTGGGAGTCTGCCTTTGGGCAAATAACCATATATATTAATATCTCATATGAGGCCGATAGCACCAAATTTGTTCGGGAGCCCTTCGTATAGCCTGCCGCGTTGTTCCAGCACTACATCGGCATGGAGCAGTACTATCGAGTGATGAGGTCATGTGGTACGGCATCTCAAATTATGATCTCAAGCTCGTCATTATATACTGATCATCTCAGCCCGGGAAACCAGTAGATCGTGAACTGGAGCTTTGCCCAGCACGACAAAGATCTCGCGTACGAATTTCTTTGGGAATTTTGAAAGATTTTGAGAAATAATCTCTATAATCGGATCGACGGTCTCACTCTGCTTTGGATGTATATCATCTAACTCATATTCGTAGATCATGATCTGAGACATATTGGGATACTTCGGATATCCATATCATTCCCCATCTTCGCTGATTTGACTATTCTCATAGCAGACGAGGCAGCCTTGGAACAGATTGCTGAAAATGAAGATATATCGGGGATAATTTTCTATATGAGATATTCCAATATAGTTACCCTCCGGATCAGATTCTATGACCATGGCGATATTCTGTCGCCCACATGCGCCGAGTTCAGCAGGTTTCGTTTGTATAACACGCTCGGTCTGCGAGATCATGAACTATCTCTCCAGGCAGCATGGCGGATTTTCCAGCGTTTGAGAAAACTCTGAGATATAATTATATGCTGGGATACTTCTTGATATCGAATATGAGGCAGAATATTCGGAAATGAGCATAGTTGACTGGATCTATATTTACTTGATCCATGGCGTGACCAGTAGCGAGATTGCAGTATTATTAGGCCGCCTCCGTATCAAAGATTGTCCCGAGCAGCAAATATACGAATTCGAATTCTTCTAATCCTTGTACTAGCCGGTGCAATTCGCTGGTGCGGATGACAAATTAATTCTCGTGAAATAGTGAGAAGATACGACGACCTCGTGCTATCATAGAATTTTCATATTATGAAATATTTGGGCATATTGCGAAAAAGAATTTCAACGGGCGGGATAGATCCTACGACCTTGAGAGGATCTATCAAAGATTATTCTAAATTATATTTGCATATCTATGGACCAGACTCTTGGGTGCCGACATCCCATACGGTCGTTCATCTGCCCGAATTTCTGATCCGATATGGCAAGCTCCTTTCGTATTGTATTCACGAGAATAAATTTGAAATATTCAAATGATTTGAAAATAATATGACGGATATCTCCAAATCTTTCGAAAATATTGTGCTTCGCGAAGCTTTGATTATATAATTTCTCGTCATATAAGAAGAACTCCCTCGTGGGCAACTTTTTTGATCGGCAATAAAAAAGGCCATGACCATCCTGATTTTAGAGGTATTTGATAGCTCTATAGGGGATATATTTGAAGAATAGGCGATTATATATAGAGGGGTCTTTCGATTTTCTGACGGAGACATCGTGATAGCCAAATTCAAAGATGAGAATATTGTCGTCATGCTTCATTTCCTTGCTGAGCTGGATGGCGATTCTCTTATATGCTTTAATATATATCTCCATATAGCCGAACATATGATTCGTGATAAGGATGAAATCTAGTATTCTTTATTAGTACGATATATATTTCTTCGACTTACGTTTGGTGTCGCAAGGACAACAACACTATCTGATTTTTGAATGATATCAAAATAAGGAGATATATGCGAGCCCAGGGCCCTGCATCTGAATTTGCATGTGTCCCTCGCATGTGTTTGTGCCCCATGTCCCCAGGTGCTGCTGACGTCGGCAACCAGCGGATACTAGGAACAAGATTTCTGGTATTCGGCATATATCATCAACCATCCGATGCTTCATTATATGTAATGTATATATCTATATATATATATGAATCTATATATATATATGAGCATATAGGAATTTATATATTGTAGTAAGTTTCGATATTCATATTCGTTCAAGGTAGTATTGTGATTAGTTTAGGGTTTAGGGTGTTATGGTGGGTTCAGGAATCGAGAGCGAGAGAGAGAGAGAGAGAGAGAGAGAGAGAGAGAGAACGAGAGAGAGACGGAGAGATAGAGAGAGAGAGCGAGAGGGATTGATTGATGAGGGAAAAATTTCAGTTCGACCTTCGTTCATATTTATATAGAACCTCGTTAATTCGAAATAATGGAGCCAATGATGGCTCTGAACGGACGGCTGCGGGTTTCGGGGCGGACATATTTATATCGTCGATCTGAATATTTTCTTTGAATAAAACCATGTCTCGGCTTCAGAATCTGGTAGATAATATATTGGGTGGAATAATCAAGTTGGGCTTCTCAGGTATGTGCATGATAAGCCTTCTATATATATATGTTATAAAGAAGAATCCTTATTTTATCTGTTGTGAATAAGCTGACTGACTTATAGTCCGCTTATCTAATTGCTCCATCTTCATTTACCTAAGTCTCCTCTCTATCATTTGTCAAATTTGCTAATAGGTCCTTGCAAATCAAGTTATATTCAGGTTCAATTATCGCAAGTCGGTATCTAGTTAAGAACCCTCATGATCCTACAAATAGAGGGATCTATGGGATGCTTTGCGTGCTTTAGAGGCCCCGTACTCCGGAAGATGAAAACGCTACTAAACGCCCTCTCTTGCTCGCGTTTTAGAAGTCCCGCGCTGCACTCGCCCTTGATACGATACGGCGTGCGCTTTGGGAGGTCCCGCTCTCCGCAAGATTGCCGCACTCATAGAATCCTCATTCTAGAAAATTATGAATATCTTTAAATATATATTTAGAAATATTTCAGAAAATATCTACTTTAATTCCAGAAAATTATAAATATTAACAAGTACGAATATCCCTCTGTCAATATTTCATCTAAGATCTAATAAAAAAATCAGTATCATTTACGATATATATATATATATATAGATAGAGATATAGATAATATATGAATAGTATGCATAATACGCACAACTCAAACGAACCAACAGCATAGGGGCCCGCTGCTTTCCAACAGCGTTCGTGTAGCAAACCCGTGAGATCCGTGAGTTTTTAGTATTCCCTATCTGAGTACTACTCATGGAAGACGGCCAGGAGCAAGGAAAATATTAAATTATTTCTACAGCGTACGATGCTCCGCGGTATTAGCAAAGCTGGCCATGCCTAGCAATCCCACACATGCGGGATACTATACTAGTTTTAACGTTTAAATATAGATCTTATATCCAGACGAGGTATCTATATATAATATACAATCGCAGAGAGTGAGACAAGCAAAGAGAGAAGAGAGAGAGAGAGAGAGAAAGAGAGGTAGAGACTCTTTGCTTTTGCGATCGCAGAACCGTCCCCTGGTCCCTTGCGCGGCGAAGGCGACGCGCCGAGTTCAAAATAAATGAATCCAGCGCGGCTAATTGGAGCTGTGGATACATATCGCCATATGCAACATTCAGCTCGACTGAGCAACGAAACAGACATAGTACTGCCAGGATAAATCCTGCAGTTCGTAGTCTCCTACTAACACCGGCATCACTTGCTATACAGATCAGAAGCTTGTGAGACGAAAACAGAGAATGTAGCCATTCTCACTCAGGATCCGGGCGTATGTTGGATGACATACTTCGGCCGACTTGTCATCTTCCGTATACCTCCAGGTGTAGGTGTAGGTCGGGCTCCCCGAAGGGGCCGGCGTCCGCCCTCTGGGGGCCGAGATCCCCATGGCACCCACAGGAGTTGCGCCTCCAGCAGAGGACGCAGCAAGTGCCTGAGAGTCAGAGGCAGTGAAGTCTCGTGGATGCGCAAGAAAGGTGCGATAATGTCGTTGCTGGGGTGACGACCCCAGGTGCAGAACCCCGCCACCAGTACATAGGAGGCCTAGTGGACCTCGTGTCCCGAGCCTCGAAAGACGGGGAATTTGGCTTGTTGCATAGCCTTACACGGCACGCGAGTTTTGTTCTTACCTTTGGTCGGATGAGCATAACGAGCAAGGCTGACCAGTAAGAACTGCGGGGCTTGTAGGAGTCCATGAGGGATTTTTTTGCTCATGCCAGTTGGCGATGCAGTCCTGAATAGTAGTGGTGGGAGCATCTTTAGGCAAGGGAAGATCCATACTGATAAGATCGCGAATAAGGGGCCGTCGAGCGGCGATGGAACCAGGCACTGGCCTAGCTTCCCATCGACAATGCACAATGCTGATCCAGCAGATAATGAATGAACTCTAAGCAGTCCTGTTGATGATGCATTCGTGGCCAATCCTGTAGGAGTATGCCCCACCCGGGCAGGCATCCGGGGCCTAGTGGTGCTAGTATCCAATATCTCACACAAGGAGTGATCTAGGGGTGCGGCACCCTCGCAGGGGCCGTCTGGCGTGGCGTGGTGCCGAACGAAGGTCAATATGTAGGCAGCAGCATGCAGATAGCACAGATTATCTGGGTTATGCAATACCAACCGTAATAATGTGGCAGGAATACACATGGATCCGAGCTCCCCGCCAGTTACCATCCTACTGCCTCCTGAATCTCCTTGATCAGCGGCGACCGCTCCGGGCGGGCCGGCTTGAGACGAAGAGAGAGGAGCAGGAGGGCCGAGGTGGCATACCACTTCCGAAAGATCGCCATCGCCTCCGCTGCCTCGGGCAGCTGCATGGAGAGTTCCAGCACAACAGTCGCTGTTTCTAATGTCGGAACTGGCTTGGCGTTGCGGCCGCCACTGAACTTCAGGATGAGGTCCGGGTATTTCAACAACGTCTTGAGGCACCTTGAGTCCACTAGAATCTGGTCCTGGGGGAGTGTCTCCGCCTGTCGGGGGACGAGCCGCTTCTCTTCGGCATCCCAATCTCAGTAGTTGAATTCCAGGTCGGAAATAATCCAGCCCAACTCCTGGGCCTTGGTCTGTGACTCCTTGTCCGTCGCGAATGCTGTCACTCTGGTGACCACTTCCGCTGCGTGGTGCTGGATAAGTGTCTGTTTCAGCGATCTGGTCACCTGATTCTTCTGGCGCTGCTCGCGCCAAGTGGCCGCAACCTGCTGCAGAAGCGGCACCATGAGCTGTGGGCCGTTGCCTGTCCTGAACGTGAAGATGACGATATGGTCGCTCTGAAATCGCTAAAGATAGTCCGCCTGGACAATGAGGGCCTTGGCAACTCGATGGAGTAGTGCGTGATCTTCCGAAGAGGTCCTTGAGGGTCCGCTGCGATTATCGGGATGATCGCGTCCCCGGCTCCCCTGGAAGGGGGTCGTCTGGCGACCGCCTCGACCCGTTGGTGGCTGCTGCTGGCGAGTGATCCCTCCCCTGTTCCCCTGGGGTCCCTTGCCTCCCGGGTTCTGCAACTTGGCCGGGGTGGGCTCCAAATCTATTTGCAGAGTACGCTTCCCCAAGACGTTCCTCTCCTCGTTGACCAGATCCATGGCTGTAGCCTCGCTGGTCATCGATGTTGGTGAGAGCTGCAGGGGCGGGATCGGATGAGGCCTGGCAAGTGCTAGCCAAGCAGCAAACTCGGGCCTGCCAAAGAACCGGACAGAGTGTTGGTCTGTATATGAGACTACGGCTCCATAGAATGCGCAAGGCGAGACGAAATGGCCAATTTTCCGACAGTCAGCCGCTGCAGAATTTCTACTTCACGTAAAGAGTCTTGTATACCGACCTGTAATGGAGCTTGATACTGCGCACGGATACTGCACACGGATACGAGCCATTGGCCACAGGTAGCACAAAAAATATGTAAGATCTTTTGAGCCTCCGGGCGTCGGGCAAAGACCAGCCAGACTTGGGGCCTCGCTGGTACGATGCCGTCAAGAGGCGACCTGTGGGAGCTGCAGTGGTATACGGCACCTCTGGATATAGGGCCGGCGTGACCTCGGTGCTTGCAGGCGAAGAGGGCAGATCTTTTCGGGGGACGGACGGAGGAGGAGGGGCCAGAATCGAGTCCGGACCGGAGGAATGGGGGGGGGCCGATGGCGCAGGAGGCGGGTCTGATGACCTGGGCTGACTAGTAGGCGTACTAGAGAGCAGCCCTTCGGTGGGTAGATCCTGTTGTTGTCGTTGGATAGTATAGTGGCCCTGTCGAATGTGTCGCTTCAGATTGAACCACGTGGTGAAATCCTTATTGTAGTGTCTGTAGACGGGCATACCATCCACACTGTGCCGGCGCACCTCCGCAGCGTCTAGCTGAAGCAGAGGATTCGGCAGGGCTTCTTCATGATACTGGCTGTGGTGCCGTTTCAAAGTGGCCAGGTCAGGAAACCACAACTGGCACGTAGGGCACGAGAACTGAATATCCCTGGGGCCATATTTACCAGCGACCGGTGTCCCGTACGGCACTCCCTGAAGGGGGCCGGGTAGAAGAACAATTTGGTCAAAGGCGGTGGCGGCCTGCTCCGGGTCCGCAACTTGATAGCAGCCAGAGGCTTCCGAGTATCCGGCCGGTACCTGATCTAGGTGAGAATACTAGAGCCAACTTGGACTCAGTAACCTGGACGAGCCAGTTGATGATCCGGGGTCGTGTAACCATAGGATCACTGGAGTCTCGGGATTTTGCGAGTCGGCTTTGGCTGCGTCGCAACAGGTAAATCAGGGGGTCTTCAACTTGCAGGCGTTCTAGCAGTGCCCGGCTGGATTCCTGGGTCATGTGCGCAAAGCTGCGCGCGATAGCCCGCAAGGGCCTGACCAATGTGATGGAGATGCGTGCTATGTGATTTTGCTGCAGGTCCACCAGATGAAGACCATATAGTGCAGAGCTCCTAACACAGGCGATCCATAACTGCACTCGCTTGGCAAAGGGGAGGGTGCGAGAATGGAGAATTTTGTGCAAGCGAGCCCGCTGCGCTTCAGCAACCGATCTGCCGTGGCGGTGGCGGCATCCTCATATGAAAGAACAATACCTAAGTATGTCAAGTGCGTGACAATCGACAGACGAAGGACTTTTTGATTGGACTGTGGTATAAGCAAGAAGCGGCCCTCCGAAGCGGAGGCCGTATGGGCACGCCAGTATTGGCGCGCTTGTCGACCTGTGTACGCCACAATGAGTTGCGTTTTGCGATGCTGGACCTGCAGGCCTAGCTGACCCAGGATATGAAAGCAGCGCTCGATCGTGCGGACCATATATTCGAGGTCCTACACACAGGCGAAAACCCATTGCATGAGCAAGTCTTCTGCAAATATGGTCGCGTCTTCCTGAATCCATGCAACAGAAGTGACTCCCGCCAGGGCCCGAAACAAAGCTACGGTGATGAGGGTCCACAAGCTAGGTGCAAGGAGACATCCCTGACGCACTCGTCTCTCACTAGCCACCCTGGTGGCAGGGTCCTGGCCTGCAGGCCAATAGCCAATTCAAGGATGGAGATTCAGGATGATATTCAGTTCCGGCTCCGGGACACGGGCCGCACGCAATTCCTACTCGAGAACTTGTCGATTCACCGTATCGAATCAATAGAGAGAGTAATCCCTCCATGACAAGAGGTGGGCTTCCTGCCTGTGTCTCGCCGCTCCCGGAGTATAAGCCGTTGAGACGCCAGTATTTGCTGGACCTCTGAAGAGAGACAGAGAGAGAGCGAGAGAGATAGAGATAGAGAGAGAGAGATAGAGAGAAGACTCGAGAGAATGACAGAGTGAAGAGAGAGAGATATATAGAGAGAGAGAGAGATAGAAAGATACCCAGAGAGAGAAGAATAGAGAGAGATATAGTCATCCAACGAAAAAGAAAGAGAGAATTAGAGAAAGATAGAAAGAGAGATACAGAAAGAGAGAGACAGAGAAGGAAACCCAGAGAGAGACACAGAGGGAGAGAGAGACGGAGAGAGACAAATAGAGACAACCAGAGAGAGACGCAGATTGAGACCCAGAGAGAGAGAAGCATAGACACAGAGAGAGAGAGAGAGAGCCCTAGAAAGAGATATAGAACGAGAGAGATATAGAGAGAGATCTAGAGAAAGATATAGAAAGAGATAGAGAGAGAGAGAGAGAGAGACAGAGAGAAGAGAGATAGAGAGAGAGAGAGCGAGACAGAGAGAGATAGAAAAAGAGACCCAGAGAGAGAGGCATAGAAAAGTAGAGAGAGAGAGATTTAGAGAGAGATATAGAAAGAGAGAGATATAGACAGAGAGAGAGAGAGAGAGATATAGAAAGAGAGAGATATAGAGAGAAAGAGATACAGAAAGAGAGAGATACAGAGAGAGACACACTGAGAGATACAGAAAGACACACAGAGAGAGACACAGAGAGAGATACAGAATGAGAGACAGAGAGAAGAGAGACAGAGAGAGAGAGAGCGAGACAGAGAGAGAGACGGACGGCTGCGGGTTTCGAGATGGACATATTTGTATCGTCGATCTAAATATCTTTTTCGAGTAAATCCACGTCTCGACTTCAAAATCTGGTAGATAATATATTGAGTGTTGAAATCAAATTGGGCATCTCAGGTATGTGCATGGTAGACCTTCTATATATATATATATGCTATATAGAAAAATCCTTATTTTATTTTCTATCCATCTGAACTTACCTAAGCCTCCTCTCTATTATTTATCAAATTTGCTACTCCTTGCAAATTACGATATATTCAGATTTAATTATCGCAAGTCGGTATCTAGTTAACTTGAGACCCGGAGGGGGGTGACGAAAGCTCTATCTTCGTGGACTTAGTTGGTTACACGCGCACCAGGCGCCACGATATATCGTGCCTTCCATTAGGGGGGAGGGGGGAGGGGGGGAGGGGGGGGGAGGGGGGCGGGTTAAGAACGACCTCTGGCCTCGTATGCATCTACAGACCAAGATTTCAAATTTAGGGCTTTGGGTCTTTTTTTTAGGGTTAGGGCATCTACAGACCAAGATTTCAAGTTTCTTGTATGTCAGCTGCTCACAGAGCGACAAGGCATCGGTCAAGCGTCTGAGATATGTTTTGCGAATTTCTGCTCCAGACCTGTAGCTGGGTCACCCCAGGCCTCAACCCTAGGTACAGGGCTTTCTGTGGTCCTTCAGGTTCCGGTGCGACTTTGGCGTGCAGGTTGCGAGTCTTTCGGGTTCAGAGTGTCTAAGACAAGAGAAAACCACACCCCAAAAACAGTATTTCCTGGTGTAAATTAGCTGATTTATCAATAAAAAAGAATAGTTGGGGGCTCCTGATAATAACTTGAATTTACACCAAAATCATACCAAAACCCAGGAAATAAGCACATTCAGACCCTGCAACGTAACAGGGCGCCTCACGTGCGTGTGACCTAGTTTCATTCTTTCTGTGTGGAGCAAGAGCGCCTGTTACAAGAGAATTCGCCGCGTCTATGTGAGACTGATAAGATCACAAGTGCTTGCTGATCTTCTGTGCGAGGCAGGACGTGGTGCTCACGTGAGAGGTAGGATATTCCTGGCTATTTGTTTTGAGGAGCAATCGCTTGCGAGTGCCTATCATCAATACGAAGGTGGGATTAGGAACTCGACATATGCGAGATTGTGCACGGCCCTGTCAAAAAGCTTAGTGCTTCAATTGCGTGAATCGTCTCAGATGCCACAGGATCGGAATATTAAAAGCTCACTCGCCGAAGATGTGGATCACGCCATGTTCGGCCTGCGGTTTTGTATTTGCAAGTGGCAGGCTTTTTCGGGACCTGGGCTGTAAGGCGTGAGGCGGAGAGTCGACTCTTTGGGTATTCCGTGATTGCTTCGCTTTTATGTTATCGGTGAACCCAGCGAGGATGTAATTGAGGTTGTCGCTGCAGTACTGTCGGTGGTTAGCGTGCCCGCGCTAAACTGAAATAGCAGTTGGACCGGGGCGCCGGCCTTCGATCTGGTGCAAACGGTCACGCGTCGTAGATGGCTAATCGGCCTTCCAATTTCGCGCAGCTTGAAGAAGCACCCCGCGTCGCATATTCACTTCCCGGCTCCAGTGGCTGTATTAGAGTATCCAGATGAATTCAGCATGGATATAATGCGTATGAGCGGCGAACTTGCAACTAGTATATTCTAGCAGAGCTCCTTGCGTCTGCAGTAGCGCAATGCAAAGCAACACGCTGCCGGCAAGATCGAATATCAGTCCTACCACTTGCCGCGCTCGCTTGGGCTGGAAAGCGGTTCCCAACCGACATAGCAGCATCTTCTGCATCTAAGCGCACTAGACCACGCAAGTCCGTAGCATTGAAGGTTGCAGATAGATGCCGTAGTCGACGAACCGGGCTCTGAAACTAAGTATGTAAAGCTTCCGGTTGGCTGCTAGGTCGCTTGCAGGGACCTGCAGCCACGCAACCGAAGAGAATAGCAACGAAGAATTGCAAAAGACCCGTCATTGGCGCATCAACGAAGCTAGGGCCCCGAGAATCTATAAGAAAGATCAATCAAGACAGTTGCAGATTCAGGACAAACTTGAGAGGGACGTGCTTAGATCACAAAGATATAAAAGTTCAAGGGCCTCGACTGCTTTTGAAATCAATAGAATTCGGATATTGCGGAGACGCAACAAATAATCTTAATATCTATGCACAATAAGATACGTTTGGTTCCCCAGCAGCCGATTTGGATAAACGGACGAACGAGCCAGCGAGGAAGCAGGCAAGGAGCATCATTAGGATCCCAATCGGAGTTGGCAAGCAAATATCATGGATAAGAACGAAGGCTCATTTTTCCATCTGAGGATGGTCCTGAGCCCCACCCGCTGGAATCACAATAAATCCCTGATCGAATCAGTCCTAAATCTCTATATGGCACGGGTAATGACTACAAAAACGGATCCAGATTAGCCTTCGCTTGGGAGCCCCCACACCTCCTAAGGTTGTTGCCAATAAATTCTAATATGAAAAGCTCTCCAAAGAGAATATTCATGATAATCCCTATGATCTTTTAGAAAAATGATAAAGCATAATAAATACGAATATTCCTCTATCAAAAATCTTACTAAGATCTAATAAAGATATCTATATCCTATATGATATTCATATATAAGAAATATATATATATATATATATCCAATATATTCTCTATTTTAGAATATTTTCATCTTAACTCTAGCAGATTCTGAGAAATAGAAAATATCTTTATTCTCTTCCCCGAAATTACTAATTCTCTATAAAATTCATTAAGAGTCCGTTCAAATATGAATAATAAAATCTATAGCCCATATAATATAATATAAATGCGTATAAATACCAGACCATACTCTCCGCACTCACGACAGACAACACACACGCACAACCCACACCACGCACACCACACGCACGACATAGACAACACCAAAGATACAGACAACGCACACAACGCACACCACACATACAATACACAAGATATACAACACACAAGATACACACAACACACACAACACACAACAGACAAACACACAAAAGCACAGCATACACCACGCACACCACACGCACGATACAGACAACACACAAGCTACAAACAACACACACAACACACAACACACAACACACAACACACAACACACAGCACACAGCACACAGCACACAACACACAACACACAACACACAACACACACACACAACACACAGAACGCACTCAACACACACAACGCCGACAACACACAAAAACACACACTTCACAGCACACAACACACATCACCAGACAGCACAGCACACACACACACACAACACAACACGCGCACTGCACACTCAACACCACACACACACACACTCCTCTGGAAGGCTCTAGAGGGATCATCAACTCGTTTTAGATATACTCATGTGGGGTTATCCGGTCCTTTGCTTGTTTGAATTAATAGAATGTTTGCCATAATATATTTGTATTTAGAGTTGAAAAGATATAGATATATCTTAGGTTTTTCTTCATTCATCAGATCAGCTCTTTTTCGGATTTCGTTGAAATTTTCACAGATATCAAATACAAATTAGAACGAAAAACAATACGTTTGAAATCACTATGAAAAATAAGCAAGTTCATATACAAAACAAATATTCAGAAGAATAAGGGTTCTTGGAGTTTTATCCATAGAACTTCATATATCGATAAAAGCACATATTGCGATGAAAAGACATCGGTAGAGCATAGAAAAGAAGAGAAAAGTAATCTAAATCCTAAGCCTAATCGCGGAATGTAACATACTTAAAAATGTAATACTGAAATCTTTCCAGGTAGAAGTAGGAAGAGATAACAAAAAAGAGCGCAAATTAGCTGCCTTCCATAATGTTGCGCTTTGTGCTCTTATTTCATGCAACTACCGGAATCCGAAATATTCTTGAAAATTGGCAAGTACTCATTTCTAAAAAGTATGCTCTATTAAATCGCAGTGCCTGCCATCAAGAGAACCAGATTACCTGAATTTTATTAACCTGTTTTTTGAAAAGCCCCTCCAGCAAAATACGCGAACACATCCATAATAGTTCGCCGGTTTCGCTTGATTGAGAAAGATAAAAAAATATTGGGGTTGAATCCATCTATATCGTTTTGGAACCTTACCTACTTTTGTATAGTATCGGTTTGAAACTGAATAACGTATCTGATAGCATCAAAGATTATATACTAGCTGCAGTATCATATCTCTATATATAAGACAAATACTTGGAATCATCCAGTACCCTGATTATTCACCAAAGTCTTTTCTTTTATCTTTTCGTTCGTAAGATCATGTCGATTCAATCAACATATTGTCATTTGTACTGGCACAATACTGAGCCAATCGCGACCCCACGGTGATAGCAAGCAGTTTGAAACAGCCTATTGTAGGCCTGGTGCGTTCCTGGGATGGGTTTAAGATATCTTTGGGCTGTTGAGCCTTGGCCAAAAATAATCGGTGCCGCTCGCTCAGTACAATGCAGGCGGCAATGCTCAGGTTGCATGAGTGCGTTCTCTGCCAAGGTACAGCTTCATCTTCTGGCTCGCAAATCTCGCAAGGATCAGAAAAGTCAAACTCACTTCGGGAAGAGCTGGGGATGAAGCCTCCGACATCACAGAGCTGAAATAATTCCGCCAAGGGCGGACCAGATTCTCCGCCAAATATATAAGCAATGGGAGATCTCAGGTCCCTTAATGCAGAGGTCTTATCATAGATGGAAGAATACCCAAAAGCCTCTCGACCAGCCTCTGGGATCTCCTGCAAGGGTTGGCTAAGTGCGCTTTCTTCTATCTGCTATCTGTTCCCCTCATGCGGCAAGATGCACGACTACTCATCAGTTGACATCTCCTGAAAAGCTTCAACATTTTCCAAGATCATCAGCACGAAGCCTTTGGACTTCAGAATCGCCAGCAACTCAAATACTGCATCACGTCCTCCGTCCAACAGGCAAAGCTTTCCTTCAAACTCCTGCAGCAGGCAGGGGCGCAAAAACCAGCTGAAAACCTCAGACATCCAAACAATACAGAAGGACAAGCACTTCTGTTACTGTTCATGGATCTGACACCTCTCTTTGGCTCCGAAACGTGACAGTAGCTTCGCAAAGATGCCTGGGCCTTCCTGCGTCAACTTCTGAGGTTAAGGGTGCAGACAGTCGCACAGCACGCATCTGCAAAGCAGTCCATTTTGCGCTTGGTCGCAAGATTATTTCTTCAAGCTCCCAGGATCACGCAGAGCCCGTGATTCGTGAAGAGCGTTCTACTGTCTTGAGTTCTGACAATTATGACCTTGTTTTGGGGAGGCAAAAAGGAATGTTGGAGCCCACGATTTGGCAACATTGTACCCTCATTCTCGTCCGGAGCCCGGCCCCAAAGCGGACATGCATGGCCCCGCATCCCCATTCACGGCCAAAGCCCAACAGGTTCTCTATGTCGTAAGGAACGACTCAAGGATCGGACTTGAGTTTCCCAACGCCTGTCCACAGCAAGGCTTGGAGGTCCAGTGTTGAGAACCACCATTCTCGGATGTTTCAACCCTTCTGCTCCAGCCGAAGATTACGACACGCACCTGTTGAAGAAAACTATGTCCTAATCGTTGTACTGAGCAGTGCCCAGCCACACACACACACACCCATATGATGTTAATTACAGCATAGTCTTCAGGGTTGAAGCGAAAACTGCTCTGATACATGTCTGCAGCTGCGGCACACGATAATGCTGTAGCATTGACACCCGCATCACCTCCTTGATGAAGCTGCGAGGGTATGGCGGATACGGAGACGATGGTTGGTGCGCGCTGTTTGCCAAAAACAGCATCTGAGCACCTCCCAGTATGGGCATGTGCCGCAAGATTGAACCTCAGGGGTTGGGGGCATTTGTGTGCAGATTAAACGCAGCACGCACACAGACTTGCTGCACGTGCATGGCTGCACGATCATGCATATCTTCTTCCCACCCTGCACCAACATGCACAACAGATTTACATTTCACCTCTCTCCTCGGCCATTGTTCGAGGATGTTCTGGGCTGGTTGCCGTGTGATTTCTCAAACTCTACCTGCCAAATCCATACATGTCGCCAGACATACCCACATCATAATTGTTTTGCCGCTTGCCCCAGCGGCAAACGAAATCCGTTCAGCTTTGGGCAGCAATCGCCTCTGCGTGCAGCGGCTCCCCCGGCCATCACCCTCCCAGCCTCTCCTTCACCATGCAGCTTGTAGCTTCACAACGCTTCATAACTTGTGAGAGGAATAAACTCAGTCAACCGAAACGCGACTTGTGCCTTCACATGCTGGCACGAATTGCCGTAGCCTGTAGCCCGTTACGGTCGGCAGGTGGTGGGATTGCAATTTGGAAATGGTCTTACTGCATCTTGCTTTGATTTGGATCTCATAACTGATCCAGCACCGGAACCGATTCAAAAATCGACTCGGAATGAATCGACTGTCGAGCCGGAGTTGGCCGACTTCGAGTTGACATCAGCAAACATGTACAAACTGCAATTCGTTGAAACTCCAAGCCGAAAGGGGGGCTCGAAGCGGGTGAGGTCTTGGATGGCCTTGGCCCCGTTGTTGCTGCGATTATAGGCAAAACACTCTGGTTCTCCCAGTCTCCGGTTCCACGGTCACAGGCGAGTAAAGGTCCGACCATCCCTCCCACCCCCTGCAAACACCCGCACATGCAGTCTCTGGTTGCCGAGCTCACATGCGGCAAGCCCAAAATGTTAAGGCGGGCCTGCGCAACTTGAAAGTTTCCCACCAGCTAAAGCATAAGTAAGTTTAAAGAAACTGAGGTGTTCACCAACGTTGCCAGCATACTTTGCGCGGTCGATCACCACCACGTCAGCCAATGAGATCACCTGCTCGTCGTTCTTCACAGCTTCCCAGGAAAGGCGCACTCTCTCATAGCTCCGCTGGCGAGCTACGGATGTCATCGGTGACAGGCAGATGTAACCAGAGCCAAATGAACACAGTCCGCTGAAGACAAACACCTAACACAGCAGCCTACTGTCATACTTGTTTAGTCTACTTGAGCTCGTCTGCGATGGTAGACTTCCATGCCTGTGCTTTGAGCGACCATAAGTGACCCATGCGTGGAGCCCATGCCGACTGCGCCAGCACTGTGTTGAAACAGCTCAACTGGCTCTTTGCATAAACGGCACCGGGACTCAACACGACAATGGAAGTTGCAGGTTCACTTTTTATCTAGTGCGGCGGTTCAATCAGGAAGTCAAGACTTTACAGGTTCTTCCCAGTCCAGCATACACGTGAATTGGCTGATCAGCGGCCCAGAGTTTCACTTTCTTCCACGTCACCCTCCTCCACCGTCAGCAAGTCCTGATTAATGGCGCTGGCGACTTCTTGGAAGATCAGCTCATGGTCCCAGGTACTGTCCTGTTCAAACACCTGGCGATCTGAGCACAGGCACTGCATCAACGGGGCAAGGTCGACGCCCTCTTCAGGGGTTGTCGGCAGCTGCGTGCCGCGGCTGATCAGTGCACCATCCAGCTCACGGACCGTCCTGACAGGAGCGGCCAACGAGGGAGCCGCAATCGGAGGTGCTGCAACTTGTCGCGTGATGTCTTCCTCTGCTTCCTCTTCAAGATCTGGAATTGTTGGAACTGCATCGTCGTCCTCCTCAAAATGGCCCTTATGGCCACGCTGAGGTGATGGAGGCTCTGCGCTCATCCGCGGTCCTCCAGTGTCGTCATCGAAACCCCAACCTCCCGTGACCGGACCACGTGGGCGAGGGGCCCGACCGCCGCTGCCTCCCACATCACCCTCTTGGGTCACCTCTGGCTCATCATCCATTTGGTGGGAGCTGCGCGCCTCGGGGGCTACTACTCCGCTTGATGTCTACACACTTGAAGCCGATGGCTGCCGCCGCGCCTACTGCCACACATCATGCGATGCGATTCCCTCAGCCCACACCCCTACGAACAAGCATGCATAGGCGTGCGAATGCGTGCGAATGATTGCAACTGCTCTTGGCTCGTGGCAGATGGACGTCACGTTGACTAGCATGCCACTTGGTGGCCGCTAGCCGAGCAGAGCCCTAAAGCCTGCGAGCGTGAAACAAACTCAGAGCCCACAGAATCTGAAGGAGGGCATGGTCAAAGCGTTGCTTCGCGATCAGGCGCATGCCTTGGTCTGGCGTTCAGCATCGCTTGGCGCCTCGCATTCCATGCATCGCTGGAAGTGCTGGAACGCACATTGTGGGGGATAGCTCCTTCCTCGGCTACCTCCACACCTGCCATCACCAAGCTGTTCTCTCTGTCCAGCTCTGCCACGCTTGTGGTGTCTTCAACATGGGCAGAAGGTTCAAGCATTGCACCCATGTTGGCCCTCGACTCAGTCGTCCCACGGATCGCGACAAGTTCCTTCTCATCAACCTCCACATTGATTTGCATATGCTTCCCCAAGTCTCCTAGCTCGTCAATGTACTTCGCGCTTTTTCTGAAGGTATCTAGATCCTGTCGTGGCGAAGCTCTCTTTCCCATGCAATAGCTCTGGTATCCGAAAAGGTTCTCTGAAAAGCCCATGTGGCGGCCAACAGAGACCGCAAAGTCCTTGTGAAAGCCAAGCACGAAAATGATGTCATCAACTTCGAAATCTCCGAGTTGGGATAAGCTTCGAGGCTCTTTTCGCCCAAATGCCGGCAGTGTCAGTGGTGGCAAATCGACCGCTCCTAACGTGCCTAAACTCAGGCTGACCGCTCCGCTCCAGAGAAGCAAACCTCCACGCCACTGCTCGACAAAACACGGGTGTGGGGTGAACTCATAGGACGGAAAAGCAGCAGCATCAAAATAAAAGCATTTGCCATGAGAAATTGCACCACGACTGAGAGACTCCTGATGTTTCACGGAGAGCACCCGAAACCCTTCCGGCGTAGCTTCGGGTGGTAGGAGGGCAAGGCACTCTTCTTCAGGCATTGGAGGTGGTCTAACAATTAGATTCGTGTCGGAAGCTGCATATGAAGAAAACGGCGCCCATTGAGAGACAAGTCCCGCGCTCGACATCTGCAGCCAGTGCGGGATTTCAGTTGTTGCAACCTGCAGATTCAAAAGATCTGACGACTGCTCAGCGATTTCCTCCTCCGCGCCCGTGCCGGCAGCTGCAGGGAACGGTGTGCTTGCGTCATGCTCTTCTGCGTCCTCCTCATCCATTCGCATGTCTGGCATGTACACCGGACGGTGGCTCTGACGTGTCTTCTCTTCAAGCTCTCCAAGCGCACTGGACTCGTGCTTCTGGCCAGGAGCTCCAATTTCGAGTGTAGCTTCAGAGAGTAGGCTGGAGAATGCCCCCGCATGGCTTTCGTCTCTTGGAGCCTCTGAGCTCCTGTCCGTTCTATCCTGAATCGTTGTATATGGCTCCTCTCCAAGCACAGGCCGACCGTAATCGTCTTGGGTGCGGAGAGGGGAGGGTGACGGAGATGCAACTGCATCACCAGGCGCACCCGGCGTTTGAGTCGAGATGATCTCCTGTTCGAAGAAGTCCCGGAGCTTTGGCAGTGTGAAGCTCGACGAAAAGTTTTGCCATTGCTCAAGCATGTCCCTCAAATCCAAATAAACAAAAGCAGGCTGCAGGCAAATGATTCCTCGGCCGGCCGGTGCGAAGGCGGCAAAATTCACATTCAGGCAGTTGCTACTCAAGGCTCGCAGTGCCAATTGCTCAGTTTTTGCACCTTTTTCCACCTGCAGCCTTTGTGCATGTTTCTTGGTACCATCTGTGTGAACTCCGCGGTGAAGCATAGCAGGTCTACGTTGCACCATATCCCAGAAGGTCAGGCCACTTCAATCCGTTCTGCTTCTTCTCGAGGTCAATGACCAGCATCTTGGAAGAGCAACTCGAATACAACTAAATCTTCATCGCCAACAAACTGGATCGCACAAGGACTTAGAGCCCCGCTCTCTTGGCACCAGAGCCTTCGAGATGATGATCGCAGCCGGCTGGGTCCACGGATTGGAAAAAAGATCCGTCAATAACACAAGGCTGCATCTCGTGCCCCTTGATCTCAACCCGGATCGTTTTAGCACTAAGCTTCACAGAGATATCCTTGCTTGCGGAAGGAGCAGTGTGAGTCGGATCTCGAGATTTCCAGTCGCTAATAACCGCTAATAACGACCAGTGCGCAATGCCGAAACATCCTCTGTGCATGCGAAGCGGCTTTCATCTGCGTGTCAGCCGGGACAGAGATGTTTACGGTCATCTCTTCTGAATCAGCTGTATTCAGAAACTCGTAGGGTCGGGACTTCAAGTCCGCTTCCCTGAGCGCGAGACATGTGAGCTGTGATACTTGCTGACCTCTTGCGCTCATGAACGATTAACGCTGACTACACGTCGGCGACGGGCGACAAGACTGTGCAGCTGTGCCCCGGCTGTCTGCAGACCGGGGCTCGGGTTTATAGGGTGGTAACACCCGTCACCTGAGGCTTGTCTTCAACCCCCGCCATCACACACTATGTCCGCCAATCCGCCCCTCTGGCCTCGACCCACTGTCCACCCCCGGCGCCCTCCGCCCTCTCTCTTCTGCCCTCACTCCCATTCCCTGCTCATTCCAAACTATGCACATACGCTGCCCTCCCACCACACCTATATAAGCCCAACCCGCTCCGACACAACCTCCCCTCGCGCCACCACCCCCTCTTCACCCTCCCTTCTCTGCCCTGCCTCAATCGCATTCACAGCACCATTCACAGATGGAGCAGAGTTTCCGCTGGCTCGTCAACGCCTCAGGCGGTACATAGCTTGCAAGCCTTGCTTTAGCAACACGGGCGGCCAGCCCTGCTTCATCGGATCTGCGTTGTTCCGTTGCGGTGGACGGTGATCAGGATGGGAGAGAAGCTGGGAGGCAATACAATTTGCGGCCACGCACACACACCCCCGGTGCACATCATCAGAGCTTCGTTTTCTCGTTTTGCCGCGTCTTGCGCTCTTCCAGGTTGGTATTGGGGCATCTGGCCCGCTCTGGCCCCTGGACGTAGCTCGGCTTCCCTGGCGCAGTAGCCCGGAGATACGGAGCAAGCCGGCATCTGATGCTCATGATGCATGGCAGGCCCCGGCGTGCCGCGGGACGGGCGCTCAGGATGCGCGCCCCTGCAGCGCCACCGGCGCCTCCAGCACATGCACGACGTCGGCCCGCACCATGCTGCACCTCATTTGCCGCCGCAAGCCGCCGCACAGTTTCCAAGTGTCATGACGCTTGGTCAAGGCTCTGTTCTGGGCGAGCCCGGAGAAAAAGCATGTCTGATGAAGGGGGGTTGGCGGCACTGTCGGCCACCCTTTTTTATATGTCAAGCACGGCTTGCAAGCTTTGCACCGCCTGAGGCGTTGACGAAACAGGCGAGCGCCCACGGCCGTCGACCCTGCATCATCGGACCTGTGTTTTTGCTGGGCCGCGCAGAACCTCGCCCGGAGGCTGACGTGGGAAACGTGCGTTTTTTCGCGGCTGTGGGGTGCAGGCGAGAGAGCATCGGGCGAGCATCATGAGCCCCCGCAACGCGTGCAGCTGCCTATGTGGCGAGCGGGCCGATGCCGTGCCTGTTGTGGAATCGAGGGGCAGGGTCAGGCGCATCATCAGCATAGGCATAGGGCGTAGGGATGCGCAGGGGGGGAGGCTGAGGGCAACGGGGGGCTGGGGCTGCCAAGATGTCTGTGTCTAGATTTAACCTGCTTCAGCTTAGTCCTGCCTGCTGCCGGCGCTGCCCGCCGGTGCAGCCCCCAGAATAATTCGTTCATGCGACATCATGCGACCACAAAGGAAGCGACACCATTTTGGTGCGATGCTGAAACAGGCATGATAAGACTCTGATAAGATGGAGCAAGCAATGCAATCCAGTGTCTGCATCTGCTTGATGAGGGCTTTCATCTCATCAGACTGCTCGGCCTGCACCATCGGCACCGAAGACTCCAAGCCGTATGCGTCATCCGTTCGCATTCGTCCGGCAATTGCTTCCACCAAGTTCGCCTCCTGAACGTAATTCCTTAGTAGATAGACTCGCACATCTGTGCTAGTACAACTTTGCAAGCTTCCTGGAGACCGCTTGCCTGCAGCTGCGCCCGAAGTCTTACAAACTTACAAGTTCTTACAGTCTCCCGCAGACTCCCGCAGGAAGACTCTGAACTCTGCGCGTCCTGTGGCACGATGCCGCCACCCGAAACCCAGACCATGGCTCCCCAGTCGGCGTGCAATGTGCAGCTGATCCTGCAGCTGGATAACTGCTTCGACCTGGTGCAGACAAGCACAAAAATCACTGCGCGTGCCAAATGGGAACCGGTTCTGAGACAAAAGCTCCGCTGGCTCGTGTATCTGCATTTTTGAGCAGAGAAACCGCCTTACGTCAGCAATCGCAAGGGCGGGCTGCGGGGATGCAAGCGTCGCAGCCTCGCACTAGGAGGCTGGCGTGGCGCGTCAGCTTCGCAAGGTCGGCAGCTTTGTCCTCATTTTGAAACCTGCGGAATGTGCTATACGCAACGTGATTCTTACGGTGACCCTTGCATGGTAGACGACTCTGTAAGGCCGCGACGTCTCGGCCAACTTGTCCAAGGCTTGCTGGACCGTGTCTGCAGATGCCATCGAGGGAACAAGAGTTCCTTTCAGCACCTAACATGAATAAACAGCTGATGTATGGACCAAGACCACGGCCCGTACCCGTTCGAATCATAGCAGTGGCACATGCCGATTAGGACGGCAACTGGGCACATTTCTGACCTGTCCACTCCCCACTTTCCCTTTTTCACGGGTGCCAACAAGTATCTCGACTTTTCGACTTGGATGGCCGCATTCGATTGTTTGCACAATGTAAGGCTGGGAAAACTTGGCTTGCTGCGGAATTGTGGGCTTTCTGACAGAACTTCGCAAACATACGGAGACAGCCGTGAAACTGGAAGCGTCGGTTGTTCTGCAGCAGCAGAGCTGGTGATTCAGCTCCTCCGGCTTCGCCGACTCAAGGCACCTCTGCTAGGAGGTGGGATCACTGGAAAGTTGTCAACCACGGGCTCCTGACGCAAAGGTGAAGCCGAAGACAGCCAAGCATTGTTATATCTGTGCAGCAATTACACCAATGGCATAGCCTGCTTGATGGCCAGCTTTGGCAGCGGTGGAGCTTCATGTCTTCGAGCTCGTGCCATGGCATACCACTCCTGACGGAAGGCTTGCGCGCGGGATTCCAGCAACGTCATCTGTCATCGCTAGCGCGACGACCATGAACTCATCTCCTGCTCCTCGTTGCTAGCATTGGTTGGAGGCCTTCGCACGGACAGGTCTACTGTACTGCTGAACCGCCCTAGACATTTCATCGATCAGCAACGAAATGCTCGAATCCACAGGCCGAAGTGGCTGTCGCAACAAGCAGGCCACCTATCTGTGCATCTCACGACAAGTATCAGCATGCCCAGAATGGCAATCCCGGGCAAAACAAATCCGGCAAGTGCTGCACGCGTAGGGCCCTACAAGTACATTGCTCTGACAGACGGTCAGGCCAGCAGCGAAAATTATGCAAGCACATCACGTGACAGCGGTTTCCCGGACCAGTAAGGCTTCCAGAAACTGAGGAAGGCGCCAGCTTGGAAAACAAGTGGCATTCATCTGGTAACCTCCAAAGGCCACAAGGCCACAGACAGACGGAACAAAATTCACAGCAACCGCAAGGGCCTACCAGCTCGAAGCCCAAAGCTTCTGTTGTTCTCACGAACGGCTTGCCCCGTGCACCTGGCCCAGTTTGCCGGAAAACGTTTCTCTGACGCGATGCTGAACGTGTCCAGAAAACCTTGAGGGATACTAGGCAACACCTTCTGGCCTTTGTTAGGCCTTGGAAGAGGTTGCAGGCAAGATCTTCATTGTCAAGTCCGGTGCTACATCTTAGCGCACTGCCGCAGCAGCGGACAGCCTGTACCTGAGCTCGGATGCACTGCATGTGTTGATTTCTCCTTGCAGTAGCATGGTGCCAGCCTACAGCACACTCACACCAAGCTGCTTCTGCCAATGCTGGCTGCATAAACATCGAGAAACTCATTCTGCCTGGCAAACGGTCGTAAATGCAACACAACAACTGGCTTGCGTCAGGGCGAGTACCAAGACGGTGTGCCACTCAATTTTAGTCGAGCATTGCACGCGTCCAAAGGGCCGAGCCCCAAGTACAGCCTCGCAGTCTAGCACCGCTTTCCAGGTCGGATGAGGTCTTTCAAAGGACCAAAACAAGCAGAGGAGGTGATTTTCACCCAATCTCAACTTAAGCACTTGAGGCTCCGTCCAATGATTGCAATACACTCATCGATCTCCACGGCAGTGATGCACAAGGGTGGAGCGAGGCGAATAATGGTCCCATGGGTTGGTTTGGCAAGCAAACCGTTCTTGGCCATTTCCTCGCAAAGCTGCCATGCCATTCCCTCGTCCCCGTAGTTGCCTTTGTCCGAGCCACCAATCACAATTGCATTCAACAAGCCTCGGCCGCGCACGAGTTTGATGGGCGACCCTTCATCCTCCGAAAGCTTGCGCAAACCTGCGCGGAGCTGCTCACCACGTGCAGCCGCATTCTCGGTCAAGGCTTCATCCTTGAGAACGGTCAATGCTGCGGTGGCTACTCTGCAAGCCAGTGGATTTCCACCGTAGGTGCTGCCATGTTCTCCCGGACGGACTGTTAGCATGACCTCATGCGATGTGAGCACTGCAGAAGCGGGAAGAACTCCACCAGAGAGTGCCTTGCCAAGGACTAGGATGTCGGGGCGGATGCCATCATGATCACAAGCCAGAAGCGTTCCACAGCGTCCAAGTCCTGTCTGCACTTCATCCGTGATGAGGAGCACATTGTGCTTGTCACAAAGCTCACGTACTCGTCGTAGGTATCCATCAGACGGCACAACAACCCCCGCTTCACCCTGGATTGGCTCAACCATAAATGCACAAACCTCGTCTCCATGAGCTTGCAGTTCAGCCTCGAGCGCCCCTGGGTCGTCATATGCAACATTTGTGAATCCTGGAACGAAAGGTCCGAAGCCTTCGGTGGAACTTGGGTCATCTGATGTACTGATCGCTGCAATCGTCCGACCCCAAAAGTTGCCGTTTGCAAAAACCACTCGAGCTTTTCCTGAAGAAATCTTCTTCACATCGTAGCCCCATCGACGAGCGAGCTTGATGGCAGTCTCGCCGGCCTCTACGCCTGTGTTCATTGGCAGCAAGCGCTCGAAACCGAAGAACTCCGTCGCAAACTTGCAGTACTCACCCAAGGCATCATTGTGAAATGCTCGTGATGTTAAGGTCAGCTTCAGCGCCTGTTCTTGCAAAGCTCCAATGATTTTTGGATGGCAGTGGCCCTGGTTTACTGCCGAATATGCAGAAAGAAAGTCGAAGTACTCTTTCCCATCTACATCCCAAAGCTTTGTACCACGTCCCTGGGACAGGACAACTGGAAGCGGATGATAGTTGTGCGCTCCATACTTCTCCTCTGTCTGAATAATGGCTTGTTGGGCCGGAGAGAGCGTCATAAGTCGCCTGCTTGCGACAGTGCGAGCTGCAACGAGGCAACGGTTCCACATCTTCTACATTCTACACTGCTGGAGCCTGGCAGGACACAACGGCACAGGATGCACTTCACGTCGCTCCCCCCAGGTCCCTCCATGTGAGACACGCGCTTTGGACTTTGGCCCGGCCTGTTGCCTGTAGACGGACCTGGTAACGAAGCAACGCCCTTTCAAGGGATGTGTCACTCCGTGAGGCCGAGACGAGACAGGTGAGGACGGCATCGTGCAAGCGACTGCGTCAATGGATGGGTTGGCCTGCCACGTCTAATGAGTAGTAATGACAGTCTAATAAGTAGAACTAGAGTCATTGGAGCATTCAGAGAGTTTCTGTGAACGCTAAGACGGAATGGCTGCATGTCTGAGGATGCAACCCCAGACTTCTGTGGACGACCTGCGCAAGTGCAAGGTTAAGTCTCAATGCATAGGCATTGAAAATTCTACCAGACCACTGATTGACCCGCAAAGCGCCTAGGTTTGGCTCCGGCCTCACGTGCTTGGGTGTGAGCAAAAATCGCTTTGCCCCATTCCTGCCGCCCACGCACTGGGTGATTATCAAGCAGACCGATCTGCCATGAGTCTGCAACCGCAGTTCCGGCGCTTCAAGCTTGACCATCCCTGACCTGCTTCTCTGGACCAGTCGCAGTTAACACTGCCTGGGAAGTGTACCACTGTCATCTTAACACACGAAGGATTGCTTCGCAAAGGTTGCAGCGTTTTACTGTACAGCTGTCAGTGTATCAGACCTCAGCCATGGACACGACAAACATCGACACACCCTCATCATCAGTTTGATTTTCGACATCCGTGAAGAAGCGGCAACTCGCTCCACTGCAAAACTTGCACGAATGTCGGTCGGTCCTTCAGAGCCTCATGGGCTTCTGCGACCTGCCAAAACGGCTCAAAGACTCTATTGAAATTGGACACAGTGTGTGAGGCTGGCCGACCAGAGTATGCCAAGTGACTTTGCTGAGTGGCAATCAAAGCGCAAGTTCGGCTTGCTTAATCATGCCTTGTGAAAAGACACGGCCAACATGGCAAAGTCGTTTTCAGCCGGACCTGCCGTCACCAGCAGCAAACTCGAACCATCTTCGAGTGGAAAGGTCTTCGGGGCCTGCGGGCACATCGCCACTGGCCTCCCGGTTCCTCGAGGACACTATCCGCTAGAATAACCTCCTGAATAACAATACCCAGCAGCTGTACAACATGGGATGAACAACACCATCTCGACAACGTTAGCAATCGAGGCCCCTACGCAGTCAAGACTTGGCCACTCATGTTTGCCTTATGCTGGGCCGGGCCAAGGAATCACAAAGCGGGCGAACGTAGGACGACACCGCAGTCGCGGCATGCTGGAGGGCAGCATCTGCAGCCTGCTGCGACACATGCTGAAGTCTTCGATCTGTCATGGTGATCTGTCCCACGAAGGTGCAACCATTGAAAACGCTTGCGCCTCGCATTCCATATGGCAAGAAGCGAGGTTCAGATGCGCAGCCACCTCGGACAACACTCCATGTTCTTCTAGGGCGATATCACGTCTTCTTTTGCAGACGAGACTGGGTTTCACTTGAGCAACCTGCCAACGTTCTAAGGTCTGCAACATCAACCTCCGCACATCGCAACGGCTGTCAGCCGCTGTTGTCTAGAGGCTGCATTTCTGGCTTGAATTCTCCATGCCTTGTCACAGTCGCGAAGGCGTACCTGTCCCGGTGTCAATCGAACACACATCAAGAGTATTTAGCCAAGACCTCGTGATGCTGAAGGGCAAGCCGCCTGGCAGCAAGCGGCAGCGAGCAGTGACCCCCACGCACCGGTGCTGAAATTTGCAAGGCCGACAACTGGTCCACTGCAGGTCCAAAGTCCTTTAATCTCCTGGTTCAAGACAAGATGTCTCGCGAAATGCAGCCACACAACTGACAAACAAAGCCGTCCACCGCAACTTGCCGTCCTGTAGCATATGCCGAGGTTGCCAGCCTTAGAAGAGAACCGAATGTGCTGCGTGCAGAGAGGTGATCGGCTCGTCCCACACTCAGGCTACGACGATGTCTGCCTGCAGTGCTGCGAAAACCTTTTGCTCGACGTCTAGCACACCTTCGGCACATGGCAGAACGGAAGTAGGAAATTTCATTGGTCCTACATCCCTGAAGGGTGCTGCATAGATGTGTGGCACTGCATGGCTGTGAAACTGCCCAGGCAAAACACCCTGGATGTCACCAGTAGAGACAGGTCAGATGACAGGCTCTTTGGCCACACAACTTGAAGGGAGTACCGTTGAAGATGAAGATTGGAAAGTCTGAGATTGAAGCTTGCCGGCTCGGTTCTTTCCAGCAGAGCCTGCACATCGCCACCCACATGCAACGGGCAATAGTGCATGCGTCCATGCGCATCTTCTCTATGTACCAAACGCACATCAGGACCTTTACACCTTTACCTTTGCACCATTCAGTTTCTTCGGTGGTTTTCCCTCACACCTGGGAGTTCTTGCGACAGGCAAACCACCACCAAAACACCTTTTCTGTACCAATTGCCAGACGCAGTGCCCGTGCCTGCCCTCGTGTTAACTTTCGCACAGCTTCCTGAAGTTCGCCTTTGCCTCGACAGCTTTTGATGCACTGTAGGAAAAACCGACTCTTTTGTCAGACTATGCACGTTCCTTTGTGGGAATCGAGGCCGTGGCGTAGCAAAGCAGCCCCATCGGAACAACAAGACGATGCCAGATTCCGCAGCTCCTGTCTGAACGGTTTCAACTATTCCTGACTCCCCAAGATCATGCCCTCTTGTTCGGGGACACGAGCCTCTGGCGATGCTGAACTTTCCGAATCTCTGGGCTGCTTGCCTTCCTCGGCCTCGACAGCTTGACGACAAATGGCGCCTGTGCTGAGCCCGAGCCCAGCGCAGTCGTTTCCTCGTTGTCCGCGCCATCCTGGGGGTATGACACCGATTGCACCGAGCGGCCAGAGGCTGTGGCAAAGCGGAAAACTAGTGCCTCGTCCCGCTTTGTCGCCGCATCGTTCGTCGCCACATCGTCAGCCTCGCCCTTGCCATCCTCACGGCAGCTTTCCTCAGAGTCCGTCTCCTCCTCCTCCTCCATCGCCTTCAGCTTTCCCACGTGCCTGTTCGGTGCGTTTGCAGGTTCGTCATGGTTTTGCATGCCAACATGTCACAGATGCTGGAGCTTCCGTACATGCCACTGGGCCCTGTGGTGAACGGAGAAAGACACTGTGACATCGCCGCATCTTGTTGTTGAAGGATCGCAGATGGGTGTCGCATGACTCGCCGTTTCCAAAAACATCATAGTTCAAAAGGGAATCCACCGGTCGACAGTGCGGGTATCGAGCTGAACAGCAACATACATAACTCAGCAAACAGTAAGACGCCGTGCATGCGGTCGACTAACATTTAGTAATGTAGCAATATCGGCGGGCCTTCAGCACGTTCAGCTGGTAATAAACAGTTGAGCTCACCGGGGCCAGCCTGACAGTCCAGGATGCGCTTGCACGGGGAACATCCACGAATTGTCGGTATGCAAAGCCTCTTGACAGGGTGCCCCATGCGAAACAAATGATGTGCCAGACGGTGTTACGTGAGCAGCTGAGCCCAAAGCATGTTACTGGCCCGCATACTGGCTTCTACCAGCTTGAAGCAGATACGGAAGCGGTGTCAGACTGTCACCAGTTCCCTACGATCTGCGTCCATGCGTATAAGTACACCGTGCATCCGGTTCACTCGCAGCAGCACAAGATCCTACTTTTCGGTGGCATGCATGAAAAGCGGGCCAAGTGTTGGACACCATACTTCCCTGTACACACCTACGGACCGCGGATGGTTGACAAACAAAACCCGTTTGTCCGGTCAGCACTTCTGATGCCTTAGATTGGCTCGCATCAACTCAGCGCGGCATCGGCATGCACCAGCTGCTCGGCAAATGGCGATGCATGCAAACAGCGTTGCCGTATGTCTTGTAAGTGACTCTCGATGCGAGAAAAGCCGCTTGTGAGATCCATCATCACCTCCAGCTGCCAACCACCAGCCAAAAGAAACTCGCCATTAATGCATCTCTTCTCATGTCACAGGCTATGCGCTGATTTTGGCCAAGGATCAGTCGTCGTCTGGCTTTCGCTTTTGAGATTCCAGGGAGGGGTCCCCCTTTGACGTTGCAACTTCCTTGAAGCTTTGATCCTGTTTAGCACCGGCGATTCACTAGACTTGGGATGGCCCGCACTCATGCAACAGAAACATGAAAACCCCTGGCCATACTAAATCCTGCTGCGAGGTGAGCGACAAACACACAAGCAGAAGACTCCGACAGCAACGACCTGGAAATGAAGCCACGGAATCCATCTGCTCGAACAGGAAACAGTTGCTTTTGTATCGCTTGCGCCACACTCTGAACATCTCGGAACCGAAATTTGCAAAGCTTGAGCATCTAGCCATCCGCGGACAACTGTCAAAATTGAGGGCTTCGACTGATAGATATGATGCACGTGCGTCAGAACTCGCATTCGCCGCAAACTACAGCGTGGTGTACTTAGCTCGGTTGTGCCTGTGTGCTCGAAGTCCATGTGGTTTAAAAGCTTTGAACGCGCGAGTGTTCATCGAGAGAAGAGAAAGGTGGAAAGCATACAGAATCCATTTGTCCAAGTGAATGTCCAACAACATCTCGTGATATTCCAGCTAAACCCACATAATCCAGCCAAGGAGTGTAGACGAAAGTATCCAGCCATGGGGTACACTCGCCCTCTTCGAAGGCTACTCGGCCAGTTCGCGATCTTCGGACAGGTTGCCAATCATTCGGTTTGTGGACATATGACAATATCTCTTTTCTGTTCTCTCCCTCCGTCGCTCTTCGGTTGGTGCCGTCACTTTCCTGACGTACGGGTTCGTGACCGCAGTGCCGTAGGCGCCTTTTAGCGCAATTCCTACCAGAATCAGAAGGCAAGAGCTGAAGCAGGCACACGCCTTGTTCGTTTCATTCGTTCAAGCTTCTTGTCGAAATTCGCTCGACGAGGTTGTTCCTGCATCTGCGGTCCTCTGCTGATTCTGCTGGCATACTTGTGTCGTGTTTCGTTGGGTGCGAATACTTACCCATAGAGCTCATGCGAGCGAAGTCTTAGGCAGTAGCACCTCGCTTGCCTTTTGTTGGGGGTGGGCGTGCTGAGCAAGTGGACCAGCACACAGCATGAGCATCGGCTTGCAACACAAGACTGCAACTGCATCGTGCAACTGGCACGATTGTCCTCATCATCAAAACCTGAATCGTTGTCATCGTCGTCATCTTCCTCCTCAGAGTCCTCAATCATCAGGCCTGAACACGACCGAAGGGCAGGATCTCCCCACTCCTAGACGACACTCTTCCACCATCATCAGCAATCAATGAAAGCTGACAGCATCGAACTCAGAAAGGTCGCAGCCATCTGCTTCCAATAAAGCACTGCTTGGCAGGTACCGAGACATACCTGGGAATCAAGCGTCAATGAAAGCCGCGGTTGCTTCTGCTTCGCAAGCATGAGCAAGGCACAACAAAGCTTGTTTGGCTCAGGCTGTCACCACCAAAGTCAACCTTTACCAGCTCATACTGAGGCTCGTCCTGCTGCATGCTCACTTAACAATAATTTCGCCCAGCATCATTCTGGGGAATGCATGTGTCCTCGATGGCAACTGCAAATTGCCCAGCCAATGACGCCATTTCGGCCTGCCAGAAACTGCAACAAGGCATGAAATTTTGTGCCGAGCTTCCATAAACACAAGCCTTCCATGTGATCCAGGAGTTGTCTTCCACAGCTTTCTGGAGTACATCTACTGGGGCAACCTGAGAGCTGCCAGCCCAAGGACCCATGCCCCGAAACCCCGCTGAAAGGTCAGGGTGCTCAACAGCCCCCCCCCCCCTACAGCTGTGGCAAGCAGTGTCTGGAAAACAGCTCATTGCCACTCACTACGAACCTGCGGTCGTGCAAACCGTAGGCCACCCAGGTTGTACTTGGTTCTTCGCCGCGGGGTCTGTGTCCGATCTGCATTCATTGCATACATCCACCATTGTTTACTACATGTCTTGCCCATGTGCAGTTTAAACCTTTCCGACCGTTTCCCAACGAGTTTGGACACTCCGACGAAGCTGAGCGAAAAGAAGAAGCCCGGAACATTCGACGCTATTGGACCCCAGGTTTGGAGTTGTATGGAGACTTTCAAGTCAAGTGTGACACCCTGAAGTGAAGCTGTACGTAGCTCTTCATGTGAAGATCACACACAAAACCAGTCGCACGCAGCGCGGATTGCTGCGGGCCTTTTTAAACTTCAAACCACGTGAGCCAAAGGCCCCCACATACAACATGCAATCGTGCCCTGCCCTGCCCTCTGCCCCGCTAACCCTTCCTCACCGCCCTGCACCCGCTGCGTGATGACTTTGGCTCTCGAAGCTTGCGAAGCCATGTTGACAAACTGAGATCGTACAAGTCAAGCTCTACAACAGCTGCAGCAGCAGCAACACACAAGTGTCTCTGACAGACATGAAGATGCTGAGGACGACACCTGCACGGTTCGAGGTCGAGAAGGTGGATAAGAGTTGTCTTGCAAATCCATCCACTCGTCTTCCAAACATTCCCATGGCAGCCACACGCTGGCACAGATCTTTCCCCGAAACTTGACCTCATCAAATGCCGACAGCCGACTTGCTTTCTAACGCAAGACTTACACGACCTTACACGTTGGCGAGTGAGCAGCCAGAAGTTGGTAGGCCAAGACTTCTTGCAAGTAACTGGCACATGAAGACTGCAACGCCCAGCATTGCCGCCCGCCTGCGCTGTCTTGTCAGACGGATCATCCTGCAGCACCTGCTCTCGCTGTCTGCGACTGGTGCAGGCATCGAGCAAGAGCCAGGGGTGGCAACTCTTGACGTGCATTCCTTTCGAAACGATTGCGACATCTCAGCATAGTCCCATAAGCATTGCAAGACGTGCCTTACCCCGCTGCTCGCAAATGGACAACAGGCGATCGTCCCAGTTGATGGTCTTGTGTGCCTGGCAGAACTGTACATCTTTGCACGAAGGAGACGTTCGTTGTCTGATTGATTTGCTGCAGAGTGGGAGACTCTGTAAATTCGCTGGCACAGTGTCGCACAATGCCATATGCACTGCAACTCTGCATGCTCTTCGCCTCGACCGCGGGCCGCAGTGCGTCTGCAGCCACCACCCGCACAACTCGCATGGCACGCTCATCAACGAGACCCTGGCACCAACAATGGCATGCAATTCTAGGCAGATCAGACAACGAGCGAAGAAGGCAACTAGCGAATGCTGTTGTCACAGGTAGGACTGCGTGACGGTGGTTCTGTAACTCATGGGATGCACGAGACCAGATAGCATTCGAGAGAATCCACATCTTGACTCGGGATGGGGTTTGCTTGAAAAAGGCTTCCTTGGAGGGAGCTTCGAATTGACCTTGCCGGCCGAAAGCGCCGAAACAAAATGACTGCTCAGTTGTTGTCATCTTGACCTAAACTTCCCATGAGTGTCCCAGCCGATCGCACGTCTTGCCAGGCTGCTAGTCGGGCTACGGAGGCTTGGAACTCAGAGCATCTTCAACCGTCCGGAAATCGCTAGGATGTTCAGGCAAGCATTCCTATTTACTCCCTCACACGCTTCTTCGACCTGTGACTTCGGCTTCTGCCTTCAAGTGTTAGAGCAGCTTCACTCTCCATTCCTTCCGAGTATTGAATTCACTGGGCCGTTTCCACTTTTCAGGTTGAAAGGTTTGCGATTCCCTCGGACCCAACCACTCATCTCCAAGTTCAAATGCCACGCCCCAGTCCTTGTAGGCTTATGGGTTTGCTGAATGATGCTATTC
This sequence comes from Symbiodinium sp. CCMP2592, assembly GCA_905221615.1. NCBI lineage: Eukaryota > Dinophyceae > Suessiales > Symbiodiniaceae > Symbiodinium > Symbiodinium sp. CCMP2592. The sequence continues at coordinate 38,014 of CAJNDT010003513.1, forward strand.
TGATGGCGTCTTGGTTTCCCATACCGGGGCAAAAGAAACTCTTGCAAAGTGCACCTGCGCCCGAGCCACTGCTAACAGCTCAGGATCTTCTTCGACCAAGTTCAGAAGCTCATCTCGCCTGCAGGCTTTTCGGTCGCTGATTGCTTTGCAGCCCTGCAAGTTGAAACATGTCACATGTTTGCCAAATGTTTGAAGTCCACCAGCATCGTCTGGGATGCCCACGTCATGTTTTGAAGGTCGAGAGCCGGAACTACATCCGTGCCTCATAAGGAGCATACAATTGCTTTCGAATCGATGCTCAAGCTGTTTCTCATGCCTCATGATAGCTTTCGCCACAGGTATGTCGACAAGCTTGCACAATCGGATGTTCCGAAGTGCTGAGGCTCTGTCCGTCAAGCCACCTTGGTACCAGTGCGCATGTGGAACATATCATCGATCTCACAAACAGTTTCGTTCAGAGTCGAAGGTGTCTAGTACCTAGCTGGTTAGAGAGTGCTGCATTCTGTTGAGGACTCCTCCCATGGTCCTATGGCAACAGCATCTGCTGAGAGAACTCCCCTCCTGTGCCACTGCTCACGCATGCACTCTCGATGCCCTGCTTTCAAGACTGCAACGTCCACATCACAATCCTCCCTCATAAAGGATACAGTAGGTGTCAAGAGTAGGGCATCGGGTTTTTCGAACCCGATTCATTGAAAGCTTTCACGGACGAAACGGGTAGCGAGATTGGGAAGGTTGGAAAACTGAAAACTCAGGAGAATGAACGTTTGACGAATGAAAGTATGAGGGTTTCGAGCTTGAGAACAGGCGCGAGTTTGTAGTTTGAACCTTTGGACGGGACATGTGCCGTGCCACGATGAGGAGGAGGAGGAGGAGGATCCAGGTGGGTCCACCGGGCGCCTCCCTGGCTCGAGATTGAAAGTCTGGGTTGGAGTTTGAAATTCTTAAAAGCCCAAGACTGAAAATTGCAATTTCGAGAGTTAGGAAAATTTCGAAGATTTGGAGTTCGAACGGTTCGAAGATTGAACATTGTGAATTCGTCAAGCTTCCAAAGATTGAAAGCTCGAAAAAGCACGGAGTTTGAGAGTTCGAACGTTCAAAAACATTCAGAGTTCGACAGTTCAGAATGCGAAAACTTTGAAGAATTTTGAATCGTAGAAAACATCGAAGGTTTGAGCTTCAGCGGTGATTCAACATACCAAGACCCGGATAAGTTAAGAAACAGCTTGAGACATGCAACTTGCCTGCAATCAGCAGATCTAGGAGTCAGCACAGGCAGGGTTTCAAGGGAGTGCAGTCCGGCAAGCGGCATGCAGTGAATTAAGCATCACAGTCTCGAAGCCCCCTTGAGAAACCCACACAAGGCCACAAGGCCCTAACCCAGAACCTGGCGAAGCACGAGCTCACCTAAAGGGGATGTTGAGGCTACGTCCATCGGGGCTGATAGTCATGCCAAGCTCCTGAGGCAAAGCCTGCCGGATGTTCGAATTGCGCGGGCCAACTCATGCCTCAGGGGCTGGCCGCACATCATGAGGCGGCGGGCCAAAGCGCACGCGCATCACTCGCCAAATTCTCAAGCTTGCCGGTGAGCACCTGGAACGTCGCATAGTCCGTGGTGGTGATCTTGTTGAGAACTTCCTTTATCCCATCCACGAGCTGGTTCTCAGCTCCAGACAACCACTGTCCCTGCTCTTTGTGGGAATCGCGAGAAGGCTTACTGGCCTCTTCGTGGTTTCCTCGTAGGTTGCTCCCAGTCGTGATGGAGGACTTAAGATCTCTCTGAGGTTGCTCTCAACATCAAACACCATCTTCTAACGGTCGGATTTCAGATATGAGCTGAACCGCCATCGCCTTATGAGGGGCGTGTTCACGGTATGGGATCCACCGCCACTGCCTGATGGCGGGGCGGGCTTAAGACATGGAAAGACAATGACTGACATCGCCTCACGGGGACGGATGTGAATAAGATATGAGATTAGCAACACTCGCCAACTGAGGGGCCGGGCTTAAGATCTGGCATCAACCGTACTCGCCTAGTAGGCGCCACAGTCAAACGAGGGATTGAGTTGAAGGCATGAGCTAAACGGCATCACAGGACGAGCTGAGGTCTTCAAAACTTTCCTTCTTTCACAGTAGCTCATACCTTCGTGCTTTCAATATTTCGAACCTCAAACTCAGAACTCGGCGGACCGTCGAACTTTCGAACTCGATGCGTTTGAACCATTTGAGCTTTTGAAACTTTCAATACCTCGAACTCTCATGGCTCAAACTCAACAAACTTCGAAGTCCAAACTGTTCAAAGATTGAAGCTTTCAATCTGTCAATCGCTCGACCTCAGTGACCAGTGGGGAACTGAACTTGAAAACAGCATTGCAGACTTCAAACTTTCGCTAATTCGAACTTCGACCTTTAAAGCTTCGAAACTGTCGAACTTTCAAGCTCAAAACTTACGAACCTGTCAAACCTTTTGAACTTTCGAACCTTCAAACTTTCAGACTCCGATACTTGGAGAGGCATTCGAACGCGGCAATGGCTAAACTTTGGAGCTGGGGTTTGAAGCAGCGAGTCGAACTCGAACGTACGAAAGTTTGGGAACTTATGACGAATTTAAAGATGAAAAGTTCCAAGTGGGAGGCTCGCTCGCTTGCGCATGCCAAGGTGCCCAAACTCGAATTCCAGCACCTTTCTAAACCTTCAAAGCTTGAAACTGTCGAACTTTAAACCTTCGAAGTTTCAACCTGTCAAACCTTCGAGTTCGCTCCCTGATCAAGCATCTCTCACGTCTCGTGTTCCCTGCAGCTGTTTCACCTGTGGCTACGGCGAAGCCTCTAGCACAAAAGAACTGAAAGCTGCAAGGGAGCAGCGCGAAAGACTGCCATTGCTGCAGACCTGTTCTGCATTGCGGGCGCGGTACGTCACACCTGATTTCCACCATTTCCTACCGGTGACAGTGTGTCGCAACGCGCACGAGGCACAAAGCCATGCCGTCTGGTTGAACCTGCTGCACCCAGGACCCGCGCTCTTTGAACCATTGGATTCGCTCCACACTGCCTCGGCTTGGGAGGCGTGGAGAGCTCAAACCTACAAGGCTGAGCGTGCACCCGGGCCAGAGAGAGCGTGCAGATTCGTTGTTGCAGCAGAGGTTCCTTCAGCAAGTGTGTCAGGGGGGCCAGAGTCAAACTGCATCAGCTCAGCTCGTAGTTCTGCCATGGCAGGGTCCTGCTCAAGCATTGAGCGCCAGTGCATTTGCTCGTTCTGGGAGGCTGGCTATCCTGCTCCTGGCCCCTCCGCGTGGTCCAGAGCATCGTAGCCAATGACTCAAAAGTGACAACTCAGTGATGGTTCTTAATGCAAACATCCTACCCAGTGGCGTGGCCTCCGCTCCGTTCTCGGATTCTTTGTCCTTCTCGCCTGCTGCGTCCTGAACCTGGCTGTAGGAAGACTTGTTTGCGGTGCAGGCTGAACAGCGCATGCCATTGTCCTCTCGGTTCTTGTTGGCACTCAGGCTCATTTCCCTCGCTTGCCGCGAGGCCATGGTGTATCTCTGCTCCACCTTGAAGCCAGTCCATAAATGTGCACAGGACAGTCGGCACAAAGGCATGTGGCTGGTTTACCTTCTCCAGACTCCAGAAAGTTAAGCTCTCGACTGCGGCTTCTATGGTAGTACCAGCTCGTGCTGCCATTGCCGCGTATGCCTGTACTCAGCGCAGGCAGCGTGCCAAAGTGCTTTTAAGCCTTCACCTGAGTTGCCGTGTGCCTTCCTGAAGGCACCATGGGTCGGCTCGCTGAATGGTCCCGGCCACAGCTCCCGGAGCTCGGAAAGCAGATTACTTCGCACAGTCTTGCGCAGCAGCAGCAGCAGCAGATAGCCAAGCAGTCCGGCAGCAAAATGCATTGGGCGAGTAGCTTGGATGCATGTTTCCTCCGTCCTTTTTTGCATCCTTTGCTGCCTGTTCTCCTCGTCGCAGCAGAACAATCATGCAGGAGAGGTTGTCCTTCAGCGAGGGAAATGCAGCCGATCCGAGTTGCGGTGACCAGTCAAGGAAGTATCAGCATCAATGACGAATCAAAGCTGCAGCTACTCAGTTTAGTGTTGTCGGGTGTGCCTGGCGCAAACGCATCAAAAGTATCGCTTCAGGAGGACAAAGCCTAACAAAGCTTCTGCTGCAGGCGGAGGTCCATCGAACCAGAGTCGAGAGCTTTGCGGCACACAGCCGCCGCTGCCTCCGTGCAACACAGTTCAGACGAAGTCTCAATTTAAGGGATCTCACAATCGCTGCATGGTTCCCACTTACCTGCGCTGGATCTTTGGACCGCAGCTCTTCCGCTGCTAGCCGAACCTCGACACTTTGTGTGGTTGATAAAAACTAACTCTGCGATCGCCTCAGCTTCCAGCAACCTCTCTATTTGGAAAGTTGCCCTCGGAGATGCCATCCTTGCTCACGGTTGAAATATACTGAAAATCACATGAGCATTCTATCGCGCAGCAGTTCAACGATGGCAATACCGGAATCTCACTGAGGCATGCTCGCATACGAGTAGCAAAAAGTCAGAAGGGGCGCAAGTCAGCGTCGTGAATTCAGGCTCAGCCTAAAGCAGGGTCCGATGGGCAACTTGGTACTTGGGTACAGAGGCATTGCAAAAGCAAGCTGTGCCAGACCGAGGTCTGCACGGAGACGGGATGGTCCTCCTGCCAAAAAACTATGTCGCGTGCCAGAACTAAGAGACAACATCCACATCCACAAAACCTAGCAGTGTGACTTGTCCTGCGCCGGGCCACCTGTCTGCTTGTGCTGTGCATCGCCAAAGGCTCGGCTCACTGCCAGATCGCCATTTACGCGGGCGACACCCATTATGGTCTGAACCTTTGTATCATGCCATGTGAAGACATGCTTGCAGCATAAATCCCACCCCTAAGGCGTAGGACTGTTCCGCCGGTTCGGGCTATCCTCTCCTCTTCCACCTGCTTGGAAGAGTGCCAGATTGTGGTGCTCTGTTTTGAGGCCGTCCGGTCGCAAACCTTGTTGTCGGGCTTGTGATCCGTGGTGAGTCCACCGTCAGTGCCAGGACCTCTAGCAGCAGCAACCCCACTGGCTGGAACACCGAGACACAGGCAAAGTTGAAACCATGCCTTCCACCATGGAACCATCTGCTCTTCCCAACAAGACTCGACTGTCTCCGATGTTGCCAACCTTACACTCCATGTAAACGAGTCTCAGGGCACAAGTGCAAGTCATTGGACTTGCTGTGCTGAATAATGCCTGGATAGAGCGACAAGACAAGACTCTCGGAGACAACGAATGCTGCAGAGGTGATGCTTTCATTGTCTCGTCATCGGGTAATGGAGTCACCTCGAAGGCTGCCTGCAAAACTGCCTTTTGAACTTCTGTCCTCTGCATGTTTGCAGGCAGGAATCTCTTTCGGAATGAACAAACAGAAGGGCAGCGAGGAAAAGATTGAGTGGAAAAGAGAACGAAACCGAAACCACCACAGCGACAGGGAAAAACAACACGTGCGCCAACTCAACTACTTACGTATGCGCCCATGGGTGTGCAGCGACACACGGCACCATCTTCTAAGGTTCCAAGCGAAATACGTGTTTCAGAACTGCACGCAATCCCACTTTTTATCCACAGCTGCAACTGACACGACACGGAGACGCAGACAGACTCACGCCAACACCGCCAGCAACTTGTTTTATCAGCGCACAGAGCAGTTCTGCAGACTGCAATCGTGCAAAAGGCTTGAGCAATCTATGTACCTTCTAGCGTCTTGTGGCCAGTCCGCCAGAAATTGTTCTGCACTGCTGCGTGCCTGATAGAACTAACGCAAGGGCTTAGTCCATCTCAGCCTCGTCGAGCAGCGCCCAGACTCGATGACGGATAAAATCCGCGTCCACCTAAAAGGCGTGTGTGTGTGCGTCACTAAACTGATGGCACTCTATGAAAACAGGATACCTGAAACTCTGCTACACGACGGCGTAGTGGGATCTGAGGCTATGCCTCACGAAGCAAACGCCCCCGCCTGCTGTCCGGGGCGATGGGGATCACCAGCGCGATGACCCCACAGAGAGTTGATCGGCATAAAGCTACATTTAGATATCATCTGGGCCTCCAGCTCCTCAGATTACCCATAAGCAAGCTAAACACGGCAGCTGCAGAGGCCACTGCCGCCAGGGCTCAATATCCGCTGCACTGAAATATGCATCGGTGCTGCATGGCATCAGCACGACCCTAGCCAGCGACAGCAAAAGTCCATGGACCGAAGTCAACACGCAGATACGAGTATTAGGCAGGCTCATGGACCGAATCCGCCGCCCGGGACCTGGCCTTGCTGTGATGCGTCCCAAAGCTTCTTTCAGCGAAATTCCGCGTGGCATTCCATAAGCTTCGCATACATTACCACACCTGAAGAAAGGGGGCAAATTGCGGCCGGCTGTGATTCGGCTTGTGATGTGCGACCTTGTTTGGCCATGTTCTCTCCATGTGCTTGTCTTTGCATACAAAGGTGTCTTAGATAAATGGCTCAGGCTGTGGCTTGGCTTGCTTAAGCTTGGCTGCAACATATCGGTTGGCTTGCTAGTCGCAGATTGTCCGTCGCTCGTCATAAAGGCAGATTGGCTGGCTGGCACGGTTTATGTACATGGCTAAGTAATTGCGACATCACCGACAACTGTGAAACCGGTGCAAGGCAAGCAAAGACAGGCCTCCATGTCCGTATTTGTGCAAGGAGGTTCAATGGGCTGGCATTAACAAATCCTCCTTCATATGAACGACGCACAAAATCCTCTCGGCTGGAAAAAGGCTGCCCATCCCTCGATGTCTTCCGCCATATTTCCTGTTTGTAAAACTCCCGCGACACGCCCCAGCCGGCATAAATACGTGCAAATGCTTTGAGACCACGCTGGCACGAACCATGCAATCTCATCCCCAGGCGACCATCGACCTTGCAGTCGCTGTCTGCTAGTAAGGCTGCTTCCAAACTATCAAGGAAAGTTATGTTGAAGTCACTTGGCTGAGCGGAGCCACAAACTGCCGCCACTCGTTTGACTCGATTCGGGAACATTGCTGCCCAGTGTAGGGCTTGCATTGCTCCCATAGAGTAGCCATATACGAGAGCCAGGCTCGTCACACCAAGTGAATCGAGTAGAAGTGCCTGCAGACGGACATTGTCGCACATTGTTGTTCCGCCCTGCGGGAACTGCTCGTGATCCTTACCTAAATGGGAACAAGGTGAAGTGGAAAGGCCATTGCCAAGAAGATTGACGATGATAACACAAAACTTACTTGTGTCCAACGTCTTCCCGGGTCCAATGTTGAACTCCAGCTCCGGGTGTGTGGCATCGAACGAGGTGGGATGGAGGATGCAATTGGATTTCTCTGCGTTCAGCTGTCCGTACATCTTGTACACAAGCCGCAGTCCGGACGCAGCTTCGCCCGTTCGAAGACGAAAAGATGCCGGTGCTTGAAAACTTCTCGCTTCATCTGCCAGAGCATGTTCGAGTCCCGGTGATCGAAAGGATCTGAAAGTCAAGCCCAGCAGCTTTTCTGCTTTCCTGTTGCTGACGATCGATGCGAAACCGGAGAGGCTTGACTGACCGGGCAGCATACTACCAGTCTTGTTGAAATGGTGCTTGATCAACTCCACCTTGGTACCGCCCGCGCTTTCGCGCGCTCCACACGAGGCAACACAACTTGCACTAGGGGCTGACAAGTGTCGGTAGGCACATCATAGCGAGTGTCCGGGGCCACAATAAGAAACGTCTCACACCTTTGCTGCAGATGTGGCTTGAGCTTCAGACGTTCACTCCGAGGGCTCCTGAAAGAGTGCTAGAAGCTTCTCACAGGTCGCCGGTCTTGCGTCGGTCGTCTGTGCTGGAACTTTGCGGCCCGGGTGCTTGGATGGCAATTCACTCGAAGGCAGCAGCAAAGCTTTGATATGCGCTTCTACGACATCGTGCTCGTGACAGTAAGCCCACATCAGAGGTGTCACCGCATGCTGCGGTAACTTCAGAGGCAAGTCAGCCCACTTTTCGGCCTTGATGATGTTGGAAAAACGTAGGGACACGAAAGAGAGGCTATTTTGCCTCTGCCTCTTGCACGGCGGGCCGTTTTCGGCTTTGCCATCTTCGACACTCGGAGTTCGGGCAGCGCGGAGGAGCATCGCTGCAAAGTCTTCGCAGAAGCACTTGCTCAAGCCATAATGCTCAAGAGGCTCTGGCATGTGCGATTCGTCCAATGGCAGGAACTCAGGCATGAAAGCAGCAGGTTCGTGAGACCAACCCATAGCAAACAAGGAAGAAGAGAACACCACCCTTCGGCTTGCAGGTAAGGCGGCGATGGCCTCGAACAGCATGCAGGTTCCAAGTAGGTTTTGTCGCAGCAGTTCAACACCAGTCACCTTCTCAAGTCCTATGGGCGGATTCTTCACAGGATCGACTGGCGGCGGCGGGTGTTCGGAAGGCCCCGGAATCGCACCAACATGGACGACCGAAGTGACTTTTGCAGCAAGTTGCTTCATAGCAGCCGCATCGCAGAGATCTGCTTGGACGAAAATGACCTCATGTGCCCTTGGGCCCCAGAGCTTGCCCTTATCCGCAGGGCTGACTCGGTCTGTAGCCACGACAGACAGGCCACCTTCCACGAGGCGTGTAACAATCTGGCTTCCCAGTCGTCCAGAAGCCCCGGTCACAAGAACAGACTCTCTTTCCATTGCGCTGTGCACTCTCCGCTTTGCTATCTCTTACGCTGGTTCGAGGCCTTGGTCTCTTATTAGCAGCTTCGTCTCGTCATCCAATTGTAAACACTTGCATGCACTGTATCCTACTTCAGCATGCAGCCACTCGAGGAGTATGCACAGCAACAGAGGGCAACCTGATTTCACACATGATTTCCAGCTGCACAACGCTCGCAAACTGCACGTCGGCTCCCGACTCTGAGCGCGACGTGCTCGGCAGATGGCACCACAAACGCGAAGGTGCCGGTTGAGCCGCTGGGCTGTCAGGAAGCGAAACATCAGACGAGGCCAGTGGCGAACATGTGGTCTGTATGCTGGTGGCTACAACGGGGCTCTGCTGGGCAAAACTGGCCTGTTTCGTGTCCAGAAACTCCTGGTCTATTCCTCGGCTGAAACACACCGTGCTGCCTGGAACTCACCTACATCTTTTTTTGGCTGTGTTTCTGCCTACCATGGAAGACAGCAAGGTTGACCGTTGGTCGCAGTGCTGGCCTGGGTTCGCCTGGAGTCCCAGCGTCACCGAATCGGTCCGAAAAGTAGAGATCAACCCTGGAGCCCCCCGTCAATAAAAGAAGACCCGACAAATCACCACCTGCACACCCGACACACCGGAGGAGGTGCACAAGAAGAGAGCCTGCATAGTAGTACGGCAGATTCTACATGGGAATGGCACTCGAAGACTGCACTCGCTGATGCTAGGGCCCGTTCGCAGCATCAGCGACTTGACCGCCTCATCATCTGCAGGTAGCGCTTGCGATCTGATCTCCTCAAGTTGCGCATACGTATGCATACGTCTAGTCCGTCGTAATGCTTCAGAATCTTTCGGTGTGTGGTGTCGGAAGTTGTATAGTTTTGGCTTTTCTAAGACCCTACGTCTCAACTCCATGGTTCGGAAATGCACGAGGGTGTCGAGGCTGGTCTGCACTTGTTGGGGCTGAGGACTGCTGCAACAACCCCCAAAACTCGCGGGCAACTGAGTACCCGATGTCAATGTTCTCTGCTTTGGCGACCCATCGATGCATTTATTCCTCGTATCCAAGCCTTCAGGGATATCTGTGGCAATCAATCAAACAAGTCTGCCGCTCATACTGCAAGGTCCTCCGTTAGTCGCTTCGCCACGAAGGAGGAGCACTGCTGGCCACCGTGTCCATCGAAAACGCCAAAGAAACCTGAACTGCAACCAGCCAGGTCACCAGGTTGGGAGTCTCCATATTCCCGAAAGCATCGCGAAGGGTTCTTCCGTGCGGAGCCGGGTAGATGAGTACATAGATGACAGACATAAAATCAACTTACTTGACTCTATACCTTACATGACTCTACACTTGATAGTTGACTCTATGCTATCTCTGTTCAAGCTCATAGCACTTGAAACTTATTCAGTTACTTATTACTTACTTACTTTTACTTACTTACTTGACTCTATTATCTCTATACTTACTTACTTACTTATTACTTACTTACTTACTTGACTCTACTTACTTACTTACTTGACTCTATGCCTCTACTCTATACTTACTTACTTACTTACTTGAATCTACTTACTTACTTACTTACTTGACTCTATGCCCCTATGACTGACTCTCTATGCCTCTATGACTTACTCTCTACATCTCGGTATCTAAATCTCTCTTCTAAAGCCAGGGTGGCACCGTTGTCGTCCATCGGGAATGCAACCCTTCACAGGGATTGGCCACCTCGAGCGCCCAAACGCTGGGTAAAGTTACACATTTTAGGCGCGCGGCGCAACCCTTCACAGGGATTGGCCACCTGGAGCGCCCAAACGCTAGGTAAAGTTACGCATTTTAGGGTTCCCGCGCAACCCTTCACAGGGATTCGCCTCCTCGAGCGCCCAAACGCTAGGTAAAGTTACACATTTTAGGGTTCCCGCGCAACCCTTCACAGGGATTCGCCTCCTCGGGCGTTCAAACGCGAGGTAAAGTTACACATTTTAGGGTTCCCGCGCAACCCTTCACAGAGATTCGCCTCCTCGGGCGTTCAAACGCGAGGTAAAGTTACACATTTTGCGGGCGCCGCGCAACCCTTCACAGGGATTCGCCTCCTCGGGCGTTCAAACGCGAGGTAAAGTTACACATTTTGCTGTGCCCGCGCAACCCTTCACAGGGTTTGGGTGCATTGAGCTGCATTTTGCAACCTCTCACAGGGATCGGCATTTTGCAACCCTTCACAGGGATTGGCATGGTCGAATGCACGAACGCTAGGTAAAGTTGCATTTTTTGATGTGCATTGAAATGAATTTTGCAACCCTTCACAGGGATTGGCGTGGTCGAGTGTTCGAACGCGAGGCAAAGTTACATTTTTTGATGTGCATTGAAATGAATTTTGCAACCCTTCACAGGGATTGGCGTGGTCGAGTGTTCGAACGCGAGGCAAAGTTGCATTTTTTGATGTGCATTGAAATGAATGTTGCAACCCTTCACAGGGATTGGCGTGGTCGAGTGTTCGAACGCGAGGTAAAGTTGCAATTTTTGATGTGCATTGAGATGAATTTTGCAACCTTTCACACAGATTGGCGTTGTCGAGTGTTCGAATGCGAGGTGAAGTTACACATTTTGCGGTGCCCGCGCAACCCTTCACAGGGATTGGCTTGGTCGAGCGTTGAAACGCTAGGTAAAGTCTCACATTTTAGGTGCCCCGCGCAATCCTTGAGAGGGATTAGCCTCCTCGAGTGTTCTAAGCGGCACGTGTGCAACAGGTACTGTTGCATGTTCTGGGCACTGCGTGTAACCCTCTGCATGGATTGGCGTGGTCCAGGGTTGAAACGTGTGGGCAAATTACTACTTGTAACCTTCCCGCCGTGCAACTCTCCACAGGGAGTGGCGTGGTCGATTGCAGGATCTTGCATCTCTGCGAGGTGCAATTGGCAACCCTTGAGAGGGATTGCCAGATGCATATATCGATAATATACGGGGTATGAGCCCTCACGCTATGGGGATCTCGATCAAGCGTTCCCACACATAGAGTGAACTACATCGAGTCAAGTGCATGGTACATAGATGACTCCATGACTCTGTGACTCTATCTCACTATGACTCTATGACGCTATCTCACTGTAACTCTATGACTTTATGACTCATGACTCATGGACTCTATGACTCTTGACTGTATGTGCCTCTCGAGGTCCAGGTCAGGCTATGAGCCCTCACGCTACGGGGATCTCGATTAAGAGTCCCCACACATAGAGTGAACTACATCGAGTCAACTGCATGGTACATAAATGACTCCATGTCACTCTGACTCTATAACGCTATCTCACTGTGACTCTATGACTTTATGACTCATTGACTCTATGACTCTTGACTGTATGTGACACTCTGACTCTGTGACTCTGTGCTTTTGATTCTGTGACTTTACGATCCTATACACTGGATTCTATCACATAGCCCCACACTCTTCGCTGATGATGCTTTCGGGCCAATTGTCTTCTAGTTTTTTCATGTTTTTTCTACCTGGCATCTCTGTCTGTTTCTCCTCCCTCAGGTTCCGTCATATCGGCCAACACAGTGTTGCATCCGGGTCCCTGCAAAAGTTAGGTTGAGGGCGACACTGAGCCGCTGAAATTCCCCCGACTTGCCCCCCCCCCGCTGCTCACACCCCGTCTGGAGCCTGTAGCAAGGCGCGATTGACCAAACCAAATCCGCCCGCCCAAAGTATCGATCGAAACAAGCACACAAACGCCTGAAAAAACTCAGTTTTCATTGCATCTGCCACACCTCGCAGCATACCCTCCCTGTCTTCCAGCGAGTCAGTACAGTACTTGGGCTGCTGGCCACTTGCCAGCTGCTCCTTCCTTCACCCCGTGTCGCGTGCTGCCGCCAGTTTTATCTAGAACTTGAGCGAACCCTTCCGTACGAGTGGTAGGCAGAAAACTTCGAGGCTGGCAGCAACCTACAAGAATCGCCCTGCCTGCCTGTTGTTTGCAAACCCCCAACACTTCGACTGGGATATGCAGCTGCCGTCAAGAGCCGCATGGGCAACTTTTTGCAGTCAAAACCGTTGCGGGTGCTCCAGACACCGTAGTGGCCGTAGTGGATTGCGGTTTCAAGCCATTCATCATCCAACGTCTCGACTTTTAATACAATCACCAGGAAATATCAGAAGTGAGAGGGCGTGAAGTAGCTCATGCCCACACCGCGAACGGCCTCAACACGCTGCACGTGAAGATCGCCTGCCCCTTGCGCAGTAGTCCCGAGCAACATCATTGATGGCCCTGCCGAGACGTGCTCCCTCGTACCACACAATCGGTGTCTTCCACGAGTACCTGCTCTCCTCGGTGCTTTGCCTGCACAGCGGCCATTGCGCAGCATTGCGCGTGGTGGACATCTGCGCATCATTGGCAAAGGTTGAAGCCTGGTGATGCCTGGTGGCGAGCACCATCACAAAGATCGCATCAGGTCTGCTGATCAGACCTTCGGCGAGGCTTGCTATGTCTTCTCGCAGGATGTCGGCTCCATCGAGGATGATGACATGCCAGCCATCTACACGAAGACTCGCGAAGCCGCGAAGACTGTATTCTCAGACATAGGCTGATCTTCGGGTGGTGTCGAGATGCTCAATGATGCAGTGCAGCAAGAGCTTCAACTCATACAGGTAGCTGCGGTGATTGGACAAGATACGGATTGCCCTCACCGATAGCTGCGTTGCGCAGCATTCGGCAAGAAGTGTTCAAGCATCGCTACCTGTGCTTCGCCTCGATCATCGTAGTGATGGCAGCGAGTGTGTTCGACAGTTATTGTTTGGTTGTGAGGGCTTGTGGAAAAACTTGCTGCTCATAAACGATCCATTTGCTAGTTGTGGAGTGTTGTTTTGCTGTTTGGTTCCTCATGCCCCGGGACTACCCAATGTTCAGGACTGAGCATGATTTTATGCCGTTCCCTTTTGCTCGGTGATACGATCTTTGGCACTCCCCTCGCGCTGACATGTTGCGGAAGTGATGTCAAACCTTTGGAATGCCTACATAGTAGCTGCGCTCTTTACATTGGAAGTGCCCGCAGCCGACCGTACGACGCTGTCTATGTCTCTAGCTCGTTTTCTCTTAGAAACTCTCTTCCGGATGCCAAGTCGCCCCACGAATCCTGCCTTTGCTGGCTCAAGGTATCACAGACCGAAGCCGCGCTTGACTGCTGCAGAGCTTGAATGCTAGCCGCTAACAGATGAACACCAGCGTCGCACAATGAGCCAGGGCACATCACGGACACGTGTGCATCCTGCAGACTTCATGCACAGCGATAGCCTGATAGCCTCCCTCAATTTCTCTCGTCTTGCTCAGCGATGTATGTGCTGGCGTCGGAGCCCCTCCTTTCGTTTTCAGCCCATTTTCAGTTCTCCCCCTCGCCGACACTTCCTCGCTCCAGGTGATACCACGTTAGCGGTGTACGCCACGGTTGGGATTCTTCGAGCACTTGCTCTCTGGTGGAGATGTTCGCGTGAGTTCTGCTGGACGGCTGGAGCTGCTTTCCAAGACTGTGGAATGTTTTGGAAAAACGGGCCCCGGACCATGCTTAAAAAATATTTCGAATAGGACTTTGGATATCTTCCCCTGTCATGTGTAATAGGCGTCAACAAGTGGCAAGAGAAGGGTCTTTGCTGTGCTTGCTCAGGACCATGCCTCTCGCTCTGGTCTCTGCTGGTGCAATTTGCAATGTGGTGGAAGAGCTGCTCTTGCGAGAGGCTCCGCAAGTGTCCTCCATTGTGGGCCTCCAGCCGTTCATCTCAGCGACACCCACCTCGAAGAGAGGCCCAGCCTGAGGTTCTGTGACTTGCCTTGAATTCAGAACGCGAAACGACACACCCTAAGCCCTTAGGGCCGAACATCGCTTTCCAATGCTATGGAGGTCACTGCCTTCGGCAGGCCTTGTCCCATGACGGCAAGGACCGACAGCAACCTTGGCCACTTCATGACCCATCAGCACTTCCCATAATATGGCTGGAGTTACCACACCTCGACGTGCAGCGTTCGATGCAAGCTCAAGCGCTCGATAGGATGGACAACTGGTGGTGAACTCTGTGCATTGCTCGAGCCAAAGGCAGTCTCGATGGCAGCAACTCTTCCAAGAGTGATGCAGCGATCGACGTCAAGAGTTACCGACACTGCTTCCGTCTGAGAGCCCTTTAGCAAGAAGGTGCATACACTGCCCTTGAACTTTTCCACTCCGTTCTCCAGCTTGCGCGAAACTTACCGGCCACAAACCAACTTGGAGGCATCCAGGGAACCGCAACGAAACACCTGGCCTCCGACGTATTGATAGCCACAGCGAGAAAGAGTCGTGGATCCATCATCTGCCGGCGTGGACTTCTCGTACATTCCGTTACCTTTGCTGCAAATTGTTTTTGCCTCCCGACTTGAAACAAGGGGGACCAAGGTGTGTGGCAATGCCAGGACGTGGCCGATGGCTCAAAACTAAGGCTCGTGCATTCCTGGGTGATAGGAACCTTTTCACATCCCTTTTCTGCTTGCACGAGTTTGCGTGGCCATTCCTGGCAGTCCGCAGGCTCGCAGCAAGCTTTGTCCGTGTCGCCGGCGGCATCGTCAATGCCCTGCTTCTTGACCAAGATCGGATCGTTCTGGCAAGGGCGCATGCTGGTCTTGACCAGGTGATAACACTGTCATTTGCTACTTGGCTCTGCTCTCGAAGCCGAGGTACACCGCCGCACGAGTGCAAGGCGCATGACTTCAAGCAGCAGTCTTCGTCAGTGTCGCCAGCAGTGTTTGTCTTGGCCGTGTTCGCCACCCAGCCTGCTCAAAAGCACAAACATGCACAAACCATAATCTCAGAACATGGATCAAGGCAACCATGTCGGGTTCAAAGTTCCGGGCAGCAGTAGCTGTGTAGGTGCATTAGCTGCATGAAACCTGTTGAACAGCCAGTCAGACTATCTGTTCGATGGCAGCTCAGTTAGCACGATGTTTGCTGCAACGACAGAAGGCGAAGCTCCGTTCAGAAAAAGTCTAATCCTTCAACAACCCGTAGCTGTTCACGAGCCTTTCGTTTTGGGAAGTACAAAGGTGCCCGAAAGGGACTCGGACTCTGGCGCGGGTGCCAGCTTCTCGAAATTTCTCGAAGATGGGCCCAGGACAGTGCTCCAAAGGACTCGGACACGTGGAGGGCACGAGGCGGGACGTGGCGACACACCCCGTTTAGAGCGGCGGCATCTCCGAGATTCGGACAAGCCCAATAGTGTGGCCTTGCTAGATCTTTAACGACCTCGAACGATTCGAAGGAAAATGAACACGTGACTCTGGCCGGAACACGATTCCAACAAAAGAAAACCCAGGCATTCTGGCGCGAGCGCGATTCATCAAGTTGGACAGCGCCACTGTTTTGGAATTTGCCCGTACGGTGCATTGGATGTTCCGGGATAACATGGCCACGGCGGGACTGTAGAAAACGATGTGCGCGAACCACATGTTTACCTTCATTTGATTAACTACTAGAGTATTCCCGCACCGCTTGTGGAAAAATCCGCAGCTACAACCCCTTGGTATACTCAATGGCTCTGTCCGTCAGACCATCCTGCCTGAGCTGCATTTGTGTAGACTGCACGACGGCGTACAGCAAGTCGACACATCCTCACCCACCTTGTTCAGCGACGCTGGATCCTGCCAGAGTGGGCTTCGACACGATGTCTGCGTGAAACGGTCGTGAAACCAAACCCCAATAGCAGTCACGCACGGGACACACAAAGGACATACGCACAATCAAACTCCAATGCCAGTACACTTCTGTGAAGGTCTACGATATTCACGTGTTCAAAGTCCAGTCTCGATCTGTGTGAATTCTATTCCAGTTCGTTGCACGTGAATGCCCTACCTGCGCATGCTTCCTTTCGTAACATCCCTGACTGTACTCACTCCAGAAATCATCATCTCTCCTGCAGCCATCCCTTCGAAGCATCGCAGGAGTACGCCCGACAGGTCTTCAAACAACACTCGGCATCGCTGGTGCCCTCCTGGCTGGAAGAGCTGTCGACAGGAGTGGCTGCAGAAACTATGGCACGCTTGTGCATCTAGAAACGCTTTTTCTGCTGCACACGAACCTTGTCAGAAGCCTTCGGGTCCGCGAGCCATCCATAACTGCAAGAGTATCTTTTGCAAGTTGGCAAGCAGCAGGTCGCATCGCTGTCTGCAGGCTTTGCCGCTGCGTGGCCATTTGTCTTCCACCCAAGGGATGCATCGCAATCATGCAGCTCGCAAGACTTCATACAGCAAACATCATCCGTTTGGCCAGGCTTGTCCCAAACAAGCTTGTTCGGCACCCACTTCTGGCTGCAGGTGTGATTACTGCAAGCGGGTTCACAGCAAAGTAAGGGGCCATCCCCAACGACACTTTTCTTCGCGGGCGAATTTGCCCAGCCAGCAGAGGCATCACATGTGTAAACAGAACAAGTAGCGATGCAGCACTCTTCGTTCGAATGGCCGACTTGATCTTTGGCAGATTCATTGCGATTCCAACCCGCATCACCTCAGATTGGTTTCACGCGCCCGTCACCGAACACACATCAACAAGCATGGAGATATTTGCAGCCCCATGCCCAGCAAATCTTCTATTGACCAACGCGGCACAATTATCGGGGGGCTATTCTTTACTATGACTGCAAACCTTAGCTCGAAACTCTTGCGCCTCGCTCGTGGGTCTTGCACGGCCCCAGCTTTAAAATGCGTTCTCCGCCGTGAGAATTGCACACATGCTTGCTTGCGCGGTGCCGGGGTATTGAAGGGGTCCTAGACTTGCATCAGAAAATTTAAGTGCACTGCATCCACGGTAACGAATTCGGGGGTTTCGAACTGTCTCGTCTTATCATATGTGAGCTTCAGAAGACTGAACTTTCAAGACTCGCCGCCTGTCTCTACTGGTTCAAAGTCGAGCCACATATTGACGAGCAATATTAAGGCACATACCTCACGTCCAACATCTACGACAACACAGGATCAGGAGATGCTAAGTTCATACCTCGGCGGCAAGCCAACTCCTTTAGAGGCTCGTCAGTCATGCAATCGTATTCATGCTACGGGGTGCTGGACGCCACGCGAAACACACCTTCGGAGGCCCTCTCTAAATCCTAGATCTGCCCTGAAGGCCCTCCTTGAGAGCTTGATCGTGCAGGCCAGGAAACATTTGAATGCGGAGCAATACGTCTGACGACAGCATGTTGAATCGCTGGGAGAATCCAGGTGTCGCAGGCTCTCAGGAACTGCGTATCCAGCCGGGCACGACCACGATGAGCATGTCTCGGGACGAAACACTGCACATTCGCAGGAACTTGCGACACCGGCAACTACGCAAGGACCGAAGTGAAAGCAACGGCCTTCTTGCAGCACTCCGTCTTGCTGCGGCCGATGCGACCAGAAGCTACCGGGTCAGCTTCCCAGCCAACTTAGCCCAGCAGCAAAGCAGAAGCAGAAGGGGCACAGCTGGGATCACAAGCACACACACTCAGGTCGAATGGAAGTGTCCTCAAAGACATGTATGCAACACCCGCTAACCCTCTACCCCAAGCTTTGGACAAGCGACGTGCTTCACAGTCGAACAGAACGCAATGAGGTGCGCAACACGTCTCCAAGTCGTTGCCAACCCTGGCAAGTCCACTCTCAGTGGGTGCATACCCTGCACAGTACCATCAACCAACTTCTGCCTGACAGGTCCTGGCTTTTGGCTCCAGTTACCAGGACAGCTGAACAGCTCGCAGGTCACCTCCTCTGCACAATGCAGGGGAGATCAGGGGAGCTGTGATTCATGTTCAGAAGCAAGCTCTTACTAAGACTGTTCGTTCGTTTGGAACTTCTGCTCCAATTGTGGGCAAGCGGCACAGCACGCATCTGGCGACGTGGCATGCACCGAGGACCCCCTGTTCTTGTATCCCTTGTCGCAACCGACGTGCACACAGGTCTCGTCACAGCACATGTCGTTGCTCTGGTAGACCTCTGCAGGCGTGATGCGGTGCGGGCTGTCCTGTCCGCCATAAGAAATGCTCTCAAGACGAGGCACATTCCTTGCATATGCTGCATTTTGCGCATAGCCATCTGTGCACGTCCACAAAGCGCACGTTCTGGCAGCACTTTTTGGGAGCATGGCTGGCTGGATCGACCACGTTGGACATCTTTCGGCATGGGATGACACAGAATCACTGAAGTCTGGGGGTATGGCTTGTCGCAGCACGCTGAGTCCGTATTTCCATGCCTTTTGTGGTGATCTGGCTTTGGAGCCCATCCACGACCTGGATAAAGGACCGCCAATGAAAACGTCGCGGGTTGACCGATCGGCCTCGCTAAGCCCCCAGCCACATACGTGACGCTGGCAAGACTTGTCGTCCTGGAAGGCCAACGATGAAACTGTGAACGTAAACATGCAATGCCAGTGCATCGAGGTAGACTTCGGTAGCTGCATCTTCGCTTCGGGACGATACTTCGGTTTATCTGTGCCAGAATATGATTCGGTGCAAACGGCAGCAGCAGCAGCAGCAACTGCAGTGGCAAACAGCAGCAACGCATCCACAAAAAACACAAAGCAAGAGGTTCGATTTGCTTGTCAAGGAACTGCCGAAGAACCTGAGCTACCAACTGCTGCTTGGATACTGGCCCGCACACCCAAATACTGACTGCTTGTGTTTCGAGGCGCTAAGGTTGCCCAGAACTTCTTGACGAAGTTTCCAGGCAGCCGCCTTGCTGCAAGCCTGAATGGCAAAATTCACACATCCTACAACCCACAGCTCCTCGCAAAGGCCGAAAGTGGAGAGCCCCAAAACAAGAGACTGACACGAAGCGTTTCAACTCGAGCGGCTAAGCAGACGATCAGCCACTGCCAAGCCCATGAGGCGACCAACTTCCTCGCAAAGCTGATACGAAAGAAGCTGCTTCCCTGTAACCCTCTGCCGGATACGCAAACCGAGCATCATTAAGGCTCACGTGCGCGCAGCTCGGACAGCTCGTGCGCAGAGCGTGCGCAGAGTGGGGCTCGGCTGCTGAATTGAGCCATCCCCCTGCGCGAAACACCGTTGCACGCCGCCTTACATCTGCAGCAGTCTGCAGCAAGTGCAGCCTCACCACACTACAGTGGACTCCATCAAGAAAGCAACACAGATCTCCTTCTCACATTTCACGGGAATCGAAAAGGCCCGCCAACTGCTCCAAGGTCACACGGCTTGACAAGTCTCTGCAGAGCCACGTTTGACTAAAGCATCAATCGGTACGCAGCTTGGGTCGACGTGTTCTCAAAAAACAGATGCAGTACACCTATCCCTGGGAAGTGCAGAACTGAACCATTTCAATTGTCAGCAGATGTTAACAAGCAACATCGGCAAATCCATGCATACACTGATGTGCTGCAGCACGTCTGGTGAAGCTGCTGTCTTCTGCAACCGGGAGACTCATCAAGTCTATCCAACTACATTGCATGTTGCAACTTAGATGTGGATGTTGGGTAGCAGACATGCTCCGTACCTTCGGAAGGAGCAGCCAGATGCCATGTGAAGTCTTGTGAAACTCGGCGAAACAAAGCCCAGATGCTCAACACTCATTGGCCCTGGGCCATCTGAGGCTGCTCCTCAAACTGTAGCATGTTGGGCAGTTCGTGTGCGAAAATGGCATCGTATAAATCCTTGTCGTCCTGTGCAGATTCGCACAGTGAAATCTCTTGAACTGACATACTGTCATCGGCACTGACCAGCCCGGCTCTGATCTCTGCAACAGTCGCAGCTGCGATCTGACGTCTGATCGACGGCGCAGACACATCAAGCACGGTGGAATCCTTCACCGACAGGTGTCCAACATGGGGCAATGCGTCGAAAAGCGTGTCTCTCATCATGTCCAGCTGCGTCTGTGTCGCTAGCAGCTTGTCGCAATGCATCGGTTGTCCTGCACGTTGGCCTCTTGGTGGCTTTGACCCTGGCAAAAGAACCTTTCGTTGAATCAACACACCTTGTTGGTACATGTGGTGTTCCTTCTGGTTCCTTGAACCAAAATACATGCCAGCCCCGTGGCGCTTCCCTGAAGCCCAGCCACCATGGTACTCGGAGCCATCCCGGTGGTAGTACACTCCAGGCCCGCTGCATTGACCTTTCCACCACACTCCCTCGAACTCGTCGCCATTCGCAAATACTTGCTTTCCAAAGCCATGCCGAAGACCATCGGCCCATCTCCCGTCGTACTGGCTTGTCTCTGACTGGTAAGTGCCCTGTCCATGCTTGGATCCCTGCATCCACTGCCCGTCGTAGGAAGACTGGTCGCCCCAAACTTGCAAGCCGTGCTTGTGCTTCCTATCATTCAAGAACTGTCCTTTGTAGGTGCTGCCTGAGTTGCTCTCCACGAGCACACCACAACCATTCCTAGCCTTTACCTTGAAGGTCCCCTCGTAAAACCCAGACTCGTCCTCGAACTCTTCATGCGCAAAGCCGAACTGCTTGCGCCCGAGGTCAGATGCAAGTTCTCGATTTTTCTGGTGGCTGACTCCGGCAACAAAGGTCTGTGCTGCGGTGAAAGCACTGCCAGAGAAGACCGTCCGCCGCGTGTCATCCATGGCAGCAGAAATCTAAGCCTTGAACTATAGTTACATTCTCTCAGACCTAGCAAAACGAATCCTCTGCCTTGCAGTGCTGGATGCGGACGGTTTGTAGAATCAACGACTGACCCACCTGACACTTGAGCCGCCTTGTTTCATGTCGCTGCAGCTATCTCAAGAGATTCTTTGCACAGGCAATTGACCTGACCCGTGACTTCAGGCCAATGGCAGAGAACTCAACATCCCATCATGGATGCAGCTTTTGCGCACGCTTTGTTGGTCATGCTCCGAACAGCAGCTGCTCCATTTCCTGATTGCTAATGTCCGGAAAGCTCTCCAGCATTTCCAAGTCTTCATCTGACCAAGGCGATATGAGCCGTAGCTCAGCATCACAGTATTGAAGGTATAGTACTCGATCACAACAACCTGGGCAATCTGCGACCTCTTTGATCCGACCGAGCAAGCCAGCTAATCTTCCCATCAAGGCTTCCGTCTCCTCTGCCAGCCCTGGCCTGTCCAGCTTCAGGTCATCTTGTGTCAGTTCCTGCAGGTCTACGATGGTGCCTCTATCGACGATGCCTCGAGCAAGCATCCCGATATTGCCCAGCTGCATCTCTGCGAATTTAGAACTGAGGGTCGCCCCCCAAACGTCGCCAGCATCACGCTCATTGGCCGTCGAACATTCGACACCCATTCCCGGATTCGGCATCGCTTCATCGTCCATTCGCGGCATTGTGCACGAGACTGGGACACGGACTACAAGTTTGAGATCCGCAAGTTGATATTCCAGCACCCTGTAATGAACGGGATTGTCCAACTCCCGAACAGAATGTGGACCGGTAATGGTATCATTTCCTGAGACCACCTGCTCAAAATTGACATCGTAAGACCGTTTGTTGAAGTTTGCAGTACCTGCTGTTGCATTTTCGGGTACCCAGTTCCACACTGTGCCGATGAACATTGATTCGGGAGCATCAGGCAGTCGCCCTACTCGAAAAAGGTCGATGCGCTCAGCTTGGCTGCCGCGTCGATTGTTCAACCCCTTGGAACGCATGTCTTCTGTCAGTGTCCCGTCCACGAATGCGAGCAGCGTCTGCAAAGCGGGAAAACTAATCACCACATCAGCACTCCGAAGATCAAAATCATCCTGACCGAATTGGGTAACCTCATCTCGCATGTCTGCGGTGAACGAGCGCCCAAAGCCTTGATCAATCTCTGGCGGCTCCTTCAGCCCCTTCGCAAGCTGCAGTTTAGGAGGTGGTGAGCGGTAATCCGGTGCATCAAATCTCTCAGGAGAGCACTCTGGGTAAATGGTGTACTTTGCTACCTCGCGGAACTCCGTAATCTTGGCGGGTGGATCTCCAAGAAGTTCTTCCGCATTGAACCACTCAAAAACATCGATATCATCATCGATGTCCAAGTCTTCTTGCCAATAGCCACTCTTCAACTCTTTTGGTCCGAAGTGTTTCGCTTGTGACTTCTTTCTGCTGCTTCTTGCTTTAGCTGCCTGGCTGATGCACGGCGCTCGTGTCGATACTGCCCTTGCCCAAACGAATATGCAACATGCCCCCATTACATTTCGAAGATGCCGTTGTTGGCTGGAGCTGCCAACGCTTCGAGAGTTCATCACATGCGAGCCACAAGCAGGCGTGCAGCGCAGTACTGCTGGACCATGTTGCAATGGTAGTTCCATGGCTTCTCGTGGCCAGTGGTCCTTCCTGTAGCCGAAAAATGCATCATGTAACAACAAATGACTGCATAGGTTTGCTTGTCATGGCTGGTAGTTACAAAACTGGTCAAAAAAACAAATGCATGCTTCGTGTGCTCAGACAGTGCAACTGCAGCAAGACGACGGAACATACGAACCACATGCTCAAGTCACGATGCGATGAGGCCGTCCGAACTTCAAAATCCTTTATCACTTGTCAATGAACCCCAGCACGTATTGTGCCTATCTGTCTGTCTCTGTCTCTGTGGGCTGGGCTGGGCTGGGCTCGGGCTCGGGGCTGGGCTGGGCTGGCTGGGGGGGAGCTGGACCTGGAAAGCCGACAATGAGCTTGGCAGACGCCCGGAGCAACTCCAGGGCACTTGAGTCGGCAGACAGGCTACCACGTGAGTGACAAATGGAACCAAGGGGAGCACGTTAGTAGTTGGAATTTCGCCTGGGACAAGTCTTTTGCTTCCCTCCGAACATCCCCTGCCCCATACTCCGTGCAAGCAAGCCAAACAAACAGAGAAACAGACGGACGGACGGACGGACAGACAGACAAACCGACAGACAGACAGACGGAGAAGCGGACAGACGGACGGACCGACCGACACACACGCAGACAGAGAGACAGACAGACCGAGACAGGGACAGGCAGACGGAGAGGCAGGCAGGCAGGGCAGAGAGAGGGCGGGCAGAGGGCAGAGGCAGGGCAGAGGGCAGAGAACACAACTGGAGCGGACAACTTGGGCAAACCTCGCGGGTGCATCAGCTGGCTACCCTAGGGGACACATTTGGTTCGCCCCCTGTGCCTGGTTTTCGAATCAGCACTGCGTCCCCTGTATAAATCCTCTGTCTAATTGAAAGGTTTGTTCGCGGTTTGTATGCTTGATGCCGATGCCAGTGTAGGCCCCGGGGGTTAGGCAAGCAGCAGGGTCCTGGAAAACGCAGTCTAAGGGGGAAGAACGCGCATTGGTCCCAGCAACCGTTTTTTTGTTTTTTCGTCGGACGTTTTTTCCACAGTCACCCATTGGAATAACATTCGTTCGGGGATGGCGCCCACCCGCCACGTCACCACGCGAGGGAGGAAGGCTTGGGTGACTGGCCACATGGCTGGCAGCGGCATGCGTCGCAGACTCGCAACCAATACCATCGCGACCGCGCGCTGCTTCCATCCCTGTCACTGTACGATCAAGCTCTCCTACGTTCGCAAGGGGGCTCGCATGCTGGCGTACGACTGACTGCTGTACCTTCCGAGCCAGCAATAGCCAGCGCTCATGCTACCCCCCTCGGAGATGCAGATCGCCTTGTTGCGGAGGCTGCGACTCCCACTTCCTTTGACACAATCCCGCTGTGGAGGTAGGGATCAACATGGACGCGGAAGGGAAATGGACCTTCCTGGTTGTCACGCGCCAACATGCCTGCCCGCTGACCGGCCTCTTATCTAAGCTTGTGGAGGATGCCTGGATCCAGGTGGCGCGGCAGTCGGACCGGAGGCCCACGTCGTCCCTCACTCGGCCGCACCACAGCTCCCAACGTACACGCCGATGACCGCAAATGTTTCGACCTGGCTGTGTGCGGAGCGAAGGCTCACGATGGCGCCCTCGCTGTGACGCGAAACTGGATGGGCCCCCGCACCCGCGAGCTGCCCATGCTGACGGCGCCGTCCACACTGCCGTAGAGCGTAAGCGGGGCACGTATCCGGAACTGATGCCGTCGGGGCCCGCAGAAGCTCGTCGTGCTCGGGTCCGAGATAGGGGGCAAATGGAATGGGGATTTTTCCGCCTGCAATGTGATTTTGTTGCGTTTCAGCTGTTTGCCAGCACGAAGGATCTCATTGGAAGAAACGCCAGGTCAAACCTGAACGCCCAAAGGCTGCATTAGCCACTGTAGGGCTCAGGAAATCACGTAAACGGCGAGTTACTGTACATACCAGGGGTCATGCATTTTTTTTAGTGTTTTGTGCTGGGAACATATAAAATATAATATGCAGTTGTGTGCCTTTCTCAAATCATCTCAATGCCTGGTACAACGCGTCAAACGTATATAAATACATCGTCTCGCCATGTGCATCAGCGCACAAGGCCGTAACCTTGCTAGAAAGCCCGGTGCGGGATCTTCGGCAACTTGGGTTCATTTTGGATGCGATTATAACGAAAGCGTTGACGACGGAAGCACAAGATGCACAAGCACCCTCACATTTGTTCATTCTTGGAGGAGAACCCATATTACTCTTAGCATGGGAACGGTGCCATAGATTGCACGGGTGCATTTTTTGTCCCGCGCCTCTTTTCGAACAGTAACCGCGGTCCGAGTGCACGTGAAGGCTGCGGGCTACAGGCTGGTTCGGTTCAGGGCGGCGGCAGGCGGCTAGCGGGAGTGAACGCGTCCGACACTCTTGTGAACTATTTTTTTTTAAACCTCTTTTGCACCTGCATGGTCTGGGTTCCTGCTGCATGCTTTGTGATCTTTGTGCGCGGAGCAGCTGTTTACACTACGACACTTCATCCATACTGGCCGCGAAGCGGCAGACGGCTCGGCCCCGCCACGGGGCCGATGGTTGGCTCGCGCGGAGCGGTGCGGGCCAAGCTGACCCAAGCGCTGTGCTTGTGACGGCCTGTTGGACCAACACTGCCAGCATGGCCCACCAACGCCTGGCCCATGCCGTCCATGCAGCACGTCGCATGGCTGGTGGAGCTCGTCGGGCATGGACGCGGACCAGATCCCGGAGCAGCTGCCGCGCACCGGCATTCCAGCATCCCCCAACCTCGCTCCCCAACACGACGAGCTGTTGCGGGCCACCGGCTCTCAGCTCCGGGTAGGCGGCTCGCTTGCGGCGCTCCGCGACGCGCAGGACTGCACCGTCATGCTGAGCTGCACAAGGCTGCGGCAAGCCCGTGCGCGACAGCGGCGAAACCAGCGTCGCGTCGCAGCAAAGAGCCCCGCCAAGAGGCGTCGCGCCGTAGATGACGAGGTCCAGGCGGCGCCGGTCGTCGGAGCGGACGTTGGGTGCGGTTGTGTGCCCTAAACCCTAAACCCTAAACCCTAAGCTATTTGTTCCCGCTCGCGCCGCCGAAGTTGCGACGCTGCTGGGGAACAACCGAGGTGTTGCGCGTCTCGTTCATCCCCCAACTATGCAAGCCACAGGCAGGGCAACCGCACCATTCTTCCTGTTGAAGAAGATCGCGCGCCGCTACCGCCACTTCGCGACGGCATGCAGCTTCCCAATTGCGGCCTTCGAGTGCTGCGAGGGAATCGGGGCGCGTGATGGCCTGTGCGCCCTGCGGACTGCAAGCCCAGCCTGCCATGCACGGCGAGCAATGTGGCGATGGACCAGGCGTGGTGCGATTCTGCCTCGCGAAGTCGCCCATACAGGACCGCAAAGTCTTCCAAATGCCTGCATCATGTGCTTGCGCGTGCCCTCGCGCTTAGGACGGAGGCAACGTGCGAACCATGGTTCGCTGGAGGGGCCGCACCCACTCCACTCCGACACGCGTTCCGCCCGCTACTTCACGAAGTCGGGGTGCCAGCTTTCCATACCAAAGCAAAACATTCACAAACCAGCTGCAGCGAGTGAGCATCAGACAAATTCTTGAGCCAGCTGATACCTGCTACATTTATTGTATACACGGTGAGCACTTGAGTACCGTGTCTCTTGTTGACCCAGCTCTGACACAGTGAGCGCTTGAAGACCACTTTCGCGTGGTCTTTGGCTGGCCCCTGGACTGACACCGAAGTTTGCGGCCCTTTGTCACAGCGCCTGAGAGTTCTACGACGTAGGTGCCTAATGCGCACCATCTGCGCTGCAACAAAAAACGCTTGTAGCTCTTTGTAGGTCGGTTATCTACAAGCGTTTTTTGTTGCAGCGCAGATGGTGCGCATTAGGCACCTACGTCGTAGAACTCTCAGGCGCTGTGACAAAGGGCCGCAAACTTCGGTGTCAGTCCAGGGGCCAGCCAAAGACCACGCGAAAGTGGTCTTCAAGCGCTCACTGTGTCAGAGCTGGGTCAACAAGAGACACGGTACTCAAGTGCTCACCGTGTATACAATAAATGTAGCAGGTATCAGCTGGCTGAAGAATTTGTCTGATGCTCACTCGCTGCAGCTGGTTTGTGAATGTTTTGCTTTGGTATGGAAAGCTGGCACCCCGACTTCGTGAAGTAGCGGGCGGAACGCGTGTCGGAGTGGAGTGGGTGCGGCCCCTCCAGCGAACCATGGTTCGCACGTTGCCTCCGTCCTAGGCGCGAGGGCACGCGCAAGCACATGATGCAGGCATTTGGAAGACTTTGCGGTCCTGTATGGGCGACTTCGCGAGGCAGAATCGCACCACGCCTGGTCCATCGCCACATTGCTCGCCGTGCATGGCAGGCTGGGCTTGCAGTCCGCAGGGCGCACAGGCCATCACGCGCCCCGATTCCCTCGCAGCACTCGAAGGCCGCAATTGGGAAGCTGCATGCCGTCGCGAAGTGGCGGTAGCGGCGCGCGATCTTCTTCAACAGGAAGAATGGTGCGGTTGCCCTGCCTGTGGCTTGCATAGTTGGGGGATGAACGAGACGCGCAACACCTACTTTCGCGAATGCGTGCTACAACTGGACATGTCGTCCTGTTTTTTTCCCAATTGTCAGGTGCTTCTGCGGTCCCATGCAGGGCCAGGCGATCCCAACAGCTCCCAACACAACCGGCCACGACGCATCACGACGCTACCGCCTGCCGGGATGCAAACCCTGTGCAAACCGCATCACGCTCGGTCGCAGCTCACTTCCGCCAGATGTTGCCAACAGATGTGCGAAATCCCTAAGCCTTTGCTTAACGCGGTATTTACAAGCTTTTTGAGCCGATGTGTGAAATCCCTAGCCCTTGGTCTAACGCGGTATTTACAGGCTTTCTGCTCGGTTCACTTGCGCCAAATTTTGCCAACATATGCGGTGGTGGGCTGGGATGGGGGCTGGGGCCCGCAAAGGGTGGACTTGAAAAATCAATCACGGATCCCTACCGCGTTGTCTATGGCGGTGCAGCAGGCCGTCGCTAGCCATTGGCACAGGCGGCACTCACGGCTGAGCCGCAAGCCCCGCCAGTGTCGAGACTGCGAAGAACTTGTGAAGATTTTCACGGCTCGTTTCAGACCCGATGGCCGCCGCCGCACTACGGAGAGATCCGTCACCTCCTTCGTCCCTGAAGTTCCGGTCGTCTCGGACCATGCGACACCGTTCTCCAACCTTTGCCGGGCGCGCAAGGCCGCAGCACCGGGGCCGAGCGGATGCACGGCCGAAGCCCGCCGTTTGGTTTTCGATGAAGCACAGAAAACCGCTCGTTTTAGTGATGTCTCATGCCGGGCGGTTGCTGCCCTTACAATCAGTCTACTAGTTGCCATCTGGCACACGCGGCCTTGTGGTCGGGAACTTCTTGCGGCGCCATGCTTCCGGGCAACCTATATCCCATCAGTTGGCGCCGCAATGCGCCGCATTTCCAGCCGCATTCTGAGAGACCTCTTCAAATGCCACGGTTTTGCATCAGGACGCCGCAGATGCAAACAGAGTACAAAGCTCACAAGCAGGTGGTGCCGAAGAAAGAAGGCATAGCTCTACTTCGCAGGTGCATATGGCATACAAAGGTCTAGAATTTTTTAATTTTTTTTTTCCGCGCCTTTTTGCGTCTGCTCGAACTGTTCCAACGCCGTCTAAACTACCCCTCGGTCCCTAGTGCGTTGCACTATCGGAGCGGCAGCCGACTGGGGGCGCTCGCATCCGCAAGATCAAGCACGTCGCCAAGTGGAAGCACGTCAGGCTCTCCAAGCGCAGAGCTGGCGACGGCTCGCTGCAGGGCTACCGACAGCACACTCCACCAGCGGCGTGCCCAGCCTTGGGCTGCGGAGGCTCGCAACGGCGGCGCGGCTCGTTGGACCCGGAGCCGGAGCAAAGTACGGAGGAACTGCTGACACTCGTCGCTCCAGCGCCCCCCGACTTCAGCAGCGAGGACAACGAGCCGTTGAGGCCCGCCACGGGTGAGCTCCGGGTAGCGCGCGAGTTTGCGTCGTCGCGCCGCAGCAAGTGCGACTCCCGCCCGCGCGTCAGCACCCGAGACGGGGCGACCAGCACGGGTAAGTGGGGACACCAGCGTGGCGTCGCAGCACAAGGCCTCGCCATTAGTCGTCGCTCCGTAGACAACGAAGTCGAGGCGGCGACGATCGTCGGCGTGGACTTGCGGCTGCGGCGCAGTAGTGCGCGCAAGCCACTGCCCCGGGACAACCCGACCTTCCGGGCCAACAGCCTCGCGAGCGACCTGCACCCAGGCTCGCTCAACAACGAACCCGCGTCTTGGCAACAAGCCGGTCCGGGGGCAGGCGAGGTGATGGTCCCCGTAGGCATCGACTTCAGCTCCACAGCCATGGCGGCCTTCCGCGCCGCAGTGCCGGCCTGTTATGGGCAAGCGCAGCAGCAGGCGACGCCTCAGCGCGAGGTAGCACCAGCTTCACGGCAAATACGCGCTGGCTCTTAAGATGCCGGAACGAGGGCAGGAGGCAGCGATGTGATCCCCCGACGGGTTCTGGCGAGCGTCAGTACCACAGACACCGCTTTGCCTATCAGTAATTTACGGAATTCAGTGGACGTGTAAGTTAAGTTATCTTGACTCCGATCAATTGGCTGGCCCCGCCGTGCTGGCAGTTTGCGCTCTGGTCACCCCCGCCCTGCCTTGACACGTTTTGTGTACTCGGGCCCCAAGCGGCCTGCCTTTATTTGCGACTGCTCGGGCCCAACGCGGAGGGCTATGGCCCCAACGACCAGACCCCAGCTTCGGCTTGCTCACACCGTCGTCGTCGTCGTCATCTGAGCATTCGTCGTCTACATCTGAGCATTCTGAGCTGACACCACACAAACCTTTGAACCTGCAACCTAATGACACACATGCAATTTCTTCCACGCAGCTTCCCCTGTCGTGCTTCGGCTCTGGGAGGTTTGGACTCTTCGCAGCGCGGCGCCGCTTGCACCGGCCGCCTAGCGTGTACCTGGTCCGATGTGTTGCCTGTCATTACTTCCCCTGCGCGCGCTCTCGACATTCTGGAGGCCTGCACCAAAGGTCGCGCAGGTGGCGTCGGTATTTGCTCCGCCGGCATGGTCTGCGCTGTCGTATAATGTTGTATACTCCGGCCCCGCATCCAGCCGATCAGGACGAAAATCCCCAACTCGACACAATTTTTTTCACACGTGGCTGGCAGCGTCCTGCGTTTTCGGCTGTCGACGAGTTCTGTTTCCACTCCATCCCGGGAGTTTGATCCTCCCCGGCAAGCTTGCTCGTGGCCCGGATTTTCACTGCCAGGCCCACCTCTCCGGAACTGTCGTTGGCACCTTCACTTGCGAGTGTTGCTGTTGCGGCACCTCCGGTTTCCTCTGCCGCGTGCCACATACGCTGCTTTGCTTAGCGGACTTGTAAGCTAGGACGTCAGGCAAGTTACATATTTAGCAACCTGTACTATCAGGTATGTTAGGCCGCATATAAGTTTGACACGTTTGCGTTGACGTATATGTGAGTGAGGCCACTTTGCCGGAGGTGACAAGTGAGTTGGGGTTTTAGCGTCCCAGACACATAGAAGGAACTTGAACTTAGCCTGTGACTTAGGATGGACATACAAACAATTATTTTTTTTCACTTTTTTTGGTATGATTGCTGTCATCTCGGCAGGAGTTTTTGTGGTTGAGCTGCGGTCATGAATCCGCACGAAGTGCAGAATCCTGTGCTGAACGGATGGCCCTGGGCCGCTGCCTCACGCCCTAGCCGCCTTGAAGAATGCCACCGCATTTCTGCAGGCTGCAGGCTACCAGGCCCCCACGTGGGATGCTGTGCTCTTAGAGCTGCCCCCTGTGTCGCTTGAGGACGATCCCGCCGATGTTACACGTGGGTGGCAGCGCCCCGCTTCACGCACAGTTGCTGAGTTCTGCCACCGTGCCATCCGCCGAGAGATTGATGCCCCAAGCCTTGCTTTGTTGGATTCACAGTCGGGCCCTCACGCCGCGAGTGTCTGCACTACTACACTGGTCTCGCCTAAGCTGTCCCTCAGCTCGCCGCTCTTCCGTGTGTTGCTCCTCCGCCGGCTTCGACTGCCCCTGCCCTTGACTTCGCCACGCTGCCGCTGCCGGCAACTGCTGCACGACCGTTTCGGGGACCTCGCTGTATGTCCTCGGTCGGGTGTCCTTCGCGCCAGGGGCGGGACTCTTGAGCCCGCTGCCGCCCGTATCTGCCGGTAAGCCGGAGCCACTGTTGCCCTCAACGTCCGGCTTCGCGACCTCAACGTTGATGTCGCCAGGCAGGATGAGCGCCGCATAGCGCCGCATCGAAGTCATTGCTAATGGACTTGCGCTCTGGGGAGGCTCGCAGCTCGCAGTCGACACTACGCTCGTGTGCCCTTTGACCTGTGCTGGTGCCTCTGCCCGATGCAACCTCGTCGTTCTCGCTCTCGAGCTCGGTGGCCGCTGGAGCACTGAAGCTGCCACCTTTGTCAAAAACCTCGCGCGCCTCCGTGCGAGGGCCGTGCCTGCCTTCTCTCGCGGTCCCAGCATTTCTGCCTTCGCCTCTCGCTGGTCAGCCCTGCTTTCCTGTGCGGCTGCCCGCGGCCCCTGCACAGCCAACGCCGCGCTGTGCAGGCCGCATGGGTCCACCGCTGGAGTGGCATACTGTCTGTTGCTGCCCAGCGAGCTTTCGCCGCCTCTGCCGAGCTCGGTGCTGCTGGCGATCCGCCTGCCCTGCACGAGCTCCTCGCCGACGCCCGCTGGCTGCAGGCACCCGCCAACAGCCGCCTACCAGCGCGTCCCGCTTGAGCACCCCCCGTCCAATGCCCTGTAGTCGGACCTGGACTCCTCTTGCGCAGTCGCAAAAAGGTGCGTTAAAAAAAAAACATGTCGATGGCAAGTCCCCACTGCTGAGCGACATCCTCGCACACTCCTCCATTGAGCCGCCCCTTGCAAGCCGCATGCCCTAGACGCCGTAGCGCGCAGCCGGCCTAGACTTGGGTCTGCACTGGGACTGCCAAGCTTGGAACGCTGGTAAAAAGGCGCGTTGTACAAAGAAAATTGGCGACGGCAAGCTGATTGCTATGTACCTGTACCTGATGAGCAGCCGTGTGGCTCCTAGCTCGTGCGAGGAACTTGGCTTGAAGTTTCGGTACAAGCTTTGGCACTTGCACCTCCGAGCCCCTTCTCACCTCCTCTTTGTTTTCTTTTGCACCAACAAAAACATGCCGCCGCTCCATGTTTTTGAAATCTTTGTATGGACGGAAGATTTTGCATGCTCATAGTCTTGTCTGAAGGCAGAAATTCAATCACTTCCGCAGGGCGACCGTATCCGAATACAAAAGCTTTCTCATCCAGCCTCTGGCTTAGAAATTTATAAATGCATTCTTTGTTTTCTCCACGCACCTTTTTGACGACTGCAAAACGTGACGCCCGCGTCCCTGTGCTACCTGCGCACCACGGGCCAAGGAAGCTTAGGGTAGGAGGGACTGCGCGCCTTCACCCCCGGCGCGCATCGGCAAGGACTTCATGCAAGGCAGGCATGCAGGGCGGAGTTCGAGGAGCGTGGCTGCGTAGGCGCGCTGGGCAGCGACAGCAAACAGTCCGGACCAGCGGGCGACCCAGCAGGCGACTGCGTCGAACCGCAGGTGGGCCGGTGCCGACGCTGCCCGATGGCTAGCCAGGAGGCGCAGGAATTGTACCGCCTCGGTACCAAACCTGCCGCCAACTTCGACGCCGACGACGACTAGCCGACAGCGGCGCGCTTGGTCTATAGGTCTGGGTGCGCTTGCGGCGCGCGGCGGCGGCAACCGCGCAGCCGCTGGACGTCGGCGCGCGAGTGGGCCTCGCCGTGTCTGGTGAGGGGGGAGACGATGGTCGCATCGACGGCGAGCTGGGAGCCGTGCCAAAGGGGCTTGTGCCGCTCGTCGGAAACAGGAACATCAAGATTCATGTCTGCGAGCCGCACGTGGCGTGCGACCCTCGCGCCGGTTTCACGGTAGACGCGTGCGACGGCATGCTCCAAGGGCAGTGCGCGGGTGGCGAGCACGCCCGACGTCGCACAGGCGGTGCGGTGGTCGCCGAGCGGGTCGAGCACACCGTGGCAGCTGCATCTGCGCGGTGCGAGCGGGAGGGGGAGGCGCAAGCGCCGCAGCAAGAGGACACGGAACTGCGCACTGGGGATGGCCACGTCATCGCGGGTGGGCAGAACGTTCACGGCGCGGGAGGCGAATTGCCTTGCCTGCGAAAGCAGCAGCGCGCGATCGGCAAGATGCGCTCATACGAGCGCTCATCGCACGCACGGGCAGCGACTCGCTGCCATCCCCGGAACGGCCTGGGGTCGTCAGCACGGTTTTCTTGAATCTTGTATAATTTTTGCCGCACCCGCCCCCGACGCACCAGAAGGCGCACACGGTCACCACCTCACCGGAGCCCCGCGCAGACGGCGGGGCGGCCGCGGCAGAGGCAGGGGCGCGGCCACTTCGGCGCCTGGCCAGCCAGAGCAGGAGGCGGACCACGCTGCTTCAGCCAGCGACGGGGCTGAGGACACAGCGGCGGCCCCGCCTACAGCTCTTGCTAGCACCGCCGCTGCTCTCACCCGCGAGGCTGCGCGCTGGCTTGATGATATCGACCTCCTCGCAGAATTTCGACACCCCGTTCCCACCCTCCAAACTGTGCCCCGGTTCCTCATCGCTGGTGTGCGACAAGCACTCGTGATTGCGCTTGAGGCGATCCGCGCTGCACAGGAAGGTCGTGATGAGGCAGCGCGAGTCCGGGCGTGGAAGCTCTTCCTCCTCTTGCCGAGATTGCTCCTTGCGCGCTCCGCTCATTCCGGGTCCGAGGGCCGTGCAGCGCTTGTCCACCGGATCGAGCTGTTCCGCCAGAGCCGCTTCGAGGCGTTGCACGCCCAGTCTGTCGCCGCCCGCGCGCTAGCGAGGCCCCGGCGTGGGGGCGAGGACAGCGAGGAAACCCGCGCAGCTGCCGCCTGCGCCAAAGTCAGACGTGGCGAGTTGTCTCGCGCGCGTCAGACTCTCACTGCGGCGGCCCTCGCCCCCGGGAATGCGGATACGCTGCGGGCGTTGACGGACCCGGCTCGGCGCCCGCCGGAGCCGCTGCGCGAGCCGGCCCCCGACGTCCTTCAGTTCCAACCTGCAGCGGAAGTTCACCTGTCGACGTACCAGGTTGGGGAGGCGTTGCGTACTTCCAAGCGCGGCTCCGCTGCGGGACTGTCTGGTGCCACCGTCGAGCTGTACAAGCTGCTCCTCGATGATGCTGATGCTCTCGAAGCCTTCGCTTTCGCGGCCAATGTCGCCGCCCGCGCGGAAGCACCTCAGATCGTGCTCGATGCCCTTGCCCTTTCGCGATCGGTCACCCCGACTTCGTTAAAGCTCAGGCCGCCGACCGCATTGAAGCTGAGACCGATCTGCTCAGCAAGCTCCGGCACCTCCCCGATCTTCAGAGTGCCTGGCTCTTGCTCGCTTTCTGCGCCGCGCCTCGAGCGCAGCATCTGATCCGAAATGTCCCTCCTGCAGACATCCTTCCGTATGCTCGCGCTCATGATGCTGCAGTCTGGGCCGTCGTTGCCTCTTTGCTGGGCGACCCGGGGCCCAGCGACGGCGACGACTGGGCAGCTGCGCGCCAGGTCGCTTTTCTGCCGCCGAGCCTCGCGGGGCTCGGCCTCTTCGCGGCTGAGCGGGTGTCGCCGGCTGCTTACTGGGCGGCGTGGGCAGATGCACTCCCGGTATTGCACCAACGATACCCCGACGCAGCAGACAGGCTCGTGCGCGAACTCGAGGGCGAGCCGGTCTCGCCGTGCCTGCGTGCCGTCGCCGACGCAGCACGCCAGCTCACTGGCGTTGGCTGGGCGCGCAGACCGGACTGGGCTGCCTGCGTTCAAGGGGCCGTGGCCCCCACAACTGACGGCGAGCTAGGGCTTGGAGGGCCCGGCTGGCAGCGACAAGCGGCTCTCGCACTTCACACTTCCTTTCGAGACCACGACTTGCTCCCAGCCTTGACTCCTTCAGCTCGTGCCGTCCTTCACTCCCAGTCCGGTCCGCATGCGGGAATGTGGCTGGCGGCCATCCCTTCTGATGCGGCGACTACACTCACGCCCGACCTCATGCGCTGTCACAACCAACCTCTTGGTGCGGGACCTCAATGTCGTCCCCTCCCGGCTTGCCACTGTGGGGAGGGGTCCACCTTGCGTTCGTGTGGCCGCCGACTGCAAACGGCAAGCCGCGGCATGAGGGCAGGCGTACTACCTTGCGCCACGTTCGCCGAGCCAAGGAGCGCATCTACCCAGAACTCTGCAATTCCGGCCATTGCCGCTTCGTGTTGGGCATAGAAACCGGCAGCAAAAGCTGCCACATGCTGCCACATTCCTCCGCCCGTTTGCCCGCTCCCGAGCCCGGTCTGTACCCCCACCATTGCAGAGTGCGGTGCATCTCTCAGTGCTTGCATGCTTCGGTGGTCCGCCATCCTAATGCCCGGCTCGTTTTGCCGCTGCCTGTGCTTTCGCAACCAGCCTCCTTTCCCTTTCTCTGCTGCTCTCTCACGCATCCCTCTCTGCCCAGCTCTGCTGGCCGACCCATCACCGCATGCCCTGACATCTCCGTACCGGCCCTGGATTCGGGCGACTAGCACTGGGGCCGCATGAATTGCAAACAGGTTCGTTGGGGCACTGTTAGGGCAGTTCGTTGTTCGAAGGCAGATGGGATGAGATCCGAAAGCCCTGTCGAAATCCAAAGTCCAATCATCCGCGTGGTAGACTTCGTAACATGCACCCGGACCTCGTGGATAGCGATCGACGTGCCATTCGATGGGAGCCGCTATGCGATCCATGTCAGGTTAGGTTGATAAAAGGTGCTACTCTGCCAATGAAGATCGTACAGCTTCTTGAATGCCAGTTTTTCATCCCACGTGGGGGGGGGATCCCACTGCAAAACACGTTTGATCCATCGATGGCCTGGTAGCAACGCAATGTACGAGGCAAGTCGCCAGTGCTGACGCAAGTACATTGTTGACCATGTCTTTTTTGCAACGGACTTTTCGAGCTGCCCAACGAAACAGCCTTTAGCCACGGTCGCAGCTTACTAGTCTGTCTGACGGCCTACGGACTACGCTGTAGTCCCTCGCCAGGGCCGCAACGGCAGGCGGCTGAGGCCCGGGGGCCTCGTGGTGGAGCAAGGTGTCCAGCGGCGGGCCGTCACAGCCAAGAGTGCCGAGAGTTCCCCAAAGCGTGCCAGGCATGCAGCTCGCCGCGCAGGAGTCGGAGCTGTCCGTGGAGCCAACAGCCGAAAGCCCAACCGCTGCAGTCTCGGCCAGTGCCCTGTGGAGCAGCGTGCTCCATGCACCGCGTGAAAAGGCTGAGAAGCGTGCAAAGAAGGTTTGAGCACCCTCAAAGCCCCTGCAAGCCGGAACAACAGGAGACGGGCAGGAATAAGAACAATTTCCATGCACGGATGGCCGCAAGGGGCCGTGGCGCATCAGGTGCATCGGCAGCGGACGAATCGCGAATGAGTTTGAGGGAAACTTGGGGAGCTCGGCGAAGCTGGGGTTTGCGGAAGAAGGGGCTGCGGAACAAGCTGCAGCTTGGCAAGTGTGATAAGTGGAATGCAGGCTGTGCAGGCGGTTCTTGAGAAAATTTCGGGCCTGGAGGGCCTGCAGGGGCGGGCTGGTCCGCGGGGTGCGGCGCGAGGAATCCTGCCGGAGGGAAGCCGCCGCCCGCTCTCCCGTGTTCACCGGTAGAAGTGCCTCCTACGTGGTAGGCCGAGGCCGGGATATGGCTGTCAGGCAGCGCAGCGTCAGGCCCAGGGCAAGGGTACCAGGGTGTTGTTGGGCAATCGGCTGGATTCAGCAGCAAGCACGAGCAGGAGCCGTGCCTCCGGCACGGGCATGCAATGCTTGTCCATTTGCGGAAGCGAGCTGTTGCAACGTATGCCTTGCGTAAATCGTCATCCAACTAGCGGGTGCGATCTTGCTCAGCTGATTGCTCGATATCGAGCGTGAGCCACGTTCCATGACGCGGTCGTTGTTATTTTTCCCACGCACCTTTTTCGCCGTCCAACGCGCGGTGTACTTCCCGTCGTGCAAACCTGAAACCACAGCCACCGACTACAGTACGGGCAGGCTGCCAGGCGCAGCGCGCGGACACACCAGGCGGCTAGCAGGAGGAGGCAGCGAGGCGCAGTCGGCGAGCATGTCGCTCAATATCGCTCAATGGGGTAGCTCTCCATCGACATTCGCGGTGCCGGTGAGTGGGAAAGCGGAGATGGCCGCGCTCTCGAGGGCGGCGGAGGGGAGCGTGGTTTGCACCGCACAAGCTGT
Source organism: Symbiodinium sp. CCMP2592 (assembly GCA_905221615.1). Taxonomy (NCBI): domain Eukaryota; class Dinophyceae; order Suessiales; family Symbiodiniaceae; genus Symbiodinium; species Symbiodinium sp. CCMP2592. The sequence continues at coordinate 75,297 of CAJNDT010003513.1, forward strand.
CGGACGAAGGTGGCGGCCTCAGCACTGCTGCCGCCGACTTCGAGTGCCCGTCTTGCAGCTAGCAGCGGTGCGCCAGTTAGACGACTCCTGCCCGGCGTGGCAGGCCTGCGGCGGCGAGAAGGGACACCAGCGTAGTGTCGACAACCAGCTTGGCCCCACTATACCCCAAAGCGGCAGGCCATTGGCAAACTGTGTTATCCATGGTCTCGCTGGCTTGGAACAAGAAGCAGTTAAGCTGCTCTTTGCACCTTGCCCGTCCGAGTCAGAGACTACGGTCCTATCAGGACGTCACGTAAGCTGCCCTGAGCCTTATGTTTGCCTTAAATGGGCCGCCTACAATCACCAAGTTGACGTTTGATTTTTGCCCGCATCTCTACTATCATCACCCGCTTGCGCGTGCACGTGCCGCTGATGCGCCTGCCATTGGCAGCTCGACGCTCTGGGCGATCATTGTGCTGCCTGTGGGCCTCTCGAGCATGCCGTAGCGCGCGTACGGCGGCAACCCGGCGCATGGGTCGCCACGCAATGTTCGGTTGGCTGACATGGACCTCGATGTGCCAGGTGCGGATGAGTGGCACATCGAGGATCATCGAGGTCATTGATGCCGCCGTGGCATGGGGGGTTTCAGCTTGCCATTGATGCCACAAGTGTGTTCCTTGTCGCGCGGCGAGGCGAGGCCCATGCTACTAGGCTGCGCAGTCAATGCAGCGGCACGGCACAAGCACAACAACACATATCCGACATATCCGGAGCTCGGCCATGCCAGGAGATAGCGCGTTCTCGTCCTTGGCGCTGCATGCAGTTGGCGGCAGGTTTGGCACCGAAGTTGTGCAGCCGTCCTGGCGCGAGGGTTGCACGTTGGTCCGGCTGAGGACGCACATCAGTCTGCATGCCGGGAACTCTCGACGGGAACAGGCAACTGATTCGAGGTCAACCCTCAACGGCACACGCCTGGAATTGATGGAATTGATGCGCAACAGTGCTCCGACTGAAAAGTGCTGAGGTTGGTTTGTTTGGAATGAAGATCATACAGCGTCTCATGATGTCTCATGCATTGTTCTTCGCACATCTTGTGCCCCCTTCGCTTCGCGGCTCTGGTACATCCATGACAGTCTGAAAAGCACGACGAAGTCGAAACCTTGATTAGTAAGTAGCTTGCATGTTTGAGCCCCCAGCCCCCCCCCGCCTTACAATTATGCTCTCACAGACAATGGCACGGCGCAACAGATCTGCACATGGGAATTGCTTAGGCATGTTTTCCTTTGAAGTCGTTCGTCGCTAGAAGCTTGACTTCGCCAAGCCTCACTTGGTGATCCCATGAAAACTGACACTGGGACACCTGCATTATCTGCGAACGGTCGTAGAATTCCGCAAGTCAGTAAAAAACACCCCACACCGTTCGCTGCGCTTTGTGCTGCTATCTTTGAGCAGCTCTTGCAGGATCCGTCGTAGTCCGCATCCAAGCGCTCAAGAAGCCGGTCAACTCCCGAATGTCCCGTGCCGGCCAAAGGCCATGGCCTCGATCTGATCACCAACAAATTAAAGAAGTTCGGAAATGCTGAATAAGAATCACACTGTCCAACACAAGGCTGCACAGGAGTGACATGCTTGACTTGCCTTCCGTTGCTCGTCGGCTCGCTCCGACAGAACGGCTACGCCAACCACCCACACACCTCCGCTCATGCGGGGTTGCCAGGGTGTTGGGGTGGTTGGGGTGTGTGATGGTGCGTGGGTGTGTGGATGTGCGGGTGTGTGGGTTGCGGGCGCGTGGGTGTGTGATGGCGTGTGATGGTGTGTGATGGTGTGTGATGGTGTGTGATGGTCTGTGATGGTCTGTGATGGTGTGTGATGGTGGATGGTCTGTGATGGTGTGTGGGTGTGTGGGTGTGGGTGTGTGGGTGTGTGATGGTGTGTGGGTGCGTGATGGTGTGTGGGTGTGTGATGGTGTGTGATGGGTGTGGGTGTGTGATGGTGTGTGGTTGTGTGAGTGTGTGGGTGTGTGGGTGCGTGGGCGTGTGGGTGCGTGGGTGCGTGGGTGTGTGGGTGTCTGGGTGTCTGGGTGTGTGGGTGTGTGGGTGTCTGGGTGTGTGGGTGTGTGGGTGTGGGGGTGTGGGGGTGTGGGGGTGTGGGGGTGTGGTGTGGGGGTGTGTGGGTGTGGGGGCGTGTGGGTGTGTGATGGTGTGTGATGGTGTGTGATGATCCGTGATGGTCTGTGATGGTGTGTGCAGGTGGATGGTCTGTGATGGTGTGTGGGTGCGTGGGTCTCTGATGGTGTGTGGGTGTGTGATGGTGTGTGGGTGTGTGATGGTGTGTGTGCGCGTGTGATGGTGTGTGGGTGTGTGATGGGTGTGGGTGTGTGATGGTGTGTGGGTGTGTGGGTGTGTGGGTGTGTGGGTGTGTGGGTGCGTGGGTGCGTGGGTGTGTGGGGGTGTGGGTGTGTGGGTGTGGTGGTGTGGGGGTGTGGGGGTGTGGGGGTGTGGGGGTGTGGGGGTGTGGGGGTGTGGGGGTGTGGGGGTGTGGGGGTGTGGGGGTGTGGTGTGTGGGTGTGGTGTGGGGGTGTGGGGGTGTGGGGGTGTGGGGGCGTGGGGGTGTGGGGGGTGTGGGGGTGTGGGGGTGTCGGGGGTGTGGGGGTGTGGGGGGGTGTGGGGGTGTGGGGGTTTGGGGGGGTGTGGGGGTGTATAAACCTTAGCACTGCACGAACCATAGTTGGATTCGATAAAGCTTGTACAAAAGAAGCTGCCAAGAACAAAATTGACAAACTCCGCCAGAAGTGTTGCCAACCAGATCGGTCAGGCCTGCAGAAACTTCTGAAACCTCAACGGATCGCAAGCAAGCACCATCTTCCAGCCGCCAGTAGCAGATCCTGCCATCTCGCCCACCGCTCACGGCGAAGCCTGCACTGGGCAAGTCACGAGTGCACACCAACGCACGGCAACGAAGCTGCAAGATCATGCACTTCGAGGAACTGTTGTGAAGTTTGTTCAGCTGCTGCCGTTTGAGCTGTTGTCGACTGGGGATAGAATAGATACCAGCAGCAATGCCACGCAAGGAGCAGATCCGACAGCTAGCGCCTTTCACGAAAGTATTATCACTACACTCTTGCATGCAACATGCTTTGGCAACTCCATTTTGCTTCAAGCCTTTGCCGAAATGAAGGTTCTTGTTGGACTTGAGGGCCGCAGGCACGGAGAACGAAAGCTCGGCGGTAGTTTCGTCCGGTGCGGCGCGGCTGGTCAGGGGACTTTTATCCGCGGGAAGACAGTCGCCGCAATATAATAGTAGTAGTAGTCGTCGTCGTCGTAGTTGTAGTTGTAGTTGTAGTTGTACCCGTAGCCGTAGCCGTAGCCGTAGTCGTAGTCGTAGTCGTAGTCGTAGTAGTAGTAGTAGTAGTAGCAGCGGTAGTAGCAGTCGTAGTGGTAGTAATAGTAGTAGTCGTAGTAGTAGTAGTAGTAGTAGTAGTGGTAGCAGTAGTAGTAGCAGCGGTAGTAGGAGTAAGAGTAGCCGCTAGCCGGCTCCCGTGAGCTGGTTTTAAAGCACCAAGAAGTCCAGGGTTCCTACTATTTTGAAGGAGCCCGGCCATTACTATGTACTACTTGAGAGGGCGGCGGACTACCATTGCTGCTTTTCAAGGGCGGGTACTACTACTACTACCACCACCACGACTACGACTACGACTACGACTACTGCTACTGCTACTGCTACTGCTACTGCTGCTGCTGCTGCTGCTGCTACTACTACTACTACTACTACTACTACTACTACTACTACTACTACTACTACTTTTCAATTGAACGCTGCGCGAGCGTGCTCTGCGCTTTGCGGGCGCCTTTGGTCCCGTGCACTCGTGAAACTGGTTATCTGCAAGCATTCATCGCTCAAAGTCCTCTCAAACTACTCAGTTGACTAATGTTGCTTCTATGGCTTCCTCCTCCGTCACCTTGGTGTGAACAGACGCGTCCATCTGTGCACCTGTCCCAGCAATTAGGTCGTACTTCGTATGAAGCCGGCGCCTAGAGTATCCGTCTTGTGGCGTCCCACACGGATTACTCATGCTAGAGACAGAAGGCCGTAAGGGTCACGTGTGCGTACCTGCAGAGCTGAATGAATCAAACTGCTGACTGACCATATCGGCTCAGGCGAAGTGCAGTGACCTGCATTTTGCCTTGGCCAGCACGCTGCTCTACAGCTCCCGAAGAGATTTGCAAAAGCGTCGGAAGAGCACCGAATTCCCAGAGGCTGTGCCATACGGGATTTGAGGAGTCTGTGACATTGCCCTAAGTGGTGGTTCCTCAGAGGTGTCCATCGCTGGGGCGCCCTCGAACTCGGGTCCATTTCGGGAGCGCTTGTGCTCCGGGCTCTTTGCAGCAGCAGGCGAGGCAGTCATGACGGCCAAAGGGAGCTGGGGGGAAGCTGACGATATAAAAGAGCTGCTTGAGAGGAAGGAAATTACAGTGTGTGCATGTCCGCGTGCGCTCATGACACACTTGGCCTTGACGTGAGGCCGCCTACGTCAACATGAAATTGACTATACAGGCTTCTCACGCACGGGCGCCCTGCTTAGCCCTGAGGGCCGAGGTTGGGCCGGAATGCATCGCCTGAAGCGATGATGCTAACGAATTCGTTGCAAGAAAAGCATGTAGACGTTTGGGAAAGTGATTGAACCAAGGCCGCTGAGGCCCTCTCCGGAAGCTTGTAGTCGTCGCAAATCCACACCTGAGATCTCGCATCCGCGGGGTCCTCTGGCCAGAAGGCTCGGTAGTGCCCGGACGCTAGGGAGTCCCCAAAGTGGGCAACTCCCGCCAGGACTTGGTAGGATCGTTGGGCAGTGTGCTCGCTGGATGTCCACACGGACACCATGGCACGGCCGGTCCAGGCGCACGGCTGGGTATTCTTGACCCCGTCTTGCCATCGGCAAATCACAACAGTTAGGAGTTCTGGGGCCCATACCAGCGCTCGACTAAAAGTTTGCGATTCCCAGAATCTTCTATAGGCAGGCTTGGAGAGACAGAGGTCCCGTCGGAAGGGGAAGGAGAAGAGGACTGACTCCCATCCGACTCCTCAACGATTCCCCCAGTACGACCCTGCCACTGAGTGTGCTGAAGGGATCCCATGGGCTTTTGCTGCAGATGGTGAAGAAATTCTGAGACATCGTGTTGCCTGCCATCCAGTCGCCAACCGGCAATGGCATGGCGAAATTCAAACAGGCCGAACAAGTTCAGAAGTCTGGGGGCACTCTCATCCCCGAGATGGCATAAGACAGATTGAAAAGCACCCAGATCATACCCAAAGCTCGATACTTGAAGCAAGGCCTGGAAGAGAGCGTTAGCGTAGCAGGAGTTTGCCGTGTTAGACAGTACACGTTTGTGTAAGCCTGTAGGCTGTGGCTCTGTGTTCCTGGGGGCCTGCGTCACAGACTCCTGGTTCGAGTCTGTTGTAGGATGACGAGCTGACGAGTTGGAGGCTGTGCCATTCGACCTAGGTCTAAAAAAGCTAGCCAACGACTTTGTCTGAGGCTTGGGAGGCGGGGCGACGGGATCGACGTCCGCGTCATGCTGCCCTCGCAGCCACTGCGTGCTTACCTGATAGAGCACCGGACACTGCTCCGGATGCAGTCTGCGGTCATAGACCTTGTAGCCACAGAAGGGACATGAGTGGCCCTTGGCTAACTGGGGCGAGTAGCCCTGACAGATATTGACAGCCCGCCTGTGTAGGCGTGACCAGTCCTTAGGATGCGCCTGACGAAAGTGCGACTTGACTTTGGTGTGGTCAAAAGTCCAGAAGTCACACGTTAAGCACCGAGGATTAAGGACCTTGGAATCCGCAGTCCTCGAGAGCTCCGCGATGCTGTGTTGTGGGAGCAGAGCAATGTCCTGTCTCAGCTGGAAGAGAGTCCTAATATCGGGATGGCTGGACTGTTTGTCTGCTTCTTTTAGTGAACGTAGCTTCTGAGGTTCCGGACATGCCCCCGAAAGCAAGTGGTCACGTAGGCCTTTCCATTGATGGAATTTACGCTTACATGCCGCACATTGCGGCATCCCATCCACAGCGTGGAGCTTTCTATCGAAGCTTGAAGGCACAAAGCGGTCAATGCTCGCCGGATGAACCCTCGACTTATGCAAATGTAGTCCATTTGCTGTCTCAAATGAAGCCGCGCAGAGCGTGCACTCGTATGAGGTTACCGGATGTTCCTCGGGCTCAGGGAGTTGTGACAGGACCAACAGCTTATCTCGGATAACCTGCAGAACCGAGGGGTCTGTCGTGATGTCCGGGCTTTGCACTGCTCGTCGCTCCAGTTTGCGAAGCCGCTTCCTTAGCTTGGACTGCAGTGCGTGGACAGGGTCCTGGATGTTGTAGAGCTGGAAGAGATCCTTAGTGGTGATCCGAGTGGTGTGAGCCGGCAGGTTCAGCACCGATCGTACCTTGTAGGCGTGCCAGCTGCGAAGCTGTTTGGCCGACTCTTCGCTTAAACCGACGTCAGATAGGCCAGTCGTCAAGGTGCTCAGGACAGTACTCTGCCACACCTTAAGGCGCGACATGGTACTTGCATATCTGCGGTTGTAGACGAATTGGCGAACTTGATGTAACTTTTGCTTCGCCTCCCCCATCCGAAAATGCAGAGTCTGCAACTCGAAGTGGTTGTAGGAGATCATAACTCCTAAGTACTTGCTTGAGGAGACCCACTGGAAGGCAGGGAACGACTTGTTGGGCCCGATGCGCCACCCTCTGACCGGCTCTCCTTTAGGGTTGGTAATCCAGCAGCTGTGTTTGTTCATCACATTTTGTGCTTCTCTACCTGCCAGCTTTACCAGAATGACGCACTTGCCGATGTTGACTCTGAGTCGATGTTTCCGGACCTCCTCCAACAGGGCAGCTATAAGTGCATGGATGGCCTTGAGGTCCTTCTCAGAACGAATAGTCCTATGAAGCATCAGGTCATCGGCATAGCCCGTCAAAAACTTCAGAACCTGTTCAGCACCGAACAGATCCACCATAGACCGGAAGAGGTCACCTGTGAGGAACGAGAATAGGGTGGGAGCGAGCTTACATCCTTGTTTAATGCCTGCTCTGGTTTCGATAGAAGTGGAATCGCCTTGGGCATGTAAGACATATCTGGATCCGTCATGGGGAGCTTGAACGAGGTGGACTGTGTCCTGATCGGCTCCCTCACTCTGAAGGAGACGGATAATCTCTTGGCGAGAGACTGTGTCAAACGCCTGGCTTAGGTCTAAAGCAAAGGTCAGACCGCCTACTAGAGATGGCACCTGTGTGCCTTGCTGTATAGCATATCTCGTAGGATGAGCCTGCTCCAACAAAGACCGAGCCTCCCGCAGATGGCACACGACTCGTTCCAGCGCATCTGAAAGCCCACGACCAGGAAGGTAGGCAAACTGTGGCATGTGTTTTAGGAACGAGAGAGTCAGGGGTTGTAGCGCCTCTCTGGCCGCTCCAGCCAGTCCTTTAGCATCCGGTCTCAAAATGCCCAAAGGACGCAAGTTTGCTGGCTTGTCCGAAGGCTTGCCCGGTTTGGGGACTAGACACAGATCGGCGTCGATGAGATCAGATTCTAGTCCATCCTCTACTTGTTTAGCAGCCACATGTCGGGAAAGGACCGGTGCAATGACGTCACTGCAAAGTCTCCAAATGGCAGCAGGTGCAGCTCCGTCAGGCACAGCTTTATTAGGCTTGATGGAATGAATGTGAGCGGCTAATTTGGATGACTCCAAAACCGGAAAAGCTCCAGTCATTGGCCTCAGCGGGGGGTGAGCCGCGAAAACCTGGTTCGCGTACTCCCTGAGTGCCGCAAGCTCCTGCGCTGGGCCTAGAAGATGTCCTGTGCTGTCCTTGAGCTGAGCCCGACGCGCCGGCTGCCAAGGCTGCAGCTTTTTAAGGGTTTGAAACGAAATATGTTGGTCGCCCTCCGCTATGCTGGCGTCAACTTCCGCTATGAAACCCGCTATTCTGTCCTTTTTTGCTTGCTTCACAGCTTGTCTGTGCGCAACTTGCGCCAGCTCCACCTCAGTTTCCGGTTGAGGGAGTGTGTTCAACCCAGGAGGCTGTGCCATTGGTTGATGAGGCTCGATCAGCTGTGCTGAGGGAGCTGTGCTGTCTACCCTGCAAAGGGTCCTGGCCCTCCACATACGTCGAGTCTCGGATTCGAGCGGGATCAGTCGTCTTTTGGGGAGTTTGGGGAAGAAACGTTCTGCACCCTCCAGCAGCAGTGCATTCCAATCCGAAGGGTCCTGACAGGACTCCATTCTGGATGCTACCCAACTATGCAGTGCCTTGGCTGCGTCGTCCTCCTCACGGACGGCGGCCTGAAGAGCTAAGGAATCATAACGGCGTGTGCTTCCCTTGTGCGGTGGGAGTAACCAGTGGTGCTGGAGGGGGATTTCGGCCTTAATTGGGTAGTGCCCTCCCTTCTTCCAGCTACCCAACGGGCAGTCCGTCCAAGGGGCAGACCTTTTGGCCTTGCCTCCTGCAGTGGATTCCTAAGTAAGGACAAAATCGATTTGCGACTCCACGCCACCTTGAGCAAAGGTGGCAATGTTGTCACAGTGCCAGGTATTAACAGTGCCAGGTATTAAGGGCCACCAATCGCAACCTTAGCAGCAGATTGGACAAGTGGGATTCGTCAGGACGATCCTCCGTGGGCTGCTTCACGTGTGTACCCACCAATGGAGGGCACGACCGCAGGGAGGTATTAAAGTCGCCTGCCACGACTAGAGAATCCCGCTTGGGCACCTGCTTGACCACCTTAGACATGACTGACAGTACATAAGCACGGTCGTCCTTGTTAGACTGGATGGACTTGGCCGAGGACCAAGCATGTTGATACACAGCAACAATGACCAGCCTAGTACCTGCCATGTCTGCACGAGCTTCAAGGACCCTGCCTGGACTCCACTCCTTCCAGCGAAGGCTCTTGGCTGTAAACTTGGGTGAGAAGAGAATCATGACGCCATCCGCCCGGGTCGTGGATGGTGCCGCTTTCGGTTCCTGCCTAGTCTTGCGCTTCGCACCCTGCTTCTGCTGGGTGTGGTGCTACGTTTGGCAGACTCCGAGGCCGAAGAGATGCAATGCCAACCTGAAACACTGAACTCGCTAGTCTCCGTCCAGTGCGTCTCCTGTAGGATAAGGACGTCGCAGTGGTGGGAGGCTTCAGCCGCCAGCCACGTTTGTAGTTCTCCCCATTGCTGTTGACCTAGGTGCCCCGCGTTCCAAGAGACTACCCGAATGGATCTTTCTAGCCGTCCTGCCCTGCGGGAGGCTGTGCCATATGCAGGGGAGCCGTCAGTCTGTGACTGTAGCTCTCTTCTAGTGGGTGGGGGCCGGACCCCCAGCTGGTTTACCAGGGTGGGTGTCAGGACCTGCCCGCGGTATGGCACGGGCCCGTCACTTCGTACTGTCCGTCTACATGCTGTCTTGAACGAATTCTTGCGAAGAGATGCAAAGTTTTGTGAGTGCACTGGTAGTTGCGCCATCCGCTACTTTCGTCAAGAGACAGAAGCCTAATGACTCCCTCCACTGCGCGGAAGTGGAAACCCTACCGCCTACCCAGTGTTGCAATGTTTTAAACAGAGTCTGGGCCCAGGAATTGGGACCTGGCGGCTCAAAGCAGCTCCTGCGAGAAAAGGGAGAGGACCATGGCGTAGAAAGGAGGCGCAAACCTTTACTGTTCAGAAAAGGGCCCAGTAGGAGCCTCTAGCACAGCAGTTGCGCCCCAAGCCTGTTCGAAACCTCTCATCCAGCGCGGCCGCTTGAGCACTTGTGGCGGCTACTACTACTACTACTACTACTGCCACTACTGCCACTACTGCCACCACTACCACTACCACTACCTCTACCACTACGACCACGACTGAACTCGTGTGATCCGTTCAACTTACACCCCCCCAACCCCACCCACCCAAATTGATATTTACCATCAACAATACGAGCAAGACTAAACAGCACGACGGTTTGGCAAAATCGGAAGGTATGCTTTTCCGCTCCCGAAAGGCGCAGGTCTGCTGCAAACTGGGGCATACGGTCTGTTGCCCCTCAAACGGTGGGGGGGCGACGCTGCTAAAATCCTGCTGGAGCTAAGAGAGTCTATCGAATAACAATGCTTGCCCCGCTGACTGCACAACTGAACACGACACAAAGTCTTGACATGTCCTCACAGCCTCTGATAGTATGTGGGCCGCCGCATGTCTAGGTTACCATCATCGACAAACAACCGATGGCACAAAAGAAGCTTCAATGACAGAAGGCTGTCATGTTTGCAACATCATACATGATGTCAGTCATGACGCACATCCCAGTCCAGCCCAATGTCAAGGCTTTCTCGCCTGTGTGGGCCTGGGAGATGCACAGCACGCCGTCCTTGGACAGACATATATGGCCCAGTCGAGTAATGATTTTGCATATATAAGTTGGTGGGTCTTTTGCGACGTTGGAGCGAGAAACCCCTGTGCAGAGCCGTGAATGTGTGTGGCGCAGTGGAGATGTCGAATCAGTGGTTCCACAGAAAGCGTCGATAAGCCCCTGGCCGTGTGGGCAGACATCTTCCTCTCAACCTTTCCAGACTTGGTGTCCCAAATCTGAATGTGGCCATTCTCGTCGCCGGCCAGCACTGATACAGCTGGACTGGACGGGCTTGAAAGGCACCTGTCAGATCACTGAAAGTAACATGAAGCATCATCAACTTGAAAGTGCCCGGCAATCCCCGGCAGCACCTGATTTGTGCATCTCCTACTGGGAAGGTTTCGAGAAGTACCGCATCTCGGAGATTCCACCTCCGCAAAGTTTTATCCTCGGATTGACGTTGCGGGTCTAACGGTGCAAGCAAGGTCAAGTGCGACAGGAGCTAGCAACAAGATAAATCTCGCCCGCTAGCGGCGGCAGGCGCTGCCCGGGTGGAGGTGAAGACATTTTAAGCCCTTAGGCGATGAGATCGACCTCGCTTTCGCCTGTCCCCATTAAGGCCCTAGATCTCGTTCCGATGCACCGAGGTGCAGGATGTCCTCGAATTGGCTTCCTTCTTGGGTGCTTTGTTGCTATGTGCACGATTTACACTATTTACAGAAGGACAAACCATGGACGCCTTAGAAGCGTTCATTAGCCAGGACTTTGAGTCACACTGCTTTGCGGACGCGCAACACTTGCAGTCTTCAGGTTGCAAGCCGCTTCCGACCGATTTAGCTTCTATTCATGTCCGAGTAGAGAAGAATGTCGGAGGTGCAGGATAGGCATCTTAGATTGTACTTTCGCAGAGGTACGCCTGCAAAAAGCAGATTTCTCCACTCCGCTCACGATAAACAACACAAAAACCAGACGCGCGAAAATGCTAAAATGTAGACGGAACCGCCACACTTCTCCAGCAGGCACAGCCTTGGGACCACCAATCTGGATTGCTCCTGCGCTTCTGGGCTGGGCCCTGCCTCTTGAAGTGATCAGTTTCAGGTAAACGAACCCTCAGTTCCGTGAATCTGTCAGTCAAAGTGACATCTGGTACACTCAATGAAAGGCTCTTAAAGGCGAAGCGCATCTGTGTCTTTCTGGAATTTTCTGGAACCGATACGCACTATGAAAAAACATCTGATTGGCAGCCGCAGCTGCAGACGCAGAGGAAACGAGCAAAAAATCTCTTCAGCCTCCGCCGGTTTCTTTTGCTGTTGGACTTGCGGCTTCGCCCATGCCCTGTATGTGCGTTCAAGATGGGTTCTGACTCCAAAGACATCTCCTGGCTCTCACGAATCCCCAAGATGACGGGTAAGCAACTATGCTGTCCGGAACCAACACGCTGTGTCAAAACATGTGCAAGTCGTGAAGCTACAGACAGAGGCTGGGCCCTAAACTGCAGCTTTCGGGCTGACAGTCGACTGAGGTTGCAACCGCGGAAGCAGAGACCATGATCTGCTCGGCCCAATCGACTTGAAGCGAAAGTACTGGAGCAGAGTGCCCCGTGAATGTAGCCATCTGCTGTGCCGGATTTTCGGCACTGTTGCTTTTGGAAGATATGTCCCACCTATCATGTTCGTACGAGAGAAGCACCTCCCGTGTGAAATAGCATTATGTCTGGACAATTTGGACGTTGCAGCCAGGATGCAGTTCGATCAGCTTGCCACAGCCACAAGCTGCCCGGTGCATCTTCCAATTAACAACGAGGCATCCGACTCCACCGGGTCCTGCGCCGATCGAGCCGTCGATTTGAGCATGTCCCTTCGAAGCACTGGGATTCTGCCGCCTTCAGATTCGCCCCTGTACAGACTTCGATATTTCTTGCTGCTTTCGATAACAACACATGTCCGACTTGCTAGTGTCCATTCTTGCGGATAGTTTTTCTCGCAAATGGCTTTCTCAAAACTGTCTTGCAGCAGTGCCTGATCCAGCGAAGGAACGCAGCGGAGTCGAGCTGTCCAGTCTCCACATCTTCAAGTCGGATCCCAAGCTCCCGCTGATCATGCGGTGATTTTTCCAGTCAACGTCAACGCACCTGTAACTGGATGTCAGCTAACAGTAGCATGTGACTCCCCCAGTTGCTGTGATCACATCCGTGTCATTCACTAGTGTCGGACTGTTTTTTGCATCTAAGTCGCAAGACTTCTGATGGATGTCCAGCATAGGTCCGCAGCACATTGCCGTAAAAATTCCACATCTTCAGCGTGTGGTCAGCTGATGCCGTCACCACATTCCTCACGGCAGATCTGGCAGTCTGCCATGTCAGATGAGAAGCAACAGCCGGTGCAAGCCTCGAGGACCAATCCACAGCGAAGCAATTGAGGTTCAGCTTGTGCGGGTCCTCTGCCAGGCGTAGCAAGCTGCCACGTAACAGGCCCCCGCCCCAGATGCCCCGGCCTTCACCTTCTCCAAGTGCCTGATATCCTCAGCGCAACACCACAGCCACAGCTGCTTGCAACACACCAGGTCTTAGCTAAGAGCATGGCATCCTCGACACTGGTATATCCTCAGCTTCAACTTCAACGGAGCATGTCAGCTGCAAGAAATCGCGAGATGCATCGAACCTCTCTGCACATCTGTCTGCGGTTCATGGAGCTCTGGTTGTGCGGTGTCCGCACCCCCATCGCCTCCAGAACGCTACCGCTTTTGTCGAACTGTTTGATCTCGCCTGTCGAGGAAAGTGGAACTCAGCTCCACCGAGGGGGAGACAGCACAGCTTCGCGACTAATTCAGCATTTTCATGTCTTCGCTGCCTGTATAGGTAACAGCCATGACAGCATCAAAGGGGATTGCTGCCACGGCTGCAGCCTCTGATTGGCTTCTTTCCAGCGCGGCTTGCAGATCGGGCACAAGGGATGTCTGCTTCTTCTTGGCGAGGGTTTTCTTTCCGCCCTGTGTCCAAGCCACGAACTCATTGTAATCTATCGCACCTCAGCGCAGCAAAGTGCAGCAACCGGCGTGCATTAAGTGTGGCGCCACGGCAGCCGTGATCCCAAACCACCAGCACAAGTGATTTGGAGGCCCTGACACACACACACACACACACACACACATACACGCTTGCACACAAACAGGCCCTGAGAACACATGTCACCAGAAATGCACATCAGCGGCCAGCGGAATCACACAAGATGTACTGTAGACAGTCGGCACAAATGCCAAGTTCGAAACTTCAGCGTGCGCCCAAAGTATGCAAGCGATGTCAACATTCAGCCAGGTGATATGTTGTAGCACCGCTCGGAAAAGCAGAACCCCAGTGCGGACGCTTAACCTTGAGATGGTTTCCTGGAGCTCGGAAGCGTGCCAGGTCCGATGCGGACTTGCTGCAACCCAGAGTGGACGCTTAACCGGCTGATGTTTCGTAAAAGGCTGGACACATGCAATGCCTGATAGTCCCTAAATGCCAAACGCCAGTGTGGACGCTCAACCGGTACATGCTTTGCAGCAGCTTGGCCGCGTGCCAGGCCCGGTTCCGAAATGCAGATACCACCGCGTGCTCACAAGCTGTGTGCACACAGCGGGCCGATTGATCGATCAAGTGTGTTGCAACAGCACATGCTCCGTAAATGAGACTGACAATCGCTGTAAGCATTGTGTGTATGTGTGTGTGAATTTATTCATTACTTATTTATCTATTTATATGCATGCGTTCGCAAAGACATACCCTCGAGTTTTGAACCTTCAAGATGTCTGGCAACTGCTGGCACAAGGATGTTGTATCTTCATCAAGGTACCATCATTGTTGGTGTCGACTTCACGGAGGATTTGCCCGATTTCAGCGACGGTGATGTCCTTGTTGATCCATGTGAGCACATTCTGCAGCTCGGATGCTGATATCCTGGTACACGATCAGACACTCGCTACAGTGCGGAGCATTCAGCATTGCTCGTGTCCCATGCCTTCCATTCCCATCTTTGTCGAACTTTTTGAACAGCTCCTGCAGCCGAGAAAGCTCAAGGATATCAGAGGGGCTGAGACCGAGGCGTCCTGGATCTGCGATGCAGACATGTCAGCAGCGCGAAATTTGAGAACGTATTCAGAACTGTGTGCTGTCTGCAGGGGATAGGCGTGCAGTGCCGAGTTGTGTGGGTTCTACACATGCCGTGGGCGATGTTTTCGCCTTGGGGCAATCATTGGAGCCTAAATGTGCTCAAGATGGTACGGTTGCTTCCCCGACGTCATGAAGATCTCTCCTCGCTCCTTCGATTGTCGTAGATACTTCAAGTGAGCTCAACAGAAGGTTTGCACAAATCTCTTTTCTTGCCGCACAGGCGCAAGCACATCTGTGCATGTTGAGCTTGAGCTCATCCTACCTCAGTCATCGTCTGCTTCCTCCTCTTCCTCCTCGTCTCACAGTCGCTGACACTGGCGCAGTACAGGCGATGCAGTGATGTTAGCTATGGGCCAACGGGGTGGCTGAGAGTGTTGTTATGTGTGCAGTCCTCTTCTTCCGAATCGTCTCCTCCTTCGTCAAGGTTGAAATGCAGCAGGCAACAAATCGAGCTGTGAGTCAGGTAGTCTGCATGTAATGCAATTAGGGCTTCTCCTGCATTCTGACTGGCTGTAAAGCTCACCGGCAACCCGAGAGCCGCCATCTGCTTCATCTCTTCCGATAAAGCTTCCTTGTCCATTCAGGTTGATGCTCGTCGACATGCCACCCCTAAAACTTTCTCAATGCTCCTGCGGCTGGCCTTTTGATGCAGCAGGCGCCTTGGCCGAGCAGGCTAGGCTGGAGCCGATCTTCTCGGGAAGCCGTACTCCGAACCTGGCCTTCTTCGTCTGCACTTCATCCTCTTCTTCCTCTTCCTCGTCGCTGTCGCTGTCGTCGAGCTGCGGTTTGCGGACTTGTGGAACCTGGCGGAATGAAGTTGACCAGCATTTCCAGCCTCTCATTTCGACGGCGAGTTGCCTTGGAAGCCGCTGCTTTCCCAGCCTTACCTTTTCCGCCCTTACCACCTGAGAACAGGCCAAGAGGCGCAGCACAAGGGCGCGAACAAAACCTATGTCACGGGCACACTGAAAACACCTTGGGAACAGACCTTCCTGCCCGGATCCTTTCCGAGCTTCGCCCTTTCCAGTCTTCCCACCGCTCTTTCCTTCACCCTTTCCTCCCAAGAAATTGCCAGTGCATCGCGCTACATGGCAGTCCCACGGCAGTGCTGGCACTGAGCAATGGCTTTTCTGGCTGCAGAGCGTAGTCCGCAGGTAAGCTGCTCCATGGCCAACGACTAGATTCACTGGATCAACTGTTCGCCAATATGGTGGCAGCTATGGTGATGCTACCAAGAACAGCTGATGTTCATGCTGGCTTGAAGTCTGGTGGCGATGTTCCTCATCTATAAGTGTAACCTGCCTAAGTCTAATGAATCTTGCGATATTGTAGTTATGCAAGGATAAAAACTCTCATGGTGATGATGCTGATGCTGATGGTGACGATGGCGATGGCAGTGATGACGGCGATGATGACGGTGGCGATGATTGGATGGGTCAGCGGGGGTGCCGTGCCCTCAATGCTCTTGCAGCGGAGTCGTCTTGACGATCTGAGAACTGAGACCGTGCCGTCGCGGCTGATGCTCGACGCACCTCGACGCTGGCCCACGTCAAGCTTGACGTCTCCGCTCAGGGCCGAAGAGCGCGCGCAGATCCTGCTCGCAGGACGGCCCAAAAGCAGTTTCATAACTGTCTTTAACTGCAAGCGGCGGCGCCGATGGTGCAAACGCAGGGAGCAGAAAGGGTTGTGGTTGTTTCGGCATGGGGTTGTGGGGCGTGGGCTTGTTGGGTGGGGTGGGGTGAGTGGACAGGCAAAACACGGACACACGGAGAAAAAAACAGCAACAACGTATATGCCCTTCACCTTGTCTGTCTTGTCATCGATGGCTCGGCCCTGACCGTCGCAACACTCATCGCCGCTTCTGTCTCTATATATATATATATATATATATATTTTTTTTGTTTATTTATATAATTTATATATATATATATATTTACCTCTCGACCCGCCTGCATAGTGAGCCGGATGCACTTCCTTCAAAACCTTGCCATGCGGTCAATACAGAAACATGCATCCAGGCATGTTCAAGTGCAGCTGCTCTGCATCATGACTACAATCCCAGTTCCATGCGCTGACGCTTTTCATCTCCAGTGTTGTTGAGATTGTGCGCCGCGAGCACTCTACTGCGCAGGTTCATCAAAAACAAGAGCAGCATCTCCGCTTTACGACAAACACTGGCCTGGCAGTATGATTTCAGACTGGACGTTTCGAGCTTTTGGCGAAGTTGATGCCGACGTTCACTTGGAGTGACCCGAGCCGAAGCACTGCCTCTGTGATGCCGGAAGTGCTCGACTGAGCACAGCGCAGGATTTGCCGGTCATGGCGTCGCATCTTTCTGCTCGGAGTACACCAGGTCGCTGTAGTAGCATGTGTGCTTCTGCGCTGCAAGATTGATCGCAGGGATTGAGCGAAACAAGATACGATTGATGCAGCGATGCGGGACAGCACACCGCGTCACAACTATTGGCCTTCCACGGAAAGCGATCGCGGCATTTGTTTACGTTCCCGTTCAAATCCTCAAAGACCTGGCAAGCAGATCTGCCCGTGCGGCATGCGGCTGTTCATGAGTGTGGCGAGAGATGCGCGGCAACGAGAGCGTGGGAGATGCTTGAGAGCATACGAGGTGCGGGTCTAGAGAAGCTGGAATGACATCAGATGATCCAGATATATCCAGATGCTTAATGGCAGCACGGCGGGCCAAGCGCGGGAGCCAGCCTGGGGCCAAGACCTCAGTATACCAGCAGGTGCCTCAACAATGGCAATGATGCATCCGAGCAGCCCGCTCACTTCCGTGGAGTAAAGTTGGTGTTTCAATTGTGGACTTTTGCGGGGCTTTCAACGCAACACCAATGCTGTTAAGACAAAACCTGAGAACAAAAGCCGGTCCTACACCTTGCCAACTTGCTGAGAGTTCCACTGCATCGGCCCGAGGGTACAGGAAGAAAGGCGTGGAGATGCGATGCTGGCATGTGGAGAGCATCATGAGCCCGAACATCAGAAGAACAGGAGCAAGGCTCTATACCGCTCTCCATGCAGGTCCCCGTGCAGCCTCCATCGATGAAGCAGCGGAGCCTTGATAGGCTGGATATGGCCATATCTTCTGAGCAGCCAGCCCATGACAACTGAGGCAAATACTGCCTCTGCATACAGCCGGCCTGTGAGAGTGCGTGAAACCCCGACACTGGACAAATTCTTCTCGAAGCATCTCAAAGCATTGTTGCATCAATGATTCGACAACTTTCACAAAAAATACTGGATCTCGAAAGCTCGTCGACACCCAGTCACTGGTAGCATCAAGACAATCCTGTCGCAAGTCGCAGCCCCGGTGAAGATTCTGCATCTGCCAAGTGCACACAGCTGCAAGAACGGTCTCGATCACTTCTTATATATACCCTCGCAATTAGCGCAAAACATCCCCCACAAACGACCTCTGAGAACTTGTGACATTGAAACCTTCCTCTACCAAAGCAACGGCAGGCACTCACAGTCTTGCCTGTGCATCAAGGCAGGATACCTGTGGCCAGAAGCATAGTCCTGGCACCGAGAACCGTCCAGGTATCATGCCGGGACTGCACCAGCGAGCGCTGCTACCAAAGACTTTCAGCCGGGGACCAACGGGTCTCCGACAAAGAGAAGTGCTTCACCATCATTCAACAAGTCCTCGTGCGGGAAACCAACATATGTTGGAATTGAAGTCGTGGATGCGATGCAAACATCAGGTAACCTCGATATTGAACCACTCGCCGGTCTGGAGATCCTTCACCTGCTGCCGAACTCACCGACATTGCACAATGAAGGTCCATCACGCGATCACTAGGTCACTAGGAACCTCCAACCCGGGTGCAGAACTCTTCGGTGCGACTGTTATCAAGGATGAGTCCGTATGGGCTGGATACCTTGGCTCAAACAGCGTCTTGTACCGCCTGCATACACCACGCGATTCAAGCGCCGCACATCCCAGGAGAATCAGGACGAAGCATGCGAAGCTTGTCCTATCTGGTAGGCGCAACACGAGAGATTTAAAAAAAAACACGCTTAAAGACACAAGCCGGGGCCCCGGCCATTCCCACGGTAATTGATTTGCCGCCTCTGGCACTCAGAATCGCCTGCAGAGAAGTCCGTGCAACGAGAAACTGACAAACTGAACCAGTGGCCCAGCGCCCTTGGCCAGCTTCACTCTCAAAAAACAAAAAACAAGCTCAAGTTAGCAAGATGCGACATGGATAGATGCCAGATTGCGCGTGAGTCTGTTCACGACCCTGCAGAATCCGAATCCTGCGCTCTGCGCTCAGTGTTTTTTGCACAGGCAGTTGTTGACACAACCCCAATATTCCTGCTTCTGCTTCCAGGATCGAAGAGGCTTGACTACGGCACGGATATGGACGGACACTGCATGACGGTCGGGAACAAATTGCGCAACAAGAGCGGTACCACCGGCAATGAGCAGAACCGCCATGCTTGTTGTAGCGCCGTGCTGATAGGACATACCGTCAGCAAGTCTGCGCTTCTGTCGGTGTGCAAAGGAGCCGCACCCCCATCGGGACCAAAGTTTGAAGTCCTCGAGTTTTCTTTTGAAGGGTTTGTTTACCGATGTTTACTGCATGCCGCAGGTGCTGTCGTTCTGTGATTTTCGATGCCAAAGAAGGAACTGTGGCCAAGTGCTTCAACAGTCGTCGGCCATCTGCAAACCAGCTTGGCAAACAACGGAAAGCGCGCTCTCGTCTGTCGAGGAGCCGTTGAAGTCCCTGCATGACGGTCGGGAACAAATTGCGCAACAAGAGCGGTACCACCGGCAATGAGCAGAACCGCCATGCTTGTTGTAGCGCCGTGCTGATAGGACATACCGTCAGCAAGTCTGCGCTTCTGTCGGTGTGCAAAGGAGCCGCACCCCCATCGGGACCAAAGTTTGAAGTCCTCGAGTTTTCTTTTGAAGGGTTTGTTTACCGATGTTTACTGCATGCCGCAGGTGCTGTCGTTCTGTGATTTTCGATGCCAAAGAAGGAACTGTGGCCAAGTGCTTCAACAGTCGTCGGCCATCTGCAAATCTGTGGCATTGTGCCTCCAGCCTTGATAGCATTTTGCAGCACTCGGCCCCGGGTGCGAAGCAGCCCAGGGTGTCGCCGCCGGTGCACGAGAGGCCATCTCTCACTGATCGGACTTGTGGGCTGCACCGGCTTCGGACGTCAGAGGTGGCTGCGAAAGCCACATGATCCAGCCCTTTGGATCGCTACTGTCTCCGAACCCTGCAAGCTCTGCAGAATGTCCCTGTTGTCACCGAAAGCTGTATGAAACTCCGTCACAAACTCCCTGGCCAAGCACATGTCTCGAATCCTTGCCTTGCCTCTTCTCAACACAGTGATTTCAAGTGAATGCCAGGTAGGAGGTGGCCTAAGCAGCCGGAGGACCCTAGTCCAGGCCACCAGGGGGTAGGGGGTGGAACCCCACGTGAAGGATTGATTTAGAAGTTATAAGACATGACCGCCCTGAGAGTGCTTGCAGACACAAAGTCTATAGTTGATGAAAGACAACTCTCGCAAGCTCCGGAAGAGCTTTGGTGAACGAAGTGAAACAAAAGAGAACGGGGCGGTAGCTCGAGCAGAGAGGCAGAGCTGGCCTCCGGTGCCCCGGCCAGCGACACTTCGAAGCCAGCCTCGTCCATACCAGTCACCGTGCCCTGCAGCCGCGCACCAAAGCCGTCACATGCCGTCTTGTGCCAGGCATCCTGCCTTGAGCCCATTCAGAGCGACCTCACCACCTTGCAGATTTACCAGCCGCACCTGACCAGGCTCTGACTCCGTTGCTTGAGCGTCTCTGGGAAAGAAAGAATTACGGCTCTTGCCCAACCTCCGCTCCCATAGCTATGCGTTGGCCGGTCACCTGGAGCATGAATCACGGATAGCTAGCAGTTGACTCTCCTTCTGTCCCACGGGTCCTCGGGCAAGTCTGCAGCACCCCTACTCTCAAGAGGGCGATCGTAGTGTATACACCTCGGCGATAGAATGCGAAAACTAGCGTGACATGAATGCCATCTTCAGCACAGCTACTGTAAACCCAGCCTGTAGTGCAGCCAAATCACCGCATGGTTGATGAGGTGTCGCTTGGCATCTTCTGCAGACCAACGCCGATGTCGCAACCAATCTGATTCATTTGCGACCCACAGGCATGACAACTGAAGCTCCTCCCTTCTGCACCTTGTGCATAAACGCTCAACACCAAATTGTCTGAAGTTCTGCAGAGACACCAGGATCACTTGGAACAACAAACTGCCATAGCGAGGCTAGAAAACTGAGGAGCTCGGCCCTTTCCCTTTCAGCTATCTTCGACCATGGTCCACTCCAAGCGTCGTCTCGAGTAGCGTGCCAGTGCAGAACGTGCCAACGTAACTAGAGAGGGAAGCTTACTTTTCGTTGCGACTCTGCACTGCACTGGCGATAGCATTAAGGACTGTCGCGCAACTTGAAGGCCAAAGCAAATGTAACGCAATCTGGATGAAATCGTTTCCCTGCGGAGGGGAGACGAATATTGCACTGGCCTGTGTGGCAAAATCCAGTGCCAGCTTCTCCAACACGGCAAAGGCTTCCATGGCCTGCAAGCGTAAGACATCAAACAGATGTCCTTGCATATCGTGCAATCTTGAAACTGTGCGATGGATGACCTTCCTCCCGTTCCATTTCGTGCGACGGGCGACCCGACAATTTCGGAAAGCTTGAGCTCGACTTCGATCCGGCACGATTAAACACTCGACTCTTTTCTCCTCATGTCGATCTCAGTCTTGCGGTGCTGCAATTGCACCTTTCAGCAAGGCTGCCAGCCGATCAACCTCGCAGGCAGGGCTGTGCGAAGACAGATTCGTGTTGCCTGTCCCGCCCTGCCCCAGAAACTATGTTTGCACGCGGGTCTGAGGGTCTGAGCAGTGCGGTCAGTGCTTGCCGAACTCGCAGCCTTGAGCCAAGAATTCATGGTCGATACCTCAGAGAGTACATGGGCATGGGCACCAGGAACAGAACAATCATACAATGCGCGGCACCAATGAAGTGCCGAGCAAGATGCCTGCGCAGATTCCTGCAATTGGGCAGAGGCTTTCCCCATGCGAGCAGGGGGTTACAGAAGTTTCAAACTGTCAGGGGATGGAGCACACACTGCTGTGCGCACCTGCTGAACCTGCTGCAGACTTGCACGAAGAGCTTTGCCTGCAGGTGCCTTCAGGAAGCCCCCACTGCAATTAGTTGTTTATGGCCAGTCTCGTCGCACCCGGGTAGGCACAGTCAACACGCCATCTCGTAAATCAATCAAGCGACATGCGCAGAAGGTATCCAGGATCCGGCAGCCGGTATCTGTGCCGCAGAGAGGTCAGCATCCTCGGCCATATACGAAGCGCTCTGGACAGGAAGACCGGTCACAGCATTCTCGACTCCGCCTCGTCCTTGGTCAGTGTTGCATCCACGTTGATGGTGCAGCTGGAGCCTTGCCAGCCAGCCTCGCACTCGCACATGCCTGCCTGACAGGTCACGGAAGCACAAATGCGGCAGTGCCAACCGATTCTTCATGCCACACCAAGAACTGCAGGCAGTCTGTCCATGCCCTCGCTAGCAGCTCAAAGACTCGGCGTCAAAGCAGCCAATAGCATACTCTCAACTCCTGGCCGCCTGGCACTTGCCATGGCCACTGCATCCTCCCGGACACATCAGAGCAAGCTCTTCGTCCTCTTTGGTGACCTGGCAGCTTGAACGCCAAACTCACACGCCTCAGCCCTGCTGTCAGTGAACCTAGAAAATTCACCCGAGGCCTGCAAGCTGGAAAGCTAGATCGGGAGCGGAGATGTCTGATGTGCTTGTCACATCCATGCTCAGGCTGAATGTTGCTATATAGACGAAGAAGGATGCACTCGCGTTGCGGCTTCTGCTGAAGTACAATGTTTGAGCATGCACCCAACATCAACCGACCGTTTACACACCTCGGGTACACGCCCAACCCGAACACTCCATCGAGAACCGCACCTGCTAAACGGACACATGACAAGTCAGACAGACAGTCAGTCAGTCAGTCGTATCTCAGCAGAAAACGCAAATTGCAGTGACACCGGATGTGAGATACAAGTGCCAGCATGACCTGAAAGATCTATGAAGAAGCTCGGCACATGGACGATCAAGAAAGAGAACAGTTCTTTGCCAACTTTGACATCCCCCAGGTTTAGCCTGCTGAAGCTGCAGCTGCAAAGGCGCAGACTTAGCCGCGGAGGTACCCATCAGCTCACATGCCTGGACAATAACATTGCAGCTGTCGGGCTGCTAAGTCCTAAGAGGCACATTCGCAGCACTCATCCGGGCTTCCAAAACGGCCTCTCCACGAAAACCTTCTTGACATTTGCATTGGCCGAGCCTCGAAGCCAGCAGGTATGGCAGGATTTGCATCCGTCATGGTATGGTCTTGGGCACTCGCCGGCACACACCTTTGCCGGAGCAGGTCGGATCTGCGCAGCTTCTCGTGTATGCCTGGATGAGTGGAAGGAGGAGTGCCGGCTCTTCCAGTCGACTGCACTGTACCAGATATCCTGCCCATAGGAAATACAACGACTTTAAGGGCGCAGCCTGCCTAGAGCAACTTTGGGCAAAGAGACAATGACGGATTCACAACAAGCAGCACCCGAAAACACACAAGCACGGCGTTGTGACAAGATCTCATATTGCACCGACATGTCCAGAGCGCAGCAAAGTCCAGAGTTGTCTGACGAGATCCTGGAGAATGCATCCATGAGCAACAGGAAGCGGGCACACAAGCCAAATTCCTGCAGCCAGCCTTTAAATCAGGACTTGAAAGATTTTGAAAAGCAGTCTCTCTTGCACTTCAAGGTGTTCAGTGCGATTCGATCTGCCAGGGCCCCTACTGGATAATGGCTCGAAAATGTGACGGTCAGCGAAGTCAGAAAACCCCACATTTACGTGCGTGTGGCTCGCAGAACCGCAAGCCCGGAATATGCCTGAGCTCTAACTAATGTAGCATCTTTCTTGCGGCCTGCAAAACCCAAATGGGGAACAGTGGACACACACGGAGTTGGTCGCTGCTGGCCTGAGTGAGGTCGAGTCTCGGCTTGGAAACAGGTTGAAGGTAGTCCTCACGCACACAAGTCACGACATGAAAACTCCTCCGAGTGGAGACAGAGATTGGCATACCCCCACACACACACACAGAGACAGGCCGACCCAAGTCCTGACATGCCGGTCCCGTCCAACCGTCGTGGCATATGCATGTACCCTCACGGCAGTCTCCACGGTTGTCGCAGTTCAGCGGACAAGCCTGCAGCTGCAAAAGCTTGCTGAGACAAAGCGATCGGAACAAGCTGGAAGTCGCCTTCTTCTGCTTCACCTCACTCTGCTCACTCTGCCTTGCAAGCTCCTCTTTCTCAGCTGCCAGACCTGCACAACACGATGCAACATCAGCAAGGCGACATCTGCACTCTGCTTTGATCCGCCTCGGCTGAGGATCGAGGCCAGCGAAAAGGGCTTTTCCAGGAGTTGAGAGCAATCCTGCAGCTGCTTTCCGAATGTTCTCACACTCCCCACCACTGCATCCCACACATCCCTCCGGCATTCTGGGTTGAACGATCCAGGAATGACACGCACTATGTTTTGAAATTGGTGGCAGCATATGTGAAGACAGGAACTGCTGCAAGCGCCCCCACCAGAGCTTCGTGACAAATGAGGAGGTATCTCAGAATTGTTCTCCAGATGCCTCTCCACCGAACTTCTCCGAGCACAGACATCGACCTGCACCGTTCGGAAGCGTGCAGCAACCTTTGATCGTTGCAGCGGATTCGCATAGCTGGGCCTACATGGCACTGTCCGTTTCCGCTGCAGTCATTGAGGCACCGCTTATGCTCACCTACAGAGCACGTCCAGAGAAAATTTGGAGATGAACTTCTTCCTCATCTTCAGTCGGGCTGCAAGATTGGCCGTAGTAGCCCTGTCTGCAGAGACACTTGCCAGCCAAGCAAATGCCCTGGCTGCTGCAGTCCAGGCTGCAGCTCCGGGTTCCAGCCTGCCACCAACCCGACCCAGCAATGCTCAACATGAAAGGCACGTCGGACAGTCTGGCTGGGATCGAGGCTGTAGACGATGCCTGCAGAACACATCGGCACAGCAGCCGTGCATGTGACAGGTGACATAAGCTCGGCCGAGCCTGCAATCCACGGAATTCGTGACCAGGGATTACATCCTACAGGGACGAGCATAGACTCCGACCGTGTCACCATGTCGGATGTCGGACACTGCACGAAGCGTGGGCTCCTTCTTGCTACGGGCCTTTCCGACGGCACGTGCAAGTGTTTCTGATGCTTCACGCTCATTCTCCATCTTCGCTGCCGCAAACAGCCTACAGTTCTGCAGTCAGACGGCACAGGCATCTGAATCCTTTACAGTCTGGGATCCGCGCTTGTCTGCGGTTGCCCACGCGCTTTCTGCCGCTCGTCGTGACTGCGCAAAGTTCTGAGCCACCACGTCGTTGAACTTCACTTCGGCTCGTCCCCCGGTGGACGAGAGAACCGCGGGGTCCGAATCCAACGAGTTTGTCGCCAAGTCTTTGTCTGACACTTCGGCGTCCATTGAAAGCTGGAAGCTGCAGTCACGTCCTGCCCAGGTGCCTTCACAGATGCATGTCCCGAGCAGACCACAGGATCCATGACCGGAGCAACCATTTCGGCATACCGCATCCACTGGCAGTAGCAAAGCCCCCAGCAGCGCCAGAGGCGCCAGCATGACCCGACTTGCAGTTCCCGTTGTTGGTCTAACAGGAACCTCGGCCTGGGTCACAAGCACCGCAAGCGATGCCCGCCTGATCAGTACGCTAACGGTCAGAAATTTTTCGAGTAAGAGCCATAGGGCTGGCTGCGGCAAGGCCAGCGTTGCTCAAGCTTGCATCACGACAAGAACCTTCGCATAGCGAACTACAACTGCAAACACTGACAGCAACCCTGAAGGAGTGCCAACACAAATGCACCTGCCATTAAAGGCAGCGGGAAAACCCTACTGCAATTTGAATTGCAATGCTGCTAAGGTTCCCAACGAGCTTGGATTGCCCGATTGAACCCCCCGTTTGCACTTGCAAGTTGTCCCGAAAAAATTGTGGCACGTAGCGGTTGTTGAAGTAAGCAGAGCGCTGGCACCAAGACGGCCAGTAAGCGATTGTATCAATTCTCACCCACAGTCATCAGCCGCAGCATCATAGAGCATGCATAGACATGCATGGAAACTCAGAGAGATGAACTCCTTCCCGCATTCATACACTCAGGCTTACGTTTGCAGGAAACCGCATGTATGAACATTTTTATACATGCCACATGTTTTTGTATGCATGCACACATACAGACATAGCAACAGACAGACAGACTGACAGACAGACAGACAGACGGACAGACCGATTGACAGACCTACCAGTACAAGTTCAAGCATGCATACATACATGCATGCACACATACACACGCGCGCATGCGTACGCACGCGCACACACACACACACAGGCCTGACACCAATGCATCTCAAGTCTCAAACCATGCACTGCAGAAAAACTAGAAGACAATTGGCCCGAAAGCATCATCAGCGAAGAGTGTTGCGCTATGTCATAGAATCCAGTGTATAGGGTCATAGAGTCACCGAGTCAAAAGCACGGAGTCACAGAGTCGGAGTGTCACATATAGTCAAGAGTCGTACAAGTCATAGTTCATAGAGTCATCGAGAAATAGAGTCGAGTACATGTCAAGCACAAGTCATAGTTCAAAGAGTCATAGAGTCATATAGAGTCATAGAGTCACAGTTAGACAGAATCATAGAGTCATAGTGTTATAGAGTCATAGCGTCAGAGTGAGAAAGAGTCATAGAGTCATGGAGTCATCTATGTACCACGCACTTGACTTGATGTAGTTCACTCTATGAACACTAATGTTCAGGTTTAGCGGTTTTAGGGTATAGTCCAACATGACGCAGAAGTCTTCCTTTCCTAGCTCCGGAACCTCACTATATAGACATCCCTGTTACTGTGGTTTCAACGTGACTCTATGACTCTATGCATGGTCACTTTATGTCGCAGCAGTAGTAGTAGTAGTAGTAGTTGTAGTTGTTGTTGTGGTACTAGTAGTAGTAGTAGTAGTAGCAGTAGTAGTAGTAGCAGTAGCAGTAGTAGTGGTAATAGTAGTGGTAGTAATAGTAGTAGTAGTAGTAGTAGTAGTAGTACTAGTAGTAGTAGCAGTAGTAGTAGTAGTAGTAGCAGTAGTAGTAGTAGTAGTAGTATTCTTTTGTAGTAGTGGTAGTAGTAGCAGTAGTAGTAGTAATAATAGTTGTAGTAGTGGTAGTGGTAGTAGTAGTACTAGTACTAGTTCGAACACTCGACAAGGCCAATCTCTGTGAAGGGTTGCAAGTTTCACTTCAATGCACATCAAAAGTAATAACTTTACCTCGCGTTCGAACACTCGACAACGCCAATCTGTGTGAAGGGTTGCAAAATTCATGTCAATGCACATCAAAAATTGCAACTTTACTTCGCGTTCGAACACTCGACCACGCCAATCCCTGTGAAGGGTTGCAAAATTCATCTCAATGCACATCAAAAAATGCAACTTTGCCTCGCGTTCGAACACTCGACCACGCCAATCCCTGTGAAGGGTTGCAAAATTCATCTCAATGCACATCAAAAATTGCAACTTTACCTCGCGTTCGAACACTCGACCACGCCAATCCCTTGTGAAGGGTTGCAAAATTCATCTCAATGCACATAAAAATTGCAACTTTACCTCGCGTTCGAACACTCGACCACGCCAATCCCTGTGAAGGGTTGCAAAATTCATTTCAATGCACATCAAAAAATGCAACTTTACCTAGCGTTCGTGCATTCGACCATGCCAATCCCTGTGAAGGGTTGCAAAATGCCAATCCCTGTGAAGGGTTGCAAAATGCAATTGAGCTGCGCCCAAACCCTGTGAAGGGTTGCGCGGCGCCCGCAAAATGTGTAACTTTACCTCGCGTTTGAACACCCGAGGAGGCGAATCCCTGTGAAGGGTTCACGGCGCCCGAAAAAAGTGTAACTTTACCTCGCGTTTGAACGCCCGAGGCAGCGAATCCCTGGGAAGGGTTGCGCGGTGCGCCTAAAATGTGTCACTTTACCTAGCGTTTGAACGCCCGAGGCAGCGAATCCCTGGGAAGGGTTGCGCCGGGCGCCTAAAATGTGTCACTTTACCTAGCGTTTGAACGCCCGAGGCAGCGAATCCCTGGGAAGGGTTGCGCGGTGCGCCTAAAATGTGTAACTTTACCTCGCGTTTGAACGCCCGAGGAGGCGAATCCCTGGGAAGGGTGCGAAGCGCACATAAAAATGTGTAACTTTACCTCGCGTTTGAACGCCCGAGGAGGCGAATCCCTGGGAAGGGTGCGAAGCGCACATAAAAATGTGTAACTTTACCTCGCGTTTGGGCGCCCGAGGAGGCGAATCCCTGGGAAGGGTTGCGCCGAACGCCTAAAATGTGTACCTTTACCTAGCGTTTGGGCGCTCGAGGTGGCCAATCCCTGTGAAGGGTTGCATTCCCGATGGACGACGACGACGGTGCCACCCCTGGCTTTAGAAGAGAGATTAGATACCGAGATGTAGAGAGTAAGTCAGAGAGTAAGTCAGAGAGTAAGTCACAGAGTAAGTCAGAGAGTAAGTCAGAGAGTAAGTCAGAGAGAAAGTCACAGAGTAAGTCATAAGTCAGAGAGTAAGTCAGAGAGTAAGTCACAGAGTAAGTCACAGAGTAAGTCACAGAGTAAGTCGAGAGTAAGTCACAGAGTAAGTCACAGAGTAAGTCACAGAGTAAGTCACAGAGTCATAGAGTAGTCAAGTGAGTAAGTCACAGAGTCCTCAAGTTCATAGAGTCATAGAGTCATAGAGTAGTCAAGAGTAGTCAAGTTCGGTCTTAGAGTCATAGAGTCATAGGGTCATAGAGTCGTAGACTCAAGTGTCAAGTCATAAGGTCATGTGCTCGATTCTATGTTTGTCATCTATGTATCAAGTGTCAAGTCATAAGGTCATGTGCTCGATTCTATGTTTGTCATCTATGTACTTGTCTACCCGGCTCCGCACGGAAGAACCCTTCGCGACGCTTTCGGGAACACTGGTTGCGCTCATTGATGTTGTTGGTGATGACGGGACCAAGAATTCCAGACATAATGAATGGCATACAAAAACAAGATGAAATCATACATGACGGTATGGGTATTGCCCTCGCTGTGTAAGACCGTCGTGAACCACACAGCACGAGTGAGATGAAGATAAGAATGGAAACGAGCGCCCGCCTGCCGTTTCTCAGGACCTAGGTCGATCGCAGTATGTTTGCCTGGAGAAAGCGGGGAGTTTCGTTGGACACAGATCCTCTCCCCCTGGAGCTCTGTTGCTATTTACATCATGAGTCGTGCCTAAAGTTGAGACATTGGACAGATACACGATGATACACGAATGAGCAACATTTGTGGCTGATTTGCCAGCTCGCAAGCTTTCTAGCTGACGCCATTCGTATTTGTGCTTGCTTGTGTGTGTGTCTCTATTCGTGCATCGATTTCTCTCGCTGTGTTTATCCATGTTTCTCCATCAATGTGTCCATGGTGTACGTGTGCAACCATGTTGTGTGTACCTATGCACACACGCACACAAGTCAGTGCGTGTTGGACCCAGATGCGTGACAGGTATGTGCAAAATGTATGCGCGCAGTGTAGTGCAATACACTGTAATATCATGCCATGTAATGGAATGTACTCGAATGGTGCAAGGTAGGGCAAGGTAATGCGATGTCATGCAATGCAATCTAGTTTGATGTAATGTAATGTAATTTAAAGCAACGTACCGTTGAAAACAATAGTATGCACCTTGACGAGGCACTTGTGCGTGGTTGCAGTGTTTTTGTGCTCTTCGTTTGTTTGTATTAGTGACTGCAGAGGTTTCAGGTGCAAGGTGTTGTTACTAATCATGTTTGTTGCCAGTTTGTACGTACCTCGAAGAGTGAGTCGACCCCAGCATGGGGGGATCGAGATCGCAGGGGGACAAGCGGTTACGCGGACTTTCTCAACCCCGTGGCCTGACGAAGCTCTGCAGGACAACCTGGCAACCCTCGACGGAGCTCGAAAATCTGGCGCAAGCTAGCTCTTGAACCCGGATCAGTCTTCATGATTCTCAGCTGAACTCTGGCAGCGGTTGTGTCGGCCTCATAGGTACCCGGAAATGGAGTCATATAACCGCCAGGAATCGGAAAGTATTTGAAGCCCTCCTCTCACAGAAACGCATGCAGTAGAGTTGGAGAATAACGGGCCAATGGCTCCTTGTACGCAGAAGGATTGCTGAAGAACTTGCGGCTGTAGTGGTACAGATCGTTCAAGCGGGCTTGCTCCTGCAGCTTGTGGAAAGACTCCGGAGATGCGCGCTGTGGCGACTGCGAAGCCTCGTTGCTGAACTTGAGGATAACATACCTCATCTGGGGTGGATTCTTCATTGCATTGTTCTCTGGAGATTTCACAAGGCATGTCCACACACACCTGCTGAAAACTTGCCGGGTGGACCCTTTTGCCTGTAGTGCATCCAGTGCCTGCAGTGTCGATCCGTGCGAAGGGAGGTTGATGCACATTGCCACCAGCATCCAGTTTCACGACGGCGCAACAAGCTCTTGTAGAGTTGAGTCTGGTGCCCACTTCGGATGCTCGCTGCAGCAACCGTGCATGCGCAAGCAAGGGGGAGGAACACTCGGCAGGAACCTGGCAATAGACCACTTGAGTCCCAGATGTTTCTGCTCTGCCGTGGCCTTGATCTCTGAGTCGACCATGTCAGGCGACATCTCTTCCTTGGATCCCACTGGAAGCCAAGTCTAGCAATGCAACGAGATCAGTTGCTAAAAGATAAGCACAGTAAGACCGACCCATGGCGACACGAAGCACAGATCCTCCTCATGGCATGTTTCAATGAACTCTGGGCTTCAGTTGCCGTCCCGTCTTCATATGTACCTCCACGCGCAAACGCATGCTACCAGATTGGCCGCGATGTGAGTTGATCGTTCGCATAGCAGGGGAACCCGCAGAATGAAAGCCAAATGGGGTTTTTCAGAGACATGGTTGAGCTTGACGTCGCGCCGACAGTGACGGACAGCCGCCACCGCACATTCCGGAAGCCGCGTTATTCCGCACTGCGTTATTTGGCACCACTGCAGTCGCGAAACTGGACAAAACCATTTTGCCAAGGCAAGACGGACTTCCGGAGCTTGCAGGACGGATATGGAAGAAGCGCAGATGTAGCGTCTGGCGTTGCCAGCCCCCCCCCCAATGGTATGGTCTGCTAGGGGTGGGGGGGGGAAGGCTGGCTTGTGCAGAAAGGGGTCGAGGCCATTGGAGCTGCCACTGGATGGTGGGATGGTGCTGGCGGCCAGGGCTCACACGCAAGCCCTTCGCAAGCAAGCCGTAAACCCTATAACGCAGCGCGTGCCCCTGTTTTGAGTAACCTTAACTTGTACTTCAAACCCTACACCCAACTCTTAACCCCACCTAGCTGCAGGCTCTAAGCCTAGAGCAGAACATACACGGCAAATCCTCCTAAAGCCCTTGTCGACTCGAAGCCCAACACTCAAAAGCTCAAGCTAAACCCTAAACCCCAAAACCCCACAACCACCACAACAGGGGGCAGACGGATCCCACACCCCACACCACAGGGGAGGGGGGGTCCCACCCTATATCCGGACCATTGACCTGTTGGGGGGGAGGGGGGGGAGGGGGGGTGGGAGCGGGGGGGCCGTGGAGCGTGACCAATATGGTCACGCGCTCCGCAGCCCCCCCCCCCTCCCCCCCAAAGGTCAATGGTCCGGATATAGGGTGGGGCCCCCCCCCTCCCCTATGGTGTGGGGTGTGGGGTTCCTCTTCCTCCTGTGGGGTGGTTGTGGGGTTTTGGGGTTTAGGGTTTAGCTTAAGCTTTTGAGCTTTGGATTTACGGTTATAAGTTATAAGGTATAAGGCTTCGAGTCGACAAGGGCTTAGGGAGGATTTGCGGTGTATGCTCTGCTTTAGGCTTAGAGCCTGCAGTTAGGTGGGGTTTAGGTTGGGTCCAGCGTTTTAAATACAAGTTAAGGTTGCTCAAAACGGGGGCACGCGCTGCGTTGTAGGGTTTACGGCTTGCTTGCGAAGGGCTTGCGCGTGAGCCCTGGCCGCCAGCACCATCCCACCATCCAGTGGCAGCTCCAACAGCCCCCAACCCCTTTCCGCACACGCCAGGCCCCCCCCCCCCACCCCTATCAGACCATACCATTGGGAGGGGGGGGGGGGGGGCTGGGAACGCTCACGCGCTCCCCCTAAAGGTCAAGGTCCGGAAAAAGGGTGGGGCCCCCCCCTCCTCAGGCAGGCAGGTAGGGATGTTGGACAAGGTTTCGTGTTGAATTTGTTCGTGTCACGTGCACTTCTTACAACTGCTGTTATTGGGGAAGGGGCCTGTGGGCCTTTTGGGGCCTGGACCGCAACAACACCAAGCACTGCGTCAAAACATGGACTCTAGCAAGAAAGACATCAGGCTGTGAATGCAACATATCCAAGGCAGTGACGGGATAAGTCTGGGAAGTTGAGTGACTACCCAAATCTAAGATTGACAGAATCTCAGGATTCTAGTCACAGGTTCACCAGTTTTTGCCTAGCTGTTGAATTTGAAAGCAATGAGGAGACGAGCAAGGAAAGGAGCCGCAGAACCGATGCACTTGCAATGCCAGGAATAGTTTCTGGAAGAAGCAATCAGATTCCACCACGTTCCTGCCATGCTTCCAGCCGAAATGTCGAGCACAGCCGAAAGTCGGACTCTTGTGGCCTGAAGGGAACCCACCGGGACAAGCGACAAGAGCTAGGCAAGGCCGTTCTCAGAAGCTGACTCGGGAATGGCTGCTGCCTCTGATGCCTCGTCTCACACCCCGGCCAACTAAATGGAGGCATGCAGGGCTGTGGCGGCGGTGTGCAATTTCGCCGCTGTCTCATGCGTTTGCTCTTCAGGTCAGCGTACACTATCATCTGCTCTGAGGAAGCTCTATCTAAGCGTGTCGCTTGAAAGAAAAAGTCTTTTCGTTATTCTGCAGCTGAGGTTTCAGCCAGCTGCTCCCAGCAGCGCATGCTTGCATCGCTGACGATGGCACGCTGGACTTCCTAATACGAAGTTCCTCATGCATGCTAGAGTGCCATTCTCGGCGCCAGCTTTCATGCATGAGGCTTCTCTTGAGGGTTACACTTGAGCTTCAAACGTCTTCAGCCGGTGGCTGCTCTCAACAACTTGGGACACCAAACATTGGAGGTGAGACGGCAAAGTCTACTCCCAATATCTGTGCAGGTCCTGAGACTGCGCCTTTGGCTCCCCTGACTTGTCTCAGTTTCACCTTCGGCGGGCTGACACATCACCGCATGGAAGCCGAGACTCGAAAACACTCCAGCTAAAGGAATGAGTAACGGTTGCGGAGTTGACTGTCTGGCTGGGTGGATGGGACATAGGACTGTGGAGCCGGGCGAAGAAGTCAGTTTCACCCATTATCCTCGCCGGGTCAATAAGCCAACCCAGAGGCTCAAAGATTCACTGCGCTGCTGGTGAATTCACCCAAGGAAAACCTCCTGAGGAATCTCTCATCATCTCTCCCGTCAAGTCTGCGGAATTGTTTGCTCATGCTAGGCCGACGTCAGCTGATGCGGGCAGATCTCTTCAACTCCAAGCTGAAGAGCCTCGACGGTTTTGCCATGGATTTGCTGTGTGGCACCTGAGCTCAAGACCTCAGTGATCCAAGTGAGTTGCGGCACGGCAGGACGGGAAGAAAGAAGTGTGGGACAACGACACCTGCTCTGCAAACTTTGTGCTATTCCCAAGTCGCATCTGCCCTGTGCTGTTTGGCGATACGAGTAGTTTGACCAATGTCTGCACATCCAACCCAAACAGAAGCAAAAACAGGGTGCTGATCAACCTGTCGACCTGCAGAGTGGGTTATGCGAGTTGCGCTGGCCAAGACCTCCTCGGAAACGTTTCACCCTTCCATGACACGGAAATCGTTGGCAATCCAGACTGTTCACGAGCACAGCTTGTAGGTTTTGTCCACAGAGCGGGTCAGCTGGAATGTCCGACCACAGTACTTGAACGACTGCATGGGCTTGGCATTGCTCTCATTAGTCGCTCGGTACAGCTCACTGCGATGAAGAAGAACATGCAATGTCACAGCCGGGCGCAACACTTTTTCTCTCGCACCCGGTTCCTTGAACTCCACAAAGCCGAAGCCCTGGAGTGTTCGACAGGTTTATCTGTCTGACAGACCGCCACTCCTGCCTTGGGCTTCCCTGTCTTTTGGTTCATGACCACTGTGGCATCCTGCTTCCGTCTGGAAATTGTGGCGCCCACCGCTGGCGAATGAGGCTGTCCGTACACTGTTACACTTCGAGATGTCCTGGACAGTGCCGAACTGCTCAAAGTGTTTGCGCAGCTCCTTGTCGTCCACCCTGATGTGACAGCTGACAAATCCGCACAGAAAACGCATGCCCGGAAAGATCACTGCTTGACTCATCCATGCGGATAAGCATGTGACGAGGTTGGCAGCCCGCCGACAAAAATCCCACGACCCTCGTCCTGTCAGCAGTCACCGCTTGCAGGAGCGATGATGTGCCCCAGAGGTGTGCCTTGCCGTTACCATTGCTCGGCACACCTGCCATGTGTGGTTGAACTCCCCTCCCCCGCTCGGCCTTGCAAAATGAAACAAAGAAAGTGGCACTCTTACAAGCAAGTGCGAGCCTTCCCCCCCCATGTTGTAACTGTCTGGTGGTTTGGCAGATCACACACCCGCCCTCTCGCCCACGTTATCAGGATTTGATGGTCGCACCTCACCTCACCCGTCCCTCCATCTTGTAAGGAGCCATTCTCTTTGTAGTGGACGCCGCCCTGCATTCAGGACGCGAGACTAGAGTCTAGCGGCGGGGTTTCAGGGAGTTGTCGTGTACTTATCGACAATGGATCGCGCGCTTGGGCAAGAGTCTCCCTGAGGATGGTCGTTGTTTGCCTGAAACCCTAGCCGGCCCTAGCAGCAAAAAAACAACTTCTCGTACCGGGGCAATTTCGTTCGGAGTGACCCCTGCTGAGGCCCCAGAATGCTAAATTTCCCCAAAATCCGACGCCCAAAAGACGACTACAAGCCCGTTCTGAAAGCACTCTAAGGAAACAATGGTCGTACCGGGGCCAGTTTTGGAATGGGGGGTTCAGGGTATATAGACGAATCCTTTATACGATGGGGTGCGTGACTACGCCTGGGAAGAACCTCCATGTTGTAAGCCTAAATTGGGCTGAAACCCAACATGTGCTAGAAAATGAGGGGGTAATCCCACATGGGAAGGGGGATGTTCAACCGGCAAGCACACGACTGCCTGTCGGAGGATCAATGAACGGTCCCTTCGAAGGCAGTCAAATCATTAGCCATCTTCGATGTTTTACATCGCCCGGTCAAGCAACCCAGATTGAAAGCCGCGCACTCTGGACTTCTATGTGCTCGAGCAACTACCTACCTCGCTTCGGTTGACGCGTTATTTCCCGTGCATTGACGTGAACCCGTTGACTCCGCGAACCCAGGCCGTGACCTAAAGCCTGAACACGTTGACGTCTTTACGTCGTCGTTCCCGGCTTCATGTTGTCACGCTGTCGCTCAACACATGTGCACACCCCCCTTGAACATGAATAGAGATTCTGTCACTGCGAGAAGTGAAAGCAATCTGGACGTCGGCCACCATCTGTGCATGTTGCGAGCGCAAGGGCCTTCGCCTTGTGGCAGCTCTGGAAGCGAGGCAGTGCAGCAGTGGAATGTATCATTTGCGTCAAAAGTCTAGCCATGGCTAGGGGCGCGGCAGCTTCGACTGCCTGGCCACGGAGATGCCGACAAACGCACGCTGAACGAAACTGCGTCTCAGTCTCATTTCGAGAGAAGGACAGGCCGGGGCTGTAGAGCTGTGATGTGGAAAAGGTTCCATCACTGTTCCGTCTGACGGTCTCGAAATGAATTACATGATGACATGGTGTTGCCGAGTGCCACCGACTTCGAGCCATTTCGATCATGCTTCGAAGTTTCATCTGGAGTATACTGTAGATTCGTCATGACGAAGTGCCCAAGCCCAGACCTTTGGTGGAATGCTCCCAATAGTGTTCAAGTGGCTCAGGAGCTGAGAGACTGTCTGCAAGCCTATCATAAGTGTGGCCAGCCCTGATGCGAACCCGTTGGCTCGCAACTCTGCGAAGTTGTCACAACGGAGCGTCTAGTTCACACGGCCACAGCAGTAGGACAAGGAAGCAGCAGTGAGCAACCACAATGCACACATGCTGGCCTACATAACCAAGTTTCCTGCACCTTGTCAGCATCGCCCTTCTCGGGATCGGGTTGCCATCCTCTCGCACTGCACAGCTCAGAAATGACACGAAGAAGCGGCAAGATCCCTTGATCCGTGCCTAGAGCCATGACCTCGGAAAGCCGGTCAGGCTGCCATGTCAGGGCCCTCAACACAACGACAAAAACGCCCAAGGCCAGCGCGGGTGCAGGCACCGGGCTCCCCTTCAGCCTGCAAGGTACTGTAGCGAACCCCAAAACTCCATGTCATTTCATGGGTGATTCACTTTCAACTGCCTCTTGTTCCCTCCGTGTCCAGGCAAGTCTGCCTTAAGTCAACGAGATGGCAAAAAAATACAGCATGGTGTCAGTATGTTCCGTATGCCATGTGAGGCTGCATGCTCATATTTAGCTTCGGCGTTCGAGGAGTAGACTTGGTGCCTCTTCTGTGAGCCTTGAGAAGGCTCCACCTCACACCAGTCTGTCTCAGAGTTCTCTTCCGGCCCGAAGTGCTTAAATGATCAGCATCCTGGATTCCTGGATCTCGGGCTGCAGCTCCAGCAGAGTCCAACGCCTCCACGTCCACGACCTGTCGCACGAAGCCGAGTGGCTCAAGCTTGCTGCTACAGAACATGACAAACCTCATCGTCTCTGAGGACTTCTCGCACCTGCCCGGGGGCTCCACTTAAGTGTCCGCAAAGTGCAGTGGTCGGTGTGCTGTCATGCTTTCTGAGCCTGCACTGGCTGCCCAAAATCTCTCTTGCAACATGCGAAGTGGCTGCAACCCACAGTGAACGAAGGATTGGAACACGAACTCTCCTGAAAGCAATGGCCCACTGCAAACCCCGAAATCCTTTGCACACGAAGCGCCGGAAATCCTTGAATCAGAGCCGTGGCTTCTGAACAACATGTGGTTGATATCGAGCACATCAGCACACTTCGGTGCGAGTTTGCTCATGCCAGTTTCGTTAAGTAGACGATGCGAGATTTGATGTAAGAACTGATGTGCCTTGGACTGTGAGGAAACAAGCCACTTCCATTGACTTGCGCATTGGACCTCCTCATCATGTGGCACCATGAAGCCATCGAGCCTCAGCGACCATTACGGCCTTACAGCTTCATCAAGCTTCGCGCACTAAAGCTATGCATGCGCCTGGTGTAGATCATACGTGCTCCCGTTCAAACCCGTCTTGCAGCCACTCGAAAATCGCTGAGGCTCATTGCATGCACTCACAACATATTCTACAGGAGCTGCGAAAATTCATCATAAACACGGGATCCGGCAAGATCTGCGGAAGCTCGGCATTGCCACCATGGAGGTTCAGCTCTGCCAGGATGCAAACAGCTGAAGGTTCAACGGAATCAGCGAAAGTTGCATCAGACATCACAAACAAGGTCTGAGCGCTGCAAGGCGAAGGATCACAGATGCACTGCCCGCAAGAATGCCAGAATGAATCCCCTAAACACGTGTGACGTGTCAAACTTTGACGGAAGCTCAAACTCTTTGGGGTAATCAGACTGACGTTTTGCTGGCACGGTACGCTCTACAACGACCAGTCCACTTCAAAGTCTCAGACGACAACAGGTTTCGAAACCCGATCTTGCCTGGAGCACAGTTGTCGCACAGTCGGCAATTGGAGGCATGCAATGTCAACAGGCACTGGCACAATCACATGCACCTCGTGGCGCTGTCACTCCAGTTTCGAGAGGCTCTACGAAACTAGCTGAGCTGAGTTTTGCAGGACCCTTATCCTCGACTGTCTCTAAGGTGCTCTAGACGTTTGATGTAGCGCCAGGTCTGATTTTCAAGATACAATGAATCAAAATCCGGCTTCGCTCTTCGACATGTACCATGAGGACAATGGAGGTCTCCCAAATGACATAAGATGGCACAAGCCGACGGTTTGCATGGAAAATCCAATGATCATGCAGAGCTCGATGTCGCGGCTGAGAATTGGAGGCAGCAGCCAAGTCTCGCATGCGATACAAACATGTGGACACACAATGTTTGGAGTTGTGACCCAACTTCGGACACTCTGAATACTCTTCATGGCAGCAGATTTGTAAGCTTCGGTGTTCAACATTCCATAACAGCACGTTCGAGGAGGCGGTAGATCTGGACATGGATCGGCAATACTGCAGAATGTTCCGAAGAGAAAGGCAGAAGAAAAAACTCAACCTGGCGAACTTGCTGGTTGCACGATCGAAGTTTGCGAACTTGTGCAGACAGGCCTTGACGCGTCTTGTGAAGAAGTTAAACTTGTCAACAGGCCCGTCAGCGATTTCGGGCCGAAGTGGCATTTCGCATGTCCTCCTTGGTCACGATTCAACCCGCAAATCGTGAGCATCGGGCTTTTAGCTTTAAAATCGTAGATAAACTCGTGGTTGGGCCAAGTGCTTGTGGAGTTGGCTTGTAGAGACTGCTGTTCGGATTCACTGGAACTATGGATCGATGCAGACAAACAACTGGGTTAAATTCCCACACAAACGAAGCCGACGAAGCTCGGGCAAGTTCGGAGAGGCGCTGGTGTTTCTGAGACAGTCGCTGTTGAGCCTTCCGCGCTGATGTCAATTCGGGCTCCGTGCAGCTGTCATCATCGACGGGCACAAGCCAAGAAATAGCCCAATCTGAATCTGTTGGCATGAGAAGCAGCGAACAGGATAGGCTTCTGCAGCCTGTCGAGGTCAGAGGTGAAGAGGGAAGGACTCAATAAGATCAGTAGCTGAGTGTCCCCCATGTCTTCAATTTCGATGCAGAGCGCCCTCGCATTCGGGCGGGGCAAAGAACATTAGAAGATGAAAGTGGGGACAGTGAAAACAGTCCAAAGCGGGTCGTTGCAGAAGGTTAAGGATGTACTGCCTGCTGCTCGTGCTGTTGCAACTTTTGGCTGTGAGACCAAACACTGTGTAGAGTAATTAATCCGCCGAGGCCAGAGGCCCAGGCGTCTTGGGGATTCCTGACCTCAGGAACTCCTCCCGCAGTCCAAATGTTTGGGGACACCCGCTTTTTGCGTTCGTTTGCCACCCCCTTGCCCGGCTTCCCCTCATTTTACCTGATTTGTCGGCCCCCCCCCCCCCCTCCCAGGCCCATCGCACCCCCACCCCCCCTCCCCCCCCCCCCTTCCCCCTCCCCCCTGTGTGCCGATACACCCAAAGGAATACTCCTTGTTAGGAGGTGTATGACCAGTTATTCCCTAAGGATCAAAGGGCAGCGCCCTGCACACGGACAGTAGTTGTTTTGTCTTGCTACGCAAGGAGAGCTTGTCTTGTCTCAATATGGTAAAACCACTGTGAGCCAATGGGCAGCGGAATGTATATGTATGAGCATGCAGCCATTGCTGTAGGTACCTGTTAGAGCTACCCCTTTAGAGGTTTATGGTTTCAAACAGACACTAATTTTCTTTTACCGGAAGCATGGCCGCACATTCACACATATACTATTATGCCCACTGTCACAGTTGCGGAGTCTGGACTCATGATGAAAACAGCATATTATTTAAGCTAGGTATAGCACTGAAGTACACTGCTGAGGACACTCCTTTTGCACACACTCATGCATGTTGGTCAGAGAGATCGTCTGTACAAGATCATGTCTGGTGATATTTTCTACATCGAATTATGCAGCCCTTCACTTTGCTCTTGTTAGAGCTTTGTGAGTCACTGTTGTGAAACTCTGAGATTTTCCTTATCTCAGATTTGGATCCAGGTTTGGATCATAGGCTCGAGCGTAGACGTTCGGATGTGGCTCATCCGGGTCTGAGTGATCTTCTTCGGAACTTGAATAAATTCCGAGTAGTCTGTTCTCAGCCCTGGTGAAGGCGGCGTCTGCAGTATCATATCCATGGTTGGATGTTGTCGCCTTTGGCTCGGCCTTTGGCGCAGCTTGTGAGCTGACTGGAGTTGCCTTGGCTTTAGCCGGTTGTGGCTGCTTAGCCTTTGCCCGTTCAGCCCTTCTTCTTTCAAGCTGTCCGTCTGAGGACGCCCATGATCTTTCACTTTCATCTCCTGAAGGAGATAAGGCGTGGGCATAAAGGCTATTCCAGTACTGTGCTGCAGAAGGAGTTAGGACTTCTTCATTGTCAGATTCTGACTGGTCTTCCTCAGAGCTTTGGTCGTCAAAGAGTGTCTCGAGGACATTT
Source organism: Symbiodinium sp. CCMP2592 (assembly GCA_905221615.1). Taxonomy (NCBI): domain Eukaryota; class Dinophyceae; order Suessiales; family Symbiodiniaceae; genus Symbiodinium; species Symbiodinium sp. CCMP2592. Next base: position 115,282 of record CAJNDT010003513.1, read on the forward strand.
TTGAGATTGTTATTTCTTCGCTCTATCTCTAGTGAGGAATGGACCAATTGGTTAAAGACTGTCCTTGAGTCCTTCAGTGCTGTTAGAAGGATTTCCACTCTGGATAGAGTATCTTGGATGGTGTCAAGATGTTCCTTCCTTTCCTCCTTGTCTCTCTGGATAGAGCTTCGCAATGATTGTGCGATTCTGAGGAGGTCTGTGTATTTCGTAAGAGGCATAGTTACCGTTTGATTGTCATGTATGACAGTTGTTTCGTCGCCGCTTAAGTTCCTGAATAGGACTTCCACGACTGGTAGAAACTCCGTGCTCCACGGTTCCTCTTCATCATATGTTTCTACGTGCTGTAGCACGCGTTGTGTAAACTGATCGGCTGCTTCTACCGTTGCATCGATAGAGCTGACGTGTCTTGCTGCCATGTTTCGGCACGTAATGTTAATTGCCTGGCCTTGATTGGCTTCGTTAAGTGCAGCGTCTGCATAGGTGCAGAGTCCACTGTTGTGGGCTTCTCTGGCTGCCTTTCGTTGAATGCGCCGATTTTGACCTCCTCTTCTGGTAGGACCTTTTGGTCTCGGAGGATCTGAAGGTACTGTTCCTTTCGCCTTTGGCGGAGGACTCTTAGGTGGAGGTGACATGTTTGCCTTGTTAGGCACTGGTGGCATTGCCTTGGGCGCTGACGACGATGCGGCACTTGAGAGTGCAGATGTACCTTTGGCTTTTGCCGAGGATCCCTTGGGGATCGATGTATAGGTAATCTGCATGGCTTCTTCGGCCATTTGTGCATGCAATGCATCTTTGAATAATTGCGTCATATGAGGAGTGGTACTTGCATCATCGTAGGTCTGGAAGCGCTCAATGTCTCTTTCGGTGCCACGTGGACGTGTATCACCTCTTTGAAAAGGATCGTTCCTGCGAATCTCCGCAACTTGTACTGCATGGAGGCAGTTTTTGCACAGCACCTTCCTGCAAACATCTCTTGCTTGCTTGAGCTGGTAACAGCTGTCTGAGAGATGGTAGACTTCGCTTCGGGAAGTATGCCAGATAGGTCGCAGATCAGTTGTTTCTCCGGAATTGACCCTGTTGGGTCCTAAAGGTTCACGCGTCTGCGGTTCATCCTCGGGTTCGAGGAATGGAACTCTTTGGTTCGCTGCTGCTTTTGATTTTGGTTGTTGGCGCTCCATACATCTGATAGGAGGCCTGGTAATCTGCTTCCACATCCAGTGTAAGCCCATTAGCAGCAGAAACACATTCCACGCGATGCTGAAGACGGAGAAGTCCTGCTCACTGGTTAGTGAGTTTGGAAGTGAAGTTTCATCAGTCTTGATAGACTCTGCGTTCGCTCCACCTTGGTTGCGGTGTCCGAACCAGCCCGACAACCCCGCTGCTGTAGCAGCTGTTCTGAGTGCCTTGCCGCTCGGAGCAGACGGTGGACGCGATGCCTTCCTTCTTCTCCTCCGGCTGGAGGATTCGTCCTCTTGTTCCTCTTCATCTCTCTGAGCAGACATCAAGTTTGATGTTTCTCTTTCGTGTTCTTCGATGTCACTTTTTGTTGGTGACGGTTCCTCTTCTAGTCCATCCAGCTCTTCCAAAGACATGTTGAGCTTGTCAACAATATTGGTTCTTTGAGGCCTGGACCTTGATCTTGGTAGATCTTGTTGTGAAGAGGACGATGATTCCTGGTTCCTTCTTGGAGGAGGACCTTCAGGCTCGCTGGGACGTTCAGGCTGTGGCCATTCCCAGAATCTTCCGTATCTGTGATGGCTACCTGATGGTTGCGATCTGTCGTACCAGCTGTTGCCGGATGAGTAAACGAATGAATCTTTGTAACCCCAGTATTCAGCATTACGCTGCTTGAAAGCCTTTCGCTTGTCAGCGATCTTCTGAACCTGGGCATCTGACCGGTTGTGTTTCCCTTTTGTAAGGATTGGTTGTATCGTGAAGCCCAAAGGGCTGTGCCAATCTTTGTCAGAGGGACTCAACCATAGGTCAAGGTTAGAAAAAGTTGAATAGTACTGCTTGACTGAGACAAACAGACGGATATCAATATCCCTGTTATTGTTCATGTCCTGCCACATATCTGAGATTCGCTCCCAGTATGTTCTTTCGGCGGCAGGTGTAACATCTCTTGGACTAGGTGACGCCGTGTGCGGCGTTTTACTCCAGTCAAGGATATAACTGTTGATACAGTCAAGGTCAGCAACTTTCTTCGCCGGGTCCGCCGGTAGACGATCTGCACGTGCCAGTCTGTGCTGGTCGGAGTTGTTCAAGCAAAGATGTCGCACTTGTGAGTGCCTTCCTGCTATTTTGTTGAATGCTGCAAGTTTCTTCTCCAGGTATAGAGAAAACAAACTGTTTCGCGGGTGAACGTCTCCACCTTTTAAGGTGAGCCTCGACGCAATATTATTGAGATCTCCCGCTATTACATCCGGTTTAAAAGGGAGAATCTCGTTGAGGAACGCGTTCACCAGTTCGCGTCTCTGTTCTTCCTTATGAGTCATGTATGAGTTGAAATGGACGATCGCGATGGTGATGACCTTGTAAGGCCCTTTTGTACACCACATCTCGTCAAGATCGTTCGATGCTTCTTGTGAGAAGATCTCTGCGTATGACTCAAAGTCTTCCTCTGGTGGCTCATCACCCTCGACATGGCCGTTCCATTCACAGAGAACCGGCGAGGGGTCGAGGTTCGACAGTGTCAGGCACGCCTCTGGTGAGAGGTAAGAGCCATCAGTGGGTCCATCCTTGTCAGGATTTTTGCCCTTGAGTGGGTCATATCCGATAATCTGCATGAACTCGTCTCTCGTCATCCTTTGGCCAGAATATGGGTGGACCCATTCTTTTGCCTCTGGATGGTACTGTGGTACCCAAAGGTGAGGCGGCATACCGCACCGTGGCATGCCCACAGTCGCTTCTTGGGACCACCATTCTTAGGCTTCATTGTTCGATGACGGTAAAAGTGGTGGACGAGAGCGATGTCTGTTGTTGGGTCACCCTTGACTCCAATATACATCGAGGGTGCCTCAGGCTCCTTGGGAGGAGAATGGATTAGCATCCCCCTGTATTCATGTTGTCGCATGGTTGCGATCGAATACTCTGACGCAAGTGCTCCTGCCTCGAGTACGAGGGTAATATGAGCTGAATTGTTGAAGCACATGTCAATAAGAGGGTGATAATCGAATCCCTTCTCAGGTTTGAGCTTCTTTTTGGGATTCCCTGCGGGCACCGGCGCTCGATCCATATTTCCCCAGTTGAATACCACTAGGTTTAGCGATACGCTGTCTGGGTTTGAGCCTTCAATGTATTCTCTCTTCTCGTTAACACCGGCCATCCTATTGCGAACTATCTCGTAATGTGCGTCGAGCACCAGTTTGTCTTCGTAGCCAGTAAGAGAGAGAAAAGAAGCCGGGTGGCTTGTTCTAGAGTCCTTGATATTGATGTGACTCTTGTTAATGCTCTTGTATTCCTCCAGGGTTGGAGCCTCTGTGGAGCTGTCATACGTATTCGGAGGATTGTTCCTAATATCATCAAGGCTGCATGGATCAACGCCTGGATGGTCCTTCTCGAACAGATTTCTTGCGTGGTCGCAATACATGTTGATTTTCTGGACTGCCAAATCTACGTCCTCATGTGTGAGGATGGCCTCGTATAAAAACTGACGCTCTTCTGAGGTCATTCCTGCTGACACTTTAGAGGTCTCGAGGCAATCGATTGGCAAGACGCACTCGCACATCCGTTGTTTACCCTGTGGGGTAAGTCGACAGTCTGCACATACAATCGTACCACAGGAATAGCAAAAATAGCCTGTAGGCTGTTTGCAGAGATCGCAGAGAGGATTGTCTGGTCGAGGCAACATCCGTATCCTTTGGTTAAGGCTCATGGCTGTCCTGCGTACTCCTACAAATCTCTCCTTGGTAGGAGGTGCAGAGGAGGAAGATGCCGACTCTCTGGGTCTGTCCCACTCCTCTTCGTCAGGAGCCTCAGAATCTTTGATCATGAGTGGACTTCGGATTTTTCGATTCCATCGACTAACCCAGATTCTCTCTTGCATTTCCTGTTGCATAGCCGGGTTAGACGATGACTTCGAGATTCGGTGCTTGCGATTTTCTCGAATTCGAGCGCTGATGCGCTCATGTTCTCTTACGAGGTCTTCCTCATCAGCAGGCTCCTCGTATTCGAGGTTGAGCTTGCTTCTGTTGACTCGATAATAAGTTTCTGTTTCAGGATCGAAGAGAACTAGGAATTTTTCCTTCTCCTTTTTAGGAGATTTTGGTTTCCTTGGCTCTTCGTCTGAACTCTGAACATATTCTGTTTCAGGCTTTGGTTGGTCAAGTTTGACCTTCTCAAGTTTCTCTGTGATCTCTTCCGTGGGAGATTCTTTCTTCTCCTCTGACGCTGCAGGTGCAGAGTTCGTCTTGTGAGACGGATTAACATCAACTCGGAGTTCTGAGGATGACGAAGATTTTGAGCTCTTTTCGCTCTTTTCGCTCTTTTCGCTTGATGCCGACTCAACGTCTGATTCTTCGTCACAATCCTGGTTAGGATCTGGTTCCTCAGGTTCCGTCTCTGTTCCAGAAGATTCTTCCTTGGGAGGAACTACGTTGGTTGGCAGAAGTATCCTGAACAGGTTCTGGAGGTTTGTGACCTGTCGTTATCTTAAGAACTTCAGTGGCGCTTCTGGTGCCGTCGGAGTTCCAGAGCTGTCCCATAAGACTGTCCGGATCCTTGTCTGCCTCGGCCTGCCGGGCGAGCTTGGATCTCGGATGGATGTCCTTTGTAGTAGTCTCCGTTTTCGGAGGTACCTCACCTGCAGAAGCGGTTTGCTCCAGGTTTGGAGCTGTGTCAGCCTCTGTATTTGGCAGAAAGAAAGACTTCTTGTGAGAAGATCTAGCCTTGGGAGGCTCTGGAGGCAGATTTCGCTTTGACACCTTCCGAAGTGTCGATTCGATCTCTTGGCCGTAATTTGCGCACCATTTCTTCGACTCGTAAGTCGCTGACGGCATCTGTTCGGAGCAGTGGTCTGCCCACCATGGTCCGATGCTCTTGAGCTCATCGTATTGCGATGATACCCAGAGTGGTTCAGAGGGTGCGAATACGGCGCTAAGAGTACGGGCATGCACTACCTCTGGTGTAGCAAACATCCCTGCTTGCGACTGCCACATGTTTGTGACTTCGTTCACTACGTTATTTGCGTCGAATACTAGAAGCAGTGCCTTGTTGGCACGCAACATGGTCGGATTAGGATTCGCCAGGTCTAGCGTTGAAAACTGAACAGTGTCCCTGTTGGAACGACTGTTTTCATTCACGAGAGCTTGAAGACCTGGTGATGTAACCACCTGCGATAGGAGGTTTGATGGTACCAGACCGTGCCTCAGGATTGAGGATAATGCCTGTAGGTCCGTGGCATGCATGATGTAACAAGGGTTGTTCTGTCGAACAAAATCCTCCATGCCTACGGGTCTCGGCGCGTTAGTGGAGAGACGCTGTGCACGGGACTGCACTGGATTGCTGCCCGTTGCCATGAAGTCTGAGATGGTCATGTGTGACCTTGGCCTCTCTTCTTCAGGATCTGGTTCTTCAACTCTTGGTAGAGTTCGTCGTGAACCGTGTCCTCCCACTGCCGAGAGGAAAACTTTGGTCATGGTCAGCACATTTGCATCCGGTGGGATGGTAACGGCGGCATCTGTGGTTTCGGCCTTGCCATCTTGGTTATAAACCATAGTGACCACGAACCTGGACTTAGTGTTGAGGAGGACACCAAGCGCGATCTCTTGCTGTATACTGCATCGGCCAACTTGAACATGTCCAGAAGATAATTGTGTTGGCCAGCAAAGAGATCTGGGCGCTGGTTCTGAAGGTGTCTTGTTGAGTGTGCCAACCACCTTCCGACTCTGTTGGTCTTGGAAAGAATGTGGAAGCACATCTCTGGTGAGAGACCTGTTACCTCTGCCAGTCTTGGCACTGAGGAGGAATAGTCATATTCTCCGGATGCATCAAGACTCACACATTGTTTTACCTCCGGTGGGAGGCCTGTCTGAAGGTGATGTGCAAGCATCGTACAAAACTGGCGTGGATCACGAGCGTGATTACCCACGTTGTTATCCCAGTATACAAGGGGACTGTTGTCCCATGGTCCTTGAAGGACTCCTTCGTAGAGCCTGACTCCATGTCTGGAGATTGGAGTGAGCCTTGCTCGACTCGCATGGCCACATCGTGAGATCAGTTCAGCAAGATCTCTTGGATGCGGATTGAACACCTGTTGGTGACCCATGTAAATGTATGGAGGCTCGTGATTTTTCTCACGTTTGTGAAATCGGTGTCCACCGTGTTCGGTGTGTCGACGTGATGCTTCCCGACGAGACTCGGGGTACGAGCTATCCATGTGTGGATGTCGCTCATGGTACGCCTGTACTGCCCTGGGTAGGGCGTGTCCATCACGGCTACGGAAGTTTGATCGTGTGCTCATTACGGCACGATGACCAAACAGGATCAGGAATGCTTGGTTAGCTCAAAAGGCTGATTGCTGTGAGGCTCGAGGCTGAAAGCGGCTGCGGATGATACAGAACATATAGTTCTCATGAACATGTCCGATCTTGATGAAAACGCAGCCTGCAGACACAAATTTTCTTTTAGACGGAAAACAGTCTAAATAGAAAATCCAGCACATGGTTGTGCTACCAGCAAACAAGACTACCACCATGTTCCTTGGCAGTAAAATAATCGGTAAATCTCTGTTGAGACATCAATTCCAAGGAAGGCTACCGCTGTAGCGGCATTCTTAAGGTTGTCTATGATCCACCGAACAGTGAAAGCTTTATGTTGAAGAAGTTCACGGAAGGGTGGATGAATGTCTGTTTCTGGTAAATTTCCTGTTTCCAGAGCCTTGATAAGCTCATCAGGTTGCGCCGAATGCTTTGTTAATGCATCAGCTAGGCAGTACTTCGAGCTTACATGAGCTAGGTCATCTAAAGATCCAGAGTTGGATTCCTTACGAAGCATCTGTATAAGATGGTGAGTTTCCTTCTGCTCTGGAAGGTGTGTCGTGCCTGCTGTTGTCACAAGATTGTTCGCATCTGTTCTGATATGTATAGGTACGGTCTCTGATGAGAGATCTGCCCAAAGTCCCTTGAGGAACAGGCAGGTACCAAAGCAACGCATCAGTGCGTTAAGCTCTGCCACTGTTGTGGACATTGTGGTTGTCGTAATCTTGTGAGACTCATAATCCACCAGGCTACCTCTCGAGGATGTTTCCTTAATAGAGGATTCAGAGAAATCGTTCTTCTTGGAAGAAGCAGCTGCTGCTGATTGTTTCATTCCCTTTAGCTTTGGATTTCGATCTTCAGCAAGGAAAATAACATGTGCTCTCTGAGATGATTTGTCATCATTGTTCCTGTAGGAAGCATCAGGGTAACCGAGGATTCTGAGATTTCCTTTCAGCGGCCAAAAACGCAATTCTACTTCGGTAGACTTCAAAATCCTAACAAGCTTGTTCAATTCTCGAATATCACCGATAGTAGGCTTGGCAGCCTTGCTCGCACACCGACTGAAGCGATAACAGATGTGAGCTTGAGTCCGGCTTTGTAGCCAGTTGATCTGTCCTAAAACACTTCTATAAGCAGTGTGCTGCTGTGGTGTGCATTGTTGCTCATTGTTGAGCTTCTTATCAAAAACAATTTCTTCTAGAGCTTCAACAGCTAGGTTCTGATTTACTGAGATATGTGCTGGCACTGATGCTGTAGCATCCTTCCAGACTAATCTCTGTCCTACAAACATGATATCATTCGTGTCTTCAGAACCTACTGCAAACTCCTTTTTGATCGATTCAATCACGGCCTTACGAAAGGTGTCATCACCGGCCATGCACAGGTCATCTACATGCAAACAGACTACTCCATGTACCTGTCTACCCTTGGCATTGTTGCCTGCTATGGGATCTAGGAGATAGTCAATCGCTGATTCCATGGTCTTTGGCTGAGACTTCTTGAGCTCAGCATCTGCTGTTGCAGACTTCTTACCATACAGAACATATGTACAGCGATCCGCACGGGTTGGCACCAGGCCATAAGACAGGAGTGCCTTATCAACGATGTTCCACCATCTTCGAGGTGCATCGTTAAGTCCATAAGCGGGTTTCTTCATCCTCGCTGCAATGTAGGGAGGATAACCTGCTTCAGGAGGAATCTGACAGATTATGTCTCTCGACTCATCATAGGCTTCACCCTGCAGGAAAGCAGTCTTTAGGTCGATGTGTGTCAGATTCCACAGCTTGTTAGCTGCTAGTTGAATCGCTAAGCGGAAACCTGGGCGACTCGCAGCAGGACTATCAGTTTGCTGAATGTCCTTCTGTCGATCCTGGAAACCTCTCAGGACCCATCGGGCCTTGCACTTAAGGAAGTTTCCGTCCTTGTCTCTTTTTAGAGTCAGGACCCATCGACCAGTGACATAATTTCGGATGTTTCCGAGTTTCCGTGTATCGACGAGCTCAAAGACATCATTGTCTAGCCAGCTCTGATATTCTGCTGCTTTCGCTTCATCAAACTGTTTCTTCATCTCACGCTTTTCCTTGGCGGTTGCCTCCTTCCGTTGTGCCTTCTGGGTCAGATTCGCTGAGTTCCTGGGGGAACTTAGGGATAAGGCCTTGTCCTCTTCCGTGAGAAGATCGTACTCTTCACGAATGTCAGATCGGAACCTTTTGGTGGGTTTATACCGTGTTCGGTCTGACCTCACTCTTGATGTTACCTCTCTGATGTCTACGGGTCCGCCATGCATGTACCGAGGCATGGAGAAAGAACCTGTGTTACTGCACAGTTTCTGTTCTTCTGTGAGAAGGACCCAGTCCTTCTCATCTACGACCAAGTCACCTTCCTCATCAGAGTAATACCTTGTGTTTTCTGACTCGGCATCGCTCTCCGGTTCTGGTGAACCAGAAGTGTGAGGAGGAGCGGACGGTTGTCCGGGGTCGTCTGGGACCAGTTCTTCTTCAGTGTCTTCTTCATCTTGTTGTAACGGAAGAATGGGTCCCTGTGGATGTGCCTTCGGTTTAGGTTTTGGTGTCGGCACCTGTGAAGGTGATTTCTGTTTGTGCGGCGAAACTTTCCTTTCCGATGAAGACCTTGGCGACACATCACCCCCCAGACGCCGAGGAGACGGAACGCGAGGAGGCGGATGCACGCGAGGCTTAGCCCGAGCAGGAGCCACGGGCTCATCGGAGGAAACGGCCGGTAGTCGCGGTGGAGGTATGGGAGGAGGAGGACGCGACGGCGGCGTGCCGGGAGGCATCGGCTGATCTGGTTCCGGCATAGAGACATCGTCAGATGTGATCCGTGAGCGATTAGTGCTCATTGGTTCTGACGGGTCTGACGGCGAAACCTCTTCGTCCGACATGATTACATCCGGCGGTGTTCGCACGGACGGTGAAGTCTTGCCGCCTGTCATCTGGAATAGCACCCCCGAGAAGGTTGATGGGTGTACCTTGTTCCAGGAAACCTGGTGCGGCAAGCAACACGTCATAGTCGAATTGGGCTTCTTCTTGTTCCAAAAGACAAGAACGCCATCAGTTACACTGGTGAGTGCTTTGACTGTTCCAAATGTACCTCTGTATAGAGTACACTGTTCGAAACCAGACCCTGGTAAGAGTCTTGATCTAAGGCGAGTAATGTCTGACACCAAGGCATCAAGGGACGGTGATGGTTTGGAATGATGCAATGGTAATTCAGTTTTACTCGATAAGGAATTTACTCTAGCAACAAGTGATCTGATTTTCGGATCTTGCAGGAGTTTTGAATCCTTGAGAGGATTTGTTGTCAAAAGTGAATACTCCTGATCAAGAAGTTCCGAAAGTCCCTGGAGGCATTCATCTCCAGAGTATTCTAGTATGTCTGTGACCAAAGACAGATGAGATGCATACGCATCTCGCTTCAGGAATCTTGCCAAACACGAGGCAAAGGTCTCACAGAATTCATAAGGATACACTTGTGCGAGTTTCGTTTTAAGACCGTAGCCTTGAATACCCTTTTCGTCTCCTGGTGGAGATGTTGGAGATTTCGTTTTGGCAGAATGCCTCTGGAGAGGAATTAAAACTTGCGGTGGCAGGTTGTGCATAAAAATCGAGGATTTCGATTCATAGTATCCTTTTGGATCTTTCATGCCATAGGCCTGTAGGTTACAGACCTCATAGCTGATCTTATGATTAGAAAACAGGCGTTTTGCTTCTGGTGAAGACCAGAGCCTGCTGTAGTATGGGTTCTCAAGAACAAAGTAACGTCCGAGCTTCATTTGGTGGTCTGCGACCGATTCACAGAATTTTAAAACAGAAAGTCTCTTGGCAGAGCCTTTCTTCCACTGTGAGTACCAGCTAGACCACTGAGAATGGTCCGGTGACATAACAATAATAGTAGGTTCTTGTTCCTTGATGATCCTAAGAAGATTGGAGCGACCTTGCGGTTGCTCAAGATCTAGACCGCTACGCAAATCGACTGGCTGACCTACTCGCAGACCTGACAGGGCAGCTTTGTGACTCATGCGGGGAGATCCGCCGTAGAGTTCTAGGAAGTCAATCTTCCCAGTGCTGGTGACCTGCCAGTGACACTCTTGATGTGGAACCGTTAGGTCTGTCGACTGCAGGGAAGCATCGAAGGTGACCATGCAACTTGCGTGGTCAGAACCTTCTGACGTCAGAGTTTCCTCATCAGGCGCGAGAGGAATCTCCACATCAGATGTTATGTCATAATTTTTCCTCAGTTTTGAGATATTGACGCGGACGATGCGTGTTCCAAGATCCACACCTACCATGGATCCTCCGAGTTCGGAGATCACCTTTCCTTTTAGCCAAGATCCATGTTTGGACCCAGTGGATCCAATCTTAGACTTATCTTCTGACCAGTAGAAAACCTTATCTCCCAAAGAGAAAGGTCCTTGGGTCATTGACAGTCTGGCTGCAAGATCTCTACGCAGATCATCAGATTGGCGTGCCTCTTGGTAAGCCCTGTTGGCAAGCTCCTTAATGGCTCTCGCAGTGACTTCCGTATCAGTTGGATTACCTGTCAACTGATTGGGATCAGCGTTCTCTGGTGTTATAACATCTCGAGGACGCCTTCCAAAGGCCATTTCTAAAGGAGTAACTCCTCCGTAGGTAATCGAAGAGTTTCTTGCCAAACATGCTTGGCGAACGAGGTTGCCATACTTCATGGTGATTCCGTTATACTGCGGGTCACCATCCTTCAGGATCTGAAGTATGAGCTTAATCTGATGCTTCAGCAATCTTACAGCAGCTTCGGCCCTGTTGGGCCATGGTGTTCCAGGTCCTGTTGCCACAGGCTTGATATTCTGCCGATTGTAATAAGCCTCCATTTTTGGAGTCATGAATGCTTGATCTCCAACTACAACCTTTGGGTTGATCTGAAATTTCTCAAAGTAGTCATTCATAATCGACATTGTAGTATGTTCTTCTTTATCCTGGACTACTTCGGCAGTCAACAAGTTTGTTGCTCCATCATAGAGAATAAGAAATACTAAGCGACTATCCTTGCCGGGAATTGGAAGCTCACCGTGATCTACGAAGGTGAGATCACCGAAAGTCTCTGATCTTAAACCAGAAATCTTCGCTCTTGAAGGAGCTCTCACATGTTCCTGGCAGGCTGAACACTTTTTGACCAGTTGGTCATATAGCTCGTATATCTCCTTTGGGATCTGTAAGGCTTTTGTGCGTCGCTTGAACTGATCCGTACTCATATGACGGTGCTTAAGGTGAAGCTTATAGAGTTCTACAGGGTCCTTAAGCTTCTCATGAATCCTGCGAAGAGCAATGGGAAGAGATGGCGATGGTTCCGCGACAATCTCTTCACCTGTAGGTGAGTCTGTACCAGGAGCCGGGTATTCTCTTGACTCAAGTGGTCTTACCTCCGTCCCGTCATCAGCTCCTGGGACCTTAGACTTCTCTTCAACAGGAGGTTTAACCGCATATTTGCGGGATTTCTTCAGAAGGTTTTTAAGACCCTTTGGAGTCTTTATCTTCGCAGGTGGGACCTCAAGTCTTTCTTCTTCTGGAGGTTCATGTGGTGCAGAGGATTCTGCAGGTTTGTCCCTAGAGCCTGATGATGGTTCCGATGGTCCGGAAGGCTCAGGAGCATCACCAGATGGTTCTGGTGGATCAAGTTTCTTGGCAGATGATTCTGCCGGATCAGATGGAAGAGGCTTCTTTTTACCTGAAATCCTCTTCGGTGGTGGATCAGCTGCTCCCTCAGGTGCTTTGTCGCAACCCTTGAGGTACGTGTGAGCCCTTTTCTGTCCGGCACAGGCTGGACAGCGACCTTCCGGTATCCTAGTATAAGGCTTCTTGGCTCCTAGAGCAGTCTCCGTCGCACTGAACGACGTACCTGACTTAGGGAGATACTTCCTGGTGGAAGTGAAGCCTAGAAGGTCCAATACCAAATGGTTATTGGTACTAATCGGAAGAGGGGTTTTATACAAACCGAAAGCTTCACACGTTGCTAGGTCAGCTGTGGGACTACACTCGAGGGTCATTCTTAAATTCCTCATCTGTTCGATGGAAAACAAAATGGGGACTCTCCCCTGATCCAAAACTTCTATGGTTGTATCTCTTCTTGGAGTTGTGTTGAACCATAGAGTTACACGCTCCTTGATAAGAGCTGTTTCACTATCTGCGAAAGAGAACTTCGTGTTCGAAGGTGAAAAAGTGAAATCAATCATGCCTGGGGCATGTTGCTTCACGGCCTTGATAAGCCTGTTCACCGCATAGCGGGAACCCATAGCCCTAGTACAACCAGAGTCAAGTATGACAAAGGTAGGGCTCTTATCAAGATTGATCCGCTCTGTGAGAGCAGATAGGACGGTGTGCTGCAACGGAAACACTGCTGTTGCAGTCTCCACACCTTGCCCCTCGGATGGTTCAGAGACCTGGGGCACGTAACTCACTGATGAGTTGAACACGGGTTCTTGGTGCGCGCTCGGATCTGTGCCTCTACCTGATGATCCTGCTTGATTTCTTCTCTTCTTTCTCCGTGTTTTTCTTCGTGAGGCTTGTGATGCATAGTATGTATAAGACGTTTGATCGTCATAAGCGGCATAATTCCAACTGGAGTCAGTATAATAACTGTCCTCATACCATGAATCCCAGCTCGGTGCGGTGGAACTTTCATAGGCCTGTGGAGATCCAGTTTGGTCTCCTTGTAAGGAGGCAGACTTAGCTGTATCCTTACCTTTGCCTTTTGCCTTTGCGCCTTTGAAGGAGCTTCCTTTATCTCCTTTGTCCTTTCCTTTTCCTTTGCCTTTTCCACCTTTTCCTTTTTCCTTTCCTTTACCTTTACCGAAATAGCTGGAATCAGTTGGATCATGTTCTGCCTGGTTGGCTCTCCCTTTTCCGCGGTATGACCTAAAACGGCCACGTCCTTTTCGCTTGCCACCCTTTGCTCTTCCCGGTGATCCGGGACGCATTCTTGGTCTTCTTCCCTTTTTGAATCTCCTTGCAACGAAGGCCTCATGGTCATCAACTGTCCAGAAGACAGCTTCTTCATCCTCGGCGGCAAGAAAGCCTTCCTCAAGGGTGTCTTCGTCTTGGAGCCAGAATCCATCGACTCCATCGTATTCACCCTGATCGAGGATGAGGAAGTTTCGACCTCCGCGTTTACGGCGTTGGTCTCTCCTTCCATGGCGGTCCTTCTTGTGAGAAGAGTGCCGAATGTTGGGATCCTGCAGACCAGTTCTGGTCGTTGAGAACTGATCGAACATGGTCTGCCGTACCACAGGGTACGTATAGGTCTCAATTCGGTGACCTTGGTTGGTCAATGCTGTTACCAACCTCTCACGTTGCATCTCATTTAGGTCGGACTGCACTAGGAAGAGAAGAGCTAGGAGATTATCATTCAGAGGAAACGCTCTTCGATGATTGTCAAGGCGTTCCTTGTTCCATGTTTCGAAATAGCGTGCGGCGTATGTGTCTCTCTCGGCTGCTTCCTGTAGGCCCAGGAAGGTTCGGTCTGCCTGCACAGCTTGCATGAAATCTGGATGGGCATCTTCCAGAGCTATCTCTGGTAAGAGATCCATCCATGAGTTTTTCACGCGCTGTAGCACGATCTCAAACTTAGCAATCCAAGTCACAAAGTCTTGGTTGCCCTTCCATGCCTTGAATAGGCCGAGGAAACGCCACAGGAAAACGTACTGTTCTCCTTTCACGAAAAATGGACGCATCTTCTTCTTGAAGTAATCTACTCCATCTGGGGCTGCAAGCCTTTCTCGGTTAAGTGATTCTTTTTGTACTGCGGCCAATCCGGAGAGCCTCGTCTTGAGAGACGGACCTCTTTTGGTGTCATCCAGCGTTGTTATGTCGCACCAGTCGTCAATCAACTGTTCATACTCAAACCACGAAGTGGTGCCATCATAGGCAGGCGCGATCTTGGGCGTTATGCCTAATGATGCAAGCATGCGGTCAGATGTTGCAAATGACTGTGCGACATAAGTGGCTGGACCTTGGGAGGTCTCTTCGTTCTCATATCCCCCGGAGGATTGGGAACTGCCGTCGGCTTCGCTATGCGAGCTCGACATTGTGCTGCCTCTTATCCGCTTGGTTAAGCGTTCGGCGAGGCCGACCGCTGTAGCGGACTTTGTGAGGCGGGCGGCCCTTTCCGGGCTCCGCTACCAGAAAACTGTGCCGATACACCCACAAGGAATACTCCTTGTTAGGAGGTGTATGACCAGTTATTCCCTAAGGATCAAAGGGCAGCGCCCTGCACACGGACAGTAGTTGTTTTGTCTTGCTACGCAAGGAGAGCTTGTCTTGTCTCAATATGGTAAAACCACTGTGAGCCAATGGGCAGCGGAATGTATATGTATGAGCATGCAGCCATTGCTGTAGGTACCTGTTAGAGCTACCCCTTTAGAGGTTTATGGTTTCAAGGGGGGGGGGGAGGGGGGGGGGCCCGCCGGGGCGCAACCATATATATATATATATATATATATGTGTGTATATGTATATATGTATACATGTATATATGTATATATATATATATGTGTATATGTACACATACACATGCGCCTGCACTACCACGGGTCTGTTCTTCGTAACCATCAACGCGAAATTTGCCATTACTGTTTCCATGGGTAATGATCGACTTAATGATCATAAGTGTGACTGCATCCAGCGTGCGCGAGATTGTGTGGGCTCAGGCACTCGCACTCCGTTAGCAAAGCGCCTGAGGTGTTTTCGGGCGACTGAGCCAGGAGTGCCTGTTGGGTTTAATTGCCTTTGGCTAGTAGGGAGGAGGAATGGGGTACGCTTATAAGCACTATAACTACCATTCTTCCATTCCCTACTAACCAAAGGTAAGTTTAAGCTTCATGATCTCCTTCTGGAGCACAATCTTCTCCATATGGGAGTTTCTGAGAATAGGGGACCCTGATACAGCACCCGAAATAGTGGGATCCCTATTAGCCCTATTACCCCAAAATACGGTACCCCTGCCTTATTTTTCTGACACTCCATATGACACAGATCTCTGCAACCCTAGCAAACCCCGTAACCTGCACGCGACACGGCTCCTGCTTCTGCTCGGTGGCAGCGAGGCCATTGAGAAAGTTGACGCCCTTGCAAACGCTGGGTTTCATACCGCTCAACTGCATTCAACATGCATCGCATGAACATGTCTATGTGCATACAGGTGTACATGAGCACATACAGACGCAGGTACGATAATTTGCCGACCTGCACACTCGAGAAGTGAGCATGACCTGTTGCAAGCAAAAGTAGGTGCATATATCTATATATATATACATGTGTATATGTGTTTGAACATCTGTAACCATACATATATGTATATCTATATATCTATCTATCTATCTATCTATATACATATATACATATATATATATATATATATATATTTATATTGTGGTTTTTCGTGTGCGTGTGTGTATGTGTGTATGTTTCAGGTGTTATTGCCGCGCCTAGCTAGTTTGATGCCACTTTATGCAAACAGGCACAATTGAACTGAACCCGTTTGGCTGTAGCTGCTAACTGTCTTTCTGGTCTTGATTACAAATGTTGCTACAAGCAAGCATCGCTGGTATCTGGCAGCTGTTATGTATTGGCTCAGCAATTCAGGGCTATCGCGCGGTGACCTACGAGGATGGCAAACCCTCAACCACGTCATGCACACAGCACACCACCTCTGCCAACACTGTCATTGCCCCAAGCCCAAACCTTACGCGTGTGAAACTGGAGAGCAAGCAAGAGCCGTTCAAAGCCACTGCAGTTGCAACTTTTCCTTGAGGGTTCATGGGTCTAGCATGCTGTAGAGTCTCGTGTAAAGTTAAAGCTCTATCCATCGGGAGAGGAGGAGTGCGGCGTCTGCCAGCTCGTCTGTAAACGGCCGTTCACACTGTTACTGCTCCTGTCCAGAAACACCGCAACATAAACCAATCCAAGCCCTTTGCTGCCCTTAAGGAGCCTGTGTTTCCGAAAATAGGGCAATTGGGGGGGTACCTTATTTGGGGTCCTTATAATCAGGATCCTGCTATTTAAGGTACCATATTAGGGTCCCCTATTGTCGGAAACCCCCACATAGCGGCCCCAACAACCACTGCAACCTCAGCCGGCAACAAAAGTCGAAAGTCACGGCGCCTGGACGTCTCCACTGAGGAGCCTGGACCAAGCTCATTTGCACCCCGAAGCCTTTCCTCAACCTACAACAATCGAGGCACAAGTAAGGTCGATATGTGCTTTGGTCCACATGTCGGAAGAGACCGCAACTACAAGGACAGGGTTCTAGCGGGTTCAGGTAGGCCCTCGAACCTTGCGAACTCCCGAAGGCACGCAGGACTCCAAGGCCCGAAGCGGAGTGGGATCCAGTGAAGCTTAAGATCATCTCGGACGGCTTAGGGTTTAGGGTTTAGGGTCGGGTTCGGATTCGGGAGGGTTTGTACTTTGCTCGAGCGAAGGGCCTGAATTTCCCAGCGAGGTCTTGGATACCGAAAAAAGGAACACTGCGGCAACATGGGCACAACCCTATAAACAGAAACCCTGCATGACATATGCACGCTTACTCTCATAGCACTGCATGATTGCTGTGTGTGTGTATATGCATGTCTCTGAGAGAGAGAGAGAGAGAGAGAGAGAGAGAGAGAGAGAGAGAGAGGGAGAGATAGAGAGACAGAGAGAGAGAGAGAGAGAGAGAGAGAGAGAGAGAGAGAGAGAGCGAGCGAGAGAGAGTGAGAGACGCACACAGAGACAGCGATAGAGAAGTTTTTAGTTTATAGTTTATGGGTAGAGATACAAAAGCAGATACAGATGTAGATATGGGGACCCTTTTGGACAGATTCAACACCCTCCAGACCTGGGACATGGAATACACACACACACACACACATGGAGCCCCACTGCTGGAGTTCCACTGTCGAACTGACCGGGGGTGCCAAAAATGGGGAAAATGGGGTCTGGGAAGAAGACCACACTTTTCCCTTCCCTGTTGTTAATAGAGGGGGTGACTGACCAGGGGTCTGCAATTTGGTTTGAATGGGCGTGCTGTGGCATCTGTCGGGCCTTATAAGCTCAGCCGCGTGGAAATTCTCGAGGACGCTGCGATCGCTATACCTCAGAAGGCAGTGTCAACACTCAGAGCAACAGTCAACCTCATTATGCGGACGCTGATCGCGGCGAGAACCCAAACCAAGGCCGTCACAATCCTCAATCATCATCATCATATATCATCATCATTGAACAGCCACATAGCACACCTCATCACCTATGTTGACAGCATCAGCATCACCAGCAGCTTGTGGACCTCACCGGTCTTACCTAGTTGCTGAGTTCACAAGCCCCAAAAAGTGTACACTTTCTGTTTTTTAGTGGGTAATATTGCCCCAAGAAGTGTAAAGTGTATCCACTCAGCTACTAAGCTTAAGGGGCGACTGCAGCTGAGAGCTGATGCGTTGAGTTGCTATCCGAGGAGCTGAGAGTTAGAAGGGTTTTGCCCTAAGGTTCCAAGTACCCAAATGGGTAGTTGTCAAAATAGGGGTCCCTTTTTGGGCACCCTAAATATTAGGTGCCGTACTATAATAGGTACCCAAAAAGCGGCCCTAATTTTGACAACCACCCAAATAGTAGGGTTTCAAGGTCTAAAATCCATTCAGGGTAAGGTCTTTGGGATCTAAAACCCTACTAGTTGGGATACTTGGGCCCTCTGGGTTGGGTTATATTACCCATAGGCCCCATAGTAGCTCCTTTTGGGGGGTTAATCCTAAAAAGGGTAGCTAATCCTCCAAAAGAACTACTATGGGGCCCATGGGTAAACCATAATTGTCATAAGGCGCCCAAAATAGCACAGGAAAAGATTGAGGCCAGTTAGAAGGTACAGAGATACCGCGAAGAATTCGGCATGAGGTCACGAGGGTGGACGTTGGACTGCGGAGTGCCTGAACCCTGCTATATTTGGGGGTTTCCGAAAATTTGGGGTACCTTATTTTGGGGGTTCTGAGAGGAAGGACCCTACTATTTAGGGTACTATATTAGGGTCCCCTATTTTCGGAAACTTCCATTTAGGCAAAGGCTTCACAGCGCAATGCTCGCATGCTTGCGAATACTAACCAGAAAGAAGGCCCGACCCTAAACCCTAAACCCTAAACAAATATTGGAACCATCAACATGATCACGCAGCCAGAACAAGCATCGCCACCACCACCACTTCTGCAAACAACAATAGCACGATCACAATCACCTGCACCACCACCAAACACAACACCAACAGCAACAAAAACAATAGTATCAGCAGTGCCCACGGTGGACGAACAATCGACAGGAAGATTCTACCGGGCCTTTCAGAAGCTTTCCAGGGTCCTGGCGTCACTGCATGGTCGTGCCGTGCGTTGATGAGGAAGTTATTGTTGTAGCCGGGGTGGCCAACATCCTGGCAATCTTCACCGGGACCCCTGTGCCCTGGACTAAGCCCTCAGCTCCGAAACCCTGAACCCTTGACCCGAAGCTATAGAGTCTACAGAGGGACGAATGTGAAGGCCATGAAGGCCTGAATCTCTGCGCATTGAAGCTTCTTTCCGGGTAGTTCTAGAATTCGGGGGTTTTGGACTTAGGCTTAGCCTCGAAACCCCAAAACGCGGGGCAGCGTGACATGCCCCAGAGCAGCCAGCATCATCGTCGTAACCGACGTATCGGAGATGTCACATCGATCCTGTCGCTTTTTGTGCGAGGGGGGGGGGGTCGAGAAGGGCAGGGGGACGTAGGAAGGGCCTTGGTCTTGAGTCTTTGGTTTAGGGTTTAGTCTACCGGCAGCACAGAGGAATTCTGCCGCAGTAGAACTTAGTATACAGCTCCTCGGTTTGGGATACTCGCCAATAACTCGCCAGAGACATGAGCCCTAGAGCTAAGCCACCAAGAAAGTAGGATTAGGGACCCCTAAAAGCAGTTACTCGAATTTGGGTTGTGTATACCTTGTGGAAACTGTTAAAGCAACCCTAAGTACTGAATCGTCAAGCCCCTCTACCAACGGCCGTTATGAAGTATTCCGACCTCTACAGCAGCGGGGAAACCCGGGTCGTCCTGAAGACCACAGTTCTCGAGCATGAAAAAGACACTGTTCGCCATGTCCTTTCAGCAGACATGGGCTTAGCTTGCTTGTAGCACTGCGTACACCTACTACAAGGCGAACGGTTCTGAACAGCCCGAAGAGCCGCTATATAGTTCTACTGAAGCCCTCCCGACGCTGTAAGGCGTAGGCCTAGAAGCACATGACATGCTGCACTGGGAAATGGCTGCCGGGCAAAAGTTCTGACCCTAAGCCATATAAACACTCAGACACTAATGCCCTACAAAAGCTGACACTTTAACCCTAAGATGCTGAGCTGCTATAGCCCTCAACACAAAGGGTCACTGAAAAAGCTGGGCTGCAATTTCGGTTCTAGGTCCACGGATTTTTTGCTCTTGCACGCAGCAGGGTGGGAGATAGAGGCTTCACGAGGGCGTAAGAGCATTGTTTAGCACGGCGCCGGCTGAAGTAATATAGGTGCCTTAATAGTTAGAATAGGGTTATGAGGTCTACTCTACTATAGTTATATCTTACAATCCGGAATCCGCAAAATAGTGTACAGTAGTTAGTAATTAGGGGTGCCTTGGTACAGGTATAGTCTAAATAATATCCTCCAAAACCCGAAACCCTGTTCTAATTGACGAAGGCCCCTATAGTACAGAAGCTTAGCACCCGGCAGCTGCGTGGACGTTGCTGTGGTAAGGATTGTTGGCCAAGTATCCTCAGTCTCACGATGCGTCGCCGCGCTTTGAAGTAACTAGGTTTGGGGTTTAGGGTTTAAGGAAACAAAGTATAAACTTTTATTTCATCATGGCTCCCTCTAAGTAACAGGTCCCAGAAAAAGTATTGTAGTATGGTACTCCAAAGACCAGATCGCACTGGGGCGACAAGGTTCAAGGTTGAGGCATTGGGCGTCAAGGTGCGCAGA
This sequence comes from Symbiodinium sp. CCMP2592, assembly GCA_905221615.1. NCBI lineage: Eukaryota > Dinophyceae > Suessiales > Symbiodiniaceae > Symbiodinium > Symbiodinium sp. CCMP2592. The sequence goes on from CAJNDT010003513.1 coordinate 135,751, forward strand.
TTGTCCGTGCACGAACCTTATAATCCTGGTGATCTAGATACTTTGCGCCACAAAGACATCTACAAATACGAGTAAGCAAATATGAGCCGAGGTTTGTAGACGGATAAGCGAGCCACAAGAAACACAAGACTTTACAAGATAACAAACACAAAGACAGTCACACAGCAAAACGACACACACACACACATGCATGTAAACTTATGTTACACATATAATGACCGTGTATATCTAATATCTATATACATATACATATATATATATATATACATACCCCTATGTGTGTGTGTGTGTCTGTAGGTATGTATGTATGTATGTATGTACTTACGTGTGTATGCAGGTATGTATGCTGGTGCGTATGCGCGTAGGTATGTATGTACGTCCGGATGGGTGGATGTCTATCTATCCGTCTGCCTGCACCCATGTATGTATGCACATACGTGTCTCTGTGTGCGGCTGTCTTTATGTATGTATGCAAGTGTGTGTGTGTGTATATATATATATGGGTAGTTGTCAAAATTATGGTCCCTAACTGGGTACCTCAAATAGTAGGTGCCGTAGACAAAAATAAGGACCCAAAAAGGGACCCTAATTTTGACAACCACCCATATACTTCAAGGATCATTGGACAACTAGGCTTGTAAATGACGTGACTGTACTTATGACTTATGATAACCGCAATTAAAGTACTTATGACCTCACTTACTAAGTCCTAGGAACCTCGAAGTAGGTTAGAACTTTTTGTGCACCCTAAACCCTAAACCCCTAAACCCTATAAACCCTATAAACCCTTAACTTAAACCCCTAAACCCTATAACCCGTAAACCCTATAAACCCTAAACCCTTAAACCCTAAACCCTAAACCCCTAAATCCCTAAGCCCTAAACCCTAATACGCTGATGAGATTTTCAGACCCTTGAGGCGCACTATGATGACCAGACCCAAGAATAACCTAGGAAGAAAAAGGGTGCCCTTTTTGGTTTAAAAGGGCTTTTAAGGGAACCTGAACCCTAGAAAAAGGGAATAAGGGCCTATACTCTAGGTCCTAGATGATGAAACCGCGAATGTTGGTTCTTACTGCGTTTCTGCTGGCAATATACGGACCTTTCATAGCTAATCGTCCAGGGTTTGGGGGGTATGAAGTATATAGCTGCTTTATGAGGGACACCAAGGAATACTATTGGCATTTTGCTGCTTTTCTTGGCGATGGCTCTGTCGTGAGCTGGGGCGATTTTGGGTTGGTGGTGATAGTAGTTCCAAGGGTAAAAGGAGGGACCCTTAATAAGGACCCCTAGGTATATACCTTTAATATAACCATTATATACCCATGATATAGCCCATTAGAGGGTCGGGGTCCTTATTAAGGGTCCCTCGTTTTCCCCTTTGAGTAGTGCTGTGGAGGCATCTCAGGAGTTGAGGCTTCTAGGTTGCGGGTTTCGTGCTCTGGGATCGCACCCTGAGGTTCCCAAGTACCTAATTACCATATACTCTCCAAAATAGTAACCTAGATAACTGCTATCCGAAACCTTGGTACCTAATTATTGGATCCTTTGGACCCTGAGGGCAGGTATGAGATTGAATCAGCTTCGGGGTTTGAGGCTTTCAGGGCTTGCCTCAACCCTAGATCAGTTATTCTTTTTGGGGTCCTTGTTATCTAGACCTAAGAGTAAAGTAGTAACAAAAAGGGTGCCCTTTTTGGTTTAAAGGGGGTTATAAGGGAACCGAAACCCTCAAAAAGGGAATAAGGCCCTACTCTGGGTCCTAGTTATGATGTCAGACTGTACGTCCTTAGAAGCATGGGCTTTGCTGGTCCCGCCGAGGTTTGTCTGGGGTTTTAGGACCCAAACCCTAAACCCTGAACCCTAAACCCTATAAACCCTGAACCCTAAACCCTGAACCCTAAACCCTGAACCCTATAAACCCTAAACCCTGAACCCTAAACCCTAAACCCTAAACCCTAAACAGCCCTCCGTGCGCCCAGCTGGACTCCAAAGCATCCAGAAAGGCGGGAAGGTGCTCCTGCAGTTTCTTGGGCTTAGGGTTGAGATCGCCTATCGGGCACAGAGGAATCAAGGGGAAGTTTTGGGCAGGAAACATACTATACTGAACTTAGAACCCTAGCAGAAGTTATAATTTTAGTTGTTTCTTAGGGATTATAATAACCATAAAATTAAAAGCTAGTTCTAAGTACCCCTAAGATCACCACGCGCACAGAAAGGCAACGGATGCAGGTTTCGGGATTCACGGGATAACGGCATCGACTGAAAAACTACTAGGCAGCTACCGTAATACCCGGGTACCTAAGCCGTTTTCTAGATCTGTCATGGCATTGCAAGAATGACTACATCGCGGCTGAATGCCTGAAACATGGGCAGACCGCTGGTTCTTAATCCTTAACACAGGCACCCCACGAAAGTTAGTCCACCTATACGTAGCTCAAGATGCTTCGGGTCCAGCGTGCAGTGTGTGTGTGTGTGTGTGTTGTTGCGGGGATGAAAATGGTATGGCCTGGCTGTGCTCCTAGAATTTCTTAACATCTCGGCTCTATGCGAAAACGTCAAAGCACCATAAGTTGAAATAGTCCAATAGCTGTCATCGAACGCAGCCTTGCGCACCGAAATGTACTCTCAAAGACTTGGAAAGTCTGTCATCTGCAATTAAGGTTCCGCGTTCCGTGATGGACGAATGAATTCTGATCAGTTCTTGCCCTAATTAACAAACCACATTCTTAAGGAGACCCTCAGAGAGGAGCTGTGATAATTTCATTCTTCTTTGTTTGTGATTTTATTCTGTGTTCTACTCTAATTTTACAGGGACTATATATAAGGGGATAACATTGGTAATTGTTCCGACCATTTCCGACGCAAACCGTGCATCCTGAACCGATTGGCCTAAGATTGAAACATGCACACGAATCATGTCGGTCGGAGGCTTTCTTAGCAGTCATCTGTTGGAGATATTTGGTCAAAAGCCTGAAAACCGTTAGTTGTGAGAAGACGATGTTTCGAAGTTTTTGTTGCCATAGCAGTTTGGTCTTGCTTTTTGGGTGAGGTGCTTGCGAAAGTGTCGCAAATACCATGTTTTTCGTCTTCTGTGTCTGTTGATGTGTGGGGTTCGTTGCGAAGTTTTTTGTCTAGAACGCCTAGAAAACACGACTGTGTTCGTATTGGTGGCGTCTTAAAACTGTCGTAACAACAAGGGCAACAGGGAGCAACATTGTCATTGTCATTGTTATTACTGTAGCTATCGTCATCGCCATTGTTATCTTCCGCATAGGCAATCAACATCATGCAAAACAACATCAACATCATCAACATAGAAGTTTTTTATGAAAGCCCTCTCTCAACATCATCAACATCCCCCCCTCCCCATCAATGCACCGAGCAGAAAGAGGAACAGTGTAAGCCGCATTCACATGTCATCAGCCGCTGCGGTACAGATGGGAGTTTCCGAAAATGGGGGGACCCTGGTATAGTACCCTAAATAGTAGGATCCTCATGATTTTTTTCTCCCAAAATAAGGTACCCCTAATTTTCGGAAACTCCCAGAGGCAAGTCTAAGCAGGTGCAGAAAGTCGGGAATGTGCAAAATACGCCGTAAACCTTATGCAAAATGCGGCACACATGGGAAAACACAGAAAAAGACGCCAGAAATGGAGAGCTCAGATTATTTTGTAATTACAGTGTAGCCCGCCGGCTGTCGCCCCCGCAAAAACCGATGCGAAAACAACACGCAAATTTAATTTCGGGTGAGCAACATGCCACAAGTCGAGTTTCAGCACATGCCAGCAAAGAAATCGCACACGCGAGTGCTGCCAACAACAAGAAGAAGAAGAACCAGACAAGCAAGGATCAAGATAGACTAGAAACTATATTCATAAACACACACACACACACACTATATATATATATATATACACATAATAACGTAAACACAAATACACACATGTGTGTATACATCTATCAACAAGGTCATGAACAAGCAGTGTATGCGTGCAGGAGTATTCTTTATCCACCCTTTCTCCCCTTCTCCTGGAATCCACATCCTGAACTCTAACACAGCTTCCCAAAGGGTCCAAAGTACCGATATAGTAGAATGTAGGGTTTCTATGTTAGGAAATACTATTCTGATTTGGGGAAGTAATCCCCCATAACAGTACATGGGACCTCTTGAAGAACCCAAATTTCCAGGTCCTACAGGGGCTAGCCGATTATATTTGTAAAGACATATGAACAAAAAAACATCCGCATGCAGAAAGCGTCGTTTGCAGAACATCCTACGGTTAATAGGAAAACACTATATATCTCAATTACAACCCCCGCGCATCGTGGGACAAAAGCCTGCAACTTGAGCGATGCACAACGGTATATACACCCTAAACACTTAACCCCTAAACCCTAAACCCTAAACCCTTAAACCTTAAACCCTAAACCCCTATAAACCCTAAACCACTTGGGTGGATCCCAGTGCCTGCGGTAGCCAAGGCTTTTGACCGAGGAACTCGCGTCCAACCTTGGTCGGCCCATGGTATACCTAGAGGGTCATACCCTACCCGTTTTGTAGGGTACCTAATTTTATGGTTAGGATCTCCTATATAGAAAAGTAGGTGCCTTAAAACCGGACCTTGTAGAGAGGATTGCCCAAAGGGCCCTATGTACTGCTATGGGGGATACTTCCCAAAGTCATAAATAGTAGTTCTTAATATGGAAACCCTACATTCTACTATATCGGTACATAGGACCCTTTGGGTATAACAGTTTTTTTTCAGGGTCTTTTAGGGTTTAGATTTTCAGGGACTATGGAGTCTACGGCATTAATATCATGGGTAATGTGGTTGCTCTTGTTCTGGTTTAGGGTTTAGGGTTTAGGGTTTAGGGTTTAGGGTTGAGGGCATTACCGTGTCATTACCAGTGGCAATGGCAATTTAGTCTTGGTATGCTTACCTGTACCAACCGGTGGAACAGCAACTCTAAAACACCCCTAAGAATGAGAATGCTGGGCAAATGCCCATCAGATCGCAGCAAGTTATCAAGAACTCAGGCAGCTGATCATAAAAACGAGGTGATGTTGACGATGTAAACCATGGCGGCTTTGTTCTTGAAGGATAAGCTCGGAGTTTATGGTTAAGGGTCCATGTACTTCTACAGAAAGTAAGTACTTCGACGGTAAAGTTGCAGGTGCCTGTGTTGCAACCCAAACATGCTCAAAGTACATAGACAGACAAGCCCAAAGGGCCCAGAGTACCTTTATGGTAGCATGTAGGGTTTCTATATTAGGAATTACTATTATGACTCAATTATGACTTAGGGAAGTATCCCCCATAACAGTACATAGCACCCTTTGGGAAGATGGTCGAGACTGATTCCGGACCAGGCTCAGTTGGTGCCTGCACTGTAGGGGCCTTAATAGGTAGAATAGGGTATTGGCGCCCATTCTGCTATAAATATATTACATAGAGCAATAAGGAACCGCTAAAATAGTAAAGGTAATTTTGGCTTTCATAGTACCCCAGCGATCTTAGGAAGAAACCCGCCAGCCCCCCGCTCCCAGCTTTTGCAACACGCAAAACGCCTTCTCGTCCAGTAGACACGGCTTGAGAAAATGCTTTGATGCCTCAGGCATCAGCCTAGCTTGCGCTGGATCCGAAGCTTTCGTTCAGTACTCCGAGGCTTCTGACTGCATGGAACTGAACTCAGAAACGCCCCCAAGATCTAACGGGCGGCCACGATGGTCCAGCTGGGCGAAGTTGTAGAGCTGCAGGCAGAGATAGACGGGCTGCACCGAGAGGTCCGATCCATCTTGATTCATGTTCGCCCCCTGGACCAGTCTAAGCTGCGAGCTTCTGGCAAGAAGGGACAAGGTTCCCCCATTTCCCTCTGGCAGGATCTCTGGCATGCGAACATGCAAAGGACCAAGGCCCTGTGGGACGAACGCAATATCCGTACCGAGCGCGCTCCACACAGCCTCCTGCAATTTGGGCAACGTTGATTGCCATTCCGAAGGAAGCACCATGTGCCCAGACCTTCCAAAATCCCTTAATTAAGGAATATACCTTAAATCATATTAGGGATCCTATTATAATTTTGGAAGGTCTGGGTGCTTGAGAGTCGGCATCCCCGATCCTCGGTCTTCGAACCGTGTGAACCGCATCCTGGCCTCTTTAATGTCAAACCACTCGGTCTGCCCATCCAGGAATAAGCTGACGTCGACAATCTCCCGGCTAGATGTTAATGAAATCGGAGGGTCCTTCTTATCCAAAAGGGTCCTATGTACTGTTATGGGGGATACTTCCCCTAAGTCATAATAGTAATTCCTAAAATAGACACCCTACATTCTGCTATAAAGGTACTTTGGATCCTTCTTATTGCTTTGTGAAGAAGAGGCTGAGGAAGAGGAAGCCAAGCGATAACGCCTCGCCGACTTTGCCACTGCTGCCCGGTCAACAGAGAGACGCGCATCGCAGGGCTGCACGTCGGAGGCTTCCTACACTGAAACCCTGTAGACCCCTTTTAGAGGGACCCTATAGTAATTATTAAGGCCCCTATAATACTATACTGAACTTAGAACCCTAGCATTGTTTTAAACTTTTAGCTGTTTCTTTGGGATTACAATAATCAAACAACCAAAAATAAAAAAGTATTTCTAAGTACCCCTAAGCTTCGGGGTCTTCGATAAAACCAAGAAGGTAGCGACTTCCCTGCCCAAACCTGTCAGGAATATGGACCATGTACATGTCTCCTCGAACCAAGCCACCAGAGGCCCGTTTCAAGCCCAAGCGAGCCACTGGGGCGACCTTCTTGCCAGAGGTGGCTTGTTCAACGCTCTTCTCCGCTAGGTTGAGGAACTCATGGGTGGCGGTGTCGTCTGGATGCAAATCCAAAAAGGACATCCCCGTCATTTCATCCTGGCGGTGAAGAAGCAACTCCAATCTCGTTGGTCGGTCTCGCATCTGAAACTGGCTGTCAAGCATTACGTCTGCATCCATAGAGCATCGAACGATGCTTCTGAAGGCCTCCAAAGCTTCCCGGGCGTCGAGTTCAGATACAACCATGGCTCGAGCTAGCTGTTCGACTAGTGCCTGACTCCCCCATCAGCCACAGAAACAAAAGGTTACACTTTCCGATTCCTACTAAACTTACTAAACTATAAGAGCCCAAAAAGTTTAAAAGGTTGGGTATTGGGGATCTAAGGTACGATGAGAGCTGTCGAACACAAGCACCGCTGACCATTGGCAACGAAGGTCTCGAACAAGCCGTAGCCATGACCCAGGCTCTTGCTCCAGGAATCGGCAAGAAATATTATCACCAATGGCACCATGGCAGTCCTGGAAGATAATGTCGGGAACTTAATGATTAGAACAGGGTTCTGGGCCCATTATACTGCAGTTTTCATGAGGAACCCCCCCAAACCATAGTATAGGTCATTATCGAGGCTCCTGCAAGATAGAGAGGCCACTCCGCAACCAATTGCAACCACCATGTCTAGCTGGTCGAAGCCACTGTGCTCATCGCTCCATGCTGGGAGCAAAGCGCGAAAAAAAAATCGCCATCACTGAAACCTGGGTTGTAGTTTTGGGGCTCTGAAAATTATTCATGAATACATACCTCTATGGGAGCCATGACGGGAAATTAAAAAGTTTCCCAATTTGCCATCGCTGAAACATACATCGTTCGTATCCTCCAGGCCGACAGACGGGAGCCCTTTAAAATCATCTCAAGGCTGTGCGCATACAGAAGGCCGAAAAGCAGAACCCGAGACAAGGAGCATAGAGTTGGAGCTATGCAAGCATAGAAAAGGAGCGTGGCCAAGATACATATCTGAGAATGAATGAATGCTCGTGCGCCCCAGAGATTGAGCGATATTGACAGGTTCTCCAATTGTTCATCCAACCTCGGATCTCGAAGCGGCATGAACAAGGCGGGAACCTTCTCCAACACGGTCGCCTGTATTTGGGCATGGCCTTTGACTTCCACTCCGACCAGGATGATGTGGCAGGAGACTAACAGAACAACGACAGCAGTTGCGAAAAGGAGTGCCATGGTTTCCGGCTGCGAAAAATCTTGCCAAAAGCTTGAAAAACACAAACGGCTGGCGGCTTGGTGAGCGAGATCCGACCCTAGACTTCGATTTAGCTTTGTGTGGTGTGCTGTGTGAGGTGTGGGGCGGGGCGGGTGGGGCGGGGGCGAGGCGCGGGAGAGCGCGACTAAGACCCTAAACTCCGCACAAACTACCTTCGTTGTGGAGCTTTGCTGCAATAGTTTCCAACTACCGGGCCTGAATGCGGATGGTGAAGATGTTGGCCTACTTTTGGAGCCTTAGCAAAAGGGTTCCTTTAAGAGTTCCTCTAAGTTCGATAAAGGTTAGCACGAGGGTGCTGCGAGAGTGAATGTGAGTGTGTCACATAGGCCTCAATACATAGAACAGGGTTTTGGGGATGTGGGTAAAAAGGAAGAATCTTTTATGAGTATTGCAATCGTTGAGATCCTATATATTTCGTCTTGAGAAGCGGAGGACTCAGGTTTGATCTAGGGGCCTCAGTATACGCTTCCCTAAGGCTTTATGTACCCATATCGTATATATTTAGGCCTTAAAGTAGCTATATAGGGACCCCCTTTAAGGCTTAAGTATCTACTATAAATGTACATGGAGCCTTTGGGCTTTGGGTTGTGGTATGCTATGACGGGACATAAGTGATCCCGCTAGCTAGTACGTCGTCATGTGCTTATTCTCAGCCTTTGAATTCTAGCCCGGCACACTTTCAATCAGTCTCAAGGATGCAGCACTCAGGGATTGGGCTTCGGGTTGATGGTTTAGGGTTTTCTAGGTTCGGACCAGCATGGTCCAGGGTTCAAGGTTGAAGCTGAGCTTGGAACACATGCCACGGCAGTTCCGGACAACAATCGAACAGATGGCAGTTGATCGACATCCGCCCCGCCAAACCCGGCGCCCTTTCGGGTTTCGGCAGGCTGCATGCCCGATCAGGTACTCCGGCAAGGACCGATCTGCAATCTTCAAACTTGCCCTCCAACATCAAGAAGCCCCTTCGACCAAAATAAACCCCGAAGCATTTGCGAAGAGCTATCCCCGTTTAGTTCCTGTAGGCTCCCAAAGGGTCCTATATGGGGAAGACTTTCCCAAACCAATTAAGAGGATTTAATAGGTATTGATTCCTACTGTCCTACCAGAAACCTTACACTATAAGTACTTAGGACCCTTCCGGGGCCGTAACTTTAAATGATCACACTAACTACAATGGCCATTGGGTAGAAGGGGAACAGAGCGGCCGACCAGTTTCAGCACACCGCCAACTTGCGATGCAGCCTTGCAGGCAAAGCAAAAGAATCAAGGTTGCTGCTTTGGGTGTAGGGTTTCCCCTGAAGCCGCATAAGCCACTACACCATATAGCTTATGGCATGACCCTGCCCAGCCCAATGTCCCACAGACTAGACCCTAAGTATAAACTCCGACAGCTGTTTCGGGCTTGTTGGGTTCGGGATTTAGCATAGCGCTCTATCCCTTAATTGATTGATTACAGCACTTTGCCCCTGCTCTCGTAAACAGGTCACACACGGTCACACTAACCAAACGTTAAATCCACCGGCCTACCGTCACTTGCACGCGCGCGCGCAGAGCAAGACTAATTAGTGACCATAGGTTGAAAGCTGTCAGGGGCAAAGCACATCCATTCACGCACACATGTTCCAATCGGTACTCTCGTGCCCGGCCAGTCTAACGAATCCCGTGTGCAGACGCACTGCGCAAAGATGGCTATCCAAGACGGTATCGGAAAACCCTAAACCCTAAACCCTAAACCCCTAAACCACCGAACCCCTAAACCCTAAACCCCTAAACCCTAAACCCTAAACCACCGAACCCCTAAAACCCTAAACCGTGCCCGGACCTCCTTGCCTCGCCTACGGGTACGGAACGGAAGCTCGACCTACGGTTGATGATATGAATCCTAAACCCTAAACCCTGGGGTTCCTTTAAAGGGATCCATAAGGGTACCCTTTAAGGGGCTATAGGGGGTTTGGGGTTTAGGGCATTACCTGGGGTTCCTTTAAAGGGCTCTATTAAGGGTACCCTTTAAGGGGTTCCTTTAAGGGATCTATATATAAATCCTGGGGTTCCTTTAAAGGGCTCTATTAAGGGTACCCTTTAAGGGGGCTCCTTTAAGGGATCTATAGAGGGTTTGGGGTTTAGGGATATAAGTCCTGCATTACCCATAATAAGGAGTATACCATAATTCTCATAGTTTAGTGTCCTTAAGGTAATGCAGGATTTATATCATCAACCGTACTAGTCCTCGAGCAGTTTGGCTTAGGGAGCTGGCTCCAAGACCAACATAGGGGCCTGAATAACTAGAATAGAGGTTTGGGGTCTATTATAGTATACTTCTAATAAGGAGCCCCCAAATAGCATCGGAAAACTTACACCCAAAACGCCCCAACTTCCCGAGCCTTAAGCGCATCGAAAGCCCAGTCGGCAACACCGTAGACGCTGCGCACGTCGTCCTTCGAGTCTCCGAAGAACCAGAGAAATTAAATGTCTGGCTGGTATGCATGTAATCGAAATCCAAGGGTAGAAGGAGGGACCCTTAATAAGGACTGCTAGGTATATACCCTTAATATAGCTATTATATACCCAATACATAGCCCAGTATAGGGTAGGGGTCCCCATTAAGGGTCCCTCCTTTTCCCCTTGGACAATGCACTGTATTCATATCTGCATGTATGCATTTGTATATATATATATATATATATACACACACTTAAAACAGTTGATGCCGACATGTACACTGTACATGCTTACACACACGCATACGTATAAATATATACATATACACATACATATATAATTACATACGTACATGCCTGCCTGCCGGCAGGCGGGCCGGGCGGGCAGGCGAGTGTTTGGCTGTGCACACACACACAAACAAACAAATACACACACACACACACAGAGTTGTTGCATGCATCCATGCATGCATGTGGAGATACATGATTAATTAGATGGGTAGACAGAAAGGTAGTTGGATCGCTCGGTCGATAGATAGATCCTAAACTGAAGGATCTAAACATCATATATATTTGTATATGTGTATATATATATATATATGTATGCTCATATATATATATATATATAGATTATATGTGTGTGTATTATGTGTATATATATATATATATATATATATACATATATATATATATATATATATATATCCAAGCCAAGGCTGCCATCACGAAGCATTGAATCCATATATATATATATATATATATATATATATATGATGCCATGGTTAGTTCAGGGTTTAAGCCTCTTTCTGACAGGGGTTCAGTTTAGGGGCTGGGATGCAAGGTTCGGCGAGATTCTGAAAATCAGTGGCTTCAAATTAGGATCCCAAGACTCAAGTCAAGTACCTATAAGATTAGTAAGTTTGCTTTCAAGCCAGCACCCGAAAGGGGCTATAGCATGGAAAACTCAGCAAGATTGTGGGAAGTCTTGCACACGCTATATGACTATATGTGCCTAAACGGGGCGCAGCCTTCCTCTGTACTTAACGCAGCTTCCTTGCTTACTGCATAAAAGAACCTGTCACCGTTCCCCAACCATGTAACACCCTATGCATGCCCATACGGTTGATGATATAAATCCAGCATTACCTTAAGGACCCTAGACTATGGGAATTATGGTATATTCCTTATTATGGGTAATGCAGGATATACATATTCAGCCGTAGAACTTTGTACACCGTGAACAACCTCTATATTACAAGATATATTGGCCACCCCCTCGCCCTTTCCCAAATTCGTAAAAAAAACCTAGACCTAAACCGTAAACCCCCAATCCCTAAACCCTAAACCCCTAAACCCTAACCTCTGAACCCCACGCTCCTAGACCCCGCAACCCCCCCCCACCCCCCCCTCCCCCCCCAAACAAAAACAAAAAAAAACCGCCAGCCTCCTGAAACCCTTGCACAAAGCCCGAAGGCTCAATGGACGTGCCGGACACGTCCTGCCGCGGTAATCCAGGGGCATTCCCTAAGGCTCTATGCACCTTTATAGTAGCTACTTAAGCCTTAACGGGATCCCTATATAGGTACTTTAAGGCCTAAGTATATACTATATGGGTACAAGCCTTAGGGCTTAATAGTTAGAACAGTGGTTCCTTTAAAAGGGTCTATAAGGGTAACTCTAAGGGAGACTAGAAGGGTGCTGTATAATGTAGAGGCCTTAATTATTGGAATCGGGTTCTTCGAAAGGGTCTATAAGGGTTACTATGAGGGTAATTACCATGATAGAAGTGCCTCAATAATTAGACTAGGGATTTTCTGAACTATATGTATAATAAGGAGCACCCAAAACCGTATAGGTAATTATTACGGCCCCTATCTTTGGGATGGTCTCCGTTTGGGGTTTAGGGTTTTGGGTGTACTGAACCAAGTAAGAGTTTACCTACAGTCTCCATTGTAGTTCCTTTTTCTGGTTAACCGGTTTTATGGTTAGGAACCTATAATAGACATTTTGGATAACCACAAAAAGGAACTACAATGGAGACTATAGGTAGGTTTTGGGTTTACGGTTCAAGCAAGGATGCAAAGCTACAGAAAGCAGCAAGCCAACGTTCACAGCACACGCTCGCATCCTGAACCCTGAGCCCTACATCCTAAACCCGATTAACCGTAGACCCCAACCCCCCGTCAGCCATGGAGCCATAAATCAATGGAGCCCTCCTCTGCACGTCCCACGGGCAGCGATAGCGGTTCACCTATCAGATAGCTGGCGGTTTCATTTACAGGATTGAGGGTGGTGTCAGCTTGTTCGCTTCGCTGAAGTGGGGGTACCTTATTACAGTGACACAGCTTGTGGACGATCGCAAACACGACCTTGCCGGGTGGTGCCTTAACTGGTGAAGTATGTCTCCCAAACTGTGGACCCTAGAACCCTACGTAGGAAACCCGACGATGGGCTAATCAAGAGCACGGCAACACCAAGCACACCGGGGAAAGGAGAAGACCCTTTGTGAACTAAGGTTTAGCGTGAGGGTCTGGGTAATTATGCCAGGGTGCTGGGCTTGAGGATTTTAGGGCTTATAAGGGCTTTATAGGCTTTCGACATTTTGGGGAGTTTTGGAACCCAGGGTCTAGGCTTTAGGGCTGCAGGGCTTGAGGCTGGCTTGTACAATCAGAGAAGAACAACAGATGAACAAAGCCAACATGGCAACCGGATGGTCGACTTAGTTGCTGAGTTCAAAAGCCACCCCAAAAGTGTACACTTTTGGTTTTTATAGTGGGTAAAATTATCACCCAAAAGTGTAACGTGTATCCACTCAGCTACTAAGTCGAATATAGTGAACCTACACCAAATCCTAGCAGCTTTCTGAGAAGCTGGGCATCCGCGAGCCGGGAACACCAGCACGAGATACAATGTCCAAGGGAAAGGAGGGACCCTTAATGGGGACCCCTACCCTATAATGGGCTATATAATGGGTATATAATAGCTCTATTAAGGGTATATACCTAGGGGTCCTTGTTACGGGTCCCTCCTTCTACCCTTGGACAATGCAAGGCCCAGAAATTGATAATGACGACGAGTCCCAGTCGCTAGGTTTTGATCCCTGGGCTTCTGGGTCCTTCTAATCCGTATGTATGCATACACACATACACCTAGATACTTACATACATACGATAAAATACATACATATATACATGCAGATATACATACATACTTACTTACTTACATGCAGGCACGCATACATATATGCCCATGCATACATACATAAACACATACATACTTACATACATAAGCTGGGGTGTTCTTACTCTGCAATCCCTCCCCCGACACAGCGCGCGCTTGCCGACCCGAGCCTGAAGCCGACGACAGGTCCCGCAGGGAATTGAAGGAGCCTGGATCCCGCTGCAAAGTCGGGGCGTAAGATAGGGGCCTGAGTAGTTAACTACCTGGTTGCTGTTCGTTTTTGCTTTTTTTGTGTTGAGGGGGGGAGGGGGGGGAGAGGGGGGTCCTCATTAAGCTTACAGTATGGTACTCCCCAACAGCCTGTTTATTCTAAGTCCCGTATAAATTGACCAGAAGCTATACTGAGGGACCCAACGTAATTTTAATGTTGGTAATGATTTGGGCTTTCAAGAATAGCTTTGGGAACATGTGGGTGGTTGTCAAAATTATGGTCCCTTTTTGAATACCCTAAATATTAGGTGCCGTGCTATATTAGGGACCCAAAAGCGGACCCAACCACCCATGTGTGCTTCAAGAGCTCCCTTTCGTGTTGGTTTTCAGAAGGTTCTCTTGAGCATAAAAAGGAGCCTTTTCCACGTTGTGCGCACGAGCAATATTTGGACCTCCATCTTGGACTGATTGGGCTCCTTGCCCATCGAGGTTATAGAGCTCAAGGATTCGTATGTCAGGGTTTAGGGAGTTTAGAACAAGCTGTCGTGGTGCACATTGGGCGACTGTATAGGTGGAATCCTTCTTGCGGGGCTGAGCCTTCTCGGATGTAGGGTACGGGCTGTAAAAACATGCTGCTTCGAAGCACCCGTAATCAAGTGCACCTAGATACTCAAAAAATCCTGAAAGCTCATGACAGCCCTGAATCCTACGCCCTGTAAGCTCTGAAACCTAAACCCTAGACTCTAAACCGCAAATGTGGGATCTCAGGGTCTAGAGTGCTAGTGCTCAGGGTTTTCAAACTCTTCAGTAGTAGCAGCTCATTTTCTTGGAAGAGACACGGGCCCTGAGCCCGAAACTCTGACACCTAATCCCCAATATGGGGGTTTCCGAAAATGGGGGACCCTAACAGAATACCCTAAATAGAAGGATCCTTATTAAACAATATTATACGGACCCCAAAATAATGTACCCCTAGTTTTCGGAACATCCCATATCCCAACGCCTTGTGGCGAGAGCTGACCAGGCAGCTGCAACCCAGGCACCTCCAAACAACTCCTTCTCTGCAGATTCGAGGTTTCGGCAAATCCTACACTTTCCAAAACCGTACACCCTAAAACCTTTGGGTTGAGTCTAGCGCTCCATCAAAATAAGCCCACAAGGGCTAAGCCCGGGCACCAAACCCTAGGCCCTAAACCCTGAATAACCTACCTTTTTAGGGCTCCTTATTATGATTTCTTTTTACATAAGTCCTTAAGATGTAGGTTCTGGAGGGTTAAAGTAGGCCCTAAACCCTGAACTCTTCATCCCACACCCTGCCAGACCTTCTCCTTGCACGCGGAACTTGCCACAACCCAAAGGATCCAAAGTACCTACACAGCAGAATGTATACTAGGGTTCCTATTTTAGGACTGTGGTTTAGGGTGTAGGTGTATACTAGGGTTTCTACATTAGGACTAGGACTTACTGGTATGATGTAAAGAAGTATCCCCCCTAACGGTACCTTGGAGCCCATGCAAAAGCGACCAAAGCGCTCCCCCAGTCTTTCAGTACCCAGAAGCGTAGAGGTGCGTCTCTGTTTAGGGGTTTAGGGGTTTCAATAAACATCCTAAGTCTCTAAAGTCTAAGGCCCTCTAAACCTAAGCCCCAGAGCCCTTGATCTTAAAACCCTTAACCCTAATATGTTTACACAGAAACACATGATATATATATACCTAGGAGTTCTTATGTAGTTCCTTTTTGTGGTTCCCTGGATCTTTGTGGTTGCTACCATTTGTTTCTGGTTCCTACTTCAATAACTAATTCTTCGTTGTTCTTAAGATAAACGACGATGTTCTTGAGAATAAGAAATCACTTCTTCGAATTCTTGTAATATAGGATTTGTTCTTACAAATCAGAAACCAATTCTTGATATTCTTGAGAAAGGAAAAGTTGTTCTTAAGAAATTTCAATCCGGAATATGAGATCTTGAAGATAACCTATTTTGCATCATCATGCCATCATCTGTTGGTGACGGATTGAGCAAGCAGATTGTAATCATAAATTCTTGTCAGCATTCTTGCATGGCTCGAACATGGATTGCATGCTCTTGTCTTTACATGCTAGGCAGCAGCACCGAGCATCGAATCATACTATCATCAATCGATACCTGGTCTATCTATTGCACGGGCAGGCGATGAGCAATAATAACTTGAAGCAAGCATCAATGATTGACTGAGCCCCTTCTTGAATGGGTTGCCCCGATCTCAGCATGCAGCAGAACAAACATGTTGCCATTGGCCTTGATTGCTTGAGCCCATGAGCTGTGTTTGGCAGTTTCGTGCATGCTTGGACCATTTGGTGCTGGCATTTGCATGTTATATTAGTTGTTATTCCTGATGCCTGCAGCTTCTCAAGTTGCATGAGAGATCTTCGTTGCAATCCATGGTATATGGCTATATGATCTTTCATGATCCATTTGCGGTTTGTGTGCATTTCCTTGCTCGGGTAGGTAGGCGTCATTGACCTTCTGTAGCCATGGCGGAAGATCCGAAGCAGGTTTTGAAAAGACAGATGCAGAATATTATTGAGGCTAATGACGGAAATGTGGAGATCTGTAGTTACATGGCCCAAACAGTCCATATATGTGTGGTGTTGTTAGTACTCGCAGGCAGCATCGGTGGACGAGGAGCTGAAAGCTCGAACGCTTCACATTAAGATCTTCGTTATGTGGCCGCTGAGCGAGAAGGGCAAGCTCCGTAAGGCTTCCACAGATGCTATGAAACTCAACAAGGACATTAATGCATGATAAGGCTGTTTTGCATTATGTACAGACTTGCAAATATGTTGATGTAGACCCTTTGAAGATTCTGCTCCGCCACTTCGTGCCCAACTTCGCAAGCCATCCTCAAATCGCTCGCATTCCAGTGATTGCCCCGGTGCTGACGGTGGTAGCCAGAAAGTTCGGTGTGGCTTTGCTTAATCTATAGAAGACAGTTGCAATCTATTTTGTCATGGCCAAACTTTACACATTACCATGGTCTTCTATTAAGCAAGTCTGCATTGCACCGTGTTGGCACAGGTGGAGATCCTGGAGACTCAAATCAATCAGGATGCTCATGCCATCAAAAGCTTTCTGATCGCTCATAAGAGTCGCTCGTCTATAGGATTAGTGTTCCCAAGAAAGTACTGGAAGTATTGTTGTCGTCACAGTTGTATTTGCCTGAGGGCTCATGGAACGTTCGGATGTGCAGCGCGACCCCGACGTCCAGTTCCTGAGTGTCCTTGGTATTGCATATCACGTTTGAACATCGCAGCAACAACTTGGCATTGATGCAAGCCACAACTTAACACAACAAGCATCAATCATGCATGCAACTTGACACAACAAGCATCAATCATGCATGCAACCCAATACAACAAGCATCAATCATGCATGACTTGATTATTGAGAATCAACTGGCTTGCTTGTGCTTTGAGAATACATAAGGATTTGTATCGTGGTCGTCTTGGGGATGAAGGTGCTTTGGCGGTGTACCGACATGCTCATAGGCCAAATCATCGGAGGCCTGCGGGGCCAGAGGATGCTCCCGAGGAAGCTGAGCATGAGGGGGATGAAGAGGAGGAGGAGGATTGCCAGGAAGGAGAGGATGAAGAGGCTGCTCCTATCGAAGATGCTGGAGACGATATTACAGGCACTGAGCCTGAGGGGGATGCTGTGTATGAAGGGCCGGCACTCCCACCATGGATGGGAGTGGAGGCTATCTTTGACAATCCCCAGGAGGAGAGCGACTCAGACCTGGAGCCACCAGCATCTGCAATGGGCAGTGAAGATAGGTTTGGAGCTGAACTTCTGTCAGCTCCGTCGGTGGCATCCTTTGATCCGGATTCCCAAGACTTGACCTCAGGTGGGTGATTCGAGTATGAAAAAAGGGATGTAATTGACATGAGAGTTGTTGTTGGTTGCAAGCAAACATGCTAATGTGGCAGATGGCCCAGCCTCTGCCAAGAAGATCACTTGGACCGATGAGAGTTTCGATGATGTGGAGATCGTGTTTGCAACTCCAGCACCAGGCATTTGTGCTGCTGGACATGGTATCTTGTGAGAGCTGCTGTTTCTATACTACTGCTGGTCCTACCCCTTACAGTTTGTTGAATAGGCGCTGGAAGTGATGCTTACGGGTATCTGAAGCAGAAACTGGCGAAGTTGGTGAACACCGCCAAGCCCCTCGTCTTTGTATCAAGTCCCACCAGTCCCGTCGTCGTGTTGCAACTTGTGCTGCTTGTGCTGCTTGTGCTTGTCTGTACAGCTGTGTATATTTAGCTGCTATCTGTCATCGCAGGCAGCTGCCACGTGTTCAAGTCCATGCCAATCCCGGCCTCATGGATAATGTGGACACCCAGGTAGTGGAAGGTCAAGTTCTGGAGGATCCTCTGCTTCACGAATTTGTGGGTCCTTAGCTTTGCTTCAGGCAACAGACATCCTCTCGTTTATCTGGTCGATTGGCATATCATAACCTGTTGCGCGAACCTTATGATTGCATGTTGCTAAGGATGCGGCATCACGGCTACGATCGTCTGCTGGGAGTCGTGAGGATATTAGTGCGAGGTTGGCATTAAATCTTCTTGCCTGTGTGTGTTGCTCATGGGATCTGGTTGTTGCGCAGGACACAGCAATTGATGCCAGCAGTGGTGATGAGAAACACGGTTGCAACAACTGCCACTTGTGTATTTACACGACCAGTTGCTTCATGTCATGACACTGGTTGATTGTTTGTTTTTATCGGATTATTGCTATCTTTATATCTCTTTTATCATGAGACATCATGGTGTGTTGCATAAAATTTAGGTCGGACGCCACAACCAAGCAACTGGGTGACCATTTGAAAGAAGATCAGGAGCTTCCGATTCAGGAGCTTCCGATTGATGTGCCCCCAGAGACCCCTGCCCTCGTGCGTGCTCGCGCCGCAGAATGGAATCCGGAGGAGCTGCCCATCACCCCTCCCAAAGATCGGTTGCAGCCACCTGTGTCCTGGGGGGAGGTTGTGGAGTCGGATCGGCGATCCGTGAGCCTGGAGGTCCGGTCTGAGGATGGCTCAGATACGGAGTCTGCGAGCCCCGAGCCACTTCATCGCGGTGTAGGTGTTGAGGCATTCATGCGAGCCAATGGATTGCTTGATCATGAGCATGCAGACAATGGAGCAGACAAGCATGCAGCAACATGTGGGGATGAAGAGCAGGGTGGGCTTGGACATGATCCCGAGGAAATCAAGGGAGCAGGGGAGGAGCATGGACATGATCCCGAGGAAATCAAGGGAGCAGAGGAGCAAGAAGACAATCAGCAAACCCAGCACTATTCGCCTGAGCAGAACCCTGAAGGAATGGAGGAGGCTGAGAAGGACAGTGGAGACGACATTCCTCTGCTAACTCACGCGGCTCAGAATTCCCTTAGAAAGGCATCAGGCAGGAAGAAGAAGGACGAAGGATCGGCAGATGCAGTTGACCCCAAGCCGAAACCAACGGCGAAGTCCTCGGCTAAGGCCAAGGCTAAGGGTAAGGCCAAAGCGAAGGCTGCAGGGAAGAGCAAAGCAAACCCAAAGGCCAAGAGTGCAACAGGCAAGCCCGCAGAAGCACCGCAAGAGCAGAAGGACGAGGATGCTGATGATGGTCAGGATAAGGCCCCCCCAAAGAAGAAAGGGTGGCCTAAGGGTAAGGCAAAGGCAAAGGCCGCTCTGAAGCGACCCGCTGCGGCCAATGGGAGCATCAAGAGGAAGCACGACCCAGAGGAGGAGCAAGAGAAGGATCAGGAGACAGACGCCCCCATTCAGGAGAAGGAGGAGAAGGAGCATGATCCACAGGATTCCGATCAGTCCCAGGACATTGACAAGCCTGATCAGGCCCAGCAGCCGAAGCGAGTGAAAAAAGGAGAGTGCCTTGTCACCTCCGAGCAGAAGAAGCACCTCAAGTCGTCACTGGGAAATATTCGATGGAGCATGTGTGCATGTGCTTGTGTGCTTGACTTGCTTGTGCTTTTCTTGCAAAATTTGATGATCATGCAGGCTTATCGCTCACGGGCCTACCTATCGTGTCGAAGTGTATTGGACTTGTGCCGCCCCGAAATGTGGTGTGCGATGCAAAGAGTCGGGGAAGTCTATGTTTTGCTACACGTGGGCATCGTTCACGGTGCTGATCGAGCTTTGCAATGAGATGGTTGCTCGATTGAATATCTGCATGATATGGTCTATACTCATGTACTATCGTTGAAACTCTCGAAATGCTGCTGATCTAAGAAAGGTGCAGTTCTTCGAGAAGAATGGGAAGAATGTAAAATGGGCACAAGTGAATTACGAAGCAAACTCCGTCTTGATGAACCTGCGACGCAAGTACCGAGCCGAGCTGAAAGCCACGCCTCCTTTGGTGTAGATACCTGAGAAGCCAAGAGCCTTTTTCCAGGTTCGTGATTGCTTAGGAACAGGTCTGGAGGATTGGATCCGTCTCCCACTCTCCGGAGTGGGCTAGTGTGCTGTATGGTGGTATATATATGATGTATAGAAAAAAACCATGGGGTAGGTTGGGCTATGGAAAACCTTCCACATGTTGATCTTGTCTGAGTAGCAGCGACGATGGATCCTCGGGGTTGCCTCCTGGGCCTGCTTGCAGTTACAGCCGGAATTGCAAAGCAATTGCAAACGGAATCGTAGACATACGTGTGGCAGGAGCTGTCCGCTCCATTTTTGATGTGATTGCTGCCTGTTTAAACATCACACATGTCGGATGTTGCCTACTGTGTGGTGCCGTGGTCCTGAAGATTGGGACATCATCGTTATCCCAGCCCGCTGGAAGAAAAAATAATTGCAGCCTATTGTGCAGGCATATGTTGCAATCAACTTGCAAGCAAGCATCATGCCACAAGCTTGTTTGTTGTTGAGTGTTGCTGCTGATGCAAACACATTGCTGATCGAGGTGTCGGCGCCGATGCCCCGCGGCTGGAAACGACTGCAGCCAAGTGTCGGTGAAGCTGGCATGGTTGCCCTCGTGCATGAAGCTGGAGTTACCTGTTACCTTGGCTTGGGTAGATTGGCATGTGCATGCACTGCAAGTTGGACTGGAACAACTCTTGACTGCAGCCTTTTTGTTGTGCTTGATTGCAGCAGTGACACGGTTCAGGGGTTTCGAACATAATTCCGCCGTGCCAACTTCCGTCATAGGTTTGAAGCTATTTGCATCATTGGCTTCTGCTAGACTGCTAGATGCAAGATCTGCACAGACCCTCTTACGAACATGTTCAGCCGACGCAATGCATGGAACCTGCGGGTGCTTGTATGCAACCTCTACAGAGCTGGGGTTCCACGGGCAATTCGGCTATCTATCTATCCGATTGTCTATATAGAAGTGTTGGCATTGCTGTGGCTGCATGTCTTGTGATGTTACTGTATCGGTCTGTACTTTGCAATACAAGGCTGTGGTCGTTTGCTGCTTGCTCCTCTACTTCATCGAAGATATCCACCTAAGCCGTGCTTGCCGATTGAATTACAGTGTGCTCACAGTCTTGTGATTGTATAGCATGTCATGTCAATTGTCGGCTTGATTGCTTGTCTGAGGATTGGCGTGCTGTAGAGTTCTTTGCAGGCAAAGCAAATCTTACCATGAGTTTAAAGAAACTGTCGTTCAAAACGATTGCCCTGGACTACGAATACGCACCTGATCAGACATATTACGACCTCTTGACTCCAGCTGGCATGGCGCTCCCGGATAGCAACTGACAATGTTGTGTTGTGCATTGTATACATAATTCTATGTATAGATCTCCACATGAACAAGTTCGCAGTCAAGAATATCGAAGGTTAGCATTGGTTGCAGCCCTTCGTCTCCAAGCCGGAGGACTCGTGGTGCTGGCTCCTGTGTGCTCTTCCTTTTCGGATATGTGTGCCTCTCAATCGGGGCGATCTATAGTGTGTCCTTTAGGGGACACCTCGCTCCCTTGGGTGCGGACCGGCAACTTATTGGCCCACAGGTGCCATTCTCCGTCGGAGTCGGAGCATATATAATCGTCCTGAGCGACGCAGAGTTTGCTAGTATCTTCCATAAGCCAGCCGCTTCATGGGGTATGGGCAGGTGCATTCTTCTGTGCTACCTGGCCACGGCTTTGAACCTGTGCTTTATCCTTGAGCAGCCCGCAAGTGCCAAGTTTTCTTTCTTGCCACAATGGGAGCATTTCTGTCAAGAAGTGGCATGGGTAGCTGAGCTGAGACATACCGGTTGCGAGTTGAGAGCTACTTTGTATGGGGAATATTTATTTGGATGCCTGCCCTCTGAGATACTCAGGTTTACCGACAAACAATCAACATGAGGGCTTTCGGTGCTCCGAGTATGAAGAAGTCATGTCTCTGGTCTAACAGCAGATTGATCGGCGAGCTGGGTTCTGATACTGTGTCCAAGGCTGCTTGCTTTCGCAACAATGCACATGTTCTGCAGCTGTATGTTGCCATGATGCATGACACGCCGTTGCTGCATGTGGCATGTGCTATCAGCCCTGAGGAGATGCGAGACACAGCCCAATCCCTCGTCCGACGCTATGTTGATTCCACGGGAAAGACTCGGTACACTGGAGTGCAGAAAAAGCTGAAGAAGAGCCAGCTACGGCCTCAAAGACTGAATACCAACATGTGCAAGCACGAACACCTTGGTTGCTTGTCAACAACATCCTTGGCCTTGTGTGGCATGTGTGCTGTCTTGCCAAGGATGTACACCCGTGCCTTTGGGTACCGTATCGGTGCTTTGTTGCCGAAGCTATCTTCACATATCACGGGGCTGCGTTCACCAAAGGAGCTCTGAGCTGCAAGTTGGCTTGATCTGTGTCTTGTCACATGTAACCAAGCTTTGGTACTTCATTCTGATAATCATGCCAATGAAATATATGTCAGTGCCCCAGGAAGTTGGGTCTGAGTCGGTCATGAATCTTCTGACCAAGATTCAGCAAGACCAGCAGCTCTGGGAGGAAGCCGGTATGCCTGAGGTGATCGCTTATCTTCGAGGTTGTAAGAGCTTGGTCATGCCAATGGTGTTCAAACAAGCTCTGAACCTGTGATCTAATGTATAGAAGACTCCTGCAATAATTCATTAGGTCCGCATGCCCAATTCATGTGCTAGAAGCATGAACTGCTGAAGCTGCTGTCGGCTGAACAAACACATCTTGCTTGGACTTGTGATTGTGTTGGAAGCACAACTTGATGACTTGATAGCTTGCACATGCATGAGTTGCTGCCAACACCAACACTATAGTGAGCTCCAAAGCAGTCGTTTTAAGAGAACACGCAAACATGCGTTGGAAATAGTTGGAACCGATGGTTGAAAACCAAAACACCACCCAAACCGCCCCGAAACCAAAAAAGTATCCCGGAACCCCCGCGCAATCTCGCGCAAGGTTGCGCAAGAAAACCAGTTCTCTGCGCAAGAAAACCAGTTCTTGGCGCAATCACGCGCAATCTGGAAATTCTTGAAATTTTCAATACTTTTTTAATGGTTTTTGCTGGTGACGGTACCCACGTGCAAGAAAACCAATAATAAACGGTTTTCCAACCAATGCCTTGGATCTGTTTTACTCTAACCAGCCACATGCACAACGCAAACAGTTGGAAAACCAAAACTACCATGGTCTCCACCTATCTCTGCTGTACAAAAGCACAAAGTCTCATGTTGGAAAACCAAAAACAATGAGTGATCCTGGAAAGCTTTTAAAACCTTGCGCACCCTTCGGGAGTGCTTGGAATAAGCCGATAACGCTTATTTCGATGCCTTCGGCCAGATCCGAGCTAGTTAGAAAATCTTGTTGGAAATCTATTGTGCCTAGCTTTTAAAACCTTGCGCACCCTTCGGGAGTGCTTGGAATAAGCCGATAACGCTTATTTCGATGCCTTCGGCCAGATCCGAGCTAGTTAGAAAATCTTGTTGGAAATCTATTGTGCTTCTATAGGCACAAGGGTTTCCGCAGGTATGGGTTGCGCCCCACCACCCACCACCCACCCTTCACCCCCCACCCCACCACCCACCCCTCAATCCCTCCCCCCCAACCCCCCCTCCCTTTCCCACACCACCCCAACCCCCCAACCCCCCTTCACCCCTTCCCCACACCACCCCCCAAGCCCCCCCCAACCCCCCCCCGCTTCCCCACAGCCACCACCCACTGACTTTGTCCTTGGCTATCTTGCTTTTGCTGCACATGCATGTTATGTCCCATGTGTTCTCAGTCTCAAGCAGAATATGCCAGTGCATCCATTCCGTTGTCATGCCACACAATTGCTGCCAGGTACCACTGCCGAAGACGAGGTCGAGAAACGCCGCCGACTAGCAGGTGATACCTCCCCTCCTTTGCTTGCTCAGGGCGGTTGCATGTTGACTTGCATGGTGCTGTTGCTAGTGTGCTGGCATGACATGCAGTGTATGCTTTGGTGCTCTTGTGCATGCTAAAACTCAATCCAAGAGACATTTTGGGTCCGAGTTATGAGTGAGGGACCCTCGAAGCTGTGGTCGTGCAGCTCTTTGATTGCTGGCCAAGCAGCCATGGAAGGCCAGCGGCAGCCGGCATCGGCTGTGCCACCGGTGGCAGTCACCTTGCATGATAGCAATCATGATGTAGCCCAGTTGCTTTCTTGCTGTTCCTGATGGCATTGCAAATATATCCCTAGAATACTTGTCATGTGTTAAACACAAGCAAAGGTGAAGCAGGAGACGGATGATGACGACTTCTCGCCCACTACGCTGGCGATGATCGCTACACTGGATGATTCTGAGGAATCAAGGGACCTGGTGGAACAGCTCAGGGCTGCCCGCTGCTTGGCTGCATCGGTGTCGTGCTTCCGTGAGCTAGGATATTCTTGTTGCTTGCATGTTCGAACTTGCCTTGTGCTCCTTGCATGGCCCTCGCATGTTGATGTGATGCTTTGAACACATATCTTCGACCAACATCCTAGGCAAGCAGACAAAGGCCTTGGAGGCAGAGGTGAAAAAGGAGGCCGAGACTCCAGACGGGCCTGGGGAAAGGCCTCCGTTCCCGCCCGACCCTCCTCGGCTCACTCCAAAGGAGCCTTCCTACCCCCCTCCGGGCTACGTGAAGCCACAGGTGCACCCTGCCATGCCAAGTGTGCCTCAGCCAAAGACCCCTCCCACTGCCATGCCGACTGTGCCCCAGCCAAAGACCCCTCCGGGTGACTCGGTTGACAAGGACTTGTTGCGGCAGCAAGAAATGCTAGCAAAGCATGTGCATGACACTGCAGTGCACGAGCAAGCACAGCAGATGCAGGCCCGGATGCCATGGGGGTCCATGCAGCAGCAAGCATGGCTGCAGCAGCAGCACGACATCATGAAGCAGCAGCAGACGAACTTCTTGATCCAGCAAGAGCAGCAACGCATGGACTTCTTGTTGGAGCAGCAGAAGCAGTTTGACTTGCAGCACCAAGCTGTGTTGCTTCAGCAGCAGCAGATGGGAGGTGGAGGAGCTGGCGGAAGTGCAGGAGCTTCTGCAGCCTCTTTTGCGGGCCTGGGAGGCCCCATGCAGGAGGCGATGAACATCCAGGAGGAGACTCGCAGGGCCTTCCTCGTGGAGCAGGAGAAGCAGCTGCGAGAGCAGCGCAGGAAGGAGAAGGAGGAGGAGGAACGAGCTCAGAAGATCCTGGAGCAGCAGAGGCTTGCGGAGGAGCAGAAAAGGATACAGGACGAGGCTGACCGAGCCCTGGAAGAGGAGAGGCTGCAGATCGAGGAGGAGGAGCAGAGGCGCCGTGCTTCCGAGAGTGAGGCATTGGCCAGAGAGCTTTACGAGCTGGAGGCCAGAGCGGAGAGGCTGAGGAACAAGATGGTGGCCGAGTCCAGCCAAAGCAAGGCTCCGCCAGTGGGATCGACTCGCCTCTTCGTCATCCCCAGCAACTGGCCAAAAGAGGTTCCGTTGCCTCCCATACCTCCGCCAGTTCCGGCAGTGACACCGACCCCGATCACGCCACCGCCTCCTCTGAGCAGGTCGCGATCCCCAAAGGCCGGCGGTGGCCTTGCAGACAAGGTTCGCAGGGTGAGCGAGGGTGAGGCCGCCAAGGACTACCTGCGCCAACAGATGGCGCTTTTGCAGCAGCAGCGGCAGCAGCAGGGCGAGGAGCCTGACTCGAAGCGGCAGAAGGTCCAGACAAAGGCTATGCCAAAGATCAAGGCTGCTCCCACTGCTCCCACGCCGAAGACCCCGGGGAGCCCCGCACCAGCTGTGGGCGTGTGACTCGGCTTGCACGCAGACTCCTTACATGTTCTTGATGTTGCTGGTGATTGCTTGTGTAACTTGCTTTTGGTTCGTGCATGCAGGAAAGCCAGTGAGCAAGCATACAACAGCACGACACACCCCACCGAATGGCACTTCCTCAACCGCCTCGTGAAGAGCAAAAAGGGAACCCTCGATGAGATCACGAAAGCATGGGAAGATGGACAGTGCTTGCTTGCTTGCTTGTGTGTGTGTGTTTGGGTGTGTGTTTGTGCGCTGGAAGCATGAACTTCTGGGTGCCTTGCTTTTGAAGCATGTACATGCATGAACATGCAGGAGGGATAAAGCGTGCTCGACTTCTACGAGACTTTGTGGTAAAGGTTTTCAGTCCGCAAGATGACCACTCCGTCAACAAGGGCCGTTTGGAGGCGCTCATAAGACTCAGGCAGACCACGAAAGAGTGGAAGAAGAACACTCAGGGGTTTGAGTGGTGCACGGTGGCCGACATGGAGGCCAAGGGCTGGCCCAAGAGCCTCGTACTGTATTAAATGTGAGCCTCAATTGTTGGTGACCGTATCTCGCTTATGTTCAGAATGTTTTGTACCCAAGGGAAAAAATAGAAGGGGCCAAGAAGTTCTGTTCCGCGAAGAAGCTCTTCAAGACTTGCCCGTACACGGGCGAATACAAATTTCTTGTGCTCGTCTCGGATACAGTGCAGAAGCTCGGCTACAAAATCGTCTCCTCTTTCATCTCGTTTGCTTATAGTATTATGAACAAGCCTTAGTGGATCCTCCTCTGGACACCAGGCAGGGACAGGAAAAATTGCGGGAGCTCGAGGAGCTCATGGAAGAGGCAGGCTTCTTCAACGACAAGTTCCAGCTCGGATGCGGCGATTCCTTTGAAATCAGCGATGATGAAACGGTTCCGGATTCGAAAGCTGCGGCTGAGGGGAAAAATGGAAGGAAAGGGGGTAAGGGGCCGAAGGCAAGCGGCCTGCCCATGATCGTGGAAGGAGAAAAGGATGTGGTGGGCTGCATCGGAAAATATAAAAAAGCGCTGCTGAACAAACGAACCGTGCTCAAAGAGGTCAAAGACAAATTGACGGAGGAAAAGTGCACTACACACCAGCCTCTTGTCACACAGCACATCAACATTGTCTTGGTCGTGTTTGTACACCTGCTGATTGTCTTGCTTCTGTTGCATGCTGTGGTGCCTCAAACCGAGGGATGATTTGACGGCTTGTGAAAGGACATTGGGTGCAATTGGCTGCAAGTTTACGACATGATGTGTTCATCTCATGCTTGTGCTTGGTGTGTGTTTGTGTGTCAATACAACAAGTTCGTGCTTCAAACTTGGTCGTGCAAATCGATAAGCACCTATCGCTTCCAAGGTGATCTGAATGGCCTCTACAAAAGGCTGTGCGACCTCGAGCTCACGACTGTGCTACTTGAGACAAACTTATAGATTCTTGATGTACTCGGGTCGAGTGACGGCTTGAAGCACACGATGCTGATTAAGGGAGCCGAAGCATTTTACCGACATCACGAAAGAGATCCGTGATACGCTATGGGCTGAGTTTCCGGTATTTAGTGGCTGTGCCTCTTTGCAAGCTTAGACTTGTGGTTGCCAAGCGAAAAAATAAGGATTACGATGTTTGGCAACAATGTTGCCTCCCTCAAGACGCTGGCCAGCATCACACATTCATGCATGGTCTCATGTGACGACATGTATTACTTTGTCTTCAAACCATGTTTGCAGCTAAGGAGCCATGTGGCTCCAAAGCCCAAACGGGCGGCGAAGCCTGCAGCGGCCAAGGAGGAGGAATGAGAGCCGGAGCCGTGGTATGGCAATGGGTTCTGATGTTGAAAAGCCTTGCAGCTAGGGCCTAGGGTTGCTTAAATAGGGCCTAGGGTTGCTTAAATAACATGCAACAAGCTTCTTGTTGGGCCTTGCCTTGCCATGTTTTGCTCACCTCTGTGCACTGTGTTAGTGTGCCAGCATGGACTTGGGACATAATTGTATGTAATATTGCATTCTTGGATGGCTAACATACAGCTGGGATGATGAGTCTATGCAGGCAGCCAGGACACAGTTGGAATACGTGCAGCGCATGCAGTTGCTCCTCGGGGATTGTTTTAAGGACGGGCTCAAAGCCATTAGGCAAAATATTCGATATTCGAGAGTACTGGTACTTAGACTTAGGACTTAGACAGTGACATGGAGCATCTGCATGGGCATGTACGGTCTAGGGGGACTGCGGCCCGAGTTCCACAGCGGCTGCTTGTCAAAAAGAACGCATTGCCCTTGCATGGTCTGAAGTGCTTGATCATTAGGCTTGTATTTATCCTTACCCTCCCGGCCTTGCGCAGGTGATGCTGCCGTGACCAATGTGCTCATGACCTACGTGGCCCCATGGCATGATATGTTTGCATGGCAACACGGTCACAACGTGCAGGGCAACACCAGCAGCAACAAAAGCAACAACAGCATCAGCAACATAAGCAACATCAACGAAGACGACGACACTTATAAACGACCGCCGCCGCCCCTGCCACCTCTCCTACCGCGACCGCCACCGTTACAACCGCCGCCGCCCCTGCCACCCCTACCACTGCAACCCCCACCATTACAACAACAACAACAACAACAACAACAACAACAACAATAACCACAACCACAACCACAACCACAAGCACAACCACAACGGCAACAACAGCAATGATAAGAATATCAATAATTTGCAATAACTTGTCGATATCGACACCAATAGCAGCCACAGGAACAGCTGACAACATGAGCAACGACATGCACGCATGCAGCCAAGCAAGCTTGTGTCCTGGTTGTGCATGGCTTGTCCTTGTGCCTTGCTTGTTATATTCACGACATGCAAAGGATGGGACTGCCAGCAGTGCTAGCTCTCATGCTCGCACTACAGCCGAAACAATGTTGCCTGGGCATCATGGACAAGATATTCTGGTCAAATTGGCTGAGTCCAAGACAAGCAAGAACAAGGCCCGCAACTTCAATAATGCTGTGACCAAGCGTGGCTTTGCTCTCCGTATTCCAATATCTCACGTCAAAGTGTTGGCTCCTGATGGGAATGGTATGGTCAATCATCCTATTCTATGCATACAAGATACGGCCAAAGAGATTTTCCGCAGCTACGAGGATAAGCTTTTTGCAGGTCGATCGGTGCCAGCAGCACAGGGGCTTTTTCTGAGATTCTGGAGGACCTTTCGTCAAGTTCAGCCCAATAGCAAAGTCTTCCAAATCCATTCCCAAGATGAACTACAGTTTTGTATCCCTTGCAAGATTCATATGGATGAGGGCACTGGGGTACGGAAGAGTGCAGTTCTCCAGTGCTCTTGGGGACCCGTCCTCGCATCTGGTGCTGCTAGTTGGCTCCGATATTTTTTTTGGACTGCCATGGGTCACGAATCGTACCGGCAGCATAATATGGGTTGGGAATGGGGCAACGAAGTATTGGACTCATTGACGGAGGAGTTGGCAAAGCAAGCAACATCGGCCATGGAGACTGGTATCGCCACAAAGCATGGAACTTTTTTCTTGTGCTTTATCAGTCTGGAAGGTGATCTCCCTGCTCAGGCAAAGGTTTTTCATTGCGTGCGAAATTTCTTGCGTGTTCCGAACCCCATGTGTCCATGGTGCTCGGCCGATGGAGATACGATCCCATTCACTGACGTTCGTGCTGGAGCTTCTTGGAGGGCCACAGTGGGTCAGCACGTCCCATGGTCCGTCGAGCCGCCATTGGCTGCTTTAACCAGGAACGGTGAGGCGTCCTTTTTGGCGCAAGATATTTTTCACGTCGTGAATTTGGGAATTGGTCGTACGTTCTTTGCTTCAGCACTTTGTTTCTTGATTCACCTGGGTCATTTTATTCCCACAGACCAGGCTCTCGGGCGAAGCATTCCTGTGAGGATAGATGAAGCCTATAATGATTTCAAGCACTTTTGCAAGCATGTCATGAAAATGACACCCATGGTTAAGCACTGGACGAGAGAGAATCTCGGTTGGAAAGGCCCGGATACCATGCCATCCACAAGTTTCAAAGCTTCGGACACATATTTGATGCTATCGTGGCTTGTGGACTATTTGCAACGACCTTTTGAACCCAACAACTACATCAAGAACATGTTTGCTTGTGCTCACAGTGTCTTGCTCATGCCATGAGATGCTTGTTGGATTGCTTGCCATGTTGCTAATGTTGTGCATGTAAGCAGACTGAAGCATACAAGTTGTCCATGTTCAAAGCAACTCAGGCCTCGATGAGTTCATGCGGATATGTACCAAAGCCGACCGGGTTTTTATGACCCCTACTGAAGCACGAGGTGCGGCAGAAGCTTTGGACCGATTTCTGATCAAATACATTCGGCTCGCATTCGATGCCAACAACGACAGGCTGGTATTCTTCAATATCACCCCCAAGGCTCACTATTTGGATCATGTCCGTTTGGAACTAAGGAAACAATTGTCAAGCCAGCAGCGTATCTTGAATCCGATGGCATTCTCTACCGCCATGGCCGAGGATTATGTTGGCAGGGCTTCTGTTATTTCGAGGACGACGCATCAGATAGCTATGCCGCTGCGCACGGCGCAGAAGTGGTTGATTGACACCAGACTTCGGTGGCGGGGTGAGCGATAAAAAACTGAACGAGTGTGGTTGATTGCGGCACAGCAAACATGTCAGCAGCATCAGCACATGAACATCATCTGCTCATCAGTTCTTATAATTTGATATCATTCTGATATGATATTCTTGACTTTCTTACATTTTCTTGATGATATATTGAAGTTTCTTGAAACATGGAAAACCTGTTCTTGAACTCCCAAAATCCTCGAACCAGAAAGATATGGTTTCCCAACCGAAACCACAAAAAGGAACTACACAGGAACCTCTAGGTATGTATATATATATATGTATATACATCTATGCGTTTGTATGTGTATATATATATATGTATATTGATATTGTATGTATGTATGTATGTATGTATGTAGCCTCCAGCCGCGAGGACATCTCCGAGTCAGTCCGATCCCTTGGACCCCCGCGCGGGGACGCGTGGGAACCGGCGGTCCTGGCTTTGGGGGCTACTTTTCAAGGAGAGAATAGGGTTTACTTAAACCCCAAAGCAGGTAAAATAATGGCCCAATACATATAGAAGGCTATTATTCTACATGCTTTTGGGGTCCAGGTAGGGCTTATAGAGTTTCTTTTAAGAAAATAGAAGGCTCCTTGAAGGGATGTTTTAAGGGTACCTTTAAGGGGCTTGGGTTTGTCTCGGGGCGGTCTAGGGCTATAGGGCCCAACGGGTTCAGGGTGTATGGTTTAGGGTCTAGCGATCAGGGGCTTAGGGTTTTGAGCTCTTAGGCTTTTGGGGTTCTTCGAAGGGGTTTAGGATTTAGGATTCCAGGGTTTCCTGCAAGGGTCTTGATGTTTGGGGGTTCCTTCTAGGGTTCGCACAAGCCAAGGTGATTAAGCAGTTTGGGCTTCTGGGGCTTAAGATCTGGGGTGTGACGGTGTGAAGGTTAAGCAACAGAGAGCCATTATCTAGGAACAAGATTCAGAAACCTTGGGTCTTTATTAGGGTTATAGGGCGTACTATATTAGGGCCCCCTATTTCCGGAAATCACCAGATGGGTTTAGGGTTTATAGGGGTTCTGGGTTGACGCCATCGCATTTGCGGCCACACTTGGCTGCATGCCGTTCGCGGTGGCAATTTCATCTGAAGCCCTTCCGCTTAGGGCAAGAGTGCATCGGCAAGCCTGGCGCAAGGCTTGGATGATGGCGTTGTGCTGGGAAAGATCCGGCACTGGATCGGGATGGGCCTGGCCCTCCTCTCCTTCTTCCTCTGATAAAAGGAAGGAGTTCAAATCAGGTATGTCTCCAGGGATGTCTCCGGCGTCCACTTCCGTGGCTGCGAAGTCTTTGAAGGCTGGAGCCGCAGAGGGGCCTTCGGAGAGTGTAAACCCAAAGCCCCACAGCCTGACGCCCGAAAGCTAGAGCCAAGAAGCCTCGAAGCCCCAAAGTATTTACTTGAATCTTCAATAATGTAGGAACCTGATTAAGAGACCCTGGGCCTATAACGCCTATCCGGCCTCTAGGGGCACTGTGTCAGCTAGCACTCCACCCCTCAATCTTTAGTACATCGAAGCGTAACTGCAACAGAAAACAGTTCAACTGCACCTAATATAGGGGCCTTCACAGTTAGAATAGGGTTTTGGTGCCCATTTATGCTATAACTATAAGGATCCCCCCAAAAAAAACATATATATATATATAAGGTAATTATGAAGGCCCCTAGATTAACAGGTTCCGAGGTTCAAACAAGACTTCTTTAAAAGCCCCTAAGGCAGCTCCTAAACCCCAAACCCCCCTCAACTGCCGACCCCAAGCTCTCCAAGTCCTGGCAGTTGTCGGACCAGCACCTGCCCAGCATTAGAACGGAACCGGGGATCTCGGGATTGGTTGGTTTAGAGTTTAGGGCTTGAGGTTCGGGGTTTAGGGCTTTGGATTCGGAGATTTTCTATTCTCACTTACAAGTGGCTAAGGTAGGGTGTTGGGTGCCAGACTTGTTGGAGTTGGGGTTTGGGATCTGGAGCTTCAAAGTATCAGGGGTTAGGGGTTCAGGGTTTAGGGGGGTTAGGGGTTTGGGATGCTTCGGCGCTTTTGAGTTTGGCTTAAGGGCTTCGGGTCAAGACAAAAAAAGCCACATCCAAGAGATGCCAACAATACGATGGGAGCTTTCGTAGTTTTCTAGCCAGGTGCTATTGAAAGGTCTTTTGAGAGGCTTCACATGGCTGGGTGCTGTTTAGAGATTATACATATTGTTTTTAAGGTGGTGCATTTCAGGGTTTCCGAAAACAAGTGACCTTAATATAGTACCCTAAAAAGTAGGATCCTTATTGTAAGGACCCCAAATAAGGTACCCCTAATTTTCGGAAGCTCCCATTTTAGGGTTTGGGGTTGAGGTTCAACTTGAACGTTCAACGAAACCCCACTTTCGCTCAACTCTGAGCTCGACTGCTAGCTTCCAGGGTTTAGGGTTAGGTGCTGCCCCCCATACAGTAAGAGTCTATAATGGAGCTACTTTAAGGTCCTAAAATATTTACATTCTGAATATTACTCAACTCCGTACCCAAGTTTAGGGTGTATCTGAACCCTATAATGCGTACCCGTTCAGGGCTCATTATTGTCATGTTCTTGCACAAGCCCTTCAAAAGGTAGATTCGGGGGGCTTAAAGTAAGGTTTGCTGTTTTCATAGCTTCAATATGAAGGAGCCTCTCGCAACAGGTACATTTACTTGGATGTTTGGAAAGCGGCTCCGAATCCCAAAAACCCTAAACCTGACAGAGGGAGGCCGATGCAAAGAGCAGTTCGTATCAGGTTTAGTGGGTTGTGGATAAGAGCCTCGGGAAAAGCAAGTACACACATGTCCCAAAGTGCCACCGTAGCGTCTAGCCGTGAAGCCCAAACCCTGAAATCCTAAGTCCAGAGTGCCAAATCCCTAAACCCTCGACCCTCCCTAAACCCTAAACCATTGAACTAAACCCTCTGCAATGTGACGTGGACAGCATCACTGCCTACTAAACCTTCAAAGGTCTCTAGAGCGATTTAGAGAGCCGTAGAGATATTTAAGATGAAGTGGGGCAGGTCTGAACGCGGTCACTCCCCTGAATTAAAGCCCTCAAACCCGAATTTAAACCTGAAATCCTTACGACCCATAAAGTCCAAAAACTTTAAACCCTCACAAACCCTAACTAAACCTTAAACCCTTTATTTCAAGCCCTGAAGGCCCGAAGCCGCAGGGATGCCCAGAAGTCCAGAGGCCCCCCAAAAGAGCTAGGGACTTATAGGAAGGAGCCCTTAAAGGGACCCCAAACCCTTAGTGGAACCCTTAAAGAAACCCTACATTCTACTGTATCGGTACTTTGGACCCTTTGGGAGAGCGAAGCCTGTCCAGCCGGTCACCCCCAGCTCTGTCAGCTGCTCCTGCGCACACCCCCAACAATCCAAGGGTAAAAGGAGGGACCCTTAATAAGGACCCCTAGGTATGTACCCTTCATATCGCTATTTTGTACCCATCTATATAGCCCATTGTAGGGTAGGGGTCCCCATTAAGGGTCCCTCCTTTTCCCCTTTGAAAAAAGGAGCCGAGAGGCTTCTACTAAGGGCTCCATTTACGAGTTCCTATAAGGATTTAGGGTTTAAACGGTTTAGGATTTAGGGTTCCAAACAGCGGCTCCTTTAAGGGCTCCG
Organism: Symbiodinium sp. CCMP2592; assembly: GCA_905221615.1. Taxonomy (NCBI): domain Eukaryota; class Dinophyceae; order Suessiales; family Symbiodiniaceae; genus Symbiodinium; species Symbiodinium sp. CCMP2592. Next base: position 170,145 of record CAJNDT010003513.1, read on the forward strand.
TTCAGGAGAGGGTTTGGGGTCTAGGGTCCAGGTTTTTGGCTTTCGGGTTTAGGATTTGGGGTTGAGGGCTACCTCTAAACCCTACGGGAATCGGCGCATCTGAGATTATACAGATAGGGTTACACTACAGATGGTTTCGAATGCTTCCAGCTTCTGCCTGCTCCTCAACCTTTGGAGGGCTTGGGACACCATCCCAGAACGGCCAAAGTCTCTAAGCTTTTGTGGTGCATTTTAAAGGCTCTCTAGGGGCCTTGTAGTATGACTATAATAAGGAGCCCCTATATAAGGCTTAAGAATAATACTGGTAATTCTTTGGGCAATTTCGTTTAGGGCCCCAAAAATGCAAATAAGCAAAAATAAGGTTGGGGCTATACCATATAACGCCCCTTAAAAGGAAGCCCAATAAGGTAGGGATATCCCCATAAAAAGCTTATGCTTCTGTGCTTTTTGGGGGTCCCTGATTCTTACTTGCTCTCGATCCTCCAAAAACCGGGGCCAGTGAATGCGAAAGCAATTGTGGCATGGAGATCTCCGAGGCTTCATATTACGATACCATAATATATTACAGTGTATTACTGTATTGCATTCATGAGGTGATTTTGTAGGATCTTATCGGGCTTTGGGTGTAGGGCTTTTTCGAGATTTGTCGGGGCTGTGGGGCTATGATAGCTTTAGGACGCTCCTGAAATGGGGCCGCATACTCGTCGGTGCTGTTCGTCTGCTTGAGCACGTCCGCACAACTGGCAGTGCGGGGGTCTTCTGGTGATGTCCAGGGTTTAGGGTTTAGAGTTTAGGGTTTCTTAGGGGGTGCCGGGGTTAGGGTCTAGGCCTCACGGCTGGAGGCTCACTTCTTGGGGAGTGCGATTCGGACCCCTTCATAGGTGCAGGGATAATGGTGACGGGACAACGAGTGATGAGAACATGCTCTTGCTGATGACGACGACTTGACTGGCAATCATAAGTGCTTCCTGATCGATGTTACTCTGGGTAGTATCTTGCATACGTATCTTCCGAACAGGGCTTTCGGGTACGTGTTAAGTGTTTTTGTCAACTCGACGCAATAAAGACTATCTGAAGAATGGCACTGTGCCATTCGGCCGCAAGCTAAATTAGAAGATCCGACATAGCATAGAAATGCAGATGCAGATGCTGAGGCAAAGGACGACATGAAGATCCAAAACATGTCCTGAATTAGCCCAAACCCTGGCCCAAGATTGTCCTGAAAACTCAGGCGCAACCTTCAGTAACTTCAGTAGCTCTATTTTAGACTGCAGTCTCGGAACCCTGAGAAGTAGCGTTTGTGGCGTAGGCACGTTAAACCGTTTGTGGCGTAGGCACGTTAAACGGTCTTCTGGACTTATATATATATATATATATATATAGAGAGAGAGAGAGAGAGAGAGAGAGAGAGAGAGAGAGAGAGAGCGAGAGAGAGGCTGCAGAGACTTTGAGCGAGAAAGCTCAACCCAAAACTCTAAACCTCAAACCCCTGAACAGCTAAACCCAAACCCCTTTAAACCCTAAACGATAAATGCTAAACCCTATATAAACCTAATAAACCTTCATAAACCCCTAAAACAAACTTGTTAAACTTTTAAACCCTACCTATACTCTCCATTGTAGTTCCTCTGTTCGGTTTAACCAATTTTATACTAAGGATCCTAAAAGGTAACCATGCCGAACATGTTGATAAGCTGCTCGGAGCTTCTGTCGCCATTGATGACAATCAGGACGTCTCCTGTCGGAAGGAGGCCAATCTGATCGGGCGCCTCCCTTGCAGCTTTCACAGCGCCCCAGACCTTCTTGAAGTGGATCTTCGCGATGGGCCCGTGCCGGATGTGGGCACTGGTCATTGCTTCGCCCCAGCTGTTGCTGTCGAAGTAGATGACGTAGTTCCCTGCAGAAGAACCCCTCATCCTGCCCAACGGGGAGCTCGTGATCGCTTCCGCCAGCCCCAAAAGGAACTACAATGGAGACTATAGGTAAGCCCTGCCCTAAACCGAACCTTGTAGAGAGGATTGTAGGCCCTTGATAGACCGTATACAAACCCTCTCAGACAATTAGGTGCACAAGCTCAGACGTCGGGAACTTGAAGTAGTGTGAGATAGGTAAACCCTAGCCCTCAAAACAGCGAGGCCTCTGCAAGAGATCGAGGAGGAAGTCGGAAGCGCGAAGCCAATCCTGGGAGAGATAGATCCGCGATCCTATGCTGAACTTAGAACCCTAGCAAAAATTACAATTTTAGCTTTTTCTTAGGGATTATAATATCAAAAAATTAAAAAAACATTTCTAAGTACCCCTAAGATCAGAGTTTCGGTTTAGGGTTTAGAGAGTAGGGTTTTAGGGTGTAGGGTTACTAGGGTTTTAGGGTTTAGGGTGTAGGGTTTAGGGTTCTAGGGTGTAGGGTTTTAGGGTTGAGGGTTTAGGGTGTAGGGTTTTAGGGTTTAGGGTTTAGGCTGCCGATTCTGTCTCTTCTTCTGCCGCCGTCTCCGCTACACCTGCCACCACTAATTGCTGCTCACTATCGCTGCGACTACCACGACAGCTAAGCTTTTCTATGCTTATATGTTGGGTTGCAACCAATGCGTCCAGGAGCACAAGAAGACAACCACATCAGTGCTGAACATACCGAACTGGGTAAACAAATGGGTCCTTAATAGCAATAGAGCATGGCTTTCGGATGCATTATACAGTATAGCATCGTATAAGTACATACGGACCATCATAAGAAAAAAACACTACAAGGCCCCCGCCAGCACACTAGCGTTAGAAAGATTCTATTCTGCTGGCAAGAATGATGAATAACATCTTTGTGCAGCATTGCAGCCGGCATTACTGACGACCAGCATTCTGATCTTCCCGCAACTTAACACAGGAGCTACAGAACTCAGGGTTTACACTTCATGGTCTATCTATCAGCCCAGGGTACCCTTAAACCCTAAACCCTACACCCCAAAACCCTAAACCCTGAACCGTCTGAAGAACTTACTGCTTTAGAAATCTCTGCAAGTATAGAAACTCCCCGAAGCAGGCTCGGGTTGTTCAACGCTGTGGGACGGGTCACTCCTGAAAATAGGGACTCGACGACCTGGGGGTTCGGTGAAAGAACAAGGTGTTACATGCATCACCTGTAGTCGAAAAGACCTACCTTTTCATTCAGAAACTATATACAGAAATCATAATAAGGAGCCCAAAGACGGTAGGTCTTTTTGGCTACAAGCAGGCTATTAACTAGTGTTCAAGCCTGGCTAAGGTACCTGCTGCTCACAAACCGCAGATATCCCAACAAATCAATACCTAGAGGGTCATACCCTGCCCCTTTTTTAGGGTACCTAATTCAATGGTGAGGATCTCTTTTATCGAAAAGTAGGTACCTTAAAAAAGGGGTGGGGTATGAGCCTATAGGTATGCGGGAAGCGCCATCCCTGAACCTCTTTTAGGTAGTAGTATTAGGGACACCCCTTAAAGGGTACCCCTTTTGAAGCCTACTTCTGGCTCTCTTAAACGGGGCCTTATTGAGAGGGGGCCTTATTGAGAGGGTCTATGTCCCCAAGGGTCCCCCGAATCCTAACTCCCATCTTTGCCAGGGCACCACGTGGGCCTGCTGCGACAAGACCAGGCAGTTGACCTCGCACCGTTCTCTTTTGGGGGGGTCCTTCAATATGTTGGTTGCATACGTTTTCGGGAGGAAACTATCTGAATATCTGAAAGTACACGAAACCCTTTGTGCTGCTATATACTATAAACCCAAGACCACATCGGGACAAGACAAAGAAATGCTACGAGGAACCATTCAGACCCCCAAATAGGGGACCCTAATATAGTACCCCCAGTAGTAGGATCCTTATTATAAGGAGCCCAAAATGAGGTACCCCCCCCCAATTTTCGGAAACTACCACACCAAAGACCTGAACCCGTGTTTTGGGAGTCGTGGAATTGTCAGAGTCGCGCTGCGCGGGCGGTGTCGGCAGAGCTCTTTGAACCCCAGACCTTCCAAAATCCCTTAATTAAGGAATATACCTTAAATCATATTAGGGATCCTATTATAATTTAAGGTATATTCCTTAATTCGCCTCGGCCCCGGCCGAAGCGGTCAGAGGTTCCTATTCAGATTCCCTCTATTCCCCACCTCTTAATCCCCTTCCCAGTGACCCCACACCAAAAATCGGGGCCACTGCCCCCCCCCCTTAAAAATGGAAACGTGTCACTAAGCTCCAAGGTACGGTGGTGAATTCTCGCCCCCTACAACGGATTTGGCTTCTGTGGGCAGTCCCACCCAATCTTCCCCCCCCCCCTCCCCCCTCCCCCCTTTCCTCCCGCCCCTCCTCCGCTCGCTGACAGGTGCGAGCTTTCTGGAGTTTTCGACGACACGGGACTGCAATGTAGCATCTTTATGTGTTGGGGCTCGCCTTTAAGGCTGCAGTACCAAGCGAGTTTCAAACCTGAATTCCTAACCCTACACCCTAAGGCCTTAATGACTTCAATATACTTTAACTCTATCAAAAAGACGCCAGCAGGGTCTTAATCATTGTTTGGGCCCCTATGTTGGTATCGAATTGATGGCTTTGCGTCTCAGGCTTGTTTTAGACGCCCTTTCGTTGGGATAGGCGGAGTAACGTGGTTGAAAAGGCTGTGATGCTTCCCTAATCCAAGACGCCCACGAAATCCACAGCCTCAACGGCCCATACTTAAGGCATCCCGCCGCTTGCGAGAGTCTTGGTATCCAGTGTTTCGGAATGACGACACCAAAATTCGTACTGATACTACCACTACTAATACTACTCACAATCATCCTGCTTCGTGTTGCTATGAACATTACTTTTAGTATAATTGCGATTCCAACTGTTACTTTTTTCCTACAAGAGCTTCCTGCAGATAGTAGCCACTCGCCGCATGCGCGTACAGCCGGGCCGAGGCGGACGACGCGCAGCGTTTCAAATTAAGGGATTTTGGATGGTCTGGGACCCTCGTACGGGAAGACCCCCAGGGCTCCTAAGGACCCAATAATTAGGTACTCGGATTTAGGATAGTACGGTAGATGATATAAATCCTGCATTACCTTAAGGACCCTTAACTATGGGAATTGCGGCATATTCCTTATTATGGGAAATGCAGGATGTATATCATCAACCGTAGTTATGTAGGTTAGGATTTTGGGGAGTATATGACTATTGGGTACTTGGACCCTTAGGAGAGACCTTCGAGTTTGCAATCTGAAACTCTGAACACGCCACAAAACAAAAAAACAAAAGCGCAATAACAATCATGGTAAGCAGGAACCAGAAGAACAAATAACCATAATCATAATCAAAGTACTGGTAGCAACACAATTCCGATTCCTTATACGCCCAGTGCTTCTCGCAATAAGTTAAAATAAAGACAAGAAGAACACTAGCAAGAACAAGAGTAAGACTAAACAACGATAGCAATACTAGACCCAAGAGTAACCTAGGGAAAAAAGCGGGTGCCCTTTTTATACGGGAACCAGAACCCTAAAAAAGGGAATAAGGGCCTACTGTAGGTCCTAGAATAGCAACACCGAGGAAGGCCTTCTGCATCAACTCCCTGAGGAAATCGATCTCCGAGTCCAACAGCTCGGTGATCATCTCTATCCTGTTGGGGTCTGGGGATCTAGAGTTCAGGGTTTGGGGGTTTGAGGTTTAGGGTTTCGGGTTTGGGGGTTTGAGGTTTAGGGTTCCGGGTTTAGGATTCCATTAAGGGCCTTGGGGTTTAGGATTTCGGGCTTAAGAGGCTATGGCTTATGGCGGGAGTAACTATGGGGACCTAACGTTGAGTTACTGTAGGGCCGCAGTGCAGCGAGACGGAAAGGTGGCATTCCCGCTGCAGACAGTAAGTGGCGAGGACTGTGCAAAGGTGGTCTTGCTTCGAGGCCGTGTCATCTCCGGATGTGGCAAAAGGCCCAAATGCCAGAAGCCCAGCATAAAGTAAGTTTACCTTCAACTGCCAAAACCTACTTGTTTGCAAACTCTTACTGTAAACCCTAAACTAGAAACGTACAGGGAATCTACAAAACTTGGTAGTTCAAGGTAGAGGCTGAAAGCTCTGAGCTTTTGGTTCAGGATTTATGCCCAGACTCTCTTGGACTTCAGTGCTACTGGTCGTAGTGCTGAAAGCTTGCTATAACTATCTGGGTCTCTACTGTCTGGTGTGTAGTAGGGAATGGGGGAATGGATTATGGAGATTGTACTTGGGGATTATATATAGGGACTAGTATAGGGATCCATTCCCTCATTCCCTACTAAGCACCAGACAGTAGTGCTACAGTTGATGATATAAACCCTGCATTACCCATAATAAGGAATATACCATAATTCCCATAGTTTAGGGTCCTTAAGGTAATGCAGGATTTATATCATCAACAGTAGAACTCTCGGGGGGGCTCTAGGTCCTTCGTTGCAAACCCTAAGCACCAGGCCCCTAAAGCGTTGAATGAGCTTAACTCTCTTCTTCAACAACCGGGTCCCCAAAAGTTCAAGCTTAAGATAGAGCTAATATATATATATATATAAGTAAATATAAACTCATATATATATATATGTATAAGTCCAAAACGTTTAAAGCTCTCCCGTTCGCTATCTAAGTTAAAGACTAAAGCCAGCAACCCATAAACCTAAAAACTCGCACAAGCCATAACAGCCCTAAAGTCATCGGATTACCACAAAGCCCCTGAAGCCTAACATCCATAAGCCAAGCCCCAAAATCCCAGGAGGCTTGAGCTAAACGCAATCGTCATTTCAAGCAAGCTCTAACCCAGACTCGAAATTCTACTATCTTTGTAATGTAGGAACCTGATTAAGAAACTCTGGGCCTATAAGCCAAAATAGTAGGATTCTCGTCATCTGTGAGTCTCTTCACCAGCTGCAACACGTGGACGATTTTCAATTCGGGACGCTCCAGTAACGTCGCGAAACTTCTTGCAATTTGCAATGGATCGCGGCGGCCGAAAATAGGGCGCGGCTCTGGCCGGCTCCGACCCCGGCTTTAGAGTAACCGCATTGCATTCGGACAGCACCAAAGCTAAGAAGGAGAAAGGCAGCAGGATTATCGGGAAATCATATCAGGACATGATATCAAACGAACACAACCCCACTGACAAACCCTTCGCCAAGGCTTTCGGGAAAGCGTTGAACGCGAAGCCCGAAACCCTAAACCCCAAAACTGCTTTGCAAACACCCTAAAGCCCGAAATCCCTAAACCCTCAACCTTAGACCATCCTAAACCCTAAACTGCTAAACCGCAGAAACCCTAAAGCCCAACACCCCGGGAACCCCCCTGACCCCCCCCAACGAGGACTGCCTGGTCTTGATGGCACCGGCCGCACCTGAATTGCTGGGAAGAGGGGGGGGAAGAGGGGGGCATCCTTCCTTTAAGGTATCGTTCAAAAGAACGGGGTTTATGGGGTTTAGGGGGAAGAGCCAGCAGCACAAAAGAGATCGGATCCAGGGGCGAACTGTGGGCTGGGAGGGGTTTAGGGTTTAGGGGTTTATGGGTTTAGGGGTTTGGGGTTTAGATTGAGTTTAGAGTTGAAGGGTTTAGGGGGGTTTAGGGTTTAGCGGTTTAGGGTTTCGAGTTTAGGGTGGGTCGGAGGTACGGAGGAGATCGGAACCAGGCTGGCACTTGCCAGATGAGAGGGATGGCCTCTTTGGAGGCAGCTGGAGCCCGAAAAGAGATGGGTTTCCGAAAATACTGATATTGAACACCCTAAAATACTAGGATCCTACTTATAAGGACCCCAAATAGGGAGCCCTACCTACTAATATAATAACCTAAAAATACCTAGGATCCTTCCTACAAGGACACCCCAAAATAAATATAACGACTACTACTACCATACGACTACCTATATTACTATCATATTACTATCATATTACTATCATATAACCCCAAGGGTCCAAGTACCTGATAATCATATACTCTCCAAAATCCTAGCCTACGTAGCTACTATCCCAAAACCGAGTACCTGATTATTGGGTCCGTTGGACCCTTGGGGTAACTACCATATACCTACTATTCCAGGTACCCCCCCCTAACTTTCGGAAAATCCCCGAAGCTCGTCTCGAAGTCAGAGAGCTTCCTGGGGTTTGGGGTTTAGGGTTCAGGGTTTAGGGTTTGGGGTTTGGGGTTTAGGGTTCGGGGTTTGGGGTTTGGGGTTTAGGGTTCGGGGTTTGGGGTTTGGGGTTTGGGGTTTAGGGTTCGGGGTTTAGGGTTTGGGGTTTAGGGTTTAAGGTTCAGGGTTTGGGGTTTAGGGTTTAGGGTTCGGGGTTTAGGGTTCGGGGTTTAGGGTTTAGGGTTTGGGGTTTAGGATTTCGGGTTTATGGTGCTGCGGCTTAGGATGGTAGAGCTGTAACTATTCAAACTCCGGTGGGGGCTTGGGGTTGGGTGGGGGTTGGGGAGGGGGGTTATTGGGTACTTGGACCCTTTCCTGAAATAAGAGCATGCGCAGCTAGAAGCGTCGACGCATCTTAACGCAATGGCTGCCCGGGCCTCCAGACTAAACGCTAGTGGGCAGCACCGGGCGCAGGTTCTTAAGGCGTCGGTGCGAGTTCAAGATACTCCTAAACCCTTAACGGGGTCCCAACGGGTATACAGGCTTTGATAAGGCCTTAAAGACTTCCTGCTGCCTGGGGGTGTTAGAATTCGGGACATATTACCGTAGATGGGTAGGAGTGGTGATAGTGATGCTGACCCGCTCCAAAACCTCGATTCAACTTGAAACCTAGACCCAAGCACGAAACTCAAACCCAGATCCTAAATTCAACTCTCAATATTCATCCCTGAACCTCCTCGCCTTATCTCCTAAACCCACCCCTACAACAAACCTTGCAAGCACACCCCTCCCCCCAACCCGGCAGACATGCATCCCAACTGAAACCCGCCCCAAATCCGAAACGCAGCCATGGACACTCAAGTAGATCTCGCAGAGGATATGAGATAAATACATGATCGAGGGAAAACACAAAAATTTCATGATCTCCTGGCATTATGGGTGTTGGATTTATGGTAGATACAGGGTTTCGAGCTTAGAGCTGAAATCCAAGACTAAACCCTAAACCCCTACATACTCCTTTCTTGGGGAAGTCCTCGGCCAGAAATTCCGGAGTTCCGAGCCCATTTTACTGAGATCGTGGCCTGGTGCGAGTACATCTGGGACCTCCTTGCCCTGCTCGAAACAGGCTTTAGGGATGCAGAGTCCGGTTTAGGGGTTTTAGGGTTTAGGGTTTTTAGCATTTAGGGTTTAGAGTGGCAGGGTTTGGGGTGTACTATTTAGGATTTAGGGCCGAGAGTGACTTGCTGGGTGGTTGAGGGCTTGGGGTTCAGGGCGATGGCTTAAGGCTTGCAGCTTTCTGTTTGGGATTCCGGGTTTGCAGCTTTGGGTTAATGGTCTTTGTGGTTTGGGATTTGAGCTTTTGATTGCGTGCTATTGATTTTATTTGGGTCGATCTCTTTTTGCCACACGGTGTAGTATGTAGTCTGATTAACCGACCCCCTCCTAACCCCTTTGACATCAGAGCTACGTGGCAAACCAGGACAGTCCTACCTGTGTCAGGCATCCATCGCTGCCAAGCCATGCCACTGCTCGCTCAAGAGCGGGATTGCCAGAACCGGTTCGCACACATGGATTCCCGAAGAACTGACCTGGCGTCTTCAGGTTCGCAAAAGAAGCCCTCGAGGCTTATACTATCAGGCAGGACCCTTAGGCTCCATGTACCCATATAGTATATACTTAGGCCTTAAAGTACCTATATAGGGACCCCTTTAAGGCTTAAGTATAAAGGTACATGGAGCCTTTGGGGGAGGTTATCTCCAGCGCCACGAAGCTTCCTCAGGTTCCAATTCCCTGCGATCCGCCTCAGCTAGGGTTTAGGGTTTAGGGTTTAGGGTTTAGCCTCACGTCGCAAAAGGTTGGCAAAGGCTGTGGTACCCCACGGCTGCACTGAGGTTTTGCGACATCAGTGTCCTGCTACTCGCGATGATGAGGTGAGCGCACATATCCAATGGTAAAAGGAGGGACCCTCAATAAGGACCCCTAGGTATATACCCTTAATATAGCTATTAAATACCCATTATATAGCCCATTATAGGGTAGGAGTCCCCATTAAGGATCCCTCCTTTTCCCCTTTGACGGAAGCAAAGCCCAAACCCTATAAGCCCAAACCCTATAAGCCCCACACCACGAGACCCTGAAGCCCCACACCTTCGGTCCCTCTGGTTTTGGGGGTAGGCTTGGTAACGCTTTGAAAACCTACAAACTCCAAATACCTCCAGCCCCGGCGGCTCAAGAGAGCATAATAATCATATACTCTCCCGAGTGGGAGTCTCCGAAAATTAGGGGCACCTTATTTTAGGGTCCTTATAACAAGGATTCTACTCTTCAGGGTACTATATTAGGGTCCCCTATTTTCAAGTTGTTGGACCAAAGTTGTTGGATGCTTTGAACCCTGAACCCCAAGCCCAAACCCCAAACCATCCCAAAAGCCTCCAGGTAGTCTTCTATGGCAGTTCGGACTTGCCTGGCGACGAAGTGGTCTTGCGCTTAACATGGGAGGCCAAAAGGGGGGTTTAAGATTCTTGGGGTAGGGATCCCCTAACATGAACCCTATTATGGGAACCCCAATCCCTACTAAACCCCCATAGGCTAAAACCCCTTGTGGCCTCCTATGATTAACATGGGACTAAACCCTAAACCCTAAACCCTAAACCCTAAACCCTAGGGCCCTAAACCACTTTCTTTGGCTCTTTTTGTAGGGCTCTGCTCAGGCTTAAACGTGCATTGTGGGGGCTTTCCGAGGGTCTTCTTCCCAAAGGGTCCAAAGTACCTTTATAGTAGACTGGGGGGTTTCTATATTAGGAATTACTATTATGACTTAGGGAAGTATCCCCCATAACAGTACATGGGACCCTTTGGGTTGCAACAGCTTACTGGCGCTCCTCTAACAGATCCTGATCTGTCAAGAACCTGATGCCCCGACACACCCGATGCGGAAGCCAGGTCCCAAAAATCCAAGCATGCAGTAGGTAGGGTTTTAGTTCACGAGTAGCCCACTCTGAATGGTGTTCGTTAAGTTGAGGTCTTGAGGGTTTCCGGGCTGAAGGGTTGGATGGGGCCTTCTTCCGCAACGTACGGCCCTGTGTCGGGCCATGGTCACTATGAAACATGAGAGTATCGCAAAGCTGCATACCCTACAGCCCCTACCTTAAATGGACGAGGTTGTTTTGTGCTTTCAGTTGGGGTATGTGGAGTATGCCAGCGTGAGGTTTCTGCCATTGGCGTTCTCTGTTTGGCTGTCGGACAGAACTCAGCCGGCATTGCGCATCCTTCTCCTGCCAAAGCCGCACCTGAGGTAGGCTGACCGAGTTTGCATCAAGCCTCCGGAATCCTTATCAAAACCCTGGAGGACACTTGCAGATCTCTTGTTATGGCAAGCGGAGTCATGCAAACCCTAAGCCCTCAACACAACGCAGATGTCTGCGAGCAAGACCATGGGCTAAATTTACCCCAAAGGAACCTATGTACTGTTATGGGGAATACTTCCCCAAATCATAATAGTAATTCCTAATATAGAAACCCTACATTCTACTAATATCGGTACTTTGGACCCTTTGGGTACAGCGGTCATCACCAAGGCCTTCCAGCCAGGTTCCGGGGGCTTCGCGCTTACAGGAAACACTCGAACGATTCAAGGAATACCTATTGGCTCATACCCTACCCCTTTTTCAAGGTACCTACTTTTCTATATAGGAGATCCTAACCATAAAATTAGGTACCCTAAAAAAGGGGAAGGGTATGAGCCAATAGGTACTGCTGGGCCCAGAACTTCCAAAATCCCTGGATTCAGGTCTACCTATAGTCTCCATTGTAGTTCCTTTTTTCGGCTTAACCAATTCTATATGAAGGATCCTACAAAAGTAACCCGACAAAGGAACTACAATGGAGACTATAGGTAATTATACATTACCGGGAAATCCAGAAAGTTGGCATATGGTTTCATGGTAGGATACCCTATGATTTACCATAGAAGGGTTAGGATAATCATATTCAAACTTTCTGGCTTTTACCTTATATCAGATGATGGGTCGCACTAATGTAGGAACCCGATAAGAAACGGTGGGCCTAAAACCCCCCAAAGTTCTCGGATTCATATAAGGAACCCTACTAAAGGCCCAAGGCTTCTTAATCAGGTTCCTACATTATAACTTATGGTATACTCCGCAGTTAGGGGATATGGGAAGCTCTGGGGGTTTATTAGGACAGTTTATATAGGCCTCCCCTCCCCACCCGCCCCCACCACCCCATGGTACCTGTGGTTCTTTGTGGGGTGGGTTCCCCCTCTCCTCCCCCCGGTGGTTGCGGTCGGCTGCGCCCACTTCCATGGCTATTGCTGGTTGGGCATCCGGCTGCTAAGGGTTTGGACCTTAGGTCTTAGGGCGTGATACAGTTCCACTGGACTCCGACCTGCCCTGAGCTACAAAGCCAATGATAGTGATGACTATTTTGGCGATGATAATGACGAAGATGGTGGACTCTCGTCCGGTCCCTTGCTCAAGAGTCCCGAATAAAAATCATTCAAATTCGTGCTCAAGCTTGCTTTTAACGAACCCAACCGCAACTTGGCTTGGAATGACAATGGTCAATACAGTTTTCGCAGGAACATCACAAGACAAGCACGATTTTCAACTAAATAAAGCAATGAGCATGCGGCGCCGAGGCCCGGAGCAACAGAAAAGCAAAGGCACCACCAACAGCCACACTGGGAATAACACATCAACATCATTGGGCACAACATCATCGGCGTGATTCTCGTCTGTATGTCAAAGGGGAGGGGAAGCGGAAGGGCCCTGTGGTTCTATGGGTGGTGGGTTATCGCTCCCGCTCCCCCCGTTTGCTAGAGAGTGACGCGGATGACGTGTGGCTGTTTGCTGGGACGAGAGCTCCTGTGGGATGGAGTGTGTGTTCCCGCTCCCCCTGCGGGTGGTTGTGGGGGTTTTGGGGTTTTGGATCAAGCTTAAGCTTTTAAATTTAAGGTTTATGGTTTTGGGTTAACAAGTTAATAGGTATAAGGCTTTGCACGCCAGCCCCCCACCCCCCCCCACCCCGTACCAGACCACACCATTGGGGCGGGGGGGGGCTGGGAACGCCAGACACCTGACCATATGTGTGGGTCTGTGATCAACAGACATCCCCTATGGCTTAAACCTTCGGAAAACCCCAACCGAACGTGACGGAGCGTATGCATGCTAACCTTGGGCAACAGCAAAAGCTTCCCACAAACCCTACACCCTGCGCATTCAAATCGAAGCATCGTTGCTAACCTTGAGAGAAGCTTTATCTGATCCCATGCAATGGTCGGAGAAGTTTTTCTGGTAGTGAATACTTTCAAACTTCAAAGCGTCTTCGGCTGTGTCTTCCCGGGCGAGATCACCTGTGTTAACCACCGTGCCAACTGCCCAGTGCCTCGCACCGCCATAAACAATCGTTGATTAGCTTTCGAGTTGTTATTTGCTTTCGAACCTAGAAACTCGAGGCTTTGTCAAAAACCTGAACCCGAAACCCCCTAAAGCGGCCCCATATATACAGGAAACCTCAACAGGAACCCGGAAGATCCGTCGAGATCCTTAGCAGATTATAGCATCCTGATAGTATCCATATAATGCCCTTATACCCGAAAGTTTAGTTTAACCCTTAAACCCTGAACCCTATGGTACCCTTTACCCAGAGGCCCCAAAGTAGTTCCTTTTCGGGATTACCTTATAGGATTCTATATATGAGCCCCAAAAAGGAACTACTTTGGGGCCTTTGGGTAGGGTACCCTTAGGGAACCATGGAAAACTTAGGCCCCAGGAACCCTGAAGCCCTAAACCCTATAAAACCCTAGATCCTAAAACCCAAAACCCTAAATCCCAAAACCCTGTAGATCCCTTAAAGGAGCCCCTTAAAGGGTACCCTTAGGGAACCATGGAAAACTGAGGCCCCAAACGAGAGAAAGGCCCAGCGCCAGAACGTGGAGCTGAAGAGCCGGGACCTCGCCAGTCAAGACGGGTCGCTCTTAAGCGCTCCTGTAAGAGTTTAAAGGGCTCCTTTAAAGGGATCTATAGGGGTTCTAGTATAAGAGGGGATTTAGGGTCTACTTAGAGGATCATGGGACGTAGTAAGTAGGTTATAACTGGGGTTATAAGTCCGCTAAGTGGGGCTACCCTACTTATAACCTACTTATAACCTTACTTACTAAGTCCCATGAGCCTTTAAGTAAGAGTTTAGGGTTTAGGGGTTTGCCTATAGTCTCCATTGTAGTTCCTTTTTGGGTTCCCTTTAAGGATCCTCAATATAAAGTTTGTTAAACCCAAAAAAGGAACTACAATGGAGACTATAGGTAGAGTTGAGGGCTTAGGGTTCCTTCAAATCCTGTAAAAGTTCAGGGGTTGGGGTTTAATTAGGGTTCCTTCAAATGTTTCTCTAAGGGCACCTATCAGGTTCTGATAATGGTTGCTTTTACAAGTTCCTTTCCGGTGCTTGTACGGGTCATTATCACAACTCCTCATGGCAGGGTTCCAGAAGGCTTCTGCAAAGCATCTTCTTCTTGGGTTGTTACATGGCTTCTACAAGGGTTTCTACAAGCGAGTTGAAGAACTGGAAATCAGATCGAAAGCCAAACAAGGCTTTTAACATAGGTCGGGTATTTGGCTTAAACTTATAAGGGTGTAGGGGCTAGGGACTTTACAGGTTTAAGCGATTGGGATTTAGGGCTCTGGTGAAGGGCCTTGACCCTGAATCCACAATCCGAAGCACTGATTCTCGTATGTAGGGATTCGTTTTTTCAGGCCAGGAGTGCAGCTGCGGTGGAATCACCCAGAAACTCCCCAAACCAAACTTTGCTATTTCAATCACCGAGTCACCCTAAACTCTAAACCCCAAATCCAAAACCCTAACCCTAAACCCTAAACCCTAAACCCTAAAACCCTAAACCCTAAACCCCTAAACCCTAAAACCCTAAACCCTAAACGCGGGGACCGCGAGGGTTAAGCTTCCCGGGCTATGCATGGACCTTCATGACTAGACCCAAGAGTAACCTAGGAATAAAAAGGGTGCCCTTTTTTGTTTAAAGGGGCTTATAAGGGAACCTGAACCCTAAAAAAGGGAATAAGGGCCTACTCTAGGTCCTAGATGAAAGTCTTGAGGGGGTTGTAGGGTTTTGCGTTTAGGCGAAATCCCAAACCTCCCCAACCATGAAACAATCGGACCTTGAACCCACCTGCTTAACCTAAGGCTCCATGTACCCATATAGTAGATACTTGGGCCCTAGAGGGGTTCCTATATGGGTACTTTAAGGCCTAAGTACCTACTATATGGGTACATGGAGCCTTTGGGTTAATTAGTCAAGCTTAAATAGGGCCCCCAAAAAGCACATAAGCAAAAATTCGGGTAGGGATATCCCATATGAATCTCCTCGTAATGAAGCCCAACAAGGTAAGGATATCCCCATAAAATGCTTATGCTTATGTGCTTTTTGGGTCCCCAATTAAAGGCTGCATCCTGCAAGACTTCGGTTGGAGTGTCTGGTGGCAGTATTTGGGGCCTGAGCATGCGTCGGACTTAGTACTGCTACTGAGCTGCTACTGGCTTCTCGAAGAAATCTATAGCGAAGCCCGATGGCCTCCCGTTTGGGGTTCGGTACCCCGCGCTACTATGGGGGCCTTGATGATCAGGATTGGGTGTTGGGCATTTTATTATGTAATCACAAAATGGAACGCTCCGCAATAGTATTGGTAATTCTTGAAGAACCTATACTACACTCTGCACTGGAGCTTGCTTCAAGCCAGCGGCAAGCCACGGCGGCAAAGCCAGGGACACACCCCCGAAGGACGGCGAGGACTGGTGCAAGGAGCTTGCTTAGGGTGCTCGGCCGAGCGAAGCGCTGAAGCATATACTGCGCCCCAATTAATTAACAATAACTTGCGTCTCTAGTCCGTTTCTAGGGTTCCTTACTCCACCTTGGCTTCTTTATTGTATAAGTTACCCTAAACCCTAAACCCTAAACCCAAAGTCTTGAAAAGGGTAAGCTGTTGAGGGTGACGGAAACTCTTGAGAGTTTGGCTTCAGGGCCGGAGGCTCCCTCCCAACTATTCATAGGGGGTATAAATCAGGTAACTCTACTTCTAGTTTGCGATGCCCCCTTAATTATATATAACCCTAAGCCCTACCCCCCCCCCCCCCCCCCCAAAAAAAAAAAAAAAAAGAGCACGTATAGCCTTAGTGATTGTGTTTTATTCCGAAGCAAAGGGTCGGCCGCAGGGGCTCCTAGGGGCTTATTTCCAAGCTGGCTTTGGGGGGTTTAGGGTTTAAGTTTGAGGAATATAAGGGTACCATAAGGGCCCCATAATACGGGTGCCACAAGGGTATACTATGAGGGTGCTTCCATAGTTTCTGTGGGGGTTCAGGGCGGTCTGAGGTGTTTCACGTGCGCGCGCAGCAGGGTAGGGTTCTCAGCTGTTGGGCGAGAGGGTTTGGGAAGTTGAGTCTTTCAGGGTCAAGACGTTGAACGTCCTACCCTATACCCTTAAACAATGTAGACCGTGTCCTGGAATCCTGGAAATCTCACCTTAAGACTCGAGCTATAACCCAAAATATTCGGATTTATATGCAGACCCAAGGTTTCTTAATCAGGTTCGTATATTACACCTTATACTTATTGTACGCTCGCAAAGGGTCCGTGCCTCACTGCATGGAGTCTCTGCCGGCCTGACGATTGCTTGCCGGCTTTGGAGCATCGCGAGGGTTTGGGGTTTAAGGGTTTAGGGCGTTAGGATAGAGGTTTTAGTTTAGTTTTTTTTTCTTTTAAGCGCCCCTGTTTCGACCAGCAGACCCGGTTTAGGGCTTTGGGTTTAAGGTTGAGGGCTTCGGGCTTTCTCTGGGCCGAGGGTCTGCAGGGGGCAACCGACAGGAAGCCTTGAGGAGGCATCCTCTACTGTGCGTTGTCGAAACATTGGCACCTCAGTAACCCAAAGGGTCCTATGTACCGATATAGTAGAATGTAGGGTTTCCATATTAAGAATTACTATTATGACTTAGGGAAGTATTCCCCATAACAGTACATAGGACCCTTGGGTAAGTTCGAAAGTCTACAGTTTGTGAACTCTACACCCCATCATTACAGCCAATTGTTATTGAGTCTTGACGTACAACCGTACAAATATATAATCTACACAGAGACACAGCCATTAACATGTAAAAACAGAAACATAGGACCACTGGAAAGTCCATGTGGACTTTGAGTGCGACGACTGCGTTAGAGCTGGGCTCGCGCCGGCAGTACAGGCGTAGGTTAGAGTTTCCACGCACTGCCTAAACATCCGGTATTATGGCAACAGCCCTAAACCCTAAACCCTACGGTATTGGGGCTAAGGATAGTTCTCTGCTCTGAAATAGAACCCTGGGTCTATTGGATTAGGCATTGAGATGTATCTTGGGAGCCGAATTCTGCAAGCCTTCCATGCGCGCCCTTGTGCGCTCAAACGTCTTCTCGAATGCTTCAAGTTGTTTGCGGTCCTTCTCCAAGTCTGCTTGCAGAACCTTCGTGGCTTCCATCTCTGCTTCCTCGTCACCAAGAGCACGCAAGAGCCAGCGAAGAGCACTGCTGCGATCCTCGTGCGAACACATCTGGAGGAAGCCGCAGCGAAGATCCTCCGATTTAAGCTTGGAGAAGTCTTTCTGCAGCATGCACTCCGGGTCATTCTTGCTCGAGGAGCTGCAACCGCGACAGTTGAAACTTTTCAAAGTTCCTTTTGAGGGTTTAAGGTTTGTTAGACTTTAGGAGTTGTGAGGGTTCAGGGGTTGGGAGTTTAAGGTCAGGGTTTAACGTTAGGGTTTAGGTTAGCGTTGAATGGCAATGTCTTAACGGGCAAAACGACAAAAAAATCGAGAAGCTGCTAGGGCACCGGTTTAGGGTTTAGGGTTAAGGGTACAGGGTTAACGGTTTAGGGTTAAGGGTATAGGGTTTAGGGTTCAGAGTTTAGGGTTTGGAATTAGGGTTGAGGGTTTAGGGTTTGAGGTTTGGTTGAGGGTTTAGGGTTCAGGGTTTAGGGTTAAGGGTTAAAGGTTTAGGGTTCAGGGTTAAGGGTTTAGGGTTTAGGGTTCAGGGTTTAGGGTTAAGGATTTAGGGTTAAAGGTTGAGGGTTTGAGGTTAAGGGTTTAGGATTTACGGTTTTATGACCTATAACAACCCTAGTCTTGTGATGATAAACATTACAAAACCATTCAAAACCTAGGTTCTTATTAGGATTTCCATCCAAAATCGAATAAAAATCTTCGGTCTTTATCAATCTTCGAAGTTCAGAGTTTAAGGGTTGGGGTTTAGAGTTTGTTGGGGTTTAAGGTCTGTTAGGGTTTATGGTTAGGAACCTATAATAGAGATTTTGGATAACCAAAATAAGGAACTACAACGGAGACTATAGGTAGGGCCGGGCCGGGCTTCCCCCAAACGCAAAACATCGGGTTGCTCTGCCAACCTTCCCTGTGGCGACTGCAAGCCACTTCTCGGGTCACTCGGCTTCTAAACCAAGTGGGTCGGAGGTTGCTGCAGGATGGCCCTACGTATTATATTTCCACAACACCACAGAAACTCTCTTCGAATGAACGAAAGATGAAACTGTGTAACAGCTGCAGTTGTTTCGACAAGTATGCTATGACTTACAAGGGCCAACACACCATGACAGCTCTTGCTACGTCAAGAAGCAGGTCAAGGTTTCTTGCCTTGACAATCTTTCACATCTTTAGGGTTTAGGGATGAAATTGGGCCGTAGAAGGGCGTCAGAGGGTTCCATGGGGTTGGCAAGGGGCTTAAGGTTCTTATGGCCATTATACTCAAACGGACCCCTCACAACCCTTGAAACCCCTCATGGCTCCTCGCCCTGCTATACAGTCTACTTCACGCCCCAAGATCCCCGGGATGTGCGCCATTGGCCACCGAACCTTGTAACTCGGAACTTTATCAACCAGAAGTGCGCTCAATTCACTGCAGAGTCTTATAAAGGGCCCAGCTACTTATATATACATGCATGCATTCATCCACACGTGTATGCACATACAGACATACATAAATACACATGTCGGGAGACTCATTAATATGTCACAGAGCAGTGTTGGCAACTCGGCGTCTAGGGACATGGATGCTTACTCATGTCTCTGAGCTGGCATCTTTAGAGTGCAAACCGAGGAAGGCACATAATTAAGGCGCCAATGAGCAAGTGCTGAAGGGCCACTACCTGCCCGAGCCTGCAGTGGCTCTTCATTGTAGGGGTAGCGTTTAGCGTCTTGGGCTTGCGGCCTAGTATTAGAATGCTGGGCTTGACAGGGGTTGACAACCGGACAGCAAGTAACTATGGTGGAAGTGTTTAAGGATAACGATTCCACCAAAGCAAAACCAGACTGGCACAAGTTTTCAGCGTTGAGGTTGTTCGGAATCATCGGCTGCTCTTTGCGACGTTCAAAGTTTAGGGGGACATCGAAAAGATGTGTGTGTGTGTGTATATATATACGTATATATACACATCATGCACACTCTCCATGAAACCTGAACAACTAAGAAGAGTCCAGGATGTTGTGGCAAATCTGCCTAAAGTAGAAGCCAATAAGTTGGAACATCATGATCCTCATGCCCATCAGGTCGAGTATAGTAAATTGCAGCACGAGCATAGCAACGCTGAGCTTCACGCCCCAACTAAGGCTCCATGTGCGCACGTCGTATATGCTGTGATTGAAGTACCTATACAGGGACGACTGTAAGCCCAAAGCATATACTGAATCAACCCCCAAAGCCATCCCAGAACCAAGAAACTCTTACCTTCAGCCAGTCCCCGACCATTATAACAACAAGTCCCTCTGTGGTGTACAGCACAACCGAAATCTAGATATACCTGATCCCTAAACCTGCCCAACCCCAAACCCCTAACAGCCCGAAAAGATACATTAATATTAGACCTGACACCAAACACCCTACGCTAAAAACTCCCTGGTTCTTAATAGAGCATGGGGGAATGGATCCATATGATAGTCCCCGATAGTAGTTCCTGTATCCCACTCACCCATTCCCGACCAAGAACAGAGGAAAACAACACCGCTTAGCACTGAGTCGGCGACACAACGAAATGAGAGAACCTGGGGCTGTCAAGGGCTTAGGGAATTTAGGGATTAGGGTTTAGGGTTTGGGGCTTAGAGAGCTTAGGGTTCGGGATTTGGAAGTTTAGGTTTCGAAGGTGGGCAGTTTAGGGGTCAGGGCTTGGGGGTTGAGGATGCAAATTCTCATCGCCTATCACTAGTTCATGGTTGGGAGAGGATGGAACATGTACATTCTTATTCCTTATTGGGTTTAGGTACCCAAAACAATGGAAAATGTTCCCCAACTCTGACAAAGATCACTACAAATTGCATAGTGAGCAGCCATCCTCGGGGTTCGCCTCTAGAAGTTCTGTAGGTGATTTAGGGTTTAGGGGGATAGGGGTTTAGGGAGCAAAGACCCTGCACTGAACCTTGGAAGCTCCTCATGCCGACCCGGGCTCGAAACCTTTAGTATACCCCAAGGCCCAAGGGTCCATGTACGCAAATAGTACACTTTAGCCCCAATGTGAACGTGGACCCTTCGGGATAAGTGGGTTTGGTTGATTCGATGCCAACTTACAGAAGGGGAACACTCAGGGAATAGTAGAGGCAGTCAAGACAACACTAAATCCTAAACCCCCAAACCCTACACTGCTATCATGGATACACCAAAACCCGAAACACCCACGATCCCGATAGTTTGGGGGGCTTAGAACTTTGTTGATTTCAGAGTTAGGGCTTGGGTCCTAAACCTGAACCCTAAAGACGCCCCCAACAGCAAATCATCAAACAACGGACGACATCCCGAACTCAATGAAACACAAGGTGTGGGGGCAGCCTGCGCAGCTTGATACAGAGATCTTCACTAATGTTGATAGTCAGGATAGGGTATCAGGGTTCACTATTCTAACAGTACATTGGCACTATCTCGTTCTTCCGCCCATCTCCGACCTCCCCATTATCCGCACGAAACTGTTCAGCTTCCAAAGGGAATTGAAGGATTGTTGGGGTGTTTTTTACGCGAAAGGTTGGATTCGCCAAGCCCTCAACCCAGAATAATGAGGCCCATAAACCTTCAACACACCATAGTACTTACTGTCCTATCAACAACCTCATAGAGCCCTCATAAAGCACACATCATCAAGCCCCTTACAAGCCGCAGAATTCAACTCTTTACTGACCCCAAAGTCTACACCAAGAGATCTCAAAGAGAGCCCCAGGGCTCTGGCGAAAGCTCCACCGTGACTGCCGCGAGAAAAAGAACCATTATGATCCAAAGCACCTTGGGGAGGTAGGAGGCTCAGGGTTCCCCAAAGTGTCCTATGTACCGATATAGTAGAATGTAGGGTTTCCATACCAAGAATTACTTTTCTTAGGGAAGTATCCCCCATAACAGTACATAGGCCCTTTGGGTTTGGGCGTTTGGGATTTAGGATATAGGGTATGCAGGGCTTCCGGGGCAAACAAGCTTACGGTCCTTATCAAGGTTCTCCTTTTCATCAACTAGGATACCCAGTAACCTAAGAATAAAAAGGCCTCTCTTTTTGGTATTGGGTAACTTTATAAGGAACCTAGGACTACAAAAAGGGAATAAGGGTACTACTGGGCATCCTAGTCAACCTATCCCTGCGAACCCCCACGCGGTCCAACGCCTTTCTGGCAGCCTACGGAAGGTCTGAGGGATTTGCGGCTTCAGGGGCTGCGATTTGGTAGTTTATAGGGTGCAATGAATGCTTTATACCCAGACCTTCCAAAATCCCTTAATTAAGGAATATACCTTAAATTATAATAGGATCCCTAATATGATTCAAGGTATATTCCTTAATTAAGGGATTTTGGAAGGTCTGGATAGAGTTTAGGGCTTCTTGTAAGGTCTCAATTGCGCATGCACTAGATCGGTAACGGGTTTCCCTTTTGCTCAACGACTGCAGAGGGTGAGCGTCTTAAACCCTAAACCCAAAGCCCTACATATGGGTGGTTGTGAAAATGATGGTCCCTTTTGGGGTTCTCATTATAACACGGCACTTATTATTTAGGGTACCCAAAAAGGGCTCCTAATTTTGACAACCGACCATATGGAGAGTGAACTGATGTTAGACAAGAGCTCCGGGAGCTCCCCCACTTCTTTGCCGAGAGCTGTTCCTGCTTACCACTTCCAGTGCCAATGCCCTCAACCCAAAGGCTCCATATAGTGGATACTTAAGCCTTAAAGGGGTCCATATATAGGTACTTTAAGGCCTAAGTATATACGATATGGGCACATGGAGCCTTCGGGCAACCCTCAACCCCAAAACCCTTGGAGCCTGAACCCTAAACCCCGAACTCAATGTGCTCTCGGGTGTAGGGCTCAGGGTTGAGAAACTCAATGCTCTCTTTTTCATATTGCGTGTCACCAGAGCGGTCGTCTTCAGCTGCGCCATCTTCCCCGACATTTCCATAGCTCCTTTATGGCGTCTTGCTTGCTGGATCGCACCGTCCTGGAGCTCCCTGACAACAGTCGCTTGCATGCCCGACCCTCAACAATCTCCACGGCAGGGGTGATAGTATCCCCATGCTGTGCGTAGAGTTGTGCGACTAGCGCAGAAAATAAACCCATGAGGCAGAACTGTCTCCTGCTAAGTTATACATATTATGTACACATAGCTAGATGGATAGATACATAGATAAATGGTTTGATAGAGAGACGATAGACAAACAAATAATTGGCTAGCTAGTTGGGGCAGAACACACATGATACTGGGCTGACGAAACTACAAGAATTTGACAAAAACAAAACCCGAGAACCCTAATTGAAGCCTAAACCGTTAAACTTCGACACCTCGCAAAACCTGCCAAACCAAACTCAGATGATGGCCGAGCCTGCTTTTGACGATAAACGCCCTCAACCCTGAACACACCCGAGGCTCTACAGCGTCGAATACACGGGCCTGCGTTCGGCCAATATTCGGGATTAGGCGGCTGAGGGGTTTAGTAGGCCTGAATGATTCGAACAGGAGACCCCGTGCGTATCGGATTTTTACGCAGTATTCACTTTCTAAGGCAAGCCTTTTTCCAGTGCTCTGGCTCTGGCTCAAACAGGAAACTGGCAAATAGAATGAAAAAGACGCTATCTGCCCCAAGCCAGCACACTTTGAGCTCTCGACTGCTGCACTGTTGCCGGGGTCTTCCCGCCTGGTGTACGGGTTGTTAGGCCAGTTTTGGGTAAGTTGGGCTTGAGATTAAAAGCCATACCAGACCACCTCGAGCCGAATACCTAATTGCATCCGTTGACGCTGAAGCAACCCGGAAAGCTATCCCAAAGCACTTCCAAGGGACGTGTTCGTTGCTGTTGTGGTGGCTCGAGTCGGTTTAGGGTTCAGGGTTTACAGCGGTTTTAGAGTCCATGCACCCATACTGTGTACACTTCGGGACCCCAAACCTTAAACTGTAAAACCCTAAAACCGAAACTCGGGGTTCTTATACAGGGAGCCGATACTCACATCGCTCTGGTCCACCAATCAAGGAACCCTCAAAACCCAACAAGCCTAAACCCTAAACCCTGTCAACCCCACAGCATGAAAACCCTAAATCCCTTGAAAAGCCATGATGTCTTCAACTTAGGAGAAAGGTTTTACAGGGAACTCCAAAAAAAGGAATATGGTTTCAGGGTAGGATACCTTATAATTTACCATAGAAGGGCTTAGGATAATCATATTCCAACTTTCTGGCTTTTACTGTAGGGTTTAGGGTTTAAGGTTGAGGGCTTCGGGCTTTATCTGGGCCGAGGGTCTGCAGGGGGCAACCGACAGGAAGCCTTGAGGAGGCATCCTCTACTGTGCGTTGTCGAAACATTGCCACCTCAGTAAGTTCGAAAGTCTACAGTTTGTGAACTCTACACCCCATCATTACAGCCAACTGTTATTCAGTCTTGATGTACAACCCTACAATTATATAATATATACAGAGACACAGCCAATAACATGTAAACACAGAAACATAGGACCACTGGAAAGTCCATGTGGGCTTTGAGTGCGACGACTGCGTTAGAGCTGGGCTCGCGCCGGCAGTACGGGCGTAGGTTAGAGTTTCCACGCACTGCCTAAACATCCGGTATTATGGCAACAGCCCTAAACCCTAAACCCTACGGTATTGGGGCTAAGGATAGTTCTCTGCTCTGAAACAGAACCCTGGGTCTAATGGGTTAGGCATTGAGAATTATCTTGGGAGCCGCGGTCGTTCTCCAAGTCTGCTTGCAGAACCTTCGTGGCTTCCATCTCTGCTTCCTCGTCGCCAAGAGCACGCAAGAGCCAGCGAAGAGCACTGCTGCGATCCTCGTGCGAACACATCTGCAGGAAGCCGCAGCGAAGATCCTCCGATTTAAGCTTGGAGAAGTCTTTCTGCAGCATGCACTCCGGGTCATTCTTCCTCGAGGAGCTGCAACCGCGACAGTTGAAACTTTTCAAAGTTCCTTTTTCTGGTTAACCAGTTTTATGGTTAGGAACCTATAATAGAGATGTTGGATAACCAAAACAAGGAAATACAATGCCAACTATGGGATTCCTGAACCCCAACATAACCTGAGAGTCTGCAAACTCAAAGCTGAATACCTAGAAGAAGGCACCCCCCCTTAACCCCAAGGGTCCAACGGTTGATGATATAAATCCTGCATTACCTTAAGGACCCTAAACTATGGGAATTAGGGTATATTTCTTATTGCGGGTAAGGCAGGATTTATATCATCCACCGGAGTACCTAATAATCATATAGTTACTCTCCCAAACCCTAACCTACATAACTACTATCCTAAAACCGAGTACTGAATTATTGGGTCCTTTTGGACCCTTGGAGTAACCCTTGAGAGCTCAGGTTAGGACCAGTGCGTCAGCGTCTCTTCACCTGTTCCCACAGATTCAACTCTCCAAGACTGGAATCTTGCTGAGATACCATAGGGGCCTTAATAATGATGATAGCCTTAATCATGATACTAGGTGTTTGGGGCCCAGTAAACCATATACTTATAATAAGGAACCCCCCAAAATAGTATAGGTAGTTGTTTAGTCCTCTATAGCAGGGTTTAGGGTTTAGGGATGTTTAGGCTGAAAAGCTTAAGCTAGCACACAACAAAGAGGAACGCATACGATTTACTATACATGGCCCCATATCATGGTATCCTCGTGGTGCTTCATCTCAAGAACCTTAAACCCTGAACCCTAAAACCCCAAAACCCCCAAACCCAAAGTTCGCTTACAGGAACCCCTAGGGCTCAGCTAAGGGGCAGAACTGGGACCTTCTTGGAGGTTTGGGGTGCCCATACGTAATCGGGTACGTCCCAGAGGGTCCTACTTTAAGTACCTATAGTGGAACCCTGCCTGTATTGGGGACACTTAACCAAACCATCATGGTAATTCCTACTAGAGAAACCCTGCTTTCTACTAGGTAAGTACTTAGGGATCCCTTCGGGGCATGTGGTCCGAGCTTCGCCCGGGTAACTATAGCTAAGGACTGAGGCTAGAGCTACACGTGCCCCTGCACTGCAAGTACCTCCGACCTCCTGAACCCTGAAACTCCGAAAGCCTTAAATCCCTGATATCTGTAAACCCTTAACCCCAAACCCTAAACCCCTAAGCCCTAAACTATTGAATCCTTGAACGCTGAAGCCTTAACCCCAAGACCCGCAGCTCCAGGCAGAGGTGGTGGTTTAGGGGTTTATAGGGTTTAGGGTTTAGGGGGTTTAGTTTGTCGGGTTTAGTCTTTACAGTAGAAGCCAGAAAGTTGGTATATCATTATCGTAACCCCTTTAAGGTAAGTTATAGGGGATCCTACCACGAATCCACATTCCAACTTTCTGCAGTTCCCTTTAGGGTTTAGGGGTTAGGGTGCTTGAGACAGGCTTTCAGGAGCTTCAGGGGATCTTTTCTCGAGCCTGACTTGCCCCAAGGGTCTTTTAAAGGACCCCATAATGAAGTACTCGTTTCTTAGGATAGTAGTTATGTAGGTTAGGATTTTGGCGAGTATATGATTATCGTGTACTTGGAATTTTTGGGGGTTGGGAATGGCACATCGAATCCTTAAAAGAAAACGCGGGGAGGGTTTCATATAGGGGCCTTAAGAATTAGAATAGGGTGGGGCCCATTATACTATATTCATAATAAGGAACACCCAAAATAGTATAGGTAAGTATTAAGGCGCCTATATTAGGG
Organism: Symbiodinium sp. CCMP2592; assembly: GCA_905221615.1. NCBI lineage: Eukaryota > Dinophyceae > Suessiales > Symbiodiniaceae > Symbiodinium > Symbiodinium sp. CCMP2592. Next base: position 196,434 of record CAJNDT010003513.1, read on the forward strand.
TTTAGGGCTTTAGGCATCGAAGCCTTGAATAAAAACACCGTGAGAAGGTTCAGTGTGAAGGGTTTTCCGCATCAAACCCTTAAAACAATACAGATACCAAACCCTGAAACAGAACCTTTAAACTGAAGGAACCTAAACTCCAAACCGAAAACCCTAAGCTCCTACAGTAAATCCTAAACGTCGCATGGAACCCAAATCTCCGACTTCAAACACCAAACAGATCACGCCGGGGCTCTACGGAGTGGGTTGGTCCTACAGCTGGGAGCCCCGTGTACAATGCCATAATACTTGCTAAGGCAGAAGGCAATGGAATGATAAACGGAATCCTAAAAATGCATTTGTCTTTGTCTTGTGTATGTGGGCACAAGCATCCAGATCCTGCAGGGGACCTGGGTATGTGCTGAAGTCTTCCACGACGAAGCACCATATATGTTCTCAAAGTGAACGCCCATTAACAAGTTGTGAGGGTCTAGGTGGATGCAGCTAGCAGCCCAACCGCCATGGGACTGCAGGATAAGAATGAGGGCTTCTCATTAACCCGGTGCCAGTCAATCAATACTTTCCTGGAAGCGTTTAGGTGCTACTGATACAGTGTGGTCTCTACTGGTACGTTTATCTGCTGTTCGAGTCTGGTACCACCCCAAAAAACCTAATTCCATGGGCCCCAAACCTTAATGAATCCTGAGGCCTGCAGCAACCTCATGAACACAAAAGATGCTAGCATCTCAAGGGGGCAACTGTCTCTAACAATCCTGTAAAAGCGAAAAAGCCTACTGTAAGAACAGCTCATTAGGGTTCAGGGTTCATGGGTTAGGACTTATAGGGTTTAGGGTTACGAAAAACCGCCTAGTACTAAACCATCCTACACCCTAAACCCTACACTAACCCTACACCCTAAATCCTAAATCCTAAACCCTAAATCCTAACCCTATAAGTCCTATATACACACTTGACCCTAAATCCCAAACCCTACCGAAGCCAGGCCCTCCAAAAGCACCCCAAGCGAGCGGACCTCCTAAAAGATCCCTCCGGCCAGGAGAGCTCATCAAGGACCTGGCAGTTCAGGCTTTTGGGTTTAGGGCTTACATGTAGGGTCTAGGGTATAGGGCTTTTGGGTTTTGTGGTTTGGGGATTATCTTCAAAGCATTGAGGGCTTAAGGTTTAGGCGTTTGGGCTTGTGGTTTAGTGCTCATATTTAGGGTTTAGGGTTTAGGATTTTGGGTTTGTGGTTCAGGGAATGAATATATATATATATATATATATACATATATACATATATCTATATATATATATATGTATGTATTTATGTATAGGCTTTTGGGTTCGTGGTTCAGGGTTTAGGGTTTACGGCTTCGCGGGGCAACTGCTTCAGGTGCACAGGGTTTGGGGTTGGAGGGGGGTTTGGGTCGGTGGCAATTGCTGTAATGACTTGTACAACAAATTGGGGCTTAGGGTGTGTGTATATATAGATATACACAAACACACACATACACACACGTACAAAAGTGGGTGTGTAGGATGCAGGGATCAAACAATTTGCGCTAACAAACACAGAGTGTGCGGGGTTTAGGATTGGATGCATCTTTAGGATCCAGGGTAAGTACTGTAGGGTGTAACTAAGGTATACAGGTTTAACTTTAGGGCTTACTCACAGTGCATGGATTTAGGTAGCTTTAGGGAAGAGGGTGTTGGGAGTTGGGATGGAAGGGGCAAAGGCGGCTGCTTCAAACCCCAGTCAGTATCCCGTTGGCAGACCCTTTTTTGTACTCAGGGCCGGAAGTTGAAGGGTAAAGGGGCACTACTAGGCCCTTACTGGGCCACCTAGGATGTATAGGCCCCAAAAGGAGTGCGAGGTCCAGAACAGCAAAGGCTCTCCACCGTACCGTGCGAGCCTCCAACTTTTCGGTCCTCCCAGGTTCACCTTCAACTTCGTCGCCAGCAGGTCGCTGCCATATTAGCTTTAGACCAGGATCCAAGCAGAAGGACTCGCTCAGGAAGTGCCGCTGGGTGCTCGCAAGTGCTCCCTCCGCAACCAGGCTTTGCGGTCATCTTGTCAAGCAGCTATTCTCCCAAAGTGTCCAAGTATCATTATGGCATATACTTCGACCCCCAAAATACCCTATAAGTATATACCATAACGATACTTGGACCCTTTGGGTCTATCGCAGAAGAGTCGACAAGGATGTAAGCGCGACTTGTGTACTCTCGTTCTGCAATGCGCATCCCCGGTCATCGGAGCTGGGAAGCCACTGATGCCTTGGTGCCCTCGCCGCCAAGAGCGGCAAGTCTTGTCTTGTTGATGTGTGGCTGACTTGCTGAAAAATGCCAAAGTCTTGTCTTGTTGATTTGCGCTCCAGCTATCAAAGTACGGCTTGCTGTACCCAAAGGCCCCAAAGTAGCTCCTTTTTGGGGTTCATACATAGAATCCTATAAGGTAATCCCAAGAAGGAACTACTTTGGGGCCTTGGGTAAGGGCAACGCAGCAGTTTTCCGTGCTTCAAATGGCCTATTTTCGGGCTTGGGACCTGCAGGGCTCATCTACATCTCCAGATCCGAGGCGCCCTGCGTTCATCAGGGAGAACTCTTGTTGCAGGGATCCCCAAATACCCAAAGAGTCCTCTGTACCGATATAGTAGAATGTAGGGTTTCCATATTAAGAATTACTATGACTTGGGGAAGTATCCCCCATAACAGTACATAGGACCCTTTGGGATAAGCAATGCCGACACGAACTTTGATCCCAAAACCAGAGCCCTGAATCTCATGATCGATATGGTTCAGACTTCCCCTAAACCCTCCACCCTCAACCCCAAACTCTCTAAGAACACTCTTCAAAAGGGATCCCTACTGAACGACCCGAAAAACTACTCTGAACTTCCGCAGGCATGAGCACCGCGCCCTCGGTCCTAGGCCCAAAGCGTAAGGGGCTCTGCGTGACTGCGCTGTAAGGATGCGGGTTTTGCGGTTTCAAGGTTCAGGGTGTACGTTTACCCTCAACCCGAAGAGCACTAAAAGCCAGATGTCCCCAACCCTAAACCCTAAACCCTAAACCCTAAACCCTAAACCCTAACCCCTAAACCCTAAACCCTAAACCCTAACTACGTGAAGATAAGATAAATGTTGTGACAAGATCAAGACGAAATCCCTCGACGGGCACTCTCTTTTTTCGAGAAACAAAACAGCCTTCGCGAATCACCAATGCATGCTGTGCCTGGGACTTGATCGCACGCACTCCCCCTCGCCACACCTCCAAGGTGGGGCGAAACCGGAGAATCCTTCAGGAAAACGCTCATCTTTCAAAGATAATATTATCGACCAAGTCCGTCTGTACGCACGATTATTCGCAGCTGGCAGGGACAAAAGCTGACGCTATAGTATCTCGATTCCGATTCTGTAGCCTAGTGCCAACAGTCCTTCTTAAAAGGAGTTCATCTCGAGACATCAGCATCCCTCTTCTAACACTAACAAGACCGAGGAGTAGGGTTAGGACCCTACAGATCCGTTTATCCTTAAACACCCGATATAGAAGATCGGGACACTATGTTCACTCCTCAGTCTCCAAGGTCTGTTTCCTTTCTACCAGACACATTGCCCGGAGGACAACTCCGTTCTTAAAAACCCTACTGCAGCAGGAACTCGCTTTCAACAAGGCTCAATCCGATGAAGAAGGCTCACTAGCCCGCTCGAGATGCACTAGATAATCCCCAAGTAGCCATTCGAAACCAGATTGAGTCTCATCGTCATAAGCCGTCACGTCGACAGGGTATCCCGCTCGATACAAACAAAACAGAATCCTATCTCGATGAGGAACCCCCACATGTAAAGGCAGAGGCACATACAAACCATCCGTCTGGGTACCCTGTGCGATACGGCAGGGAATGTTCCTGCTCCACCAGCGTTTTACTACTCTGAGCACTTCCCAGCCCCCAAGGAGGAGGGCAACTTGAACGCACGCCCACAGAGTAGATCCGTCACATACACACTCTTCAGAGGTTACCGCGCTCCCTCCAGCAGAACACACCGTGGCCTCAAAAGACCAGACCTGAACCGCCTGTGAGTCCTCTGGAAGCCCAAGGGCCTGACCAACCGAAGACGCCCCGGCACTCTGAACAAGAGCCCACCAAATCAGTAGCATCCAAAGAACCCTTCCGAAGACCGAAACCGAACCAGAGCCACCAATTGCGGAGCCTACAGGACTTTCGGAAGAGCCAGACTGAATCCCCGAGGACTGACTAAGGTCTCCAACCTCAAGCCTCGCCTTAAAGCCTGCCCAATCCCCAGTACTCAAGCCCTGCACTACTTCTTCAACTTCACTCTGGCTCCAGCCCTCAAGTGGAACTTCAAACGCGTCGTCAACATAGCGAACTACTAGAGCTCCTGGTTTGGCTTCATAAGTAGTCAAAGAGCCTGGAAACGCACCCAAAGCGGGATCACCAGGGGAAATTTCCCCTAGTTCTGGATCTGTTGCCTCATTTAAGTCTTCAGAACCCAAAGAGACTACAGAAGGCTCAACAGTTGTCTGGTCCCCAGACTCGTCTGATGAAGCGTCAGACCCATTCAGCAACTCTTCAAAAACTGGGGCATATGGCGCAACCTGAACTTGAAGCACAGGAGCCGCAGCTCCATACCGAAACTCATCTAGGGTAGCATCATCCTCATTATCATCCCGGTCGTAAAACGGATGCACACGCTCTCCATTCTGCAAGTAAGCTTCGGCCGCATCAAAGGACTGCGCGCCATCTGTAACCCTAGTGATGCTCGTGGCCCGCAGCCACAATATCATAGCATATACCGAATGAGTCATGAACCCTTGTGCTGCACAGCGAAGCTGTCCCCATCCCTCGTCCCTACTACCTAGAAACGACAAAAGTTCGAACCCAGCAACAGAAAACACTCTCCACAGGTAGTGTACATACAACCCAGGTGCCCACAAGACTAAGGGAAACGCCTGTTCAACGCCCTCGGCGGGATTGGGTTGATCCTCAGGTTCGGGAGGGTAACCTTGCAGCACAAAAATCTCTGTCATCTCAAACCACTGGGGACCCTCAAACCGCAGAACATGAGGTCCCCTTCGAAGCCGATCTACAATCGCTCCTGCCATTGCATACCGAACAATGTTCGACACCGCTCGCAATGCAAACCAGCTAGACGATCGGACCCCTAAATACCACAGAACATGCTCGCCTACACTAGTCAGGATCTGCACCACGAAGTGAGTCTGTAGCCACGTCCCTATATATGGCCAAGTCGCAGGGTCTAGTTCAACTTCAGCTAAATCCTCATACGTAGGCTCCGGCCACGGAGCTGCTTGCATTCCATGACTAGAAGAACTACCACCTAGCCCTTCCTCAGCGAACCACTCAACTACATCGTGACTGCAGGCACTATCCCCTGGGCGCACCCTCGCCCTGGCATCACCACCTACCCGATGCCGTAACTCTTCCCTGGGAGTTTCCCTGAACAAAAAACCTGCTCCTAGTGCACCTTCAGCGATACTAGTGATCCTATCCTCACGGCCAATGACGAAACCAGGCGCGTTCCCGCTGCACTGGCTCCCCCCAATCTGAACAGCAGAATCCGATGGATCTTCAGGGCTCTGGCTCCCCCCAATCTGAACAGCAGAATCCGATGGATCTTCAGGGCTCTGGCTCCCCCCAATCTGAACAGCAGAATCCGATGGATCTTCAGGGCTCTGGCTCCCCCCAATCTGAACAGCAGAATCCGAGGGATCTTCAGGGCTCCGGCTCCCCCCGATTTCCCCGAACCTTGCTGAAACCGGGACCCAACCCGAACCATTAAACACGAACTCCGCTCGAAACTCAGGCGCATTAGCCGTAGCAGCTCTGGTGCCAGTATCACCCCATTGCTCAAGCAAAGCCAGAACAGCATCGCGAGCAAGCTCCCGATTAACCCTTCTTAGGTTCCGCCACGTCTCCCTCCAGATACCCAAGAATTGATACAGAAGCTCCCATCGAACCCCAGAAGCACCTAACAGGCTTACACCCCTAGAAGGAAGAACTACTTGCTCACCAGCATTCGGCCCCGACGAAGAGCTCGCTGACGGATCCTCTTCCGGTCCAATCCCTGAAAACCATGCAGGAACTGAACCGAAACGCTGCAAAAACTGGGGAGGCTCTACCTCTCCACCGGCCGCGATCTGCTTCCTCAATCGAGCCCGCTGAACAAAAGTCAGACCGGAACTTCGTTCGGTCTGCTCTAGCTTTATCTGAGCCTCCCTCCAAGAACCCTCATCAAACGAGGACGAACCGTCACTGTCTAGACCATCCCCTTCAGCAGATCCGGTCTGAGCTTCAGCCGCGAAAGCACTATCATCTTCGCACACTGGCACTTCAGGGCCCTCCGCAACATCCGAACAAACCGAGCTTACTGCCCTACCAGGCCAAAACCATCCCGCGCCTACAACACAAACCGCAGTCACTATCCAAGCAACAACCCAGAACAGCCACTCCTGACCCTCTCGAATCCCAGGATGATCAGGCTGTCCCTTCACACGCGGTACCAAGGCGAGTAGGGCGAGGCCTGCCAGCAGTTCGGCAGGGAGAACCGTTTGACTACACACACTTCGGCTCAAGACCCTTGCGGACGCAACTTCAGCTACATCAGGTCTTGGCGCTCTTATATTTGCAAGATTAAGTAGGTGTAGGATACGGGGCCGGCTTAGTGGTTTGGTTCCAAGGTCGGCTATCTGCACGTCTCCAGGGATATGGAATACACGGAGTATTCCCGCGTCGATGCGTTCCCTAGCAGAAATCGCCCTCATCCTCAAGTGGCGGCTACGCCAGCCACTGCTCACCGGGTCGAAAGATCTGAGAGCTGCTTGATTGTCTCCCTGGAGGGAGACAACCGTGTCCTCCCCAAGGAGTTCATCGAGCAATGATTGAATGCATTCAGAGACTTGGACCCCGTGTACCATGGTAACCAGCTCTGCCTCTGCACTACTAAGCGTTGTGAAGGCTTGGCGGGCTGATTCCCAACCAATCGGTACCCCTTTCCACAAAACAATCAGAGACTGCATTGATCTATCCCCACCGGGGCTGTGGGAGGCATCTGTATACACTTCCAAAACCTTTGCAGATCGAGGCAGGGCTAGCAGGCCGTGGTCAGCGAATGGGCTACCAACCTCAAAAGGCACTTCAATCGCAAGATCAATGGTAGACTTCAGGTACTTAATGGTCTGTAGACCGATAGCAATTGAGAGCTGCGGTACTTTCGTTGCCATTTGCCCACATCGGGACACTGCGTATGAGATATCCGGCCTCGTACGCGTTGAAACCCACAACAGCGCTCCGGTAACAGCTTGAGCTTCCTTTATTTCCGAAGGCGTCACTGACTCCGGCAATTCCGGATCAGACCACTTCGTGATAGGCACCGTCGCTTCCTCCGTGATGTTATAGCGCTGGAGAAGTTCACGAATGTATGCACTCTGCGCCAACCTGTATCCCGAAGCTGTTCTGGAGATTTCCAAACCGCAGAACGTAACTGCTTCCTCTCCAATCCACTCCGGCTCCGACGTCTTCCAGAGCATGCGCACAACCTTGATAACCTGGTGAGCCAGTTCAGACTCAGCAAACAATGCCAAGTCGTCCACATAGACAACCAAAATACCAGCTATATCCCCCAGGCCATCTGAAGTATTCGGGCGCAACACCCATAGCGCATCATCCGACTTAAGCTGAACTAAATGATAATCTACACCGTTATGGGGAATCCGCAGTTTGCGAAACTCTCCATCACGGTACCTACCCCAATCCCGCGGAGACGTAGGCAGCCCATACAGAGCCTTCTTTATCCACCACCGATGCTCAGCATTTAAGATACCCAACTCAACCAGGAAATGCGGCGGCTTCACAATAATACGCTCTTCGGTCCCTTGGTTTTCAGTCCTTATAGGAGCATACAGGAAGGCCGATTTCACATCGATCGTAACTCCCACCCAGGTCACGTACCCAGCAGCAAAAGTAACCGCAACCTTAACCGACAGAGCCTCGGCTCCTGAAGCGTACAACTCCTCTCGGGTAAGACCAAGCTGCTCAGTAGGTAAATAGTTCCCACAGCACACTGCACGACATCTCCTCTTGCCTGTTCCAGCCTTACGTGTCAGTACAGCCTTTCCGGGCAACTGAACTACTGAGATACCTTCTTTAACCCATTGGTCAACATCAGACGCCGTTACTCTATCTACCGCCCTATTGGTGGTCTCCAAACTAACTACCTCCTCGGTCGCTGCTTCTCGCCATTTTCCAAGTTCCCCCCGGGCTTCTACCAAACTTACTGTTCTAGTCTGAAGAAACTGGTCTGCGCCGGTGACAGGATGCTCCGTCAATGGTACGTCAACACTCAACGCCCTAACAGACCCCAATCTATCCCAAACATCCCAGTTATCAACCAGCAGATTTTCAAGCACGTCCCGCCGTCGTTCTTCACCCTTTAAAACCTCGACAGCCTGGCACAAGCTATCAGCGTCTCCAGACCACTCATTCAACTCGTCCGCAAGCAATGTACACAACCGAGCCGTTGCTCCATGCTCCCAGACTAAGCCCTCTAAACAACAATCATCAAAGGCACCACTAGGGAAATCAACCTCCCATTCCTCAAGCTCTGGCTCATCTATCCGGATCGAGGCCACAGACTTCTCTCTGGAAGGCACCTCCCCTCCTGCCTCTTCTATGTTTGGAACCGGAAAACCCAAGCTCAAAAGCTGATCATAGCACCCCTTTATGGCACTACGAAACTCCCGAGGTACAAAAGCTGAAAGGACCCAACGATCGCCGATCCAATCCTCTGAGGCATGCCAGCATTTTCCTGGAAACACTACCGGGCCACGCCGCAAATCATACACCGACCCTGGGCACTTAGAACCATCGGGTAGTACCCTACAAACAGTCCCTTCATCATCCTGAAGCCACAAACCACCTCCCTTAAAATCCCCAACAGCTTGAGCACGAATCGGAAATTCGGAGGCGTTCATCAAATCCCTATGGGGAAGCATACAAGCATTATGAGAAAGGTAAACCGTAGTCCACACACCATCAGGATCTCTGTTCTTCAAAAAACCGTTCAAGTACCGGACTAGATCAGGGCATCGCATCGTGAAGCTAGAGACCCCTCTAAACCCTCCTACAGCATAAAGGCCACAAAGCACCGCAGACCCTTGCCCTTGGGCTATAGTCCTTCGAGTAGGGGGAAGCTGGTTAGCACAGCCACCGAGAATCTCTAGACACTCACCGACAGACCAATCCCCTCGACGAATCCCATCCTGTATACGGTCTCCCAAACCTCCTAAACCCTGATCAGGACCATCCCTCTCACCCCCAGACCCTTTAGCAGTAAAGCCCTTTCGAACCCAAGGATCCCTTTGTTCTAGAAAATCCTCTACTTCACTGCTCACCTCACTTTCACTTTCATCAGAGCCAGATACTTCCTCATCATTTAAAAATTCCGGAGAGGGCTGAAAAGGCTCCCCCCCAGGTGATAACCTGGCAACTCGATGACAAGTCGGCACATCCGCAGCAGCTACAACTCGCACCGCAAAAGAGGAGCGCTTTCCGGTTAGGCGATGACGAGGTTTAGGGACGGCCGTCAGCTCACCCCGCACAGGAAAGATAGTACTAGTCAACAAAACCTTCCTATCCTCACCTTCCCCTATCAACACCAAATGCCCCCCTGGCGTATGCGGAGCTTGGCCAATATAAACGCCCCGTACAGTCCTAGGTCGCCACTGTGCCTCATATCCAGTTTGTGTTCGTTGGCGCGCTTCCACAGGCACTCCAAAAGGCGGCAGCAACGGCTGAGGCACACCTAACCCCTCAAAGAACCTTACCCAATTTCGTGCCGACGCATGGAGCAGCGCTAATGGCCAAAACTGACGCCCCACATGGGAAGTCAGCAAAAGCTTGCGAGTACCCGCTTTAAGATTTTGCACAGCTAACTCAGCATGATTTCCAGCGGGCGCTTCTCCTGGGGTCCAGGAAGGATGGATGCCCTGGGCCCGCATCCAAGCTACCAGCGGCTTAGATCTAAGCTCCTGTGCCCGGTCAGCGTGGAACCTATGTACCGGCAAGCCGTGAGCCTCTAACTTATTGATGATAGCTTGGACGTGTCCCAGAACCTCCTTCCCCCCTTTTGTTCGCAACGGGACCCCCAGAAACAGGGTTGTATTTGTTGCTGGGGCCGACTCCGACTCTTCCAAGACAATAGGGCCTACACCCGCACCTACAGGATCATCCTCAGGCCTCTTCCCTTTAACCCTGTGGGTAACAGCCTTAAGGTCAACCCCCGACTCGAGCTCCCCGAATAATTCCGGGAACAGCTCCGGCTCGGCCGCGTCACGTGAGACCTCATGCTCCTTATCTTCGCCCTCGGGCTTATCAACAGAAACAAGGGGTCGATAATTCCCTGGTACAGCATACGAACAGGCTAGGAAATATCGATAACCTCCGCCCTTATCCCTACCTGAGGCAACCGGATCGAACGAGACCCCCGGTACGAAGGGACCAGCTATATCAAAAGACGCCGAGTGTACCGTGGGGAAACCAGTACGCCAATGGGACCTACGCCTACCCTGCGCCTGTACGCACACGGGACACCCTTTAAGGTAAGGGGAATGGTCACTACGCAGGTGCAACTCATATCGCTCCTTTTCAGTAAGCCTTTTCAACAGGGTTTCACGATCCTTAGCTTCCTTAAAACGCTCTAGATCCGCCTTCCACGTAACCCAAAAGCCCTGAAGCACCCCTGCTAACCGAAGGGGCCAAGTCTCACTCCCCGCAATGTCCCCGAACTCACTAGTCCTAGCTCTGCCCGAACTGTGCCCCTGCAAATGCAGATGTTCATACAGAAACCACGAGGAGGTCCATAACTCAGCAACCCCTTTTTCCCCTACCCCAATAAAACCCCTATCAAAGGAAGCCAAATGGAATCCGTAAGCCTCCCCGAATTGGCGTCCGCCCTTCGACATCGCGACCAACTCAGGTTCCTCAGAAGGTCTACTACCCTTAAAGGAGTCAAACTGTTCCCAAGCAACAAAGATGGGGGACAAAGCAGTAGGGTCACAAACCTTAACCGGTGGGTTGCGAAGTCGATCAGCGGCCTTAGCTAGAGCCCACTGAACCAACCCCTCAGGACTATTTACGCCTTCAGGTAAGGTCTCCGACAAATCCTCATCTTCAGTTACCAAGCTCCTACCGTCCTTTACTGCTTGTGCCACAGCAACCAGAATGAAGAACCTAAGCATAGCAACCAGCCCCCGATGAGGCTTATCACCGTCCGAAGACCCCTTAGCCCAGTCATAGCCCTCCGAATCCTGAACCACACCTCCGACAACCCCAGTCAAGGCTATCCTCAACAGGTGTCCGAAAACCAACGAGCTGCCAAGCCCCTTCTCGGACCCCGTGACCTTCAATACCCTACCACAACTCTTCCAACTCTGAATCCTAGATCCACAGCAAATCAACACTGACTCCGGTGCACTTCGGTCGATAGACCGTCTCATCCGTCGATTCCACGGAAACTCTGCCCAATCCCGGCTTTCAAGCGACACTGAGGATACACAGGCGCGTGCTAAAAGCTCCAACGGAAGCCCGGGAAACATGACCCTCAGAAAGCTCAACTGAACCCAATCCTCAAGCCCTTCCTGTTCCCCGCGCCTCACCTGTCCTTGGAACCAACTTCAGACATTCCCCTTATTGAGGTCTACAACAGCTGAATCCAACTCCAGCTTTCGCACCCCGTTAGCTTTCCTCACCTTGTCCTCATACCGGCCTAACAAAGACAGCCCAACATCCCTAGGAATCAAAGGACAACCCTTCACAACATGCACCTCTAGCTTTCCCTCCTTTGGGTGCTTGATTTTACAGCCATTTCTCTTCCAGGAGATACTAAAACCAAGTTCCACCAAATAATTAGCAGGGAGAATAACCTGACAGGGACCGCCATGCAACAAAGTGCCATAGTCGTTGACCCTCAGATCCGTAACCCCACTCGCTAAGTCAACTCTGATGCTCTTAGCTCCCTTTAGCTCCTGGTCACTGGCTGGCCTTAAGGCATTCGTCGCTCCGCTGTCCACGAGACAGAACATAGGGTCAGAAGCACTCGTCAGAGCACTCCTAAGCCAGGTAAGATCCAGCCCATCATCCTCAATCCGCAAAGGCTTCAAAGTCACTCCCTTCAGCAACTTAGCCGCCTCCGCTATGAGCGCCTCCTGACTAACCCCTGGGCTGGAGCTCCCCGTACCAAGACTTCCAGCACCCTCTACTGGGACCTCCGCTTTGGCACCGCCATCTTCTATCACCCCCTTAGCCTGAGCGCCAGCCTTAGCCTTAGCCTTAGGCCTACCACCCTTACCTGCCGGGGATCCGGCCTTAGGAGAACTATCGGAAGCCGAAGCGGGGTCCCCTTGCACCTGTCGGTGTTCCGCTGGAACAATCGTGCACTCTGGACGGTAGTGTCCCGATTGACCGCACGCTAAACAGCGTGATTCCTTTCTAGCCTTAGCCCGATCATGTCGGAAGTGACAACTATCACCGAACCTGCAACCCGAAGCATCCGAAAACTTATGGCACAACTGCCCTACCCCCTCAGAGGCCTTACCTTTCCCCTTACCCTTACTTTCACCAGCACCCGCATTAACAGCAGCTACCGAAGGGTTCGGTGCGGTACCCGCATTCTGTGGAGGGGCGGCAGGAGGCGACGGGGCCTTAGGGGCTACGTTATCCTTACCGCTACCGGCAGTATTCAGAGCCGCTCCCCTTGCCCGCTTATCGCTTCCCCCAAGATTGTCACTAAGGGCTGCGGCTTCACTCTCCGCCTGGAGCAACCGCACGAGTTGAGTCACTCCCGCGGTAGTCGGATTGTAATCCAAGGCAATATTATGCCTAAAGGAGTTAACCCTGAACCCAACCATTGGATTACTACTCAGAAGCTGAGCAACCGACCCATCCACCCCCTTCAGGAGCAACGACGCATCGGGAAGGGTCGCATTTATTTCCGACGCCCGTTGGAATGACTGTTGCCATTTTCTTAGCACTCGAATCGCGTCGTGGAAACTCTTACAGACCTCAGGATTGACGAGTTGGCTCAACAGCTGAGCTCGTTCACTCGAGCCCCCGGGTTGGTAGGCGCAGAGAATACGGAACATAATTGCAGAGGTACTCAGCCAACGGTTAGTAATGATGTCTTCGCGCACCGACCCGGGGACGCATGCCAAGAGCAAAGTGACTGCCCTGGATTCTACTCGCTGAAACTTCTGGACATCAAATGACGCAACCACCGAGCTGGGGTCTAGTCCTAACCTCCCTATCGGATCGGCTACTAACCAACGGGAGTACCCCTGATTTGCCGCAACTTCGACCGCCCCATACCACTCATTTGCCGAAGGCGAAAGCCCAACCAAAATCTGTCTAACCTGCGCCAACCAGTTACCGCATACTACTGCACTAGTCGAGAGGTCCGCCTGCGCCAACTTAGGTAGTTCACTAATGTACTTAGCCGGCTCCTCAGGCCTTTGATCAACCCGTATCATCCCCGAAGGCATAGGACCCGAAGCAGCACCACACCCAGGTGGAACCCCATAAGCTCCCAAGCCGTACGACCCATATGGCGCACCAGCACCACCAACCTGACCCGAAGTCCCTACACACCCTAAGTCGACACCCGAACAACCCCCAGCGGCCCCTGACATTCCCCGGCCTGCTCCAAGAGCCCCGATGCCGAAGGATGGCCCACGAGGTGAAGCCGGCGGCGGGCCCGGCGGCGGGCGAATCACAGTTCCCCCCGGGGACAGAGGATAGCCGTTTTCATCAAAACCTTGAGGCAAACCTCCCGAAGACCTAGGAGTATGAAAGCCCCCCGAAGCCTCTAACGCCTGGGCGGCAAACTGCCTCATAGTCTGAACCTTAGCCAATTCTAACCCTGGGGCCGAAGGCGGAGGAGCAACCGGAGGCGGGGTACCCATCACACTCGGAGGCACAGTCATCCCTCCTACCCCCTGAAAACCCAAACACCCCGAAGCCTGCATCATCTCCATCATCCTACGGGGATCCGCCATAGAAGGTTGGGCCTCAGAAGAGTTAGGTACACTTGCCCCTTGACCAGAGCCTCCTAACCTAGGGATTGGGAAGTGCGCAGACCAGGCCACTTCAGGCGGCCACCTACTCTGTACAGCAACAGCAGCACTGCTAGGCGGCAACCCACCATAGGCCTCAGGCAAATTTACGCCGAAAGGCGCAGCGAACGACACCGGCGAAGAACTCGGTCCTGGCATCTCGCCTTGAACACCGCTATGCCAAGATGAGTGGGAGTGTAACTCTGCAGAAGCCTCAAGACGTCTCTTCAGCACCTTATTCTCCTCAAGAACTTGGCGCAGCATCACCTCCAAGCTTCCGGTTCCACTGGCATCCGGAACCAACTCCTCTTCAGTCGTTGGCTCACCAGTAGCCACACTCGCCTTTTCCGTTCCCTTAGTCCTCTGAGCATCTTCGGGAGCCGGCACGGCAGCGGGCCCTCCAACATTCACAGGAGTTCCAGGAAAACTCGTATCGCTCATCATAGGCCTACTTTCTACCCCGGTTTCCACACGCGCAACTCTCGGTCCAACCACATCACCAGGAGCAAAAGCTGCTGAGTAATCCGGCTCCGCTCCCTGGTCATCCGTCCAAGCGCCCATCTGGGCTCTCCCATCCAGTTCGCCACGGCCAGATGTGGGTGCAGCCCCACCGTCTAGTCCACCAAGGAGTCTCTGTCCATCGGCGTCCAACGAGGGCGGCCGGTTCCGCATTAGCTGAATTTCAGTCTGTACCCTTTCGCTATGGAAAGGGTTAGCCACTGGCATCTGCCCTGGCTCAACCACGCCAGTTCCTTGGCCCAACTCCAACGTGCCAGGCGAAGCCTCGCCTCTGACTCCAGCACAGGAAGTTGAATCGGCAGCACCAGCTTGACTCAAGGCTGCTTGATAAGCGGCCTCACAGGCCCCGGTGTCAGTCTCCTGCTCCTCAGGGACACCTCCACGTCTCCTTCGAGACACCGTGTCCATGGCAAAGGACTAAGGAAACTGCAGTATACAAAGACGTACGTCAACAAGAACACTGTCTCACAGCCCCTTATGACTACCTACGGCTGATAACCTACGTGAAGATAAGATAAATGTTGTGACAAGATCAAGACGAAATCCCTCGACGGGCACTCTCTTTTTTCGAGAAACAAAACAGCCTTCGCGAATCACCAATGCATGCTGTGCCTGGGACTTGATCGCACGCACTAACCCCTAAACCCTAAACCCTAAACCCCTAAACCCCTAAACCCTAAACCCTAAACCCCTAAACCTTAAACCCTAGAGGCTTCAGAGTTCCTTTAACCCTGCCGGCGGTACAAAGACAAACAAAGCAGCTCAATCCAAAAGATGGCCAACAACTCGAGCTGCCAGTGCTGAAACCTCAGTCATCGAAGGATTTCGCTTGCTAACACCTCAGTCTTTGAAGGATCTTGGGTTGAGGGTTTGGGGTTTAAGGATTTAGGTTGTGGGTTTGAGCGGTTAGAGTTTCCAAGGGATCCGTGTCCCCTTCTGCTACTCCCTCGCCTACCCCTTCCTTTCCCTTTCGCTCGTTTCCTCCCCTGCTTTGTTTGCTTGTCCGCCGATCAGTGGTCGTCTTCATCGTGACCACGGTTTCACATCCCAGGACTTGATATAGGGGCCTAAATAATTAGAACAGGGTTTTAATTGGGGTATACTATACTGTAAATATAATAAGGAACCCCAAAATAGTATAGGTAAATATATGAAGGCCCGATATTTCATGGTAAGTCGAGCAGCCCATCGGCTTTCTCAGTTGCGGCTAGGCCGAGGTGGGCGACGCGAAGCGGCGTTGCAATTGATTATGGAAGGATTCGCGGGTTCTGAATGCAACAGCAACAGATTCCGATTGCTACAGTAATAGCGGCAACATACTGTATACCAATTATAGTTATTCCGACGCCTGTGCTATAGGAGCTGTTCGGATTTGTCTACGCATGTCTAGCCCCGTTGGATAAACACAGGCCGGGATGGACTGGAAACTGACACTTGCAGGGAAGCATGGGCTATGCACCCAGACCTTCCAAAATCCTTTAAATAAGGAATATACCTTAAATTATAATAGGATCCCTAATATGATTTAAGGTATATTCCTTAATTAAGGGATTTTGGAAGGGCTATGCATCACGGTTCAGATATGCATGGACTGTACAAGTAACTAAGCCAATCACTCAATTTCTGAACCATGGTGCTGCGCATAAAGTCATAAACCCGAAGCGGAAACCCTAAACCCTAAACCCTAAACCGTAAGCCTGCCGTGTCCATCGCTCGCTTTGGTCCCCAGATCGAGGAGTCTCAATCTACCTGGAAATAGGCCTGACCCCGGCCTTGCAGACGGGAACTCCTGTTTCGGGTTTAGTAGGGTTTGAAAGAGCTCAATTTATGGGGTGTCAAAGAACCGTCAAAAGCTGGGTCCACGGCTTTTCCTCAACTTCTAGCAGCAGAATTGCCTCGTGCACCCGATTGCAGCATTAGGCCAAGCAGACTTGCTTAGCAGGGAACAGCACTCAACAACCCCAGCTAACGGTATACTGGGTGTTGGGTATTATGAGGCTTTTGAGGGATCGAAGAGCAGTATCCACTGTAAAGGTAGTTGGGCTTCCGGAATCACTGCGCAACGGAGCTTTAAACCTACACACTTCAGCCCCCAAGGATGCCACAACGAGTGTGCACCTCATGCAATTTAGCTTGTCCCTCTTCCTCATTCCACAGGTACCTACTTTCGGTGCCCCAATTCGGGTGTCGGCCTCTTGCGAAGGAAGGCAAGACAGAAGCCCTAGCTCACAATACCTCAAGTTCCCAAAGTCTGAGCTTGCGCACCTAATTGTCTGAGAGGGTTTGTATACGATCTATCAAGGGCCTACAATCCTCTCTACAAGGTTCGGTTTAGGGCAGGGCTTACCTACAGTCTCCATTGTAGTTCCTTTTGGGTGTTACCTTTCAGGATCCAAAAAAATTTGGTTCAACCAAAAAAAGGAACTACAACGGAGACTATAGGTAGGGTTAAACAGCTTAACAAGTAGGTTTTAGGGGTTTATGAAGGTTTATGACGGTTTATTAAGGTTTATATCTCTACCCTAAGCCCGAAACCCTAAACCCTGGCAGGGCTTCGGGCTCAGGCTCGGGGACTGAAGTTTGGGGTTTAGGCTATAACCCTAAGGCTCAAAATGGCCCAAAAGCCTTAGAAAAATATGATCTTTAGGCCCAAAAGCCTTAAAATCTGAGTCCTGAGAGCCTTCGGCTGTAGGGTTTCAGTGTTGTTTACTCAATCCCTACATCCTTTCTGTGCGAAGCAACACAATGCAGCACAACAAAAAGCGAAGTAGAATAGGGCCTCAGTGCAGAGAGTAGGGTTGGGAGGTACATTATAAATTATAGATGCGTCATGAACCCTAAGGAATAGTTCTGGTAATTATTCGGACCCCTTGTGTAGCCGAAAACCCTCGTGAACCCTGAGCCCTAAGCCCCAAATCCTAAGCCCTCAGCTCTGAATCCTAAGCCCTGATCCCAAAATCCTCATGCACGCACAGGGTACTCCTGCGCTACAGTAGAAGCCCGACCTTATAGATCCCTTAAAGGAACCCTAAAGATCCCTTATAAAGGAACCCTAAAGGTCCCTTAAAGGAACTGTAGGATTACTGTATGCGAAACCCCTCATCGAAAAGGGCGCCCGGCCTGGCTGGCTAAGAACGCCAGCACCACCACCACGCTGAGCACGATGGCCTTAAACGCATCAGATTCCAAAGCTACCCAGAGGCCCCAAAGTAGTTCCCTTGTGGGATTACCTTATTGGATTCTATATATGAGCCTTGAAAAGGAACTACTTTGGGGCCTTTGGGTAAACGCATCAGATTCCAAAAAAAAGGGGCCTTCAAAATCAGAATAGGGTTTTGGAGTGTGTTATGCTTTTTTTACAATACGGAGCGCCAATATAGAATTGGTATTTATTGATTAGGTCCCTGTATGCCACCTTGAGCGAAAAACCCTAAACTCCAAAGCCCTAAGCCCATACCCACTGCCCCTGAACCATCAACTGCAAAAGCCCTAAACACCGAAGCCCCAGACCCCAATACCCCAAAACCGATTTCAGGCTCCTAATCGCTAAATCCTGAAGCCGCATGGCTTCCCCCTTCCAAGCATCAGGGACCTAGTCCAAGCATCAGGGACCTAGTAAGTAGGGCTTTTTAAGGCATCCGCTCCATAAAGGCTTAGCTTCGGGTCTTTACAAGATATAAGCATTGCATTGATGCTTTGCACGGGTTGTAGGGTCTCCACAATGGTCTGGAAGGCTGTAGGTGGCATCCACTTACGTCTGTCTGAGGATCTACATCCCAACATACTATTCTCTAAATTGCTGTTGGTTGCTATTCGGGCACTGGGACACTTAGGATCAGCGAGTTCGACCCTTTTTTTGCTATTGCAAGTCTGAGAAGCTTTCCGACAAGAACACCTCACAAACTCTGGCCATTGTACGTATCTACCCTTGTTGTGGGTTAACGAATACGTAGAACAAGAGGGTTCTCTATCGGGATTACGTGGTACGTTGCTGCCCTTATCCGTAGGGCAAAGTGGTGGGCCCGAGTGCAGGAGCCTACATAAACCTTTAGAGGCTGCTCACAATGATCTTCGAGGTTCGCCCGTATCACCTCAATATTGGTGTGTCTATGGCTGTACTCACGAAACCACCGAATACTCAACCCTAAACCCTAAACCCTAAACCCTGGGCAAGCATACTGCGGGACCTCGTCTTATACCTGGCGCCAGAGACCCCTCAACACCCTCACACTAACGTCCGAAACCCCGAAACCCCAAAAGCCTAAGAAGTCTAAACCCTAAAACCCTGAAGTCTAAACCCTAAAACCCAAAAAAAAGCTAAAACCCTAAAACCCTGAAGTCTAAACCCTAAGACCCCAAAAAAGCCTAAACCCTAAACGAAGTCCCGCCCGCAGACCCGGAAGCCCCGAACTCTGAGCCCCTCCGGTGTAGTTCCTTTCGGGGTTACCTTTAAGGATCCTTAAAAAAAACAGTTTGCTGAACCAAAAAAACGTGGAACTACAGTTCCTTTTGGGGGGGTTACCTTTAAGGATCCTTAACATAAGATTTGTTATACAAAAAAAAGGAACCGCAATGGAGACTATAGGTAAAATCCGAAACCCTCATACCTGCCCTGGGACACAGACGACTGGCTGCAATGAATTCACGGCCTCGGCTGGGGAGAGGTGCTGGGGGGCCTTGGAGCTCTAGCTATGTGTTGCATTCTTGCGGGTCCTCTTCCAACTGCAAGGTTGTTCCCCGAATTGCCGACGGGGGGGAGCCAGTGTGACGCTTGGGCTCCGGAAGCGAGAGATGATGCAGTGCTTTAGGGTTTAACTTTTGTTTGTGGACTCCTTTTCTCACTGCTGTTTGCGGCATCATTACTAGATACTATTATTACTTAGGGTTCAGGTTTTAGGGTTTAGGGGTTTCGGGGCACAGCGCTACAGGGCCCGAGGGCCTCTCGTTTCCTCGAATTCGAAGGGGTGCCGGAGAGTCGTTATACTGAGATTTTGGACATACCTTATACGGAACTGTAGGACTCTAGGGTATTATAAAATCCAAGCTTCCTACAGGGTTGTGTCGGGCTTCGTTGCTTGAGGGTTTAACGCTCGAGGGAGACAAAACTGCGATCCCCATCTTCCCGATCATGAAATTTCAAGCCCCAAGGCCAAAATCCTATAAGCCCTGAACGCCAAACCCCAAACACACCGGAGCTCGACAAAAAAGCCTATGGAGTTTCCCAGACCTTCCAAAATCCCTTAATTAAGGAATATATACCTTAAACTATAATAGGGATCCTATTATAGTTTAAGGTATATTCCTTAATTAAGGGCTTTTGGAAGGTCTGGGTTCCTATCCTAGCATCATCGGCGCAGGGTTTGGGTTGTCGGGTGTGGGTTTGGAGCTTGGGGTGGGGAGGTGCTACAACAAGGATCCGAAAGCAGCCTAAATCCTAATCCCTGAACCCTAAACCCAAAACCCTAAACCCTGTGGATAGCAGCAAATCCATCAGTTCAAAAGCAGCGGTTTCGCGCTTAAGAACAACTTTAAAGCGTGACGGATACTTCTGAGGGACGCCTCCTCCTCAACCCTGCCATCGTCTGCATCCACTTCTGGCAGCTGCAAATCTAAGGGTTAAGCTTGAATACCAAGTCATTGCACCCCAAATCCCACACCCCCAGGGCCTAAATCAAAACCTGAGCCCGCTCCTATACTGAACTTAGAACCCTAGCAAAAATATCAATTTTAGCTGTTTCATAACCAAAAGTCAAAAATCATTTCTAAGCAGGTTCGGGGTTGGGGTCGAGAACTCTCCGAGCCTGGGGTGGTCGGCCCGTTTCTCCGAAAGGCACCCCCTAATTTTCGGAAACTCTAAACACTTATAGAGCCCTTTAAAAGAACCCTTATAGTACCCTTATTATAGTACCCCTATAAAGGAACCCTAAGGTACCCCTTCCAAGATGCGAAAACCCGTCTCAAGCTCCCGACGGGGTTCGCCGCGATGAGGGCAAGCAACACAAGGCACACCCAACCGGCTGCGACCTTCTGTGGGAGCTTAATGATACGATGCATGCATGGCTTAAGGGTATCTGCTACAAGTGAGGGTCACGATTCATACAGAAATACACAAGGACTAGATGACTAGATGAGGGGAGACGGCAATTGAGGTAAAGGCTAAAGGCACGCTGGGTTTAGAGCCCGGTGACTCTCAGGGCCGTTGGCTCATGGGATTCATAGGCCTTGGGGGACGAAGCTTCAGGATCCCCACGTAAAACCACAACGCCTGAATCCTAGACTCCCAAGAACCCAACAAGGAAGCCTACATGGGGGTTTCCGAAAATAGAGGTACCTTATTTTGGGGTCCTGATAATAAAGATCCTATTATTCAGAATACAATATTAGGGTCCCCTATTTTCGGAAACTCCCACATGAGTAGACTAGGTGAGCACAGGCTCCTGGGGATCGAGATGGTCTAGAGTCTAGCGATGTTGAGGAACTTCAAGAAATTGCTATTCTGTACTGAACTTAGAACCCTAGCCAAAATTATGATTTTAGCTGTTTCTTAGGGATTATAATAACCAAAACTTAAAAACTATTTCTAAGTACCCCTAAGTATTGAGAATCATCCTAGAACTTTTTACCGTCATCGCAATGCTAATTGGTCAGACTCTATATGAACTCAACATCCATATCCTGAACGAATATAAACCCGAAGCCGTAAACCTCACACCCTCATGCTCTACTGTCAGCCCTCGCAGTTCGGGTTCGGCCGAGACGTATACTCCACAAGCATTAGGATCATCAGCACAGTTAGATCGAATAGCTCTACATAATAGGTGGGCCTCAGAGGGCTGTTTAGTGTCTGCAGCTTTTTGGTGGGGCTTCGGTAAGCTTGTATGGATGTTGAAAACCCTCAACCAGAATGACAACAACCACCTCCTTGCCCAAGAGAAGATGGGGCGCAAGACCTGGAGGGTGCGGGGACTGCAGATTCCCAGAGTTTAGGTGCTTGTTAGAGCTTGGCACCAAAAAAAAAACCAAACTACTCCAAAGCTCAAAACCCAGAACCCTAAAACTCTAAAGCCCTAAACCCCAAAATCCTGAAAACCCCAAACCCTCAAACCCTAAAGCCCAAAACCCTGAACCCTAACACCCCAAAGTTTCAAACCGTAAAGCCCGAACTCTAAACCCTAGGTTAAAAAGCCCTAAAATGTAAAAAAAAAAAAAAAAAAACCTAAAACCCTGAACCCCAAAACCCTAAACCCTAATACCCCCTTCAAAGTTTCAAACCGTGAAGCCCGCACTCGAAACCCTAGATTAAAAAGCCCTAAAAAATGCAAAAATGAACAAACCCTAAAACCCTAAACCCCAAAACCCTAAACCCTAATACCCCCAAAGTTTCAAACCGTAAACCAAGAACGAACCTTAGCAAGACCCTAAAACCCTAAACCCTGTACGAACCCTACGAATCCTAGAACCGCAATCCCTTATATAGAGCACTTTAAAGGAATCCCTAAACCCTCCTTTACAGAACCCTACATCCCTGAAACCCTAAATCCTAAACCCGGGGAGCCCAAAAAGCATCCCGAGGGCCGGGCCGCTTGCTTTAAGCGCCTCTTGCTGACGGCAGAAGGAGAGATTTCCATGAAGTCCTGCTGCAGGGATTGAGGGGATTCCTTTAAAGGAGGTTCTATAGGGCTTCCTTTAAAGGGCTCTATAAGGGATTCGAGTTTAGGGTCTAAGGGTTTTTTTGGGTTTAGGGTTGAGGGTTTAGGGCTTCAGCTTTAGGGTTTTGGTTTAGAGTTTAGTGTTTAGGGCTGTAGGGCTCCGCGGATTGAAGTGGCTTTTGGATTTGGGATCTAAAAAAGTCTTCGAGGGTTGAAGAATCAGAAAGGAGAAGTTGGATGTTCTGGGGAGTCAAGGCTTGAGGAGTAGCGTTTCCTGGTTTAAGGCTACATATGTATATATATATATATACATACATATCCCCCTAAAGCTTGCATTTACCTCAAATCCCCAACACACCCTGAACCTCACCAGGTCTTGATTTCAGAAGTCTCCCAAACTGTGAAGAATAGAGTCATTGAAGCAATAACGGAAAGCACCAATTGTCCGAAGCAGATACCTAGCTGTTCGCCAGCACAGGACTCACACAGCAGGCTCTGCTGTGCCTGAGATTTGCGATGCGCAGTATGACGGCAGAGTCTAGAGGTCAGGGTTTAGGATTTTGGGAGGTTGGGTTTGGGCGTTCAAAGTGAGCCAACAGGGCCTTCAGCCGTCGAAATTTGTAGGAGGATTTCGGAATGTCGGGCGATATCGTTTCATTTCAAGGTTTGGGGCTTCAAGGGTTTGGAACCCGAAAGCAGCAGATCCCAGATTGAGCCAGCGCGCATGACCCGGAAACGTCAAACTCTAACCCCGAATGACCCGGATGATGTTGCAGAGCGATGTCTTTATTTACGCCTAAGTTGATCACGTAGCCACGCTGCACGACGTGTGAAATGTCTGGTTCTCCACGTCTTGATGAGAAATTCTCCTTGTTGGCAACTGCGGTAGTGATGATGACCAAGAAACCCAAAGCGTCCAAGTATCATTATGGTAATTATATACTTAGACCCCCAACATACCCTGGAAGTATATCCCATAACGATACTTGGACCCTTTGGGAAAAACAGGCTACCGCAAGGCAGAAGAACGGCCAGTCACTTTTTCCAACAGCGGAGGAGCCTTTGAGGCTTTGCCCTTAACCCTAAACCCTAAGGGTTTACGGTTTAGGGGTTTAGGGTTGCCAGCCAATCCGTTTCAGTTTCATATACCCTCAGGCCTCAAAGTAGTTCCTTTTTGGGGCTTCGTATATAGAACCCTATAAGGTAATCCCAGAAAGGAACTACTTTGGGGCCTATGGGTACGCTCCATGTGGGAATAGTCGTTCTAGTTCTCCACCAAGTCGAACGACAACCATTCATGCAAATCACACCGGCAGTCCTTGCAATGCTGCTGAGGATATCCATTTCCCCTTAGCCTTAAAACAAGACCCACAACACAACTCCAAAGCCATGCAGACATTTCCAAGGCGTAATCCCCAAAACGCGAATCCTAGAGCGCTGATACACGAAGAAAGCCTTAGCCGGCCTTATAGCTGTCTGGCGCTCGAAACTCTAAGCCCCAAACCTATAGTAGTCAGTAGAAATATTAATTAGACTTAGGTACTGCACCCATACAGTAAGAGTCTATAATCGGGCTACTATTCAGGTCCGACAATACATCTATATTATGAAATATTATTCAACTATTACTGAGTGGGGGCCGTACCCAAAATAAGACCCTCAACCCTAAACCCTAAACCTTAAACCGAACCCTGCCTCATCGTCGTCAGACAATTGGATCGGATGCGTCTCCTGACTTCGGCAGGGTTGGGGCTCCGCTGCTCAACCCATGAAGCCACAGCAAACACCAAAAAAACAGACCTAAATCCTAAACCCTAAAACCCTAAACCCTAAACCCTAAATCCTAAACCCTAAAACCCTAAAATCCTAAATCCTAAACCCTAAAACCCTAAAACCCTAAATCCTAAACCCTAAAACCCTAAACCCGAAACTCACATTAGACCCATGAACCCTTAAGCCGAAATCTGCAGTCGCTTCGGGAGCTCTGAAATCTGTGTTACTTCCAGCTTTCGCGCCTGCGCATCATGCCGAACTTAAACAGAGGCTCCGACTCCCCAGACACATATCGCCGCTTCGGGTTTAGGGTTTAGGGTATAGTGTAGGAAAAAGCTCAAAACCCGGCTTTCAGTGTCCAATTATGTTTCAGTGTCCAATTATGGCCCGTATATCATAGAATCCTTGTAGTAACCCTTATGACCCCTGAACAGAACCCTGAACATTGATTACTAGTCGCCCGTATAGATACTATAGGGGCCTTAATAATTAGAATAGGGCGTTTGGGTATATTATACTAAACGTAAACTAGGGAACCAATAAAAGTATAGTTAATTATTCACACCCCTATCAAGCATTTACAAATAAAGTCGGTTCGGATCATTTGGGGTTTAGGGTTTAGGGTCTATGGGGTTTAGGTCCGTTCAGGGGCTTGTGAGTTCAGGATTAGATGTGTGAGTGGTTCGGGGATTAGGGGTTTAGGCTTTAGGGTTTGGAGATTTAGATGTTTATGGGCTCAGGGGGTTGGGTGATTAGGAGGAATTGGTCTCGGGTGTAGCGTTTGGGGTGCTACAGTCCGTCCGTTCCGATCTTCCGGGCGACATTAAACGACACCCTAGTAACCATGTATGTTCGTAGATGTTGTATATATATATATATATATAGATCATAGAGAGAGAGAGAGAGGAGAGAGAGAGAGAGAGAGCGAAAGAGACACAAAGAGAGAGAGAAAGAGAGAGAGAGAGAGAGAAAGCAAGAGAGAGAGAGAGAGAGATAGAGAGAGAGAGAGACAGAGCGAGAGGGATAGATATAAATATGTACGTATGTATTTGTTGTGCATACACATGTTCAATGAGCAAACAAACAAACATATATATATATATATATATATATATATATGTATATACATATATACATGTGTACAATACAAGAATGTATATACACACACATATATGTGTGTGTGTGTCTGCATGTATATGTACGTGTATGTGTAAGTTAATGTGTATACATGTATAGGCATGTTTGCATGTACGTATCTATGTACGATGTATGTATGTATGTATGTATGTAAGTACGTATGTAAGCATGCGTATGTATGTTGTATGTCCGTATGTATGTGCATATGTGTGTATATGTATGCAGGCACCTAGGTATATGTGTATGTATGCGCGTATGTGTATATGTGTATATGTGTTTATCTGTGTATCTATCTATATATATATATATATATATATATATATGTAGATGCTTGTGTGTATATATATATATATATATACAACACACACACACACAGCTAGCTAGCCAGCTAGCTAGCCAGCCAGCTAGCTAGCTACCTAGCTAGGTAGATAGATAAGTACCCCTTCCTGACCCTCAGGGTCAGGAAAGAGACAGATCGATGAGGAGATCATGGATGCTGAACCCTACAGCCGAGACCTGAAAGCATAACAGTTTAAATCCCGGCTAAGCCTAGACCGCATACGATCATGGATGAACCCTACAACTAACACCCTAAGCCTAAAGCCCCAAACCGTGAAAGCCCCGATGCTAGGTCCCCGGCAGCAGTGACACTCTCGATGGATATCCGGGGCACAGCCCCAGCCCGAGCCTGATACTGAGTTCCTAATAAGGGACCTTTAGGGTTCCTTTATAAGGGATCTTTAGGGTTCCTTTAGGGATCTATATGGTTTCGAAGTAGAACCCCATAAAGTTGGAAACCGGATTAAGGCCAAGTAGTGCTGGGATTCCTTATACATTACTCTTAAGGATTGGGTTATTGGGTTTCCAACTTTTAGGCTTCTACTGTAGGGCTTCAGGGTCTACCCATAGTCTCCATTGTAGTTCCTTTTCTTTGGTTTAACCAGTTATGTAACTAGGGTTCTATAAGGTGACCCCCAAAAGGAACGACAATGGAGACTACAGGTAGGGTTATTGGGCCACGAGTGATATAACCCTCGTTCAGGATTTCGGATTTGTTAAACAAAAGCCAAGTTTAACAATCATCTGCCCCTCTTCAGTCTACTAGCCCACAGCTCCACTCCTAAGCTAAAGTACAGAATGATTGTTCAGACTGTAGACCGTTTCATGCTACCGAATCCAAGGCAACGCAGCATGACTCACCAATTAAACTCTAACGCAAAACGACAACACTGGAGCAACTCCCTTTCTCTAGGGCTCCATATACCAATGTAGTATACAAATTCGGCCCAGCTTTGTTCATATATATATATATATATATAGATGCTGTAGCGTAGGGTTCATCTGACTTCTGAATACTGCGCCTGCCTCGCATCCCTTTAGGACTGCCATTCCGCAACTTCAGCGTTTTTGGTTTTGGTTTGTAAGGGTTTGGGACCGGTTTGGGAGTTTCCGAAAATAGGGAACCAAAATACAGTACCCTAAAATAGTAGCATCCTCATTATAAGGACCCCTAAATTTAAAACATGTCGTCTTGATGCTCGTCGTGAATTGCTTTAAATTTAAAACAATTCACGACGAGCATCAAGACGACATGTCACGGCAGCTTTTGGCACAAGGGTCAGAAAGCTGAACGAGCCCACAAGGGGCGAAACCGGTTCTTAAACAGTGGCCTGGTGCTAAAACGGCTGCCCGTTCGTGCCCTGGAAACTCAAGGGTTTAGGGGTTTTGGGGTTTGGGGTTTAGGGCTTGGAACCCTAATGAAGCACAGCATTTGTTCACAACTCCATGGAAGTTTCAGGGTTTCACTAGGGAAAAACATCATCACAGATGACTCCTAAGAACGCTAAGGTCGAATCCCTACACCCTGAACTCCGAAAACCTAAACTCTTGCTTGATCCCTACTACAGCCCCAAACTCCTCTGCCTCTTACATTAGGATCTAATCCCTACACCCTAAACCCTAAGCCCCACTAATCCCCGAACCCTGATCACTCTGATCCCCAAAGCATAGACCCTAAACTCTAAACCCCAATCCCTACCTGGACCCTAAGGAACCTACCTTTTGAGGGTTCCTTAATATGATTTCTTTACATAAGCCCTTGAAAAGGTAGCTTACTTGGAGTTAAGGTAAACCATACCTAGAGGCTCCAGATACAGTACCATTGTGGAATTAGGCCCCCAAAACCCTGATAAGTATGGGTCTTTTGGGGCCTAATTCCGTAATGATACTATATATGGAGCCTCTGGGATAGCAAGGCCTACCTATAGTCTCCATCGTAGTTCCATTTCCCGGTTATCCAAAACCTCTATATATTAGAGGTTCCTAACCATAAAACTGGCTAACCAGAAAAAGGAACTACAATGGAGACTATAGGTAGCCCTAAACCCTAAACCCCAAACCCTAAACCCTAAAAGTCGAAACCCTAAACCCTAAACCCTAAACTATAGGTAAGGTTTGTATCAACCTCTAGGTCGACCCACCTCTGCCCGCAGAGGCATCTCAGGGCTCGGAACCTCTTGGCTCGAATGTAAGGCATTTTTTTTGTGTAAGGGCTCCTTTTGGATCTGCATAGTGCATAACGTAAGGGTTTAAGGTTTTGAGGGTTTAAGGTTTAGGGTTTAGGGCTTAGGGTTTAGGGTTTTGAGGGTTTAAGGTTTAGGGTTTAGGGCTTAAGGTTTAGGGTTTTGAGGGTTTAGGGCTCACTTTTGGTTGAGGGTCTTTTGGTGTCTGCACGGTTGTTTTTGGCGTCTCCAGCCCATTTCGGGCAGGGGAAAGATTTAGGGGTTTAGGGTTGCTTTAAGGGCTCCAAGAAGGGTTCCCATGGGTTCCTCTAAGAATTCCTTTGAGGGCTCTTTTAGGGATTCCTATGCAGGGTTGAGTTTTTCTGGGTTCCCTTAAGGGTGAAATCATGGAGCCTGAATACCTGGAATGGGATTTTGGCGATCTCTGCGAGAACGGGATCACAGGGTATATAGGGATCGGAGCTGTGAAGTCGCAGTTTGGGTTTGAGGGTTCTATCAGGACCCCCTAAGGGGGGGCCCTCTAACAGAGCCCTGATGGTCCGTAATAGTCGATATTTGGGGAAAAGTAGAGGGTAGTTGGGGGCTATGTAGGTAGGTAGGGTTTACGATGGCTAGATGGTGAGGTTTCGGCTTGCGGCCTACTAGATAGTAGCAGGGGCTTTATCATCTGAAATTCAGACCAAGCACCCCTTGGCATGGACCTTTAAATCTAGAAGCTCACGTAACGTGATATAGGGACCTTGATAGATAGAACAGAATGCTTCACTATAATGTTCGTAATTATTCAGGCTTCTATATGATCCATGTGGGTGTTGCAGACAAGAGCAACCCCTAATCAAAACAGGATCTCTACCAAGCTACCCACCAAGGAATTCCTTGCTTTCTGAAACTCCTGGCATCCTAGGGTGTGTCGTGCCAGTACCCCGCCCCATATATCACCATAGCAAATACCCTAGAACAATACAAACAAAACAAAGGAGTGTCTCGGATGTAGGATTCACAAAGTTCAGGCACGGGTTTTAGGAGTTTGAGGGTGTAGGGGCTTGGAGTGTAGGAACTGGGAATAAATTTTGGTTTCGGAATATAGGGTTACAGACTGTAGGGTCAGGGAAGGTAGAGTCTCTAAGGTTGAGAGAATGGGGAGCTTTCCAGAGGGCCCAGCATGAAGACAAATGAAGTTCTATTTCTTGGGTAAATAAGTATCAAACTTCAAGCGTCCTTCTGGTGTACTCGGAAAGGTCTGGATACAGTGCCCCAAACACTGAACCCTTTCGTTTGCAGGGGATAGTTTTGCGTTTGCGAATGCTCCTTCCAAGCTAAGTATCCCAGTATCCACCCAAGAACCACAACTTCTGGGCTACTGCTGTGGTGAGGGCCCTTGGCCCTTGACGGATCAAGAACCCACATTACCCCTGATTTGTGGATCCTCTAATTGGTCTGGGTATGTCTGGGTAAGGGGTAAACAACCCTAAACCCTAAACCAGAAGCTCTAAGCCCTTAGCAGCCTCAGCACTAAACCAGACACCCTTACTCTTGGAAGTAGACCCTTAGGCCCTAAACTAGTTCAGGGTTCGGATAGGAATCAAAATGTACATGTCTAATCCTTATTGGGTTTAAGTACCCATAAAATTGTAAAATGTACAACTAAACCACAAACCCAACTATGGGCCCAGTAAACTCTAAGCTCCAGACGCGAAGATCTGAACCCCGTTTAGACGTAAATCCCCAGAAGCCCGAGGAACCCAAAGCACCCATATGGGTGGTTGTCAAAATTAGGGTCCCTTTTTTTGGGGTACCCGAAATATTAGGTGCCGTATTATACTAAGGACCCAAAAACGGACCCTAATTTTGACAACCACCCATACAGTAGATACTTAGGGTTTAGGGTTTAGGTAGCTGTATAGGTACCCCTTAGAAGGCCTGAGTATAAACTATCTGTAGGCTCATGCCCTGCCCCCTTTTTCAAGGTATCTATTTTTGGCAACAGATCCGAACCACAAAACTAGGTATCCTAAAAAAGGGGTAGGGTATCAGCCTCTAGGTAGATCGGTACATGGACCCTAATGGGGACCCCTGCCCTATAATGGGCTATATAATGGGTATATAATAGCTATATTAAGGGTATATACCTAGGGGTCCTTCTTAAGGGTCCCTCCTTTTCCCCTTTGACTGAGGGGAAGCCGAGACTGGTGCCGGTGACATGACGATACCAAGCTTATATCCTCCGCTTTGCCTGGAGGCACAAGGTTATACGGTTGATGATATAAATCCTGGGGTTCCTTTAAAGGGCTCTATTAAGGGTACCCTTTAAGGGGGTTCCTTTAAGGGATCTATAGGGGGTTTGGGGTTTAGGGATATAAATCCTGCATTACCCATAGTAAGGTATATACCGTAATTCCCATAGTTTAGGGTCCTTAAGGTACTGCAGGATGTATATCATCAACAGTAGGGCTGAAGGTGAGGGGTTACCCAAAGGGTCCTATGTACTGCTATGGGGAATTATTCCCCAAATCATACTAGTAATTCCCAATATAGAAACCCTACTTTCTACTATATCGGTACTTTGGACGCTTTGGGTTAGAGTTAAGGGTAGAAGCCCACAAGTTGGAAACCCAATGGCCTCAATCCTTGTAAGAGTCATGTGAAAGCATTCCCAGCACGATTTGTCCTTAATCAGGCTTCAACTTTTGGGGTTAGAGTTTAGGGCCAGGTATGTGGGCTCAGAGTTTAGGGTAGGGGTTTAAGATTCAAACGTTGATAGGTTTGGGGACTGAGGATGCAGCTTTTATGTTGATGTTGAAGGGGGTTTGGGTTGCAGCTTAGGATTCGGAAAGGACATACGGTTGAGGCTGGAATGAAGAGATGACCAGTTCAAGGGAAAGGAAGCATTAAAACAGCCGGAATCGTGTAGGGCTCTTTGGAGGTATAGGATTGAGGGTGCTGCCCTTCGCAGGTATACGCGTTGGGGTTTCGGGACAGGCAAGTCTCCACACAATGGATCTGCTCCAAAGGATTTCTCAGGATTTCAGGGATTTGGCCCACATGCTAATATGCTACTGGAACCGGAACCTGATTTATCATAATTATAAATAGTCCTAGAAATCCTTTGCCCCAGAATCCACCTGTACGCTCTAAGAAATCCCAGGGCGTGGAATGCAATGGGTCAGAGTCATCGAGATGCATGCACCCGGCAGCTGAAAACAGTGCTAGCGTGGTAACTCAAAATCCCCAATCCTCCATGTACCCCTTTACAGTATATAGGGATCCCTTTAAGGCTTAAGTATCTACTATAAAGGTACATGGAGCCTTAGGGAATAACAGTGCCCTGGAGGGTGCTGGGCTGAAGTTTCAGGGAATACATGTTCGGGTACGTTCTACCCCAAGCCCATTGGTCTGGAAGGATCCCCTACTTTCAGGGTGTGAGGCTTCTATCTGTTTACGGATCATAAAGGAGTAGTATACTCATTGAGGCGCCCTCTTCGGCTTTGGATATCGGGAGTTTCACCTTCACTGTTGAGCGTTGGGTTTAGCGTTTCAGATTTGACAGCGCACTTGGAGCTGTAGTGCACGCCGCACATGGAGCTAAAGCCCCACGGCGCGACAAGGGGCCTATGAGGGTTTATGTACGGTTCAATACGGGTCTGGTATGGCTGTTATCGCAGAAAGCTTCTGCTCGTCAGATTCTGGATGGAGGACAAGTGGGTATGGATCTTTAGCTTTCACTGCGTGGCGTCCCTGTCTGCATCTCCTAAAGACACAGAATCGCAAAACCCGAAAAACCATCTGAGAGTTTCCGAAAATAGGGGACCTTAATACCGTACCCTCAATAGTAGCATCCTTACTATAAGAACCCCAAAATAAGCTACCCCCTAATTTTCGGAAACCCCATCTCTCAAGACCTCAAGTTTGGTTCGAGGGGAAATCGTCGGAGCGGTCTCCATATGGGGGGTTTCCGCAAATAGTGGGGTAGCTTATTTTGGGGTCCTTCTAATAAGTATCCTACTATTTATGGTACTGTACTAATTTTCGGAAACTCCCATATTGCTGTTGTTTAGACATCTTGCTGTTTCGCAACTGGTGAACGGCTGCCTCGCCGCGCTGCTTGCAAAGATGCGTGTAGCTGAGGACTGTTCGAGCACAAGCCGCAATTCGCTCCAATTTCCCCCCGCTTCATGTATACTGTGATAACCTCACTAGAATAAGTATGAATTCACTCCCCCAAATCGTGAAGTATCCTATAAAGCCCGAATTAACAGCCTAAGCGCCTAGTGCGAAACCTTGAGCCCCTCCACACCACAGCTCAGGGCTTACGGAGCTGGGGCTGCGAGTTGCTAGCGTTTGGGGTTTGGGGTTGTTAAGGTTCGGGGTTTCAGGTTTAGGATTGAACACCAAAATGCCGAGGCCTTGAGGCGTCAGCGAAGGCATGCGGGGGCCCCATCTAAGATGGGCATGCCATGGTGGTAGTCTTGGCAGGTGCAGGAAATCGCACCGAGCTCCAACCCAGAGAGTCAGGGGTTGAGGGGTGGAGGGCCCAGGGCTCAGGGTGCAGGCTAGAGTTGAAACATCAGATTTTTCGGGTGTTGCTGCCTAAAGACCCTGAACCCTAGATCCTCCACGGAGCTCCGGGATCAGAGTTCAGCCTAGCTCAGTCCTTGCTGTCCAACCCCGTAGTACCGACCCCTGTAGTCATGCTTATTGTAACCCTTCATAGAACTCCGGAATCCCTATGCCTATACCATACGGCCTATTATCCGAGATGCTGTACACCTGACGGTCGGCCTCATGTCGCATGCTCCACGTGGTCTCCGTAGCTGTCTCTTCACTACAGCCCACTACTACAGGCGCCTTGTCTGAGCCGCGCGAGCGAGGACGAGAGAGGCAGTATACACAGCACACATCCTGCGAACCCCGTAAGCCCCACACCCATCTAAACCCTAAAGGCCCTGAACCGCACATTAAGATCCAGAACCTGCGGCCAAATTCCCTTTACTTTCGCAACCTTATATAGTGCAAGGAATACGTGGCAAGATAAACTGCACGATCCCCCGACGCTCTAAAAGAAACCTTCCCTGGCCGTGAACAAGCTACGGTGCTAAAAATCTTGCATTACCTTAATGATCCTAACCTATGGGAATTACGGTATGTTCCTTATTATGGGTCATGCAGGATTTATACCTATTGAAACCTGGCACTTTCCCAGCTGGCAGAGTTCCCTGCTCCACCAAAGGCTAACTTTTCAGGCGCTCAAGCCCACAGAGTTCGAGGCTACCTGCTCCAGTCACCCTAAAGACCCTGAACCCCAAACCCTGGAGGGTGGGGTAGGGAAGGGGGGGGAAGGGTAGGGTCGGGTAGGGTAGGGTAGGGAGGCCTGAAAAGGTGGGATGAAGGCAGGTAGGATTAAGGATCCCTTCTAGCAGTACTCTTATTTGGGATTACCCCACCTACCTTCATCCTACCTTCTGAGGCCCCTGAAAACCATGAGGCACAGAAGAGCCTTCGGAAACGCTTGGGAACCTGTTCCTGCTTGTAGCTTGTTGCTAAGCGCCCGAGCCCTACGGCCCTACGGTCAAGACCCTGTAGACCCTGAATACAGTGGAGTCCTGAGGCACAAGCTCACAAAACTCCCGACACATGGACCCTGCAACCTATGATTACC
Organism: Symbiodinium sp. CCMP2592; assembly: GCA_905221615.1. Lineage (NCBI taxonomy): Eukaryota > Dinophyceae > Suessiales > Symbiodiniaceae > Symbiodinium > Symbiodinium sp. CCMP2592. Next base: position 229,812 of record CAJNDT010003513.1, read on the forward strand.
CTAAGCCTCGCCTAGACTCTGAACTGCAGTACATCTTTTTCGGATGCCGTATCTGTGGTTTACATTCCTTCAAAGCCAACAAGAAATGCAAGAACAAGGCCAAGTCTAATCATACGGAAAAGGGGATCTCGATCTGAGGGCCTCCTCAAGATCAAAACCCTCAGAGATCCCGTCTCAACTCTCATCGGACGGCTGAGGGGTTTAGAGTTTAGGGCTTAGAGTTTTGGGACCCTTATCAAGCCCTCAACGAATTTCAGTTGCAAGCGGAAAAGACAAGCGCGGCCGTGTCTGCAAAGCATGACAAGCCCGCCACACACCACGCAGTGGTTTGCAGACGTCCAATGTCAGACGATTTCGACGTTGTCTTTTAATTGTTTATCGGCTGTTTTCCACCTGCAGAACTCCTGTACTAGGAGGAGCCTGTGGTTTGGGCCTCATTGTAGATTTCGAGGGTTTCGGGTTTAGGACTTTTTATCTTTCCGGGTGGAAGGGCTCAGGGTTCAGGGTTTGCGACTCGGAGTTGTTAGGCTCAAGAGAGTTTCGGATGAAGCTTCTGTCTCCATTGTAGTTCCTTTTTTTGGTTTAACCAGTTATATATATATATATATACTGGATCCTATAAGGTAGCCCCAAAAAGGGAACTACAATGGAGACTATAGGTAGCATGCACGGGGGAAAGCTGCTGTCATAGTCATGGCCTGCTTCTTGAGCTTGGCGACGAGTCGCTCGTCCTGGCGAGTGCTTTTCCTCTTGATTCCCTAAGTGGCTCCATGTACCCATATAGTATAGGAGACTTTGGGATTCTCTTGACTGCACTCGGCGGATGTTTGGGTTTAGCGCTTTTAGGGTTCAGGACCCAGACCTTCCAAAATCCCTTAATTCGCCTCGGCCCCGGCCGAAGCGGTCAGAGGTTCCTATTCGGATTCTCCTATTCCCTCCTCAGTGACCCCCCCCAAAAACGGGGCCCGCTGACCCCCCCCCCCCCTTACCTCCCGCCCCTCCTCCCCTCGCTGACAGGTGCGAGCTTTCTGGAGTTTTCGACGACACGGGACTGCAATGTAGCATGTTTATGTGCGTCTCAGGCTTGTTTTAGACGCCCTTTCGTTGGGATAGGCGGAGTAACGTGGTTGAAAAGGCTGTGATACTTCCCTAATCCAAGACGCCCATGAAATCCACAGCCTCAACGGCCCATACTTATTGCATCCCGCCGCTTGCGAGAGTCTTGGTATCCAGTGTTTCGGAATGACGACACCAAAATTCGTACCAATCATCCTGCTTCGTGTTGCTATGAACATTACTTTTACTATAAGTGCGATTCCAACTGTTACTTTTTTCCTACAAGAGCTTGCTGCAGATAGTAGCCACTCGCCGCATGCCCGTACAGCCGGGCCGAGGCGGACGACGCGCAGCGTTTCAAATTAAGGGATATACCTTAAATCATATTAGGGATCCTATTATAAGTTCAGGTATATTCCTTAATTAAGGGGTTTTGGAAGGTCTGGGGACTTGGGGCTTGCGGGCTTTGCCCGACCTCTGCGTCATTCGAAGCACTTGCTGAGGCAGTCGTGTACGGTACTTCTGGTCTTATTGGAAGGAAGCAGCGCATCCCTTCAATCCCTGAACCGCAACAGGTGACGCCCCAAAATACCGGACTTCGCCCTAGATACGTACGGGCCGCGCTGAATTTAAAAAGGCTTTGGGCTTGCTGCAAGGAAGACCCCCAACCCTGAACCGGCCTACTACCCCAAACCTCACAGCTCCGTAAACCCTAAACCCAAACAACCCCGAAGGTGATCCCGTGACATTGCAGACTAAACGGTCGAGGGTCTAGTCTAGGGTCTATAGGAGTCTAGGGCGACTCGTGATCGTGTGTCCCTGAAGCTGTTCCAGCGATGCCTTTCGCCTCATATACATCTGCGACTAGTGCTGCAACCAAGCCTGAATCTCATGCTCGAAACCCTCAAGGGCATGTACAAACTGAGACATCGCAGCCGACGAATTCCCACAGCACACCTCCATGGTTTCCTCTACATCCTCGACATCCGCCTTTCGCCATGCCCTCAGAGAGTCCAGGTGCTTACATTGGTCTGCCCCAAGGACAGGCGTTGCTTTCTTGATATGCTTGCAAACGGCTGCTGCAGGGTTTAGGGTTTAGTTGCTGTAGGGTTTTGATATTGCTGGGTAGTCGGCGTTGCAAAAGAATTCGGGATAAAAGGGGTTCAAGGGTTTCGAGTCACATGAAATGTCGACAGAGACACCCGGCCCCAAACACTGAGAGTCCCCCCAAACAGGAGGTCTAGAAACATGATCGAACAGAGAGTAGGCCGCCGCAAAGTTACTCTGAGCATTTTTCTTGACCTCTAAGCCTAGACTCCCACAGTGAGTACCACACGCTGTGAGCATACGCCACTGGAACCTATCTATCCCCTGTTAGGAATATCAACTTAACGAGTTCATGCGTTAAAAGAAGCCATTGTCCGAACACACAAATTGAACTTTGCTTGCCCAGGGCCCCCGGGCTTCTTGGAAGGCCTTTTGCCGGGCTTGGCGACCTGTTTGACAGAACTTGCCCATGAGGTCTCGGAGAATTGATGAAGTGCACGGGTACCCCTAAACCCTAAACCCGAAACCCTAACCGTTTAGGGTGTAGGGTCTAGAGCTGCTCTACGGATGCACTTGGAGTGATGGAAGGCCGAAGGTCCTGGAACATGAAACTGTTCGGGATGTGTCGTCAGGGAATTCTTGATGCTGATTCCTCTGCCATCGCGGACGTGGAGTGGTGACAGCTGTTGCTGCTGCCGCAGTTGCAGTTGCAGTTGCAGTCGCAGTCGCAGTCGCAGTCCCAGTCGCAGTCGCGGTCGCAGTCGCAGTCGCAGTCCCAGTCGCAGTCGCAGTCGCAGTAGTCGGTGGTGGTGGTGGTGGTGGTGGTGGTGGTGGTGGTGGTGGTGGTGGTGGTGGTGGTGGTGGTGGTGGTGGTGGTGGTGGTGGTGGTGGTGGTGGTGGTGGTGGTGGTGGTGGTGGTGGTGGTGGTGGTGGTGGTGGTGGTGGTGGTGGTGGTGGTGGTGGTGGTGGTGGTGGTGGTGGTGGTGGTGGCGGTGGTGGCGGTGGTGGCGGTGGTCTATAGTGCCTGCGGTGATTGGAACTTGCTGGTTGCGTTGGCGGCGGTGCCGGTGCTTATGGTGTTTCTGCAATGAACCCAGGGACGGACCCAAACCCCCGAGCCCTGGCTACTGCTGACTTTTCTATCTACCTGGGTGTGCTGACCTGCTGGACCCTGACCGAGCACATGGTGACTTCAGACGGAGCTCTTCCCCTTGTGGGTTTAGGGTTTATGTAGGGTTTAGGGTTTAGGGTTATGGTTATGGTCGGATTATCGGGGACATACTGGCTCGTTTAAGGGTTTGGGGTTTCCGGTCTACTTCGATACCTTCGAAAGAGAACCCTTATTCGGAACAACCGCAAAAGTCCTTCGAAAAACCTGCATGTCCTTTCGAAAGGAGCTGTAACGTGGAAAAACAGAGTAGCCCAAAACCTACAACATCAAAGTCGGCAAGGCCTGATGCAAGAACCCTCAAATCCTATAAAACTGTTACCCAGATCACCAAAAGTAGGTAGAATAAAGGCACCAAAACTATAAAAGGCTATCACTCTACATAGACGCCAAATCTTCATTCAAGTGCAACTGTCAATTATTCATTGCTCAAACCCCGGCATTGAGAAGAAATACGGAAAGGTGGTCTTAAGCGCCTGGGCTTTGCGCTCTTTCTTCCGACCGCCAGCCATGTCACCTGTGAGACATAAGAGCTTCCTAAACCACAAACCTCTACAACCTAAACCCTAAACCCCTTCCTAGACCCTCCGTCTACCCTCTATTAGACCCTAAATGCCCCTTGTTTGGGACCATATACCCCTATTTGACGGTACAAGGAGGGTCCTGGTACACCCTAAACCCGGCTCAGGGATGGGAGGCTTAAGATTTCGTGGTGTCGGGCCCAGGGTGGGACGAGAAACCCGCACTGGCAGCAATAAACAACCCCAGACCTTCCAAAATCCCTTAATTAAGGAATGTACCTTAATAAATCTTATTAGGGGTTCTACTATAATCTCATTAATTTAAGATTTAAGGTATATTCGTTAATTTAGGGATTTGGGAAAGTCTAAGACTCTATCGCTATCATAACTGCAGTGTAGCAGCCTGACTGATGAGTAGTAATACTTGTCCTCAGGGGTCTTTGCATCTCGTAATTCCTTGTGTATCCTGGGTACTGCCCCCATACAGTAAGAGTCTATAATAGAACTACTATTCAGGTCTTAATATATATAATTATATATATATATACATATATATATATATATATTATGAATATTACTGAGCGGGGGCCGTAACCAAAAAGGCACAATTAAGCAGGACCTAACTTGAAATACTGAGGGTAATGCTTGTGGTTCAAGGTGCACGGTCTTGATCTCAGGGAAAGGAGGACTTCCATACGACGAGCCTAACCCTGCAACCACACATGCGCAAACAACAACGACCCTAAACGCTGCAGATTATCCTAAACCCCCATACCCAACACACCATAGGGGGGAAGGAAATGCTCAAGATCCTTCCCTCATTCGGGCTTGCGGAGGGATTCTCATGTCGCCCAGGGCTCTGGGGTCCACAAACCCCATAAATCCTAAACCCGAATTACATGTAAGCCTCATATAAGGAAGAACCCGGAGGAATAGTGTCAACCCCCAACCGGACGGCCCAAAACATTGCTTAAGGGCTATGAGCCGTATAGGAGGCATCTTGATGACCCGGTCGGTCGTCCATGGCGATGATACGGACAGGTAGGAAGAATGACTTGCTCCAGATAGGAGTACCTTATTTTGGGGTCCTCATTATAGGGATCCTGTTATTTAGGGTACTATGTTAGGGTCCCCCATTTTCGGAAACTCCCAGATGAGCTAGGACCCGAAGAGCACGCTTGATTTGCAGGGGGACGTGCGTGGAGGATTTCGAAGCACCTCGTGGATGTCGCTGGCCAGCCTGTTTCTGCCACAAGCGCAACACTCGGATTGACTACAATTCGTCTCTCCGCAATTCTCGCACAAACGGGCTGCTGAATCTGGCACTCACAAAAGGCATGCGCCGTCGCGCGGGCTGCGCCTCCCGTTGAGCGCAGATTCATGCCAGCCAACAATGCTTCGGCTTGGACTCCACTCCCTGTGCCTGATTCTCGCCAGTATCCGGACTGTTCTTGCTGGCAGTGCTGTCAGCAGCTTTCTGCCAATCCGCAAGGTCTCCGCTAGAGTCTCCTACAACGGCAGCACGTCAGCATGCTTCGGAAAAACTTTCGCAGTCCTTCTGGCAGCTTCGATGTGTACAGCCGGTCGAGCATAGCGAGTGACCGGTAATTCATGGGGTCATACCTCCAATATTCTGTAGGGTTTGCGGTTACCGGAAGTATGACTCCTGCGCCCAAAGAATTGCAGCAAAAGGGCCCTCGTGGCGAAAGGCGTCGAGCATTAGTTACTAGTTTGTCTTACCTAGGCTTCCTCGAATGATTCCTTCTGTTCTTACCCTAGGCCCGAAATACAGGAAGGCTACCTGTTCAAGCAAATAAATACCCTGAGTAGTTGCCTGAACAGTTGGGATGGGTTTTCGGGGCATGCGGGAAGATATTTGTAGCAATTACGGAGCTTATCAAGGACTCGTGTTCGATATTCTCAGGGCTGCCTTCTCTTCGTGTCGTAGTTATTCTCTCGGCAGGACCCTTCACGAACCATTAACTTGTATCTTTCCGTAGGCCCCACAAAGCAATTCTGGCAGCTTGTAGGAATCTGAAACCTGGAATCCCAGGCTTGCACAACGTAGGGGCCTGAACAACTGTAATTCTGTGCAACGTTATAGTTAGGGACTACAAGAGCATACTACTGGTAACTAGTACTTATTCAGAGTCCTGTCGTATCCTTCATGTGGTTAATTCTCTAAAGCAGGGTCCCCGTTTGGGGGTCCGGATACTGTTTTGGGATCCGAAAATGGACCCTAGTTTAGAAAACTACCCATATCTGGGTGGCGCACCGCAGCACCAACATCGCCGATGCAATTCTTGGGCCGACACGTCCGGCGGATCGCCAGGCTCAGGGATTCAGGGGGTTGTAGAGTTTAGGGTTTGGGGTTTGAAGCCTCTGGGTTCATAGGGCTCAATAGAGGGGCCTGAACAAATTGGAATGGTTTTTCTGGAAAAATGTTGCTGAAACATAAATTAACGTTTCATTTCTCAAGTTTGGCTTCTATGTCATGGAACTTTTCTAGGATTTGTGGGGCAGACCACAGAGCTGTCCCGGCTCCTAACGGTTGGTTCAGGCTTTAGGGTTTAAGGTTTACGGTTTAGGGTTTGGGGTTCAGGGTTTGGAACTTACGCTCCTTCTTCCGCAGGATCGGCGACTAATCGTCGGGCTTTAGGATTGTCATGGTCCCCGCACTAGGCCTTCAGCTCGGCTGCTACCTGCTTTTCACTGAAGCATGCAGGTTGTGTCCGACGGACAATTCCGTCTTTAGGGTTTACGGTTTACCCAAAGGCCCCAAAGTAGTTCCTTTTGGGGGTTCGTACATACAATCCGATAAGGTAGTCCCAAAAAGGAACTACAGTATCATGGGGCCTCTGGGTAGGGCCAAAGTTTAGGGTTTAGGGTTGCAAGACTTGAGGTCCTGTCTGTCTCGGTGGCCAACCATTTCGAAGTTGCGTTCTTTGGGGCTGCTGTCAAGTACACGGCACATGAAGAAACCTGCATCTGTCCGACAGAACCTCCAGACTTAATAAACCCTAAAGGCCCTAAACCTAAACCCCAAACCCGAAACCCTAGTATGTTACAGTATACTTAGTATAGTGCAACATGTTATAGTCTAGTTTTGCAGGAACTGCAATTGAAGGGGATGCTTGTACCAACTTTTGAAGCCTGCTACAAAATGTCTCATTCAGGTCGGCGGTGTTTCTGAACGCGGAGTGCACGGTCGCGAGGGGCGCACGCAGCACAAGGACTCGAATGGCTAACAACAAGCTTACCAGAACATGAACCGGTCTGAACAAGTACGCAAAAACAGTTTCCTCGGGTGAACTCAAGGTTAACCTTCAGGATACTGCAAGAGTCTATCAACAACCCACAACAGAGGTGTAGGGATGTAGGATTAGGGTATGTCGGTCTAGGTTACTTAGTCTACCCTAAACCCTGCACCCTAAAACCTTAAATACTGCTAACGTAGTAACAAGATCGGGAGATCTCTTGGTCGTCAGATGAAGTCCGCGGGAACCTCTCAGGGAAACAAAGGCAACGAGCTGTCGGGTTATGCTTGAAAGAGCCCCAAACGGGGAATTGAGGCTGTAGGGTTCAAGGTTTGGCGTGAAGAGAAATACAGAGCTAAAGCCAGTGAAAGTACACCATCGTTTGAGTACTGATATTGCCTGCAAAATCCTTCACCTACGCAGCAACAACTCTATTTATGGTTCCAAGTGCAGTGCACAGCAAGCCATTAACTTTAACCAGTCAATGAGCTCTCATTGCCAGAACCCCCCCGCGCCGGTACCCTTTCAGGGTCTACAAAATGTCTCATTAAGAGGTAATTTGGGGCAGTTGGGGGGTCTGGTATGCCTTAGGTCCGGATTTAGGATGGAATGGTCCTGGTGCAGTTATGTTTGTGTTCTATAGCCTGGCATGGCTTCAACCTCTATTGTTACAGCCGTCGGCCTGACTGCATCTGCAATTAGAGTATAAGCCAGAAAGTTGGAATATGATTATCCTAAACCCTTTATGGTAAATAATAAGGTATCCTACCCTGAAACCATATTCCAACTTTCTGGAGTTCCCTTTAGAGCTACGAGCCATTGTTGTTATCACTACCAAGCATTATAGCACTTCCACTTACTATATTCTGCTGATTCTAGTCTGAGTCTGCCTTTAGAAGTGTAGCGGCCAAGCTTCGCGAATAAGTCCTGGAGTTGCGCTTACCCAAACCCAAACCCAACCGATTCGTAAACCCTTAAAAGCTGCAAGCCCTCGAGGACCCAAATCCCAAACCCTAACCATAAACCCCTCAAGCCCTTTATCGAAAACCCGATAGTAGCCGCCTTCACAGAAACCCTTCTGAACCCTAAACCCTAGACCGCAAACCCTAAACCTCTAAACCCCCAAACCCCTAAGGTAAAAGCCAGAAAGTTGGAATATGATTATCCTAACCCTTCTATGGTAAATTATAGGGTATCCTACCATGAAACCATATTCCAACTTTCTGGAGTTCCCTATAATACCCTTCCCTGGCGCCTTTTGCGCACGTTGGCGCTTGCAATCTTCCAGCATTGGGGGCCCAAGGAGCAGCAACGCTGCAGGGACCTGCCGGAGGGAAAGCTGAGGGCTTGCCTTACCCCTACCAAGACGTAGTTTTTGTAGGTTCCCTATAAAATCATATAAAATCCACATTAGGACTTATAGTAAGAGCCTACAAAAAGAGGTTATGGTAGGATCATGGACTGAGGAGCTTAAAGGGTTTCTAGAAGGGTTCCTGCAAAGGTTCTATGAAAGGGTCGATAGGTCTATGTGGGCTGGGTCATCAAATAAGGCAGCTTTCGCTTTACAAACATAAAACTAACCCCAACTAAGGTCATTAGAACCCCACTTCCTCAAACCTATAATCCTCCAAGTAGAACCGCTATCTAAGGACATTAGCCTTCGGACTTGTGAGGTTTGGGGTTCAGGGTCTGAGATTTCCGAAATTATGCAACGGGGCTTCGTAATGTTTGCTTCTGAGATTTTGGCACTGTCGAGTTTTACGAGCTAGGTAGCTTCGGAGGGCTATTGGCCTCATGGTGGCCGCAACGCGCTGCAGGCGCAGAGAATCACCACCATGCTGACAAACCATGCAAGGCAACAGAACGAGAAGCTGGACACCCCTTCAAATCGCGCCGAGACTGCGAAAATAGGGACCCTAATATAATACCCTAAATAGTAGGATCCTTATTATAAGGACCCCCAAAATCAGGTACCCCCTGTTTTCCGAACCCCAAGCACCAGTCATCCGAAGCCTCTAGACATGAAGGCCCCAGCCCGGCCTTCCAGCCCACACAGAGGGCCTTGAACGTACGGAACCCGAAACCCTAGATATATGTATATGTATATATATATATATAATATATATATATACATATATATATATATATATATATATATTATTATAAACCCAAATGCACATCCACCCAAGGCGAGCCTGCCGCATCTGCATCCATCGCAAGAAGGGGTTGGCCCGGATCTGGTCCTCTAGGTACCCAGACCTTCCAAAATCCCTTAATTAAGGAATATACCTTAAATTATAATAGGATCCCTAATATGATTTAAGGTATATTCCTGAACTAAGGGATTTTGGAAGGTCTGGGTATTGACGAGGCCGCTTCTTCCGGGACTGAGGCCTTGAACATGGGTCCTATGTGGTCTTATATAAAGAAATCATACAAGGGGGCCCTAAAAAGGTAGGTTCCTTATAAGGGTCCAACAAAGCCCTGAGTCCTAAAATCGGGTGGCTTTCGAGTTTTAGGGTTCTGTTGTTCGGCGCCTTGTTCCGCCTGGCGAAGCCCTAAGCTGCCAAAGGTCCAGAGGACCAGGTGGCGTTTGCTGCCTGGCTGTCTAAACCTCCTCCCACTGCCACAAGCTGGCCCTCGATCAGCTAGGGTTGAGGGCTTGGGCTTTTAGGGTTTATGGGCTCCTTTAAAGGGTACTACAGGGGTTCCCTTTAAGGGATCTATAAGGTTTAGGGTTCTTGGTACAAAACTATATACTTCGTTTATATGAGGTTTCTGGCATATGATGGCTTCAGGTGTTGGGTTTGGCTCCTGCGTGCCCTGAACCTGGGCCTAAACCCACGAACCCCGCAAGCTCTCGTGGACGGAGGGTCTCATGCTGCGGGTACTTAGCGCGTCCTTTTACTCGAGGTGCCGCCTGATGTGGGAACCTGATCAAGAAACCTTGGGCCTTTATTGTTAGGGCTCCTTGTATGAATCCTGCATAATCCTATACTATTGGGGTTTTATAGACCCAAGGTCTCTTAAGAATGTTCCGACATTAGTCTTCAACGAAGTCTAGCAGCCTCGCAGAAAACAGCAACGAGCGAACCGATCCCCGATACCTGAGCCACGAAGGGTTCCTGGATATATACTCTACAACCCTGACCGCCGAAGGCTTCACTACAAAAGCCTTATCTAGCGGAATTATGCTGCAAAAATCTGTGTCGACGATAAGATAATGCATACCTTTACTACCTGTTCGGATGTATGTATGCAGATCCTGAAACTCTTTTGCAGCAGCTGGAGGTGCACTTTGGGGCCCTGCGGGCAAGGGGTTTTGGGTTGATGGTTGGGTGTCAAGGTTTGGGGCTGACCTAAACATTATACTGAACTTAAAACCCCAGCAAAAATCACAATTTTAGCTGTTTCTTAGGGATTAGACTAACCAAAAATTAAAAAAATCTAAGTACCCCTAAGTAAACATTGGAGGTTCAAGCTACAGGATAGTCCTCGACCATCTTTGCTGCAGCTTCTGCCCGTCTCGCTGCCTCCCAGGCACATGGGTGGTTGTCAAAAATAGGGTACCTTTTGGGGTACCCTAAATATTAGGTGCCGTATGATATTAAGGACCCAAAAAGGGGTCATAATTTTGACAACCACGCACATCGCACAGCGAAGAAAGCAGAAAGCGCGATGCCCCTTAAATCAGGCATACACAGTCTATTCCCTAGGCTATGAGCGTGTGTAGGCTGTTCCAGAAAGTTTTAAACAGGCTTTAGCAAGGCATGTCCTTTCGCTTGTGGACGGTCTCGGGTTGCAAAGTCCATGTCATGGGTTTAGGGTTTAGGGTTTAGGGTTCGAGGCCATGCCGAAACCATATAAACCCATACGAACATTGCCTAACAAGGCAAAGCTTAACTGGTTTTCCGGCACATCACCGGCGATACGTTCTTCTACAGGAACGCGCAGCCAGCATCACCCCACAGAACAACTGGAACCCAAAGCCCAACAACACCGTAAGCCTTAAACCCTCCCATGTAAGCCATACTGGATCCGAAGCCCAAGGAAGTTAAACTGGTTTCGGCAGTTCCCCAGCATCCCCTGAAGCATCAGGGTACCCGTCGTCCTCGCCTTCAGTCGACAATCCCTGCTCTTAGACCTGAAACGTAAACATTTGAACCCTCCTCCCTGGACCCTCTCTTGTCCCTCTGTCGTCCTAAATACTGAACCCCTGAAACTCTAAATAAAGCCTGGACCCTAATTCCTAAACTGGCCCGAAACTCTACACCTTTCTGGTACCCTTAAAGGAACCCTTACAGGAACCCATATTTGGGTACATGAACCCTATAGGGAGCCAAGAAAGGCTGCCTCACAGCAAGCCGGAGGCTGGGCCGGGCAGCCGCCAGTATCCTGGAGCTTTAAGGTAGGGTTTAGGTTCTCTTCATAGGGCTTGGGGTTTTAGAGGGTTTAGGGTTCTCGGGTGTTTATAGGGTTTCGGGTTCTATTGGGTTTCGGGTTTTAGGGATTAGGGTTTTATACGGTTTAGGGTTTTATAGGGTTTAAGGTTTTTAAGGTTTTTATAGAGTTTAGGGTTTTGTAGGGTTTAAGGTTTTATAGGGATTAGGGTTTCATAGGGTCTAGGGTTTTAGGGTTTAGGGTTTTATAGGGTTTAGGGTTTGTAGGTTTCAGGTCTTATAGGGTTTACGTTGTTATAGGGTCTGGGGTTTTAGGGCTTAGGGCTCAGGAACCACCGTTTCAGGGCCCTAAGCCCCCTAAGGGTCCTATGTACTGTTCTGGGGGATACTTCCCTAAGTCATAATTGTAATTCCTAATATAGAAACCCTACATTCTACTATAATGTACTTTGGACCCTTTGGGGCCCTAAACCGTTCAAGATTTAGGGGCTTCGGGTGTAGAGGTATCCCGAAGCATCAGGTAGCGAGGTTTTCGAGGCAGATTCTGCTTGATGGGCCACACTACTAATCAAACTAAGGTTACGGTTCAGGGTGTCGGGTTTAGGGTTATTTTTGTTTTGGAGCTCCTTTTTACGTCCAGGGTTCAGGTTTTACTGTTTAGGGTTTAGGGAATTGGGGCATGTCAAACAGTACTGAAAAAACAGGGAACCCCCGAAATAGTGTTGGTAATCCTTTGGGCACTAACTTTGAAAGATCCTCGCCATCCTAGTACCCCTGGGCTACATACAGGGAGGTCGCTTAGCCGCCGCCGGCCAACAAAAATGGGGTTGTGGGTTTAGGGTGAAGAGGAACCATGATAATTATCGCAGCAACGGTAAGGCTGATGCCCCAGCCCCCGAAACGACTCGGGCAATCCCAGCGCACGACAGCTGCCTGGCCTTGTCAATGCCCTCTCTCCGCCGTATTTCCATCCTCAGCTGCTCGAACTCACATGGAGGCTTGCGACCCGTAAAGTTGTTGCAACATACCGCCCAAAAGGGTTCTAAGTTTAACGACCATAAAGGGGCCCGTAGCAGTAGCATAAGGGTATAGGATGGTATAATTTGTCCACGGTTTTGAACAGGTTCGGCCCTAATCTTGCTTAACCTCGGGGGCGGTCTCTTCTGCGAGTGGCATTCCTTAACTCTCTCTGGAGCTTTCGGGATTTACGATTTTGACTTATGGTGGTATCCCGAGTAAGCTTAAGGCCAACTTACTACGCGGTTACGGCTTTCTAGAAAATGGCCAAACACTTCAAAACTCAAAACCCCAATCCCAAACCCTACATTAGCAAGATGCCAGTTTGGGGCTTTGAGTTAAGGATTTCCCCAGCAAATTCCCTAAGGGCCCGCCGCCCCTAAACCCTAAACCCTAATTTTATCAAACAACAGCCCTTAGCCCTAAAGAGCCGCTCTAGGCCCCGCTTTAAAGGGAACTCCAGAAAGTTGGAATATGGTTTCAGGGCAGGATACCTTATTATAATTTACCATAAAGGGTCTAGGATAATCATATTCCAACTTTCTGGCTTTTACTTTATGGGCACATGGAGCCTCAGGCATTACGAAGAAGAAGAAAAAAAGTAGAACAACAGTGTCTTAGAGGGTTTGTTTCGGGCCTGAGGTTCAGGGTCTAGGTATAGGGCTTTAAGTTAACTAGGTTGGCCCTTTAAAGCCTCTGAAAAATATTCGTAAATAGGGTCCTATTAAGCCCAATAAGAGAAAACATAAAATGTGCCAAAGGCCTACCTAGTTAAGAGTTTGGAGTTTAGGTCTGGAGTCTGGGTTCAGGGTTTGGGGTCTACTTCTATGATACCCAGTAACCTAAGAATAAAAAGGCCTCTCTTTTTGGTATTGGGTAACTTTATAAGGAACCTAGGACTACAAAAAGGGAATAAGGGTACTACTGGGCATCCTAGAGTTTAAGGTCTGGGGCCTCACCTACTTCCTACACCCTCGAAGCCAAGACCACCGAAACACAAGACGGAGCCCGTTAAACCCTACACACCAGGCAGCCAGCAATACCAAACCCTTGCAGGACGTCCAACAAAACGGAAAGCTGACCTGGACAAGCTTGCAGCCGAAGCTGCTAAATCAGGCTTTTTGGGCTGGGTTTAGGGTTTAGGGTTTAGGGTTTAGGGTTTAAGGAAGTGATATACAGCGACCCAAACATGCGAAACAACACTTACACCCACTTGATGTACCTTAGACTTTGAGAGAGTGAGGGATCTTGGTGTTTACGAGGAGGCCGAAAGCAATATCGGAGAATTTTCTACCATGACTATGAATGCTGCTGAATATCCCGAAGACTCCATGCACGATACGCTTACAAGGCCAAAGTATACTATTTAGGCAGATGTCGACCTTATGCGAGTTCAGCAGGTTAAAAGCCACAAACCTCAGACAAAATTTCACCAGCCTTGAATCAAAACCTCAAATGCTACATCCGAAACCCTAAAGCCCCCAAATGAGATTTGAGCCCACCAGCATGGACACCCCAACCCCTAAACTCGTGAAGGCCTAAAACAAAAGAACAGAACCCCTGCAGTACCCTAAAAGAACCCACCAAACTCGAAACCCTAGACCCTAGACCTTTTTAGCCCTAAGCTCATGAACCCCCAGCTGCAACATGCGCCCAGCGTCTCTGCTCCAACACCCGGGCAGGAGGCTCTCGCGAGCTGGGCCTTAGACTGGGAAGTTCCCAAAAGGGTCCCAGGTACCATAAGGGCCTCCTACTGTTGATGGACAAAAGCCTGCATTACCCATTATAAGAAATATACCATAGTTCCCATAGTTTAAAATCCTTAGGGTCATGCGGGATTTTGTCCATCAGCCGTATGAAGGGATCCTGTAAGGATTCCTTTATAGGGCCGATCCTCCCCCAAAGCATAATACTAGTTCCTACTAGTTTTATAGAAACCCTACAGTCAAGTTTCTAGGTACTTAATTAGGACCTTGGAGTGTTAGAACCCAAAACATATCTCACCGGTTTTTCGTAAGGAATAGGGTCCGGGGGTTTAGGGTTTGCATCTTAGTCTGGACTGGAGGAATAGGTTGAAAGGACTACTCCATAAGTGACCTCAAGGGGCTATCATCGGGATCGGCTTATGATTATCTGGACTTTGAAGCAACCAAGGAGAAAAAAGTATAGACTTTTATTTCGTAATGGTTCCTTGAAGGAACAGGTACCCAAAAAAAGTATTCAAGCTTGGTACTGCAAACCCAGGTTATCAGGAGCCTAGGGAACCTACGTTTCTCGGGCTCATTATCATGATTTCTTAAGGCTCCATAAACAGGTACGTAGCTTATTTTGGGCGAGAGGGGTTAAGGCAAACCCTGACTCCCCAACCTTAAATACCGTAGAAGTGCTGCATAGAAATTTGATCATAGGTTCGTGTAAATGTTGATAATAGGTTCGTGTGATAAGAGTCTTGGATATAGAGTTACAGTGGTTTATCTGGGGTTTCAGGCTTTTACAAAAAGCGCTCTGATGGGCGCTAAGGGGTCGAAGGGTTCGCGGCTTTAGGGCTTGGGGTTTAGGGTTTCCGGGTTTAGTAGGGTTTCGGATTTGTGGGTTTTGGGTTCCGGGTACCTCAGGGCTTTTGGGGTTTGTCGATGTTGAGTTGGCCACTGCTTAAATTATTAAAGGCTCATGGGACTTAGTAAGTAAGGTTATAAGTAGGTTATAATTAGGATAACCCCACTTAAGGGACTTATAACCCCAGTTATAACCTACTTACTAAGTCCCGTGATCCTCTAAGTGAGGGCACAAGGATCCCTTCCGCCGAACAAAACTCCGTGAATGCTCCAGATCTCCTTCGGCAGGACGCCGATTAAAACGTGCAACCCCTCAGCCCCTGAATCCGTAACCCCCGACAATGAATCCTAATCCGTAAACCCCGGAAATTTTCCAAATCCGTAAAACCCTACAATCCTTAAACTCCTAAACCCGTAAATCGAACCGACAAAGCTCCATACTTCGACTACTCCTACTACTACTCCTACGACTACTCCTACTCCTACTACGCCTTCAGGGTCTGAACTCTGAAGAGGTGAGGCAGCATCCAAGCAGGGGCGGACTGTCGGGTTTCCCTAGGACTCCGAGTGCAGTTAGGGTTTAGGGTTTAGGGTTTAGGTTTAGGGTTTAGGGTTTTAGGCTTAGGGGTTAGGTTTAGGGTTTAGGGTGTAGTGCGTACTTCGCCGTCTAAAATCAGCAAGCAGTACCTACTTTGAGCTGTTTGGAGTCTTGGAGTTTCACAGGGATTTAGACTTCTTAGGTTCTTTCGAGTTTTGAGCGTTCCAGTGCTCTCTTGCTCTTCCTTAACGTCCTACATCCCGAGAACCTGTTATCAAGAAACCCTTGAAGGAAACCCCTAAAGCAGCCTTTCAAAGTCAAACTACCCTGCATTTCAGAACTCTTCAAGTCAGTAAGTCAGTAAGCCCATCATGAACAGATACCCACTATGACCTTGCAAACCTGGAAACACGCTAATATCAGGAGACGTAGTCCCCCTTAAGCCCTCAACCCAAACCCCTAATAAACCCTGAACCCTCAACCCTAAACCCTAGACCTTATAACCCCCAACTAATCCCTAAACCTAGTACTTGGGGACCTTGTCTTTCTGGGAACCCTCAACCCTAAACCCTAGACCTTATAACCCCCAACTAATCCCTAAACCTAATACTTGGGGACCTAGTCTTTCTGGGAACCCTCAACCCTAAACCCTCGACCTTCTAACCCCTAATCCCTAAATCTAATACTTGGGGACCTAGTCTTTCTGGGAACCCTCAACCCTAAACCCTAGACCTTACAACCCCTAATCCCTAAACCTAATACTTGGGGACCTAGTCCTTCCAGGCCCGGCGACCGGTCGGAGCTTCGGGCAGTCGCCATTGGGAAGCGCCTGTCCTGCAGAACAATATGGCGTAGGGTTTACCTGGACCCTAAGAAACCTACTTCTTAAGGCTGCTTGAATATCTAAGAAACCTACTTCTTAAGGCTCCTTAATCTAAGAAACCTACTTCTTAAGGCTCCTTAATATGATTTCCCTACATAGGTCCTTCAGAAGATAGGTTATCTGAAACTAAGCTAGGGCTTGCAGCTTTTGGGTTCAGGCCTTTAGGATGTGAGGGTTGAAGGTCAGGGCTTCAGGTATGGGAGTTTCCGAAAATTCGGAGTACCTTATTTTGGGGTCCTTATAATGAGGATCCTAGTATTTAGGGTACTATAGGGTTTAGGGTTTAGGGTTTAGGGGTTTAGGGTCCCCTATTTTCGGAAACTCCCATACGTGGGCTTCGGGCCTAGGGAAGGTTTCGTCTCACGCGTCAGTCAGACTCTCTTGCAGGCTCGGAAACAAGTCCTACTCCCCAATGGGACCCTTTGTACCGCCTCCGCAAAGTAGAGCTTAGATTCTAGTTTAGATGAATATAGATGGATATGCTAGCCTGAGGAATGGGTCTACCCAAAGGCCCCAAAGTAGTTCCTTTTTGGGGTTCATATATAGAATCCTATAAGGTAATCCCGAAAAGGAAACTACTTTGGGGCCTCTGGGTAAGAGCTGATGTTGAGGCTTTCGGGTTAAGGGGTTTAGGCTTTCGGGTTCACGGGTTTACGGGTTTAGGGCCTCAGACGGAGTATCCACCCCCTCCCTAAATTACTCCTCAGATTATTCAATGAATAAAGAGGGTGCAGGGATAACAATGAGTGACTGAGCCCCAAACATATACCCCAATTAGCCCTGAAACCCGTAGCGTTAACCCTCAACCCTCGCACCCTAATTGAAGAGGGCTCTTAAAACAAAAGAACCCGAACCCTACCCTAAACCCTATAAACCCTAAATCCTCAACTCAATTCTAAACCCTCAAACCCTAAACACTACAAGCGCTAAAATCCTAAACCCTCAACTCCAAACTTCACACCCTAAACCATAAGACCACAAAGCCCTAAACCCTAAACCCCTCAAACCCCTAAACCCAAATTTCGAGCCGCAGTTTCCGAAGAAAAACCCCAGCTGCGAGTCGAGCCTTGGGGCGCTACGTCCTCCGCCGAGCCGCCGAAGAGGGACATGAAGCTGCTCCGTTGGCTGCCTACCAGGACCCTCCTTGTACCCTCAAATAGGGGTACAGCAAACTACAGAAAGTTGGAACATCAGTGTCCTAGTACCCCTAGAGTAAAGTGAAAAGGAAATCCAGCACAAATCATCCTAACTCAATGTTCCAACTTTCTGGTGTCCACTGTATATGGTCCCAAATAAGGGGCATTTAGGGTCTAATACAGGGTAGATGGAGGGTCTAGGTACATTGGGGTTTTGGGGTTTAAGGTTTAGGGTTTGGGGCTTTAGGGGTTCAGGGGTTTAGGGTTTGAGGGTTGAAGGTCTAGTGTTTGGGGTTTAGGGTTTTCGGGGTTTAGGCTTTAAAGTTGAGGGTAGAAGGTTTAGGATCTTTGGGTTGAAGGATTTGGGGGTTTTGGGTTTAGGGGTTTAGGTTTTATAAGTTTTAGGGTTTAGGGTTTCAGGTTCAGGGTTTAGGGCTATACTTTTCTGGGGATACTGATAAGATACGTTCCCAAACCATAGCGGTAGTTCCTACTGTTGAAGCCTTTTCTGCTATGTAGGTACTTAGGACCCTTTGGGCGCTTGAGGATGTAGGTTGGGTACTGCCCCACCCTGTAACAGTCTTTATTCGAGGTCCTATTAAGGGCTCTGTCAAGCTATGTTACATATATTGTATGTATGTATATATATATATATATATATATATATATATGTATATGTATATATCTATATATATATATATATATATATGTATATATATATATATATATATATATGTATATGTATTTATTTATTTGTGTGTGTAATATCCAACTGTTTCAGAGTGCGGGGCAGAATCCAAGATTGGCTTTAGGATGTAGAGTTTAGGGCTCAAGGACCTAAGAGTTAAGGGCTTTAGGGTTGAGGCCCTAACTAACCCTGAACCCTTAAACCCCAAAAACCTCCCAAACCCCAAACCCTAAACCCCTAAACCCTTCAGCATTTAGGCTTAAGGCTTTTGCTTGTTTCGAATCTCCCGGAGCGGTATGTACAAGCCTGCAGCGGTTTAGGGGTTTAGGGTTTACTTATCACTCCAATGGCACAACCCAGTGTCAAGCCCTCGACTTACCAAAACCACAGATTGAACAAAGCCTCAAGCACCTGAGCAACTGAAACAACTGTAGCGACTACAACACCCTGAAACCGGACCCGAGTGATAAGGGCTACTGAGCTACTGCTGATGGACAAAATCCTGCATTACTCATTATAAGGAATATACCATAGTTCCCATAGTTTAGAGTCCGTAGGGTCATGCAGGATTTTGCCCATCAACGGTATGAGGTTGATAGCCAAAAATCCAAAGATTCGGTAAGCCAAGAAAGTAAGGATATCCCTCCCAAAACCTTTCTCTCCCGATCTAAAGGCCCCAACAAGACTCCACCCACACCTTGGCCGAAGAGTAGACTCAAAACATCCGCGTGGCGCCTGCGTGGCTTCGCCGGGATGAGGCTACCACTGTGGAGTGTAGTGTACTTTTGGAGGGAGGATTGGTTCTTCCTGTTATAAAACCTTGATCATAACATATGCTCTCCAAGACGATCTGCTGCAATCCAGAACAGAAGCAGGTTGATTCGTATCACATCAGAAAGAGACCTGGGCCAGCACGCGTATGTATAGAACACTGTCTACAGCCATGCCATGTTCATGCACTTATATGTTTACACACACATTTGTACGCGGAACTCAGTAATCAAGGCATCAGAAGTTAGTCACGGGGCTTGGTACAAGGATGCACAAGGCAAAGATTTAGGGCCCTCTATTTTGGCGAGGTCGACAGCATCCAAAGGGCCAGGCGAGGTCTTGAATTCCTTGAGTTTGGGGTTTCAGGTTTGGCAATTCATGCCGGTATGGCCGAGCATTCTTCTCTGTTGCCAGTACTAAAGCGCAGCGATATGGAGGTAGCGGTAGTGGTGAACATGTGCCGCCCCGGCGGATGATGATGATAATGATGATATGATCATCATCATCATCACCATCATCAACGTCATACTCATTATCGCCTGGAGTGGGATTTGTGGTATATTGTACGATAAGAAGGTACAATGGTCTATGATTCTCTTCGTTCTTACTCATCTCTAGCAATGTCCGCCGCATAGCCGAGCTGAAACTTCTCCCAAGTACTAGGTCCGCCCTGAGCGATGTTTGGGTATAGGGGCCAAGGTCTCAGAGGTTTGGGTTCGATTGTGGTACGTATAGTGGGTAGGTGACTTTGAGGGCTTGCGGGTCATGGCTGTCGGGAGTTGGAAGAACCCTAAACCTCTGAGCCTCCAACTCTAGTCCAAAGCACAAACTCCTCTCAAACCCAACCCCACAATTCTCGTAGGTGCCTTAAGCCTTAGCCATTACAGCAATGCTTCGGTTTTACTATAATCCTAATATCTCTTCACGAAGAGACCCTGCGGAATCATATAGGTACTTATTTCGACCACTATATGATCCTAAGACTGCTCAGCCCCGAAACCCCCTAGAAAGCCCTAAACCCTGAACCCCTAAACCCTAAGCCCCTAAACCCTAAACCCTAAGCACGAGTCGGAACGACCGAGGGCTGCGCCCCATGTTGGGCTTCTGCCTGAGGTTTCAGGGTGTACAGTCAAGGGGCTTTAAGAGTTTTCGGGTTTAGGGGTTAGGGTTTACGGGTTCAGGGGTTTAGGGTGTAGGGGTTTAGGGCTTTAGGGTTTTTCGGGTTTAGGGGTGTACAGTAGAAGCCCAAAAGTTGGAAACCCAATAGCCTCCATCCCTTAGAGTCATGTATAGGGAATCCCAGCACTATTTGGCCTTAATCCGGTTTCCAACTTTATGGCAGGGTATATGTAGGGCGTTTAGGGCGTAGGCCGAGGTTTCTGCTAGCTCGTTCAAAGCTTAGGACTTTCAGTCAACTTCAAAGTTCGGAGTTTACAATAAGGTCTAGGGTTTCAATTTTAGGGTACAAGGCCTGTAACCCAAATCTCCAAAATAGTAGGTTCTCGCCCCACAGTGGTACTTGGAGGTTCATGGGGAGTTGTAAGTAGGGTTGTAAGAGACCTTATGATCCCACTACCCATGAACCTCCAAGTAGGCTCTAACCTTAAAGCACCCCCTGAACCTTAAATCCTCCACGCCCCGACCCCTAAACACCACGGGTTCGTCAAGGTTTGCAGCTGAGCTCTGATTCAGAGGCCTACTGTTGATGATATAAATCCTGCATTACCCATTGTAAGGAATATATGGGAATTATATGGTAACATCAACCGTGGCAAGCCTTGAGCGACCCTTGTATAAAGGAACCCTGAAAGAACCCTAAGGATTCTGGGGCTCCATTTGGAGCCCAGTGCTCGTGCGTGTTGACAAAATTGGAAAGATTACAAAGTCTCATGTCGAGATCGGTGGTGTCCGACTGGGTTTAGGGTTCAGGTCAAGACCCCGATTGGGCGAATCACAAATCAATGGGGCTGTGGCCTCTGCAAACCCCTGCGGATCCCTTCAAGGATCCCTTACAGAAACCCTTAAGGCACCCATACCGTGGCCTCTGAATTAGATCCCTTTAAGGATCCCTTATAGAACCCTTTAAGGACCCTTTAAGGATCCCTGATAGAACCCTTTAAGGAGCCCATTCTGTAGCCTCTGGACGGCACGTTACATCGAAGAGCTCCGCCCTGAGCCGTGCTCTTGACCCATCTTGAGCCCAAGCAGCTGTCAGTTGAAGCGAGGATAAGGCCCACCCAAAAGAAGCAGAGAAGGGTTAAGGGCTTGGGGTTTGGGGTTTAGGGTTCATAAGGGTTTAGGGTTCAGGGCTCAAGGTTTAGGGTTTATGGTTTGGGGTTTAGGGTTTGGGCTTTAGGGTTTCTGATTTATAAGAGTTTAGGGTTTATGGTTGATATCCGTATCGTTTGAACCCGAAACCCTATAGGGTTTGGGGTTCAAACGATACGGATATCTGTCCTAAAAAGGTCCCCTTATAATGAAGCCCAATAAGGCAGGGCTATCCTTGTAAAACGCAGCATGTTGGGTGCCCCTAGAGTAAGGCATTAGAGATTACGGCCTGGGGCGGAGGGTTTGGGGTGATCAGAGCTCGGAACTCAGCAAGAAATTATATGGGTGGTTGTCAAAATTAGGGTCCCTTTTTGGGTACCCTAAATATTAGGTGCCGTACTATAATAAGGACTCAAAAAGGGACCATAGTTTTGACAACCACCCATATACACCAAACTCGTCATGGTTCTTCAAGCGGGCTTGACTCCTTCATCATCTCTACGACTGCATAGCTACCCAGTAACTGGAGCATGCTAGAGCCTGTACTCCAGTCTAGGTACTCCAGCAGCGTCTGAGGCGGTTTTGCGAGTACTGCCCTGCTATGCCAGCACCATCTCTGAGTTGCGGCTTATGGTTTAAATAGGGTTTGGGGTTCTGCACAAGAAGAGAAGATCACCAAACCGAACTCAGTTAACACATCACGCGACGCACATTAACACCAAACTCGCGTCAAACCCACACCATATAAAACTTAAGCCCTAATCACTTCAAAGTTTCAATCTCGAGGTTTCAACCTGTGCCTACCCATAGACCTGGCCCTAGCCCAAAACCCAACACTGGATTGTACGTACTCCAAACTGCAAACCCAGAGTACTAGCCGCTGAAGGCCAAATCAAGCGTAACACCCAAGAAAGCCTGTCCAACACTTCAAAAGCGATTCAATTCCACATGAAGGTACCAGAGATTCCTTTTCAAGCCCTAGAAACAAACCCTAAGGCTCCATGTACCTTTATAGTAGATACTTATAAGCCTTAAAGGGATCCCTGTATAGGTACTTTAAGGCCTAAGTATATACTACATGGGTACATGGAGCCTTAGGGATACACCTGTTCCCCTAAACCCTAAACCCTAAACCCCTAAACCCTAAACCCCTAAACCCTAAACCCCCAAACCCTAAACCCCTAAACCCTAAACCCCCAAACCCTAAACCCCTAAACCCTAAACCCCTAAACCCCCAAACCCTAAACCCCCAAACCCTAAACCCTAGACCTCTAAGCCCTAGAAACATACACCTCTGCTTCCTGTGCTTTTGTGCGCGCAAGATCCCGAAAACTCTTCGGAGGGCAGGAGCAGAAGACGAAGGATCCCTGCTTGGAGGATCATGGGACTTAGTAAGTAAGGTGAGCCTTAGGGTTTAGGGTTCCTTAAAAAAGGGATCTATAAGGGTTCCTATAATGGGATCTACAAGGGTTTAGGGTCTACTTGGAGGATCATGGGACTTAGTAAGTAAGGTTTAGGGTCTCTTTTTAGGGTACTATAGGGTTCTATAATGGGGTTCCTTAAAGGGATCTGATAAGGGTTCTATAATGGGGATCATGGGACTTAGTAAGTAGGGTTATAAGTACCTTGATTGGGGTTATAAGTAGTTATAAGTATAGTTCCTTACGTATAACCTTTGTTACTAAGTCCCATGATCCTCTAAGTGGCTTCCAAGGCGACGGCTGCCATGGCTTAGGGTTTACATAGGGTTTAGAGTTTAGGGTTTAGGGATTTTAGGGTTTAGGGATTAGGGTTGTGCAGTTCAGGGTTTAGAGCTTAGGGTTTAGAGTTTAGGGTTTAGGGATTATAGGGTTTAGGAAGCATGGTTTAGGGTTTTGGGGTTTAGGGATTAGCGAATACTGATGACGACGACTACTTAAGAAGCCATCGAGGCGGTCGTGTCAGTAGCAACTGCAGTAGTAGTAGTAGTCGTCGTCGTAGTGGAAGTGGTAGTAACAGTGGTAGTGGTAGTGGAAGTGGTAGTGGTAGTGGCGGTAGCGGTAGCCGGTAGCAGTAGCAGTAACTCACAGTAGCAGAAACTTCGTCGTAGTCGTATACGTAGCTGCAGCAGCCTCGAAGGGAAACGACTTCCGCTCGACAGACTTGGAGCTTATCGGTGTGGCGCATCAGTCTTGCCGTTGCCCGGAATTTGACTCAGGGCTTCGGGAACTCCAGCGAACCGGGGTTATGTATCCAATCTATTTGGGAGTGTCTTTGCCAAAAGTTCAGATTCCTTACAGCACGGCCACTAGATACCAAGTTTCTCCCTGAAAAAACCTCCACGGCAAGCTGACCGCAATTTCAGCGATCGCAAACCACAGTTGGACAACTCTCCAAACCACTACAAGATAGGCCCTTTGATCACTGAATAGGGTTTTGGGCCATGTTACACGATAGGAATAATAAGGAACCCAAAACTGGTATTAATTGGTACTTGTTTAGTCGTTTAGTCTCCTAACTTGCCACTATCAACCCTCAACCCTGAACCACAACACGTCCTGAATCCGTAGAACCTCCAACGCCGACAGCGAACCCCTACGTGCCACCATCTTCTACTGGTTCCAGGCAGCAAGATGTTGGTGTAAATTCTCAGAATCCGCCCGACGCTCTCAATGACGCGCCCCCGGAAACTCTAAAGCCTTTTGCTGGCAGATTATCATAGGCCACTATTTTCGGGTAGAACTGCTAAACCCTGCAAGGTTAAAAGCTGAATCCTGAAACCCAGACCCCGAAGCCCAATCACCATGACTCCAAGAAAGTTTATAATGTTTTTGAAGCCTCGAACCCCAAACCCAACTATGACCCTAACTTACATTTGGTTAGTGGGGAATGGAGGAATGGGGTACAATTACAACTACTATTACTACCATTCTTCCATTTCCTTCTGACCAAAGGTAAGCTGAAGGCCAAGCCCATATTCACAGAGCTCTCGGTGCTATACTGAACTTAGAACCCTAGCAAAAATTATAATTGTAGCTGCTTCTTAGGGATTATAATAACCAAAAAATACACAATTATTTCTAAGTACCCCTAAGGGTGGTAGAGCCCGAAACCGCAAGCCGTTTCGCGTAGGAGCTCCGCGAAGCAAAGAAACGTACAGCTTTGTTCAGGTAGAGGGTACTCAAAGGCCCCAAAGTAGTTCCTTTTTGGAGTTCATATATAGAATCCTATAAGGTAATCCCTAACAGGAACTACTTTGGGGCCTCTGGGTAATGTAGGGGCCTGTAATAGTTAGAATAGGGCTTTGGGGTATATTATACTATAACTATAAGAAGGAACCCTGGGAAAAATAATTATTGGTAATGATTTAAGCCCCTATCGTATACAACATCACTACATGGGATGCTGTAGACAGTTGATGTTTATGTCCCTAAGCCCTAGCGTTAAAACCCCCAGCCCTACACCCCCAATTCCGAGGCACGACAGACTTCATCGGGGACATTGACAAAGCGCAACGGCGCAAGGAAAAGCTGCGGATCCAGTCGCGAAGAAATATCAGCAGCCCGACGAAATTAAATCAAACGCTGAAGCAGAACATCTTAGACTAACAAAATACTCAAAATCTTTAGTCCTAAGCCAAAAATGATGAAGAATCAAGACATTGCCCCTATGCCCCTAGACCCTATAAGTGTCTTTCAAACGGACTTTCCGGGTTAAGGTTCAGGTTGTAGGGATTTGGTAGTTTCAGGGAGTTCATAGTCTTAGGGGTCTGAGTCTGGCGGTTTAGGGTTGGTAGTTGAGGGGGCTGAGGGCTCCCTAATGAGGCATCCTCAACCAAATGCCGTCTGCTAACGTCGAATGCGTTGAAGGCTTCGGCTACAGTTGAGGTGTGAAAGGTCAAGAGAAAGTTTGCCGGTTTAGGGTTTACCTTAACCCTAAATAACCTACCCTGTTGGGGTTCCTTATTAAGATCTCCTTATATAATAAGTCCTTAAAAAAGTAGGTTATGCCGGGTCAAGGTAGGGTTTAAAGTTCGTAGTGGTAGGGGTGGCGGTGGATTTCTGACAGCTTTGGGTGCCCACACTCTCCATAACAAGCTTCATCTTGCATCCGCAGACTCAGGGACCATGGTCGTCATAAAAGCAGTAACCATGACAAGAACACATGGACTGCAAAGGAAAGGGTCCTGGGTTTAGGGTCAGAGTTAGGGTGGTCAAAGACTCCCTCATTCAGCGTGCTTAAACGTCAAACTCCATTTCACAGGGAGCCAACAAAGCACATAAACGCAAAGGATCTTGCAATTGAGGTTTTCCGGAACGCCCCGTAAAAAGGCAAGGCAAAGCTAGGAACCCGATGTTTACGTGCTCTGTTGAGCCCCGGGGCACAGCGCGGCTTCAGGATGTCCGGTTCCGACGCGAGCGCTTGCGTCTTCCGTGGCCGCATCAGTACTGGCCTGTGCAGTTCAGTCCAAGAGGTCCGGAACACCGATCAGAAGAAGCTACATAAGGAGCCATATGGGAGTTTCCGAAAATAGGGGGGGCCTAATTTAGTACCCCAAATCGTAGGATCCTGATGATCGGGACTGCAAAATAGAATACCCCCTAGATTTCGGAAGCTCCCATATAAAGGGCTCAGAAGGTACCTATAGTCTCCATTGTAGTTCCTTTTTTGGGTTACCTTATAGGATCCTTAATATATAATTAGTTAAACCAAAAAAAAGGAACTAGAATGGAGACTAAAGGTAATCTCTATGGCGAAGTCCTACATCCCTCCTGTCTCGTGCCGTAGTCTAGCGCAGACAGACTGTAGGATGTATGGGAGTTTCCGAAAACAGGGGACCCTAATATAGTACCCTAAATAGTAGGATCCTAATTATTCAGACCCCAAATAAGGTACCCCCAAAAAATTGAAACTCCCGTCTCGCAAATGTCTTCGGGACACTACGGGGTCCCGCGCGTCTTTTCACGGTCCGGGTTTAGGGTTTAGGGTCTGCCCAGTTTTGACTTAAACATCCCCAAACCTAGATCCTGAACAATCCTAAACCGTATAAACCCTAAACCCTAATTAAACCCTAAACCCTATATAAGCCTTTACCAACCCAAATCCTGAACGACCCTAAACCGCCCTAGTTCTAAACTTAGGCCCTAAACCCTGAACCACTAAACCCTAAACCACCCTAAACCCTATGCAAAGTCTAAACATCAGTGACGTTGAGCAGTCTCCAGGGGCTTGAGGGATTCGGAGTTTGCGGGCCTTGGCTCAGACTGCAAAGCCATTGCTCATGAGACGCTCGGACATCTTAATTCAGCTTCAACCACAACAAGAAGTCTTGCAAAGTAAACCACCGCCAGAAATTGGATTTACCATAACATACCCCATGGATTGCTGAAAGCCGACTCCGCAATAGTATACCATAGTTTGGGGTATATTCTGTTGTTGACCACAGGCAAGCTTTCTATACCCTAAACCCTAAACCTCAAACCGTAAACCCTATACCCTAAACCTTAAACCCTAAAGCCTGAACCTTAAACCTTAAACCCTAAACACCTAAACACCTAAAACCTAAACCCTAAACCCGAAACCCCAAACACCTAAACACCTAAGCCCTAAATCATAAACCCGAAACCCCAAACACCTAAACACCTGAGCCCTAAATCCTAAACCCTGAACACCTAAAGCCTAAACACATAAATCCTAAACCCGAAACCCTAAACCCTAAACACCTAAACCCTGCACACCTGAACCCTAAACACCTAAACCCTAAACCTTAAACCCTAAACCTTCAACAGCTATACCAAAAACTCTGATCACCTAAACCCTAATCCTAAACCCTAAACACCTAAACCCTAAACCTTAAACCTTAAGCCCTAAAGCGACAGTCCGCATGACCGATGACTGTGCTGCACCTTGCGGATTGACCTGCTGAAGGGCTTGTAGTTCTGCCGGGTTGAACAGCAAACTTGGCGAGCGTCTCGTTCCTGCTGATGTTGCCCTAGCCTCCTTTCGAATCCGCTTGAGAGGTGGAAGATTGCGTCCTTGCGGTGCATGACTTGGCGCGCTTGTTGTCTGCTGCTGTGGCACCAGAGCTGCGAAGGCAGGTGCAGGCCCTTCCACCAGTCCAGGCCCCAATTCACAAACACGCCTCGGATCCATGCCTTGTCGTCGGGCAAGTCTGCCAGGAAGCATTCAGTGAATCTGCCACGCGACTCCGTACGTTGAATGCCTTTAAAATATAAGACTTATCGTCGAAATGGGCCAATGGAATATCACGAAGGCCAGCGTCTCCTGTCGCACGCCACAGCTGATTGCTCTTGTCGCTGCCGGGAATGAAGTAACAGGGCCAATTGCGAATGTTGTATGCATAAACCTTACACCCTAAACCCGAGCAGGTCGGGCCCTCCTCGCCTTCTTCCAGCTGCTTCAAAGCCTGAACGGTACGAGGGTTTAGGTTTGGGGTTGAGGGTTTAGGATTGCGGGTTTCGGGTTTAGGTTTTAGGGTTGAGGGTTTAGGGCTTGTAGAGTTTAGGGTTTAGAGTTTAGGGCTTAGGGTTGAGGGTTTTATAAATCCTTTACGAGGGACGACGGCTTTTGAAGTTCTACAGCGGCTCTTAGGGCCCAGGGTTTGTTGAGAGGTGTAGAACCGTATGTATATATATGTATGTATAAACATATATGTATATGTATATATATGTATATATATGTGTTGTTAATAAGGTTAATAAAGGCTTCTCACGATTCTGTTTACTGCTTCTTAGGGCTACAAAACGGGTGCCCCAGGGCCGTTTTCTATTCTTCTGACCGAGCTAGGGCAGCTAGGGTTGTTAGAACTACTGAAAGCCTATGCACCCATTTCTTGGACCTCCTAAGTTCACATCTGCCTGGAGGATCAGGAGACTTAGTAAGTAAGGTTATAATAGTTGGGGTTATAAGTAAGGTAACTATACCTTTAACTACGTACAACCTCAGCTACTAAGTCCCATGATCCTCTAAGTGAGGTGCTAGCCCTGTGTTCCCTAGAAAGAACCTGCCCCCGAAGCCTCGGAACACCCGACAGCTTCTGCAAAAAAGAATATCCGGTTCAGCATGTGGATCTGACGGTTCAGGGTTTAGGGTTATCAGGCAACCACGGTGTGTCGTCTGACCGGCTCCAAGGCGCCAGATAACAACAAGTGCAACAAAAAACGTGAAGCTTCCTGCCAACAGGGCGTGTCTACACGAGTTGCAAACTTTGAGGTCTGCAGCTTGAGATTCACAGTGTGTAAAGCGCCTTAGCATTTTCGGGTCTAGCGTCCGCCAAAGTGCAATGACAATCACATCAGCAATCCTCTTCTTTCCTTGAGGGTCCTTACACCAAGATCCCCGTGATCATATACACGCACATATTGAATGGAAAATGTACCTATCTATGTACTTGTGGTCATGATTGTGGACGGAGGGGTTGTTGCTGGGCGAGTGTTTGCGTTGCAGGAAGCCTAAAAGAGCAAAAGTTCGGCTCTGGAGACTTGCAACCCAAACTCTACCGAATAGCAGACTATGATCCCACAACTGGAAATCATAACCCTTGCTCCCGTAGCACCGTAGGTTACTACTGGATCCCCAAGTAGGGGAATGCAGGGATCTACCCTACAGCCTAAACCCTAAGGTGCCTGGATCAAGTAGTCTTTGTTCATCTTGTGGCCGCGGGCTTTTTCGAAAGCCTTCACAGCCTCGTGGCTTGAGGTGTTGCTTCGGTTTAGGATGTCTCTTTGGGAGCTTCGGAAAATTGGGGGGGTACCTTATTTTGGGTTCCTTATAATAAGGATCCTGCTAGTTAGAGGAGTATATTGGGGTCGCCCATTTCGGAAAATCCCATATGATTTATGGGCTCCTTCTTGCAGTGTGGAAGGTCAACTTGAGGAGGAAGGGTCTCAAATCTTCGTGTTTCCTGCTAGGCCGGTTAATGGGCCTTGATAGTTAGAATGGGCTGTGAGGATGTACTATAAATAGTATACCAAGGAACCCTCAAAAATAGTATAGATAATGAATTACGGCGCCTACAGCAAACTGTCGTCTCATGTTTCAAGGAAGTATTTGAGCAAGGCAGCAAAGCCATGGGAGCATAGCTTCCGAACTCTGATTTGTGTCTTGCGCGAGTCGAAGGCCTTGCGCTACGCTATGCGGTTGCAATATCTGTCTAACAACAAACACACATCCATGAGCACACAGACTAACCTTTGTTCCAAAACCACAAAACTCTAAGCCCTACACCCTGAAACCTGACACATTCATCGCCTTGTCCTTTTATGGGTAACTTGGTCAAGACTCCCACGGTATACTCGGACCCGTATTAAGAACCCTACGGTAGAACCCTGACTAATTCATTTATGCTGTCCCTTAACCAGTGTTTAAATCCGAAAGTTGGGTCTTCACTGGTATTTACCAAGGGGTTCGAATAACAGGTTCCTACAAGAGTGACCGTACGGGTGCAAGTACCTTTTCCTTATCCATTGGGTACTGTGAACCGTTCGAGGTAAAACCATTGGAAGATTCCCTGACTAGCCCGATCCGAAGCTCATGTAACCTACCTTTGTCGGGCCGGGTTCCTGAATACGATTTCCAGGCGTAAGTCCTGAAAAGGTAGTTGCCTTAGGCTCCAGGGAAACCCTAAGCCGGAAAACCCTAAAGTCTACATCATCGTATACGGGTCTGAAAAATTAGCTGCTGCTCAACAAGCAAAACCTTGCTGCGCACGGTCAAAGACCGTGTTCAGCACAGATACTTCTGTGCGAGAGTATCAGCAAAGAGTGGACACACAGTATAGATGTTAAACATCCTTGAACTATCGTAAGGAGACTTTGAAAAGCTGCATAAACCTTAAGCAGCCTTAAACTGGAGAGACCACACGCAGTTCTACAAGCTTACGAAAGAACAGACCCTCTTGGCATCGCCCGAAGCTGTCGTCTCAAGTTGGGAGCCTGCAGCTCTGCAGCCAAACACAATCCACAGCACCCGCTTTAGAGAACTTAGAACCTTTATAGGACCTCCAAGGGAAGCCCTAAAGAGCCTTTGTATGAACCTTTTCAGGAATCATTATAGGGCCCAGTTTTCTGTGCGGGGACTCAGACATTGGCTTTCCCATGCTCGGGCTGGTCTCCACGAGTCATGAGGTAAGCCGCCACCACGAAACCAGTGCGGTTGACCTCAGCAGCGTTTGGGTCATGGTCGGGAAAGGAAGGCAAGCAATGGTAAACTCGCAAATGCGCATGAACTCTATATACAGCCCAGAAGTCCAGTCACCTCTTACCAGGGTCGCAAGAAATTAATTATTACACTGAAACCATGACCTGCTCCACTAATGACTCGGCTTCCCCAGCAAGCCCAACATCTCCCCAAAAATTGAACGACGGTTCCTGACCCCGGAATGAGCAACCCGACGAGATTTGAGGAATATGTAGAGCCTAAACCCCCTAAACCGAAGATAGCTAGCCGTGCAATCCCGGGTGCTCCGTGGGTGCAATGGATGGCGACGAACATATCCGGCCTGTGGAAAGCTCGGACTATACCAGGACCCTCCTTGTACCCTCAAATAGGGGTACATGGTCCCCAATAAGGGGCATTTAGGGTCTAATAGAGGGTAGATGGAAGGCCTAGGTATGGGTCGTTCTGCAACTTCAAATTAGCTTATTTGACGGTGCGCTACTATTTTTGGGCCCTAAAAAGGGATCCTGATCTAGAAAACTACATGTAGGGCCCGACTAATTTTGACAGGGTTTTTGAAATACGGAGCCCAACAAATAGGCTCGGTAGCTATTCAGGCCCCTCTGTATCGTAAATTGGTGGACGGGGCCAGACTTCTACTTCTTGGTCTGCTCTGGTTCAGGGTCGGGGTTTGGGGATGGGCTTTGAGGTGTAGGGTTTAGGATTTGTTGATGCGTGTTTGGGTTCTGAAGGGCTCTGGGGGGGGGGGGTTTAGGGTTTCGGGTTTGGGGGGATAAGGTTCTACATGGGAGTTTCCCAAAACGGGGGACCCTAACATAGCACCCTAAATCGTAGGATGCTTGTTCTCAGGACCCCTAACACAGCTGAAAGTTATCCGCACACCACGTCCGAGGCCGTTTGCAATCAATACCTGGGCCTAAACACAAAAGCAAACCACCGACCTTTTGAATGTCGGCTTGGGGTAGTTAGGTCCACGCACGCGCCGAAGCTACCGCATGCTTTTCTACGGTTTGGAGGCTTTCGCATTGGATTCTAGGCACTTCAAGAACAGGACTTTACTTTGGGAAGGGGGCTGCGGGGTGGGGGGGGGAGGCAGAGGGATAGGGGGGAGGGCTGATTTCGTTCTGGTTGTGCCAAGTTTGTGTGAAAAATCGGAGAAGCTGGAAGGAAGAGTAATGAGCTCTGAACCCATGCTGCAGCCAAAAGTCAAAACAGTGCAGATACGCCTCTGGTGCGACGCCATAAGTTTCAAGGCTATATGGCACTATATGGTTCCTGAAGGTCATTTTCACGGGCATATCTGCACTGTCTTGACTTTTGCAATCATGCGTGGGGTTACGAGCCCATTCCACATAATGCCAAAACCCCTATAAATCCTACACTCTCAAGTAATCCCTAAACCCTTATAAACCCTACACTCTCAAGTAATCCCTAAACCCTTATAAACCCTAAACTCTCAAGTAATCCCTAAACCCCTGTAAAAGCAAAACTCTAACGGTTGCCGGAAGTTTTTACCGGCCCCCAGGACAGTGCCTAGTCGTTACGGCAATGTATCGCGGTCCCCAGGCTCTTCTGAACTCGGCATGTGGGTTGGAGGTCTCATTCGGGAACCTGATTAAGAAACCTTGGGCCTTGTAATAGGCTTCCTTGTACGAAGCCTGCTACTTTGGGGTTATAGGACCAGGGTTTCTTAGTCAGGTTCTTACATTATAGGCTTGACTGTTTTAGGGTTTTTGTAGGGTTTCAGGGTTTAGGGTTGTGCTCCCTTGCCGTCTTTTTCTTTTCGCAAGATGTTGAAAGGACACTTTGGTCCCAACGAGTGAACAACGGGGCATACGCCTTTCAGCCCCGAAACACACCTAAACCCAAAAACACAACTCGCAAAGTTTAGACTTCAGTTGAGACAGTGGAGTCCGGGTATAAAGAGTATAAGCATGACTTTCTAGCTAGGGGTGTGAGTGCAATACCCTATTGTGCGGCCTACTCCGCTTCCATGCTAGTCAAACTCTAGTTAGCCGAAATCTCGGAAGCGCCGATGACATCACAAATCTCGAACCCAAAGCCCCGGACCCCTAAGAATGAAACCTATCGAACCCTGAATCTTCATCTTCACCTGCGCCTACCCAGACCTTCCAAAATCCCTTAATTAAGGAATATACCTTAAATTATAATAGGATCCCGAATATGATTTAAGGTATATTCCTTAATTAAGGGATTTTGGAAGGTCTGGGTAAACCCTACACCGAACGCTCAGGACATCATGAACTGCTGCTGCGGAGGACGAGCATTCGCCATCAGCGCCTTAGACAGGGCTTGGGGGTTTAATTGGGGTATGCCTGTCACCCAAACTGGAGAATGGTAGGTTATGATCCGGTCATAGCCCCTGAAACACAATACACATAGGCCCCATAGTAGTTCCTTTTTGGGGGCTCATGTTTAGAATCCTATCAGGTCCTCCCGAAAAGGAACTACCATGGGGCCTATGGGTAGGTTATGCTACCCTAGACCCTAAACCCTAAACCCTAAACCCTAAAACCCTAAACCCTAAACCCTTAAACCCTAAACCCTAAACCCTTAAACCCTAAACCCTAAACCCTAAACCCTAAACCCTAAAACCCTTAAACCCTAAACCCTAAATCCTAAAACCCTAAACCCTAAACCCTTAAACCCTAAACCCAATCCCAAGGCAGAGATGGGCTCCAGGAGAACCCCGGAAGCCCAGAGAACTGCACGGAGGCTCCTGAAACTGTCGATATGGGAGTTTCCGAAAATTAGGGGTACCTTATTTGGGGGTCCTTATAATAAGGACCCTACTATGTAGGGTACTATATTGGGGTCCTCTATTTTGGGAAACTCCCATATGGGTGGTTGTCAAAATTAGGGGTCCCTTCACAAAGCTATAGTATAATATACCCCCAAACTCTAGTCTGATATGGGTGGTTGTCAAAACTAGGGGTCCCTTAACAAAGCTAAGTATAATATATCCCCAAACTCTAGTCTGATATGAGTGGTTGTCAAAGTTCTGGTCCCTTTTGGGGTCCTGAATATACTACGGCACCTAATATTTAGAGTGCCGACAAAGGGGCCCATAATTTTGACGACTACCCATATACACTGCTGGCAACAAGGCCCTATCTAGGCCCATTTAGGGTTTGCGGGGTTAGGGGTTTAGGGGTTTAGGGGCTTAGGGGTTTAGGGGATTAGGGATTTAGGGGTCAAGGGTTTAGGGTTTAGGGGTTTAGGGTGATATGTTAAGGAGTTGTGATGTAAGGTGCTCGCACTACTGCAGAGACATGCAGCTTCCCAAGAAGATCACTTATTCCATGCTGGTGGGTTGCTAGTGCCACATGGGGTCTGAGCAGCCGGGCTCCAGGAAATGTTTCGCGTATCGCTGGCATGCTATAGGTATACCTAGCTGCATGATCAAAAAAACTCCTGTCGTGCAACAGACTTGTCCGCGCGAGAATCACAAAGCCCTGAACAACGAATCTGGGTTGTAGTTTTGGGGCTCTGAAAAGTATTTATGAATAGGTACCTCTATAGGAACCATAAGGGAAATTAAAAAAGCTTCCCAAATTGCCACCTAGGAATACAGCTCTGAACCCCAAAACCCTGGAAACCCTCAAACCCCTAAGGCCCCGAACACCCGCGCCCATGAGGTCGAGGCCTTTAAGGAGGTTAGGGTTTGTGCCCTTAAAGTAAAAGCCAGAAAGTTGGAATATGATTATCCTAAGCCCTTTATGGTAAATCATAAGGTATCCTACCCTGAAACCATATTCCAACTTCCTGGAGTTCCCTTTAGGGTTTGTACCCTTGGGTTTGGGTCCCTAAACCATGGAATATGGCCCTTAATAGGGGTGTTTGGGACCCAAACAAACGTTTAGGGTGCAAACTTAAAGTCTTTGAGGCCTAAACCCTAAAAAACCCTAAACAACCCGGCACCTGAAACACCAAAAACCCCTTTACTCTGTGGGAGTTTCCGAAAATTGGGGACCCTAAATAATAGGATCCTTATTATAAGGACCCTAAAGCAAGGTACCCCTAATTTTCGGAAACTCCCTTGTGTGAAGCCGTGCCTGCATCTTCTGCGGCAACACTGCCAGGAGCGCCTGGCACAGACAGTGTTCCAGATAAGTCTCCACCTGTTTCTACGCTCGAGGGATGACATATGAGAAATCGTCCCGAAACTCAACCCCAAATCCCAAACCGTAAGAAATCTTGTGGTTTGAGGGGGCTTCATTAACCAGGGCTCGACATTCTGGTGTGTGAAAGCTTTGTCGGCCAGGTGTCGGTGGTTGTCGTTCACGTTCCCCAAATTCCGTAAACACAGCATCTCATTCCGCACTACTCGATATGGGAGTTTCCGAAAATAGGGGATCCTAAAAAAAAGTACCCTAAATAGTAGGATCCTTTGTATAAGGACCCCAAAATAAGGTACCCCTAATTTTCGGAAACTCCCATACTTACATCGCTGCAGTCGGGGCTAGCTGGGGACCCGAGGACGAGGAACCCAGACCTTCCAAAATCCCTCAATGAAGGAATATACCTTAAATTATCATAGGATCCCTAATATGATTTAAGGTATATTCCTTAATGAAGGGATTTTGGAGGGTCTGGGAAGGTGGAATTGAGGGTTTCGCTGCTCAGAAGAGCCTTTCCCAAGCGTAGCATGCAAGACACTCGTTTAATCTCACTACTTCGGACCCCTTCATGATATACATACAGATAATGTGTGTGTATATATATATATAGAATCATTTATTTGCAAATTTATATACTTACTTGATCAACATATGCATGTTATACATATAAACATATACATATATATATATATATATAGATACATATCAGCCATGTCAGAATTCAGCATACTTTTCTTTGTGCGTGTAAAGAAACCAATGTCTGACCCCAAAGCCAAACGATCACAAAGCCAAAAACCCTGACATCATTACACACACATATATATATATATGTATCCTAAACCTAAGCCCGTAATCCCCTGAACCCTAAATACACGAACACCATTGAGAACAACGAGCACAAAAATCGGATGCCTGCGGCGCGCCGCCGTAACCCCGGCTTTGCATGGCATCGATCTCCGCCTTGCAAACGGCTTAGGGTGCTAGGGTTTGCAGGGTTTAGGGTGTAGGCTAGGGTTTTAGGGCTCAGGGGATAGTGATGTAGAGAGTGTCTACATGTTGGAAAGGCCATTGATAGGGTTCCGTGTTGTTGTTTTCTGACTGGGACTTCTACGATTTGTTGAACCAGGCTTTGCTGGTGTCTGTAGTCGCTTAGGGCTTAATGCTGGTAGCGCTCAGGTATTGTATTATATTCAGATTGCAGGCGTGCGAATGGGGCGGCGTGGTGCAGCACTTCTGTGCTTGTACGGAGACAAACTGAAATCATCGGAAGGCAAGGATATTGCAGTGCTATTTACCGGAGATCCTATCTATCGCACATGAATATGCAAATCATGAGCAAACAAACAAACACGAAGACCTAAGTAAGTAAGTGAACGGGGAAACACAGACGGAAATGAAGACAACAGAAGATAGATCGACGGGTAGACTACGTTGGCCAATGAGAGTACTAATATTCGTAAATTAATAAGATCCTCTTAAGTCCAATAGCTGGGGTTTTGCAGCGGCCTGAAAATGTAGCTGCTGCAGACTTTCAGGGCGGCGCTGTGGATGATTAAGCACATACGTAGGTTACCCAGAAAAGAACGGCAATTCAGGGTCAAGGAAACCCCTTTGCCATATATACATATATATATATATGCATACACACACACACTTATATATATATATATACATATATATATATATATGTATATGTAATCCCCAAAATCTAAAGCGCTCCGTCCCAGAAAAGGCTCATTAGCCAACAGTCTCTGCACCCGGCATCCTAAACAATAAACCCTGAACCCTGAATGCCCAAGCACTGAACCCTTCACGTGGAGCCTGCTGCTGCGCGTACATGCAGCCATTGAGGCAAAGGTACGCAAAGTCTGCCAGGAGGATCAACTCCTCTTGATTAAGGTCTAGCTTAAGGGTCTAGGGGTTTTGGAATTCAGGGTTTAAGGTTTAGCGGTCTATGGTTAAGGGTCTAGGGGTCTATGGGGTTTAGGGTTTAGTTTGGCCTCCCGGCCGAAAGGGTCTAGGTACCAATATAGTCGATACTTTTGCCTTGAAAATGTATACTGTTTTGGTACTTAGACCCTGTGGGAGGTTAGGGTCTACTGAAAGGATCAGGAGGGGACTTAGTAAGTAATGATGCAAATACCTTAGTTGCCGCAACATGTAGTTATAACAATAGTTACCTTATTCATTACCGTGCCTACTAAGTCTCGCGACCCTCGTGCGTAGCAAGTCGCAATGCGCCTTCAATGGAATCTGGTTGTAGGGAGTGTAGGGGGCTGATTAAAACCTTAAAACATGCGAGTCCCAGTCTAAAGCTTTCAGGAATTTCGGCACGTCGGGTTCCGCTAAACCCCAAACGAGCCTTAGCTGCTGAGTGCATAAGCCCCCACACGCCATTGTCAAACATGTCTAATCAACAAAAGGGGATTTTCTTATCCCCCCAAAGTGTGCAGTGCACTCCTTCAGCTACTAGGGAGCAGAACGCACCGCTTCAACAACAAGCTGGAGGCAGGGAGAGCCCAACATCACTGACATGGAATCTTCTTGCGCATCGCATATGTAAAGATGTGAATTGGTTTCGTGAGTTGTTCTTGTGCAAAACCACTTCGGAATTGCTGATGCAAGAAATATTCATGTACAACACCTGTCCCTTTGAGTATGTGTAGGTTCATGTATGGCAATTGAGGGGCGATTTATTTTATTGACGGGCGTTGAGAGTTGGGTCTTGCTGGAAGTCCGAATATCCTAAACCGTACAATCCCAAAAACCTGAATCACTAAACTCCAGGAAACCCTAAATCAAGCATTGAACCCTGAGTCCTCTGTGTGAAAGTTAAGCGGCAACTTACGGCGAAAGCAGCCAGCATCTTCCGATAGAAGATTTTTTAAGTGACCGTCTTTACTCTGGGTCTAGGCGACATAATAGTTGGAATACGGGTTGGGTGCCCATGTTGAACGTCAGTGTGTTTTGAATCGCGGGGACTCTACAGGGATTCTATTACTTAAAACTAACTACGAGTACTCAGGCAGTGCATAAGCGATGGTGAACAAAACAAGATCACGGACTACTCAGTTCTTTCTCTAGTCCAACTCCCACAGAGCCTTGAGAATCAAAAGAAAGGGAAAGCTCCATGACATGTACCCTAAACCCTAAAACCATGTGGGTAGTATTATAGTCAGGCACCTATTATTTAGGGTACCCAAAAAAGGGACCCTAATTTTGACAACCACCCATATCTAAGGAACAGAAACCCTGCACCCCGGGGCAGTCCCTGACAGGCAGCTCAATGTCCAGGCAAGGGCCATCGAGATCCTTCCAGGAGGTGCTTCAAAGGGGTTCTTACTACCCCAACAAGCCACAGAAATCAAAGGTTAAGCTTTCCGATTCCTACCAAACTACAAGAACCCCAAAAGTTTAAAGGTTAGGTATTGGGGATCTAAGGGTTTATAGGGTTTAACCATAGATAGAGCCCCATAGGCCCCATAGTAGTTCCTTTTTGGGATTACCTTATAGGATTTTCTAGTTCTATTTAACTATTTATGAACACCAAAAAAAGAACTACTACGTATGGGGCCTGTGGGCGGGTGTTAGAGATTGAAGGGTATGCCGGGTTCTTTGGATAGCTTTGGCGCTTCGCGCTGAAGTATGGCATCTGTGGCATCATCCGATGACATGGGTGGTTGTCAAAACTATGGTCCCTTTTTGGGTCCTTAATATAGTACGGCACCTAATGTTTAAGGTACCCAAAAAGGGACCCTAATTTTGACAACCACCCACATACCCGGACGACGAGCGTTTGAGGTGGGGGGTGGATCTGCCTGCTAAGCGCTCCCGATGGGATCTGAGTACTTACCTACCCAGAGGCCCCATAGTAGTTCCTTTTTGGGATTACCTCATAAGATTCTATATATATATGAACCTCAAAAAGGAACTACAAAGGGGCCTTTGGGGATGCATGAAATAGAGGACCTGATTTTATGCATGGTCTGGGTAAGTATTCCACATATACAGGTACCTGGGACCCTTTGTGGTAGCGAAGCTCTGGCGCGTTTGTTCATCCAAGGGTAAAAGGAGAGACCCTTAATAAGGACCCCTAGGTATATACCCTTAATGTATAGCTATGATATACCCATTAAGTAGCCCATTATAGGGTAGGGGTCCCCATTAAGGGTCCCTCCTTTTCCCTTTGAGTTCAGCACCGTTCGGCAGTGTTTCTGCCAGTTTCGGCCCGGATCTTCCTGCGGAGCTTTCGAGCCTCAAGAACTCAGAGACTCCAATAATTATCCCTACCTGGACCCCAAAAGTATGTAGAATAATAGCCTTTTATAGGTTTTGGGCCACTATTTTACCTACTTCTGGGGGTCTAAGTATCCCTTAAATAAGGAATATACGTTTAAAATACAGTAGGACCCCCAATATGATCTTAGGAATGTTCCTTGACTAAGGGATAGTGGAATCTCTGGGAACTCCTGAACCTCCAATGAGCTGTCCAAGGTTCAGGTAGGTTATTGCTTCAGGGTTTAGGGTGTAGGCTTTCGCTCAGCTTTGGGTCTAGGGTCGTTTTCAAGCTTCACCAAGCCTCAGCCATTCCCTGTCCACAAGCCCCGGCGAAACACTATCTCCGAGCTCCGTGCGATCTGGAAGCACTGTTGGCAGCAACCCTTCCTGAGAATTCGCTTGCAGAGGTCTCTGTCAAACGGCTTTGGGTCGGGCTTCACATGCTCCGGGTTCAAGATGCTCAAGGGTTCAAGTCATACATCGGGCTCAGGTAAACCCTAAACTTGGCCTTAAACCGGAATTCCGCGATGTCTTGCTTTTTGTCTTATTTCGTTGAAAGTTTCTGGTAAAAGAAGCTCTGTTGACAGCATATTCGCTGATGTTAGTTTGAGTCAGCTTCTGGATGCCGAAAGTAGACGGCTTTGTGGCTCTGCGGGTGCAGGTAGAGCTTACCTGAGCCCCCCCAAACCTACCTCAAGAAGTATGTAAGGCAGCGATGATCTGGGTACCCTCAAGAAGTCCTAGAAGCATTTGGGTTGTTTCGGGCTTGAGTCAACACCCCAAAACCCTTTTGTATACTCTGAGCCCCAAGCCCAAAACTCAAAGCCACAGAGCTGTTTCACATTTTTGCGGTATCTTCGGAGCACTTTTGGGGCCCTTGCAGCTCCATGAAACAGACAGCGCAGTTGGCCATAGCCGCCTTGGCCAAGGGAGTTGGTAGTTGCTGAGAAGGGTCCATGTCCTGAAGTAACATAGAAAGTTTCCCCGAAGTACCGGTTTAGGGTTTAGGGGTTTAGGGTTTAGGGTTTACCCAGAGGCCCCAAAGTAGTTCCTTTTGGGGATTACCTTATAGGATTCTATAGACGAACCCCAAAAAAGAACTACTTTGGGGCCTCTGGGTAGGGACTACTTTAAGGCCAAAGTCTATACTATTTGGGCACATGACTAATGCCTTTGGAGTTCCGTTGTCCCATCACCCCCGGGACCTACATGGCCCCTCACTCTGGATCCGGAATACCCTAAACCCTAAACCCCAAATACCCTAAATCCTAAACCCTAAATCCTAAACCCTAAACCCTAAACCCCAAATACCCTAAATCCTAAACCGTAAATCCTGTGAAGCCGACGTCTTGGGCCTTCTGGACAAGTTTAGGCTTTACCTATAGTCTCCATTGTCGTTCCTTTTTTTGGTTAACCAATTTTATGGTTAGGATCTTATAATAAAGGTTTTGGATAACCAAACAATGAACTACAATGGAGACTATAGGTAGGGTTCAGGTTTACTAAGGAAAACCTGAAGAACACAAGCGTCAACGAATACTACTGCTCCTGGGGGCAGGAAAAACGGGTTTCGGATAAAGTTCGAGGTCTGCAATAATTCCAAAAACTGTATATCATGAGCGGACCCTGTAGGGCTAATTATTTCGGCTTGATCTTCGCTACGTCAGGGCGTTCCTGCATGAGGCACCAGCGCAGTCATACCCTTACACCCTCAGCAATGCAGCCGGGAACCCACCAAAGAAGCGTCAACCACAACATGCGAACAACCCTAAACCCATATGGGCGGAACTCCTATTCACAACCTTGCGGCACCGTAAAAGCCGAAAATACCGTCTTCCTCTACGTGAAAAAATTATCGAAGCACAAACAAGAACAAAGCGCCACAACCGCAAACATCCAAACCGCACGCCCCTAAATCTAAACCCTAAACCCCTAGACCCCTAAACCCTAAACTCAGCTCGCAGCCAGGCAGTTGGCGGCTTCGACGAGGGCATTGTCAGCGGGCGTGTTCATGAGGCCGAACCGGGACCTAGAGCAGCCACGTACAGTTTACGCAAAGGGCCCAAAGTAGTTCCTTTTTGGGGTTCGTATATAGAATCCTATAAGGTAATCCCAAAAAGGAACTACTATGGGGACTCTGGGTAGAATTGAGGGTTGAAAATTGCAACTCACCCAAAAAGGTTCCATGTACCCCTATATAGTCTACACTCTTAGGCCTTACAGGAGCTCCTTTGTAGGTACTTTAAGGGGTAATTACTGTAATTTAAGGCCTTATGTAAGAGGTAGGTATATGGAGCCATTAGGCCAAACTATGTTGCTAGTTTTTCCAGAAGAACTAAAATGTCGTTACGTAATTTCTTCTCGGAAATGTCGATAGCTTTTTATTTGTGCCACGGAAAATGCTGGAGCTACCAGGTTTTCTACGAAAGCCGGGTAGGGGGTTTGAGGATTGTGGCTAGCTTTGGGCTTTGGCGCCTCGGGCTTATATAAGGGTGGTGGCCTAGCTAGGAGTATGGTATACGGGATTGGGACTTTGGGGGTTAGGGTTCGGGACCCTAAAGCCCGAAACCCGAAACCCTAAAGCCCTAAAACCTTACTTAAAACCCTAAACCCTAAAACCTGAACCCCTAAACCCTAAACCCGAAACCCTAAACCCTGAAACCCTAAACCCTAAAACCCGAAACCCTAAACCCTGAAACCCTAAACCCTAAACCCGAAACCCGAAACCCTAAACCCTGAAACCCTAAACCCTAAAACCCTAAACCCTAAAACCCTGAAACCCTAAAACCCTAAAACCCTAAAGCCATAAGACGCGAAAGCCTGAAGTTTGAGAAATGCCGAAGGCGACCCAGGCTCTCGGGCTCAAGGTTCCCAAAACCTGGACCCTAAACCACTCCCGGTTTAGGGTTCTTTACTAGGCCTAAGAGTAACCTAGGAATAAAAAGGGTGCCCGTTTTTTGTGTTTAAGAGGGCTATAAGAGAACCTAAACCCTAAAAAAGGGAATAAGGGCCTACTCTGGGTCCTAGTTTATGGTTCTGTAATATATTTTCCTCATTTCGATCCTTAAAAAGATCGGTTATCTGGGGTTTAGGTACACGAAATCAAAGCCCGAAACCCTAATCCACCCGAAACACTAAACGCAAAAGTCTAAGCGTCATTGAAACCTAAACCACCCTAAACTCGAATCATCTCCCAACCCTAAACCCCAATTCAACCCTAAGCCCCGATCCAAAAGGCATACCGAATCTAAGGTAATTATCATGCAGGTTTCGGAGGGTCAACGCCGTGGGCTCACGGTTTGAGGTCTAAGGTGTGGGGTTTCTAAGGCTTGATACTTAGGTGGTTGTCAAAATTGCGGGTTCCTTTTTTGGCTCCTTCTTATAGTACGGCGCCTATTCTTTAGGCTACCCAAACGGGACCTAATTTTGACAACCACCCACTTAAAGTTCAATTCCTCGTCCTCGAAGTGCGAATTATCTAGCATTGGGAAACCTACCATAGATGGACCTACCTATAGTCTCCGTTGTAGTTCCTTTTTTTGGTTTAACAAATGTGATATTAAGGATCCTTAAAGGTAACCCCAAAAAGGAACTACAATGGAGACTATAGGTACAATCTAGATGAGATGTAGGCGTTACGGAACTTGAATACACCTCAGGGTCACGAAGATTCGGGTCTCAAGCTTAAAACAAGAAGGATCCTACTGTTCCATTCAATGTAACGTCTATGATGGGGTCACATAACTCTGCCAGGCCAGTGCGGGTCGTACACATCCTTTCCTTAGCGACTCCTTGTCGAGAAAGGAAAGGAGTCTTTTGCCGAGTCTCTCTCTTCGGGGGATACTTTTCCAAATCATATTAGGTAATTCGTAATGTACAAACCCTACATTCTAGTATATTGGTACTTTGGACCCTTCGGGTAGCTCTTTGAGGCTTTCAGGAACCTACGACCACGAGAAGGGAACTAGGGCCCACTGGGAATGGTGCCCTAGCAGATAAACTCTGAATCTCCCAAGGGTTTAGTTTGATTAAGCTCCTTAAGGGTTTAGGGTTTCGGGTCAAAAAAGATGTCCTAAACGAGGCTTACGGATGAGC
Organism: Symbiodinium sp. CCMP2592; assembly: GCA_905221615.1. Classification (NCBI taxonomy): domain Eukaryota; class Dinophyceae; order Suessiales; family Symbiodiniaceae; genus Symbiodinium; species Symbiodinium sp. CCMP2592. The sequence goes on from CAJNDT010003513.1 coordinate 272,809, forward strand.
AGTCGCTCGAATGAAATGCTCCTTGGTCAAGTGAGGGTCCAGCTTTGCGAGCATCATGAGCACGGAATAATTAAGAACCGTAAACCCTAATGCACCCTGAAACCCTGGAACTTTAATACACCCTAAACCCTTAAACGTGAAATTTGCAACGGCCCTAACCCTTCAACACTCAGCCCCGCGCTGCGTGAAGAAGCGATTGGCGCTCACAGCCATTTGCGGGCAAAGGAACACCTGTCGCGTCCGAAAAAAACAAGGCATGAGAAATGCGTTTTTCAAGCCAGATGGTATCATCGTCATGGTCATCGTCACCATCACTAGCAACATCAAAACATGATCACATTTATCATCGTCATCATCAACACCACCATCGTTGTTGTCATTCCTGCTGCATTCCGTTGTCATATCTGTCCTTCTACAACTGTATCCTGCTGATACAAGTGGTGTTCTGCTCTCGCAATTTCGCTACAACAGTTGTACTCGTTTCGCTGTAACGACCCTTAACTTGCAAAACAGTTGAAGGCTAAAGCTCTGCAAACCCGCAAGGCTCCTTCGGTCAGAAGCCTTAAACCCTACCTGGACCCCCAATGCATGTGGAATAATAGCCTTTTATCGGTTTGGGGCCATTCTTTTGCCTGCTTTGGGGGGTCTAGGTAACGCTTAGAGCCCCATGACCTTGTAAGCCCTGCCGCAAATCAGACGGCGTCACAGACGGTGCACTGCCCCAAAACCCTAAACGGCCTCCTAGGCTAACCCTAAACCCCGATCTCCAAACCCTCCTAAACCCTAAACCCTAAAACCCTAAAACCCTAAACCCTGTGCACCTCCAAGCAGAGGCAGGGAATCTCAGGCAGCGGGTCGCCAAAAGGACCCAACTGCGAGATTCAGAGGATTTCCGGGTGTAAAACTACTTCCCTATTCGTCTATAGTAATCCCCATTGGGGTTTAGGGGTTTAGGGTTTAGGGGTTTAGTGGCTTAGAAACCGGATTAAGGCCAAAAAGTGCAGGGATTCCCCATACATTACTCTTGAGGATTGAGGCCATGGGGTTTCCAACCTTTACTACCCCTGAAGAGGGTTTAGGGTTCCTTCCTTATTCGTCTGCACCCGATAAGAGGGCTCTAGGACTTATCAATCTACACCAACCTACCCTTGGATTTCAAGACTAGTACCCTCCTTCGGCCAGCTAGGTTGATTTGTTTTCCAAAGAGCTGGCTTGGATGGTATGATGTGAGGTTTTCTGGTATTCGTCTATCCTTGAACAGGGCTCTAAGAATTCTCAATTTACCCTTTAGGAGGGTTCTCATCAGGGCTCCGATTACTCTCTCAGTCTGCCCTTTTGCAGAGCTGTCAAGGGGTTCTGATGAGGCGCTAACGGGATCTACCTCTAAACACCCTAAATAATCCCTTAATTCCAAAACTTATATAGGAAGGCTCGAACGCGGCTCAGCATGAAGGCTCCAAATAGACCAATCCTCTGAATATAGAGAGTATTCCAGTTGAAGGTCGGTAGGGTTCAGGGTTTAGGGCCTCTGTATATAGAGAGAGTGTTCCAATTAAAGGTTCTCTGAGGAGGGTTTCATAATAGAACGGCTGACCAACCCCTGGATATAGAGTATTCCAAAAAAGGATCTACGGAGGGCTCCACAAGCGTTGTAGAAGGGTTCTGTAGGGATTACAGGTTAGGACTTGTTTTGAGTATTCGGTTGATACGGGTCCTGTACTATTGAGTTTCATGCTACGTGGGGGCTTTAGTTTAGGGTCAGGGTCCTATAGGGACTTGTAAGCAGGGCTTCTGGGGATGTTGCAACTTGAATGCCGAAATTACCGCCTCCAGTCCCCAGCCCTACGCTCTCAAACCCACCACTCTGCAGCCTGGGCACTGAAGCCTCAAAACCCGAAGCCGAAAACCCCAGTCTCTAAAGATCAACCCCAGGAAGCCATTACTGGGACATCGAAAACCCTATCTCTTTCAGGACTGATATAGGGAAACCATGCCATGGAGCCCTAACTAGTAACTAGGTAGGTGATTTGGGGTTATGGTAGGCCATACACAAACCCTCTACGTCTACGTCGGAGGCCTGGCACAGGCCGGCACCTGCAGTTGTCGAGGCAAAACAGAGGGCATGAGCCCGAGGATAGACTTTGAGGTGTGGGCTTCGAGCTTCGGGGTAGAGCTTAGTGGATTGGTGTTCAGGGTCATGGGTTTCGGACTCATTATCGGGTGCCAGCTTTCGGGAATTTATACACATCCTGAGTGGCAAACCCTCATCCTTTTAACTTGCGTTGGGGGATCCGAGGTGATCTGGGTTGCAGGCTTCGGTACATCTCGAAGTTCCCGAAATTTGGGGGCACCTTATTCCGGGGTCCGTGTAATAAGGATTTTGCTATTTAGGGTACTAGATTTGGGTCCCCCATTTCGGAAACTCTAAACCCTTATAGAGCCCTTTCAAGAAACCATTATAGTACTCTTATAGTAACCCTTTAATAAAGGAGCCCTAAGATACCCCCTACTGTTGATGATATGAATCCTGCATTACCCATAATAAGGAATATACCCATAGTTTAGGGTCCTTAAGGTAATGCAGGATTTATATCATCAACCGTAGTACTCTTATAGTAACCCTTTACAGGAACCCTAAGATACCTTAGAAGCTGCCCCCACCCTGTATTAGTGACAAAAGGATTATGTTAGGGCCCTGTTATATTCCTATTATACCACTATTACAGGGCGGGGGGGGCCCTTCTAAAAGATACCCCCCCCCCCCCCATTTTCGGAAACTCGCATCTGGCTTCGGTACAGTAAGAGAATGGCGAGAGGATTGCGACGGGCCTTAATCAGTAGAATAGGCTTCCTAGGGTTCCTAAGGGTTCCTAGGGTTCCTTTAAAGGGATCTATATATGCGCTACAATAAGGGATACTAGAAGGGTACTATAGGAGCCTTAATCATCAGAATAGGGTTTGGCGGCCCATTATACTCTATGGACTCCCAAATAGTATAGTTGCTTCTTTAAGCCCCTATAGTAGATGAGAGCTTCAGATGGTTTGTCGGTTTCACCCTAAACCCTGAACCGTTTCGAGATTGGTTCGGGACGAAGTTCGGTGGCAAACAGTTCAGCGATCCCCGGCTGCTACGCCCTTCTTCGAACACATGGCAGATCGCTTTGCTTCCTGCAGCTCTACGAGCTCTTTCCTCAAAGCCTGTACGCCATAAACCCTGGACGCTAGAAGCCCGAAAACCTAAACTCTAGAAGCTGGAATCCCAAAACCCTATAAACCGTAAACGAAAAATCACAACGGATGAGCGCCGGACAGCACACATAGGGCTCGCCAGTCAGCTCAAGCCTTCTCTTCTGTCGCCCGATTGAAGCTTTGGGGCTTTGGGGGGGGTCCATAGAGACCCGAAAAACGCACATAAGGACAAACTAGGACAGGGATATCCCATATAAATCCCCTTATAATGAAGCCCATTAAGGTAGGGATATTAAACCCATAAAGTGCTTATGCTTATGTGCTTTTGGGGTCCCTCAGTCCAGGATTTTGCGTTTAGGGTTTCAGGATTCGCGTTCAGGGTTTAGGGCAAAGTCCTAGACCCCCCAGAGTAGGCAACATAGTGGCCCAAAGCCGATAAAAAGGTTATGATTCTGCATACTTTGGGGGTCCAGGGTTTAGGGTTTAGCATTTCAGCAGTTTTACCTGGTTACTTCCAGGCTTCGTCTGATAGAGGATACCTTTGGGCAGTCCTGGAAACCCAACTCTCCAAAATCCTTCAACCTTTCCCGCCTTACCCTGGAAGCCCACTTACCTATGTACCTTGAAGCCGGTATCTCAACCTTGTCATGCCCAGAACCAGTCTGTAGATGCACAAAGAACTGTAAAAAAAACACGAAAGAAAGCAGGACCCTCTACCATCCATAGCAGACCGCCCACCAACCCCCAAACCCGGCCCTAAACCCTGCGTACCCGAAAACCCCACCCCTAGCCCAGGGATCCTAACCTACATAATTATATTTCCTAGAACCGAGTACCTAATTCTTGGGATCAATTAGGATCCCTTGGTAGAGCCCCTAAAATAGGGATATCCCATATAAACCTCCTTAAAATGAAGCTCAATAAGGTAGTAAAATGCTTATACCCTTGGGGTTACAGTAGAAGCCCAAAAATGTTTAGGGTTTAGGGCTTAGGATTTTGTTTAAGTTAGGGTGTAGGGTTTAGGTTTGTTTTAAAGTTAGGGTGTAGGGTTCCCTACCAGGAATTTCCCTTGTCGGGTTACTTTCAAATGCTCCTAAAGGTGTTCCTATAAAAGGTCCAGATTCCTGGGGTGACTTTATGGCTTCCCAAGGTTCTGTTCCTATACGGGTCCCCTGAAGGATTACTATATCACCCTAAGCCCTACACCCTAAGCCCCAAACCCCAAACCCTAAACCCTAAACCCCAAACCCTAAACCCCTTACTAAAAGCCCGGGCTTCTTGAGGTTTCCCCAAGGGTCTAAGTACCTAATACTCATATACTTTCCAAAATCCTAACCTACATAACTACTATCCTAAAACCGGGTAATGTAGGAACCTGATTAAGAAACCCTGGGCCTATAACACCAAAATCGTAGGCTTCATATAAGGAGCCCTAATAAAGGCCCAGGGTTTCTTAATCAGGTTCCTACATTACCTAATTATTGGGTCCTTTGGCCCCCTGAGGTTTCCGTGGGTCTGAGGATGAGACAGCTCATGTCGCTGCTTGGCTGCGCCGATCTGAGGAGGCAAGGAATAGTCTTCGAGTGCTAAGGCTTAGGGGCGCTGTAGGGTTCCATACTGTTGATGATATAAATCCTGCATTACCTTAAGGACCCTAAACTATGGGAACTATGATATATTCCTTATTATGGGGAATGCAGGATTTATATCATCAACCGTAGTTACAGTCGAAACCCAAAAGTGGGAAACCCAATAGCTTCAATCCTTAAGAGTCATGTATAGGGAACCCCAGCACCAAATGTCCTTAAGCCGGCTTCCAACCTTTTTGGGGACTTACCATCAGGGTTCCATAGGTATAGGGGATTTGGGATTTGGAATTAAGTTGGCAACAGAGTGCTCCTGGGGATCGTGCTGAAGCCTCCCCAGGGCTCCTCTTACCTTAAAAGTAACTGCGGTACATATAGTAGAAGCCCAAAAGTTGGAAACCCAAAAGCCTCAATCCTTGGGAGCCAAGAACAAGGAATCCCAGCACTATTTGGCCTTAATCCAGTTTCCAACTTTATGGCTCCTATGAGGTAATATCCCAAAAAGGGACTACTATGGGGCCTCTGGATCGTAACCTACACTATTCAGGTCCCTAGGCCCTGCTTCGTTGGAGTTGACGCGCACGGTAGGACAAGAACCCAATATAGGTTAACATGACTGGTAGTTAGGGAGCAAGTCTAGGGCTAGAGGGGTTTGACTAATTCACAGCAGTAGATGGAAGTAGACCAACATATCCCAAAACCCTGTCCTCGTCGTTCAGGCTCCCTTCTCAAACCCTTTTACACCTTCATGAAGCCCTCAGTAAAACCCCTCTCTGAATCCTGAACCCTACCCCCCGATATGTAAACCCTAAACCCTGAACAGAACAACCCTAAACCCCAACTAAGCCCTAAACTCGGAACAGAACAAGCCTAAACCCCAATTAAGCCCTAAACTCGGAACAGAACAAGCCTAAACCCCAACTAAGCCCTGAACTCGGAATCAAGGACGGAGGACCCCTGAGCGAAGCTGAGACGTCCACACAGCAGCAAATGCCACCAAAGAGGCAGTCGATTGGGCCTCGGGATTGAGGCTTGGGGGCTAGGGTCTTTGGGAAATACGGGCTTTAGTGCAGGATACTATAACCGGACCTAAGAGAAGCCTGCCCTTTTTGGTTTAAAGGGGTTTATAAGGGAACCCAAAGCCCAAAAAAGGGAATAAGGGCCTACTCTGGGTCCTAGATAAGGGAACAGTCGAGTCGGAGCTCAGGGTTCTAGGGGCTGGTGGGTCATATGGCTGATGGACAAAAACCTGCATTACCCATAAGAAGAAATATACCAAAATACCCATAGTTTCTACTATTTGCTTAAGAACCCACCAAAAAATCAAAATAATAATCCCTATATTACCCCCATAAGGAATATATTTTATATTTTTTGGGGGTTCTTAAGCAAATAGTAGGTTTAGGATCCTTGGGGTAGTGCGGGATTTTGTCCATCAGCCGCAGTTCTATAAGAGGCTTGGGGTTGAAAGGGCTCTGACAATGGGCGATATGGGGGTTTCCGAAAATTAGGGGTACCGTATTTTGGGGTCCTTATAATAAGGATCCTACTATTTAGGGTACTATATTAGGGTCCCCTATTTTCGGAAACTCCCATATGAAGTGCAAGGGCTACTGTAAGGGATCCTACACGTAGTTGTCAAGCTCAAACCCGAAACCCAACTATGAGTTTCTGCGTTTTGCTGCACCCCAGACCTTCCAAAATCCCTTAATTAAGGAATATACCTTAAATCATATTAGGGATCCTATTATAGTTTAAGGTATATTCCTTAATTAAAGGATTTTGGAAGGTCTGGGACCCAAAACCAACGAGAATCTGAGGAGAGCTCGGCGTGCAGGGGCCTCAAACAGCTCCACCTGCCACTCCCTGCGCCGCAATTCAGGCCAAAACCCCTTTGACGACCCTAGATAGAATCCCTGATGATTTGGGAACCTATACTACTAAAGGGTGCTTCAGTTGACTCCCCTTAAAAGATCTGTGTTTTGGATCCTCCCGAAAAAAGTCGCTTGAAGGGGGCTGGTGAGCAAAGCGCGTGAAGAATGGTCTTAGCCCTTACCCAAAGGCCCCAAAGTAGTTCCTTCTCGGGGGACACATATAGAATCCAGTAAGGTAATCCCAAAACGGAACTACTCTGGGGCCTATGGATAGTTGGTTGTCAAGATTTTCGAATTCAGACTTTCGGGCTCAGGGTCTAGGCCAGGGTTCTTGACTCCTTGACACCGGACGCGAAGATTCACACATGGGGGTTTAGGGTTTAGGGAAATCGCTGTTGATGTCCGTGGAGGAGGTCCAACAGTCTACAGCATCCATAAGACTTTGCTTTGCTTGCTGCGAGTGACTACTGAAAGCTTGTGGGCAGATAGACCCTTGACCCTAAACCGCAAGGACCGAGTCATGACACCATGAACTTCGAAACTTATATGCTGGAAATTTCGAGCCTGAAGCAATCAAAGCCTCGATAGCGTAGGTAGGATTCATCTGCTAATTAAGGGATAGCTCATGGTAGTTTTAACCTTATTACTGCATTCAGAGCCTCAAGGAATGGTATTTGTATATGTTCAGGTTTCCATACGAAGTACTAGCAGCAGTTACTAGCAAGCCACGCTTCGGTGATGAATTACTTACGTTTCGGGGGTGTGGGACGGTACGAACTGACCCAGACTAGCAGCTGTTGCACGTAGATCAGTCTGAAGAAAGCTCCTTTCGCTCACCCCACATCATGCGGTTGTTGAATCGAACCCATATGTAAATTGAAAACCACGAGATTGCTCTGCCCCCGAGGGCTGTGAACTCGGTGCAGTGTGCAGTAAATCAATGCGTCTTGAGAAATAACGATGAGCATTCTCAAGATCGGGTAGCGAGACAGTGCAGAGCTGCACGAAACAAGTACAGTATGATTTAGGGTCTAGTTAAGATGCTGACATACTCAAGAGCTCGCCTGTGGAGATAGGGTGCGATCACGGCTTTGACGGACGTGATGTCCTAAGCTTTCCCCCGGAGAAGAAAACTCTGTGTGCCAATACCCCCAACCCCAAGCGAATGAAGAGCTTCAGGCGAAAGACGGTTTGAAAGAGTGGTATGCTCTAGCGGTGGCGTAACGACAGCAAAAGACATACTCCTATAGCTAAGATTGGCTTGGGGTGTTGGGGTGTAGGCCTCCTGTGTTTGGTGTAAGGCGGCTTTGTGTTCCGGGTCTTAGGCCTTACCTGGACCCTACAAAACCTACCGTTTCAGGGATCATTATAAAAAACTACTGTGATTTCTTTATATAAGTTACAAGTCCTTCAAAAGGTAGGGTATTTGGGGTTAATGTAGGGCTTGGGGCTAGATCCTTCTCGGTGAAACTCCGGATCATCAGGCACAGTTTGGGAACCACTTCTCATGTAATCCCTCTGGTTATTGGCCCCTTTGCTCTGCCTTAAAAAATCCGAAAGCCCAAGGAAGAAGTGAGGCATGAAGAACCGAGCCTAAAACCCGAAACCCCTAAACCCTAAACCCCTAAACCCCTAAACGCCTAACCCCTAAACGCCTAAACCCTAAACTCCTGAACCCTAAACCCAACCTGTGAGAGATTTGGGTCAAAGACCCAGGCATGAACCATTCGAGACAGCAGCCAGCATGACCGCAAGGAGCCAAAGATTCTGGGTTTAGGGTTTAGGGTTTAGGGTGTTGAGGAAGCTGATCTAAGTTAGCATAATTGGGATCTATAGGAAATCAATGGGAGTGAGTAATGTGGTAACTTGAACTAAGTTCCTGAAAAAGAACCCAGGATTGGATATGAGCAATATGGGACCTTGAATGCTAAAACGCCGTTCAGAGTTTGCTTAGGGCTTCTACGTATGCTCAAAAACGTTTTAGGTTGGGCCTTTATTATCACGACTCCCTCCAAAGGGACCTCTACCAAGACTCTACTTCTCCGAACCCCCCCACCCTCTCCCCTAGCCCAAATGAAGCCAATGTTCCCGCGCATCTGTCGCCTGCATCGGTGACTTGCCGATGGCTGGCGCGGCTCTCGGCTACGTTTTCATAGACCGAGCCTTTGAGACAACAAGCCGCATCTCTGAACCTCAAGAGGCAGATCTTCCCAGACCTTCCAAAATCCCTTCCTTAATTAAGGAATATACCTTAATTATTAAATCATATTAGGGATCCTATTATATTTTAAAGTATATTCCTTAATTAAGGGATTTTGGAAGGTCTGGGATCTTCACTCACGAAACCTTGATTAGACCCTACAACCCTAAACCCTACCCTAACCTTCCAGCCCTTAAGGATGTGGGCTCAGGGCCCCCGCACATGGCGCGGATACACGAAACTTGAACGAGGATCGTGGGTTCCGCACGTTTCGATGCCACATATATGGAGTCTTTTTGCCCAAAGGCCCCAAAGTAGTTCCTTTTTGGGGTTCATAATATATAGAATCCTTTTGGGTAATCCCAAAAAGGAACTACTTTGGGGCCTATGGGTATGTGGAGTCTTTTTAATGCGAACAGTGCTCTGGGATTTGTTCTTTGCCTCGTTGCCACCACTATCGGAACAGGGCCTTATCGGAAGAAATCTGGGGGGGGGCCTGAACAATTGGAATAGAGTTTGGGTATATGACCCTAAACCCTAAACCCTAAACCCTAAACCCTAAACCCTAGTATATACTGATATAACAAGGAGTTTCAGGAACCATATGACGAATTATTCAGGCGCCTTTTACTAGGCTGAGCCAAATGTGAACAGTAATTCATGATGGCCGTGACGGTAGTGTGATCGGTAACAGGAACCATGCACCTAAACCTCAAACACATCTGAACTCTCACCATCTCAGCATTCTAGCACTCGGGCTTCCAGAGGCTGTGCATGTGGGATGCGGGGTTACAGCGGCTACCGTGCACTAAGACCGTACAACCTAGCATGTACTTGGGTATTCCTAACAACAACAAATCGAATCATGCTCGAAATTACAAACCCACGTGAGACATCATTCAGATTTCTCTTGCCTGACTCTGGGCACCGGGGCCCACACCACCGGGGCATACTCTCTGCTAACATCGGTTCAAAATCTCGACGTACGAAGTCATGAACTGCATACCCATCCAGATCCGAAGCCCAACCTTCGATCTCACGTATAAGGGTACTGTAGGTGCCATAATAATTAGAATAGGGGTTTGGGGGTTCCTTCTAGTCTGTATAGTATAATATACCCCCCCAAACCCTGTTCTACTTGTTAATCAAAGCCCCCTACAGTATTCGCAGGCCTTCTGCTGAGAAACTCATCGATGAAGTCGAAGATCTGGGCTCGATCCGTGGGAATTAGGATTAAGGGGACCCTTGAGCATAAAGACCCTCTCAATAAGCTCCGTTTTAAGACAGCCAGAAGTAGGGTTCCGAAGGGGTACCCTTTAAGGGGTCTCTCAAATAATACTACCTAATTCGACCAACTCGGGCTCAAAGTTTGGGGGTATCGCCAGTGGTCAGAAGGTTTAGGATGTTCCGTCTCTAGGGTTTCTTAAAGGGATTTCAGGTATTCAAGGGGTTGAAGTGCAGGCCTACCTATAGTCTCCATTGTAGTTCCTTTTGTGGTTTAACCAGTTTTATATTAAGGATCCTTAAAGGTAGCCCCAAAAAGGAACTACAATGGACATTGTAGGTACATTCCTGTAGCATGTTCAGGCTGCCAGGACATCTGCTCAAGCCCGAAACCCGACACGAACATCCTAGCTGCCCTAAACCCGAACAGCCCCAGCTCAAACCAAGGACCCTAAAACCACGTGTACAATCCCATTTTGCACTTCAGACTCCCAAACCACGCTAAAGTCCCGTAAAGCCCAATATTCCTTAAATTAGACGCCATTAAACCTCTCGAAACCCCTTTCTGCGCCGCAGGGAATGGTGCCTATAGGATCAGTAATATAGCCTAGAACATCCTAGTAGAGCCATACCTGGGCCCCAACAGTATGTAGAATGACCTTTTTTTTATAGGTATTGGGCCATTATGTTACCTGCCTTTATAAGGGTTGTAGGTAGGATTCATGTCGTATTATGGCACCCTCCCGGTACCCTTACAGCCCTCAAACCCTAAACCCAAAAACCCTAGACCCTAAATCCATAAAACCCTAAACCCCTAAAACCCTGTAGATCCCTTAAAGGAGCCCCTCAAAGGGTACCCTTACAGATCCCTTTAAAGGAACCCTACACCAACCGTAGGAATCCCTTTCTCCACCCTGAGGCGCTCACTTCTTCTACCGACTGTCTCTCGGGAATCACGCGGCCAGGGATCGATACCTGCTCTGCACTTCGACCGGAGAGGTCTACCCAAAGGCCCCAAAGTAGTTCCTTTTTGGGGTTCATATATAGAATCCTAGAGGGTAATCCCAAAAAGGAACTACTATGGGGCCTCTGACTAGGGTTGACGGCTTGGGGATTTTTTCAGTTTAGGGTTTAATTAGGGTTTAGGAGAGGGGTTCAGGGGGCCAGGACAAATTCAGAGAGTGTTCGTGAAGGGCTTTCCTTCACAGGGGTCAGTCTATGAGGGATACCAGGCCTTAAAGCATAAATGCTACCAGTCCGGAATCTAGATAACAGTTCTATCATCAGCGCAATCGAAACATGAAAGCTCCTCCGTAGTGATCAAGGATGCCCTAAACCCTAAACCTTATAAGTCACACTATCGCGGTCCCTTTCAACGCACGTACTTGAGGAGGAGCTTCGTGCGAACCGTCAGGCGCAGGGCTCTGAGCCATGTACGCGTAAAGTACGCGTAAATATTTATATATACACAGACAATGTACAAATCCATCCATCCATCCATCCATCCATCCATCCATCCACCCACCCACCCACCCACCCACCCACCCACCCACCCACCCAGCAACCCACCCATCCGTCCACCAACCCATGCATGGATGCATACATGCATACATGCCTTAACTACATACATACAGACACTCTACGTCAAGAAAACATCACATGTGCATGTGTGTTTATATATTTGTATATTTATATATTTCGAGAGAGAGAGAGAGAGAGAAGATGTATGCATACATACACATGCATACTGCACGATATTGCACAATCAAGACTTCAGGGTCTGGAGCCGCAGACAGCCTCAACATCGATCTGGTCGGCTCTCGAAATAAATGAAGCACGAACCCTGGACGTAGACACGACTTCGCTAGGTTTCCCAGTCTCACCAAGAATAGAAAGGGCAAGTATGACCCTACTTGCATTTCGGCATGATATTCTCTTCGAACTCAGAAAAACAGGGTATCCCGGCCCAAGTGTGGGCGCCTTCTTGTACTCCACTCCGTCTTCGCTTTCGTCGAAGCCGCTGTAGTACCTTCATTTCACCCGGTCTAATCAAGAGGTACATGACCCTCTGCCAGAAAGAAGAAGACCACCCCCAACTTCCCCACTGAGAACGACCGCATGTCTGACCCGGTACGGTCCCACAACCCTCACCCGAGGTCACTCTGCAACTGTCCCGTGTGCAGGTGACGGCGCCCTACGCTGCAAAAAACCGACCCCTAAGCTCACTTTACGAAACTCGCCTGGCCACATGACTAACACCCAACCCCTGAACTTAGAAAGTCTAAACCCTAAACTTAACACCCAACCCCTGAACTTAGAAAGTCTAAACCCTAAACTTAACACCCAACCCCTGAACTTAGAAAGTCTAAACCCTAAACTTAACACCCAACCCCTGAACTTAGAAAGTCTAAACCCTAAACTTAACACCCAACCCCTGAACTTAGAAAGTCTAAACCCTAAACTTCACTTTCAACCCCTGAACTTAGAAAGTCTAAACCCTAAACTTAACACCCAACCCCTGAACTTAGAAAGTCTAAACCCTAAACTTAACACCCAACCCCTGAACTTAGAAAGTCTAAACCCTAAACTTAACACCCAACCCCTGAACTTAGAAAGTCTAAACCCTAAACTTCACTTTCAACCCCTGAACTTAGAAAGTCTAAACCCTAAACTTAACACCCAACCCCTGAACTTAGAAAGTCTAAACCCTAAACTTAACACCCAACCCCTGAACTTAGAAAGTCTAAACCCTAAACTTAACACCCAACCCCTGAACTTAGAAAGTCTAAACCCTAAACTTCACCAACCCCTGAACTTAGAAAGTCTAAACCCTAAACTTAACACCCAACCCCTGAACTTAGAAAGTCTAAACCCTAAACTTAACACCCAACCCCTGAACTTAGAAAGTCTAAACCCTAAACTTAACACCCAACCCCTGAACTTAGAAAGTCTAAACCCTAAACTTCACTTTCAACCCCTGAACTTAGAAAGTCTAAACCCTAAACTTAACACCCAACCCCTGAACTTAGAAAGTCTAAACCCTAAACTTAACACCCAACCCCTGAACTTAGAAAGTCTAAACCCTAAACTTAACACCCAACCCCTGAACTTAGAAAGTCTAAACCCTAAACTTAACACCCAACCCCTGAACTTAGAAAGTCTAAACCCTAAACTTAACACCCAACCCCTGAACTTAGAAAGTCTAAACCCTAAACTTAACACCCAACCCCTGAACTTAGAAAGTCTAAACCCTAAACTTAACACCCAACCCCTGAACTTAGAAAGTCTAAACCCTAAACTTAACACCCAACCCCTGAACTTAGAAAGTCTAAACCCTAAACTTAACACCCAACCCCTGAACTTAGAAAGTCTAAACCCTAAACTTAACACCCAACCCCTGAACTTAGAAAGTCTAAACCCTAAACTTAACACCCAACCCCTGAACTCCTAAACCAATCCTCTTGCGAATATCCTCGGCCCGAATCGCGGCACCTGAAACCTGAAATCCATCGTCCTGGCAGGACCGCGCAAGTACCCTTCAAAAGGCGTCTCACTGCCCGTTGAGAGGTACCCATAATTTCCATTGTAGTTCGTTTTTGTGGTTTTCCAAAATCTCTATTATAGATTCCTAACCATAAAACTGGTTAACCAGAAAAAGGAACTACAATGGAGACTATAGGTATACCGGGCGTATACCGGGTTCCCAGAGAGCCCAATACCCCTGAATTAAGAAATATAGCTGAATTAAATCATAATATGAAGCCCTACATACTTTAAGCCATCTTGCTTGATTAAGGGGTATTGGGCTCTCTGGTTTCTTGCCGAGGATGGAACCTAGGAAGAAAAAACATGTTTGTAATCAGTCAGGCCTCTTTGCCCCGGACGTTCGGTCAAAGTCTTCTCAACTTTCTGGGGTTGGGAGCCGCTGCAGCTGCGACGGCTGGTCTTGGAATGTAATGGTTTAGCTTTTTGAGGCTACGGGGTCTTGCATTGTGGTGTTTTTCAATGTGGCTTCTGGTTCAAGAACTGCAAAGATTGGCCAAAAGCCGCCATCCGCCACTAACGCGTTTGAACTTTGAACGTCTACCTATAGTCTCCATTGTAGTTCGTTGTTTCGGCTACAGTAACCAAATGTATGCTATAGCATCCTAACCATAAAACTCATAAAACTGGTTTACCGAAAAACGAACTACAATGGAGACTATAGGATGGCACCCCTTCCAAACTTGCACATCCCTGCAGAACACCCTGTGAAAGCCATTGTTGAAGGTCAAGCCAAGGCTTGATCCATTCTCAGATGCCAGAGAAGCCTGCATAAACCCTGAACAATACACCCTAAACCCTAAACCCTAAACCCTAAACCGAGCCTACCCCTTGCACCCCAAAGCACCAAGCCCTAAACTCCAAACAACAAAACCCTGAACCCCAAACCCCCGTAAACTCCAAGCTCCACGGGCCCCAAAACCCTAAAACCCTTAACCCGAAGCCCCTAAATAAATCCCAAAACCCCTAAACCCTAAACCCTAAAGCCCAAAACCTAAACTGCGGAATTCAAAAAGCCAGCGATCTCGATTTTGGACGAGGGGTTCATGAACCTGTCGGGGCGGTCTATCCGGCAAGCTGAGTGTTTCAGCTGAATTGAGGTATGCGCCCCGACTCTGTTGACCGGCTTCGTTCTCAGAATATGGGAGTTTCCGAAAGTAGGGGGTAGCTTATTTCTTGGGTCCTTATCGTAAGGATCCTACTATTTAGGGAACTATATTAGGGTCCCCTGTTTTGGAAACCCCCATATCTTTAGGCTCTAGGACGGCTCAGGGCCCGCACACTTGGGATTTGTATAGAGTGCATTAGGGCGGCTGGGTCTCGAGGTAAGTGTGCAACAAGGCCGTATAAACTCTAAACCCCAAACTCCCGTACTATAAAGACTAAGCTCTAAAACCCTAAACCCTAAAACTCGTACTATAAACACTAAACTGTGAAACCCTAAACCCTAAAACCCCTACTATAAACACTAAACCCAAACACCCTAAACCCTAAAACCCCTACTAAGCACTAAACAAACACCCTAAACCTTAACGCCTGCTCATCTTTGAAGTTCGAGCTTCTGGGCTCGTTAACAGATCAGCACACGTTGAGATCGCAGCTAGGATACCCAAAACCCAAGAATAAAAAGGCCTCTCTTTTTGGCATTGGGTAACTTTATAAGGAACCTAGGACTACAAAAAGGGAATAAGGGTACTACTGGGCATCCTAGGCAGTGCGAGGCTCAACATCTGTGGCAGAGGCCTGGGGGATTTGGAGGGTGAGGGCTTCAGGAGTAGTAATTGATTCATGAGCCCCAAAGTAGTTCCTTTTTGGGGGTTCATATGTAGAATCTCATAAGGGAATCCCAAAAGGGAACTACTATGGGGCCTATGGGTTAAAATTGATTCATAGGAAGGATCCCGAAACCGTCGGTCAAGTCGGCTGCATCTTCACCCGGGATCTGACGGGTTGTCTGGTGCATAAGCTGCGCAGCCTTGCATCAGAAAGACGGGAATACACGCCGACCAGTTATTCATTCTGCACCCCATCCCTAAACCCGCAAGATCAGTATAAACCTTAAACACTACACAAAGCCTCAAGCCACAACATAAACGTTGAAACTGAACTCTAGGCCCTAGCCCGAAGACCCATACATCCCAAGTGCCCTAATTAAGCCCTACCTTCACCCCAAATAACCGACCCTTTTAAGGACGTATTTAACGACCTGAGAATGGTCATGATGAACCCTAAACCCTGAAACGGTAAGTTCCTTAGGGTAAATCCTAAGCCGCCGTCATCCGCATCCAGGCAACCCATGGATCGCATGCGGCAACGTGCAGAGGCTCGCGCCACCGAAACGTTGACTGAGGTTCGGAATTTAGAGTTTTCTGCGGGATAAAATATTCAGAATAATAATATCAGTAAGAATAATAATAGCAATATCAATAACAATAATAGTAATAATAATAATAAGAAGAAGAATAATTACAGTCGTACTCTCTAGAATCTGATTCCTTCAAATAGAGGGCTCCTTGGGCTCCTTCAACGGATTCTACAAGTATACGGAGTTCTTTGAAAGGGTTCCGTTATGGGTTCTACAAGGGTTACTACTGCGGCTAGTACGACTCAGGGACCGTAATAATCAGAATAGTGGCTGGAGAATTTCTACAGAAATACGATTTTTTAATAGGGGACGGCATTCATTGGCGAATTACACCGACAGTGCATATATCTTAGCAACTCAACTAATGCCTTGGATATGCAGCAATGCCTGTGAGCCTGGAAGATCGTACTGGGATTCTCTGCACCTTACGGAAGGACATCCTGAACCCTAAACCCTGAACCCTCCAAACCCCAACCCCTATCAACCCTATAATCCCTATACACCCTTTTATCTCTGTAAATAAACCCTACAAACCCCCTAAGCCCTAAACCTAGCAGTCACAGGAATCGATACTTCCAGCGGTCCGGCTCCTGGCTTGGAGGCTTTGATTGAAACGTCGGCATAATCTAGGTCCCTAGGTCTTACGGTTGATGATATAAATCCTGCATTACCTTAAGGACCCTAAACTATGGGAATTATGGTATATTCCTTACTATGGGTAATGCACGATTTATAACACCAACAGTAGGAAGGACAACCGGGTAAGGAAGAACCTGACGACCTAGTTCCGACCACAGGATTGAGGAAAACAAGCTTACGGTTTGGAGTTTCCTGAAGTACACATCTCTCGGTCGAAAGCCATACAAGACCTGATGAAGGGTCAGAACGAACAGTTCAGCTCAGTTTCGGATTCCAACCCTGCGACCTACAAATTCTGTAGGATTTGGAGCTAGATGAACAAGCCCTAAACCCCCTGTACACCCTAAACGGATACGGCTTTCCAGTGATTTAAACTGAGGGTTGTTTTCCGGCGAAATGCGGGCGCGAAGCCCCACGCAGAGCCGCTGGCTGCGCAGAGCACCGGAGAGAGCAGGCCCCGGCACTGATAATTACTCCCGAGCCTTATGTGGTATAAACTCAGGCCGTAAAGTTTAGGTACTTTAAAGCCTAAGCATGCATATGCTATATAGGTACATGACACGGAGCCTTAGGGTGTGGCTTCACGACAAGAGTCGTTTGTGTTGCGAAGGTGCTAGCAGAATATCCCAAAGGCCCCCCAGTAGCCTTCAAATCGCGCTTCCGATTACCCAGTAGCGGTTTCAGGTGTCACAGTAGAGCGGTTGTGGCGTGAAGTTAGGCTGCCTGGTATTTGTACGCCCTATGTACGCTGTCAAACCGCGTGAAAGGTTGAGAGCAGTAGAGCCTACCTATAGTCTCCATTGTAGTTCCTTTTTTGGGTTACCTTATAGGATCCTTAATATATAGTTAGTTAAACCAAAAAAAGGAACTACAATGGAGACTAAAGGTAATCCCAGGGGTCCCAGTGGATTTGGAACCTGAAACGGTGGAATCGACTATAATTCGTATAGACTTATAGGGACTACAGGGGCCTACCCGTATGGATTTTTTCGATCCCTATAGTAACAGGGCACCATTACGCCCAGTGGTAATGTTCTTACTAGCTGCGGGGTACCCTTCTTCCTCATTCATTAGATTGAGACAACGGTAAAACATAAGAACACAAAGCGTAGAAGGGTAGTACTTGGGGGCGGACCTCGAATCCTAATCAGATCCAAGAGTAACCTAGGAATAAAAAGGGTGCCCTTTTTGGTTTAAAGGGGCTTAATGAGGGAACCAGAACCCTAAAAAAGGGAATAAGGGCTTACTCTGGGTCCTAGTAATCAGATCCAAGGGTGTCTTAAGTTAAACAGGT
Source organism: Symbiodinium sp. CCMP2592 (assembly GCA_905221615.1). NCBI lineage: Eukaryota > Dinophyceae > Suessiales > Symbiodiniaceae > Symbiodinium > Symbiodinium sp. CCMP2592. Next base: position 290,723 of record CAJNDT010003513.1, read on the forward strand.
CTGGACAGCTTCCTCAGCACTTAGAGGATCATGGGGCTTAGTAAGTAGGTTATAACTGAAGTTGTAAGTCCCTAAGTGGGGTAGTCCTAATTATAACCTACTTATAACCTTACTTACTAAGTCCCATGAGCCTTTAAGCACTTCCTCTGCTCTGGATCTGTTTGCGGGATCGCGGTAATGCTTCCACGATGACGGGCCGCACTCAGTGCATAGGGCCTCGGTCTCTTCGGGAGCCCAGGGTGAGTAGAAAGAGCAGCGCTCTCTGAGGTTTCTGGGATTTGCTTCTAATTACATCCTTCATGACTGGGGGAGATAGGTTGCTTTTGAGAACTGCTGCAACAAGGGCGCTGGGCCAGGCCGCTGTCCTTCAGGCCAACCGATGACTCCGGTGGTTCATGGTGCTTCCGTGCCTGTAGTCTCCATTGTAGTTCCTTTTTTTGGTTTAACCAATATTATATCAAGGATCCCAAAAGGTAACCCCAAAAAGGAACTACAATGGAGACTATAGGTGGGATTGCATAGGAAGTGGAAAGACCCAGTCGACGAGTAGTTTTGCACCGCGCATGTCTCAACCACTCCAGAAGTTCATGATAGGCTTAAAAAGGTGGCCTAGAACATACCGACACTATTTCGGGGTTCCGAATGATGATAATAGCATAAAATAGCCCAGGGCCCCAAAGCCATATTCCAATCGTTAAGGCCCCTACCTACACTTCGCGACTTGAGGTCCTATAGACACAAAAACCCTGAACCCGTAACCCCGACCTCGAAATCTGAAACCCTGAGACCCTGTAGAATACCCAAGCCCTAAATCCCCGTAGGAACTCGACAAGAAGCGGGGACGAATCCCTGAGCCCTAAACTGATCCCTAAACCCTAAACCCAAAACTGATCCCTAAACCCTAAGCTAATCCCTAAATCCCAAACTCTACCCTAAACCCTGATGCGTAAGCCGTCAAGAAGCTCTTAAATGTGCCTGCAGAGCCATTAGCCCTAAACCTTCAAAACCTACCGCTGCTCGGATTCCTTATGCTTATGTTTAGGGTTTAGGGTTTATGTAAACCTTCCAAACCTACTGTTTCCAGGATTCCTTATACTTAGGTTTCGGGTTTAGGGTTTAGCTAAGGCTTCAAAAACTACGGTTTCCAGGATTCCTTATATGTATGTTTACGGTTTAGGTAAACCTTCAGAACCTGTCGTTTGTCGGATTCCTTACGTTTAGGGTTTACGGTTTAGATAAACCTGCAAAGCCTACCGTTGTTCGGATCCCTCGGGATGAAGGTAGGTTGGGTAAAGGATCCCTTATAATAGTAGAAGCCAAAAAATGGCAACCCAATAGCCTCAATCCTTAAGAGTCATCTATACGGAATCCCAGCACTGTTTGGCCTTAATTCGGCTTCCAACTTTATGGGGTTCACTGTATATCAGGACTCTTGGTTGGGTGGATGTCAAAATTATGGTCCCTTTGTGGGTCCCTAATAAAGTACGGCACCTAATATTCAGGATACCCAACAAGCGACCATAATTTTGACAAGCACCCAGTTTGGAGAATCCCACCTACCTTCATGCCACCTTTGGAGCCCCTCGACCGGAGCACTGAGTGCAAGGCCATCACCCTAAGGGTCCAAGTACCCAAATAGTAAAGTTTCAAGGTCCAAATACCATTCGGGGTATGGATTTTGGGATCTAGAACCCTACTATTTGGATACTTGGACCCTCTGGGAATTTTTGTGGGTACTTAAACACAAGAAGGATTAGAAATGTACATTTTGATTCCTATCCCAACCATGAACTAGTACTGAGTGCAAGGCCATCAGTCATCATCTATCATCACTTCCGGCGTGAATTCCTCCTGGGGCTCGGAACTCCGGAGTATCTTGCCGAGGACTTCCCCAAGAAAGGAGTATATGTTGGGGTTTGGGGTTTAGGGGCTTAGGGGTTTAAAATTTAGGGTTTAGGGTTTAGGGGCTTAGAGGTTTACATAGGGTTTAGGCGCGAAGCAAGCATCACATAAGCTTGGGATATCCCATAATCCCTCTTCAGGTAAGCCGAGAAGGGTGGAGATATCCTTGGTTTTCCGTCTGAAAGCTCTGAAAAGAGGGCTTAGGCCTTTACGATTTTCAGGTTTATAGGCTCAGTGCCACGGTTCGCAGATTCTCCATGGCCGTTTTGGATTAGGACTTATCTTTCGAATGTCTCGGTCCAGGCAAGGTTTATCTCATCCATCCTTAGGGGTTGGTTTTTGCACAGTTCCCATGTCCAAGCGTGGCAATGGTCTTGTGTTCAACATCCGGCTACCCAAAGGCCCCAAAGTAGTACCTTTTTCGGGTTCGTATATAGAATCCTATAAGGTAATCCCAAAAAGGAACTACTATGGGGCCTCTGGGTAATGAATTGCCGGAAAGAACTGTAGCTGGCGCTTGTTCTGCAACTGTCCTGGAACGTTCCTGCAAGCAATCACGAACTCAGCGAAATAACATGTTCTCTACTCAGCACCCAGCTACCGATGCAGCAAGATACTGCCCCTAAGTGACCATTGAAATGAACCTCAGTCCAAAAACATTCGACTTGAGCGAGACTCCAGCTTGGAATCAAAATATGCACACCCTACCTATAGTCTCCATTGTAGTTCCTTCTTTTGGTTTAACCAAATATATATATATATATATATATATATATATATATATTAAGGATCCCATAAGGTAACCCAAAAAAAGAAACTACAATGGAAAATTTAGGTAAACCGCAGACCCTCAAGCCTCTGACTGCTTGTCGGCGAGGATTTCCTGCTCGTCCCCCGAATGGTGTTCCTGCTCCTGGCAACACACGGGAGGCCAGCTTGGGGCTAATGAAGTTGGGTTCAGCCAAGAGAGGAGAGACACAGAGAGAGAGTGAGAGAGAGAGAGGGAGAGAGAGAGAGAGAGAGCGAGAGAGCGAGAGAGAGAGAGATAGGGGGAGAGAGAGAGAAGCTTCTTCAAAGTCTAAAAGGATCGGGTCGAGGGCTCCGGATCCCAGAGGGCAGGGCTCTGAAACCCGCATCCGCAGCAGCTGCCGCTGCCCTCGTACCCCGAGACCTCTACACCACCCCAAACCAAAATGGCCCACAGCCAAACCCCTACCCCCTCCCCCATTGTGTCAGCTCTTTATCAATATTTGCATAGGGACCATAGGGTGATAATGCCTACGGTATCGCTTATCGCAAACTCCATGATACAACCCGTGAATCAATCGCGGCTATCACAGTCTTGGAATCGACAGGCACACAGCTGCGTATATTTGGCCCGTGCTTGCCTGCGCCCACTATACCTATAGTCTCCATTGTAGCTCCTTTTTTGGTTTACCCAATTTTATATTAAGGATCCTTAAAGGTAAACCCCAAAAGGAACTACAATGGAGACTATAGGTAAACCCTACAGAACAAGTCTCGGAATCCTGAAAGGATGAATGCTAGCATCTGGTAGCCATGGGCTCGGAACCTCCATGTCGCTTGATGGCGAAGGCGGTGGCGGGATCTGGCTCAGAGCATCTGTTAGAGGGTTTCAGGATTTAGGGCTTTAGGGTCGAGGGTTAGGGGTTTAGTGCTGTTGGGTTCAGGGCTTCGGGTTTTATGGAATTCGGCTTCTTGGACTCAGTGCTGGAGAGACTTTGGGGTCTAAGTCTAGCGTGAGGCGGGCTTGAAGGGCTTGTGTTTGAGAATTTCTTGATTTTGGGTCATGGTTCAAGAGTGACCAGCCTTGCTCTATTTCTTGCCTAAGCTCGAAACTATCTCGCGTCCAGCACCTTTGAGTTTCGATTCCTCGGCGTAGAGTTCAGTAGACAGTCCGAGGACTCAGTGACTTGATATCTCTCATCACTCAAGCCTGAACCCCAAGCCCGAAACCCTAAAACGTGGCACTTAAGCCCGAATCCTAAAACTACCAAAACCCTAACCCTAAGCCTTAGACTAGACCCAAGAGTAACCTAGGAATAAAAAGGGTGCCCTTTTTGGGATAAAGGGGGTTATAAGGGAACCTAAACCCTTAAAAAGGGAATAAGGGCCTACTCTGGGTCCTAGTAGACTCTAATTAAGCCCCAAACCTACAACCCCAACCACTACACGTTAAGAACTGAACCCATATCAACACACCATCGTCGGAAACAACCCCAGACAGTGGGGTTTCAAGTGGCTGGCACCGGCAGCCCCATTATCTGGTCAACTGGAGCTCTAAAAAAAAAGGTCCCAGGCCCAAAACCCTAGACCAGCAATTTCAAACCCGAAAGCCTTATACACCCTTTAAACCCTAAGCCCTACCCCCCCCCCCCCCAAACTGACCCTAACCATCGCCAAAACAACCTAACAAAACGGCGAAGTCCGCCTTCCCTGTGACGGTCCACTCCCCATCTTGGGTGAAGAGGATCTCGTCGTCATCGTCCTGGGGTTTAGGGGTTTGGGGGCTTTAGGGCTTTATGTAGGGCGTAGGGTTTAGGGTTTTGGGGTTTTGGGATTTATTTAGGGCTTAGGGTTAAGGGTTTTAGGGTTTTGGGGTTTGGGGTTTGGGGTTTGGGAGTTTAGGAGTTATGGTCTGGTAGGCGGACTAGGCAGGATCTACATGGGCTTCTGTAAGGGGCTACTATAAGTCCAAAAGAGTTTGGTCGAGGAGTGGGAGTAGGAGGAGTAGTTGTAGTAAAACAATACACATGCAATCATAAGTATAATAACAACAACAATACTGTATATATGTATATACGTATACATGTATATATGCAATATGTACGTATACATACATACATATACGTACATACATACATGTATGTGTGTATATATATATATATACATATGTATATATATATATATATACATATATATGTTATATGCTAAACTACTCGCGATATTTGGCCGCTGCAGGCTTGAGCCTTTCCAGACTTGACCTTTCCTTTTCCAAAGTAGATCGGCAGAACTATGGCTTGGGGCGAATTCCACAGTCTGACCCCCACACACACACACAAACACACACACACACACACACACACACACACACACACACACACACACATGAACACACATGAACACTCCCTGACGGGGTAATCTCAGCCACATTCTATTATAAACTTCTGTGGGGTCTTTGGCTTAGCCCCATGCCACCTCTGAAGAATACACACTTGTACTTCCAAGGAAAAAATCACACTTCTACTTGCAAAAAGTGAAAGTCACTGGCAGCCTTCGTTGGCTGAAGTGCCACTGACGGGCCCTCAGCCCAATGCAGTTACGTGAAAAAGCCCTTTGCTATCAGGGGTGCACACACACAGTCACTACCTCGCCCCTGGGTCAACGTGGGGGAGTTCGCAGGGCTGCGCCGCAGCCCTCTCTACACAGCCCGCATGTACGCTTGCGAAGGTCCGCAGCACCTCCGGTGCTGCCTTCTTGTGACGGTCAGCGTGGAGGATAGCCAAAGTCGCAGCCCCTCCAATGCTTTTTTGGGAGGTTCGATTTCCGGAATTCAATCAAGGAAATATTCAAGGAGATATTCAACGAATCGATCAAGAACTCAATCAAGTTTGGCTTGAGCAGGCATCAGGAAAAGCGTATCGAGTTGTCATGCAGGGCTTTCGCATGCAAACCTGGATCGCATAGACTCAGGCGGCTACGCCCGGCTCTTTGACAGAATGCCGGTCGAAGACCCAGATGAACACTCCCTGACTGAGCAATTTCAACCTAATTTTATCACGAACGTCTTTGGCTTAGCCCCATGCCATATCGGAAAAACACACATTTGTACTTGCAAGGAAAAAATCACACTTGCACTTGCAAAGGGTGAAGATTCCAGCTGTCGTGACGGACCCAGGAACTCCTCATGAGGGCCGCCGGCTGTCACGACGACCCAGGTGCACCCTCCCCCTTGATTCGCAGGTAAGTTTCACGCCCTGTCACCGGCAGTCTTCGTTGGCCGACGTGCCGCTGACGGGCCCTCAGCCCCGTGCAGTAATGTGCAAAAGCCCTTTGCTATCAGGGGTGCACACACAGACAGACACACAGACACAAGCAGACACAGTTTCAACACTAATCTCCAAGGCCGCTGGGTTCACAACAGACTGCTCGTGGCGCTCGACGTCTAAGACTCTAAGACTACGCCTTATTCTCGTAACCCTCAAGGTTGAAACAAGGCTCGATGGCCTAAACTCGGACCTCCTCAAGCCTGAGCAACGGGGAGGGGGGCCATGGAATGGCCCCCCTAGCCCTAAACCCTAAACCCTACATGAACTCATGGGGTCCTCCGTCTTTTCCAAGATCATCAACATGTACATGTCCTCAGCTCGATGACGGCTTACCCTGACCTCAACTCCCCCTACCTTTTCAAAGACTTCCATAAGGCTGTCCCAATCAGGAACCCTAAAGTGTATGTATCTTATGGGGCTAAGGAAGGCTTAGCGCTTCAGGATTTCTAGTTTGAGGCGTATATAAAGGGTGTAGGGTTCAGGTTTGGGGTGTGCAAGTTAGGGTTTAGGGCGAGGGCCGGCTTGATCGAAAATGGTGGCTAATCTTGATTTCAGCAAAGCTGCACAGTGTTGAAAGAACACAAAGAGCGCAAGCCTATTCCAAACTACCTACTGTGGCTTTAGATCACAGAGGAGTTGCAAAAGGAATCGTACTGCACATTCGCGGCTCCCTTGTTCAAACGCGCATGGACCCCCATGGAGGTTGGAAGTGCAAAATGCGCTAAACCCCAAACCCTAAACCCTAAAGCACTAAAAACCCTGAAAATTCAAACCTTAAACCTCACTTCCTCATACCGAAAGGACGGACCTGACCTCCAGAATCCTGGAAGCTTCTAAGACTTACCTTTGGTTAGTAGGGAATGGAAGAGTGGTAGAAATAGTAGTTATAATTCTACCCCATTCCTCCGTTCCCTACTAACCAAAGGTAAGAAGAGCCCCGAAGTTTCCAGAACCCATGTTCGGAGATCTAAGTTGCAGCCACCAAAACAACATAAGCCCTAAATCCTAAACCCTAAGCCCTAAACCCTACCTAAAGTCTCCACTGTAATTCCTTTTTTGGGGTTACCTTATAGGATCCTTAATATATAACTGGTTAAACCAAGAAAAGGAACCACAATTGAGACTATAGGGAAGCCCTACTAAACCCTCAGCCTAAAGCCTTGTGAAACAAAAACTAGGATACCCAGTAACCTAAGAATAAAAAGGCCTCTCCTTTTGGTATTGCGTAACTTTATAAGGAACCTAGGACTACAAAAAGGGAATAAGGGTACTACTGGGCATCCTAGTCAGGGTCCCCTATTTTCGGAAACTTCCATGTAGAGTCTGGGTTCCTGGGGAGCCAGTTTATAAGGTACCCCTTTTTTCCTACTGACGGTTTTATATTGAGGCCTCAAACTAGTCAGAGCCCAATCCAAACGACTCAATGAGTCGACCGTGCAAGGCTGTCCTGCCAGAAAGGGGTGGGTCCCACTTGCTCGGTTCTGGGGCTCTATCTCCCAGAAACTCGAAGTCGCGGCTAGGGTTTGCAGATTTTGGGGTTTAGGGTTGAGGGTTTAGAGGTCAGGGTTTAGGGTTGAGGGTTTGGGGGTTAGGGGTTTGGGTTGAGGGTCTACCTAGAGTCTCCATTGTAGTTCCTTTTGTTGGCTTAACCAAATATATGATTAGGATCCTATAAGGTAACCCGCAAAAGGAACTACAATGGAGACTATAGGTATATCCCAGAAACTCGCGCCAAAACCCGCTGAGTACCCTAGCCCAAGAAAGGTTAACCGGTTGAATTACACTAGTTCATGGCTGGGATAGGATTAAACATCTAAATTTTATATCCCTTATTGGGTTAAAGTATCCATAAAAATGCAATAAGTTACCCCACTATGACAAAGTACAGATTAAAGGTTACCTAGTCAGCCCCTCAGTTTGGGTTTGAAACGGAACGAAGCCTAGTTGCACAACAACGCGATGATTCTGAATACTGCCTGTAGTCTCCATTGTAGTTCCTTTGTTTGGTTTAACCAACTTTATGTTAAGGATCCTTAAAGGTAACCCCCAAAAAATAATTACATTGGAGACTATAGGTGTTTCATGATCGGCGAAGGGCTTACTGTCTCCAGCTCAACCTAGAAGCACGAACTCCCACCATACGGGAGTTTCCGACAATAGGGGACCCTAATATAGTACCCTAAATAGTAGGACCCTCATTATAAGGACCCCAATATAAGGTACTCTAATTTTCGGAAACTCACATACCAGGCCCCAAAACCTAAAACTCAAAACCCCCAACCGCTTCCCCCCTCGTGTCCCTCCTAGGAAGAGCAAACGACAAACCGAGGAGCCAAGAACAAGTCCGAGGGCTTGCACAGGAGCCCACAGACAGGGCAGGTCCTGGTCTTCTACAGGGCTCTTTGAGGATAGCTCAAAGGCTTAATATAGGGGCCTTAATAATTACAAAATTGTCTTGGGGCCTATCGTACTAAAATATTATAAGGAGCCCCCGCAATAGTATTGGTAATTCTTATTCAGGCCCCGATATTGCTTAGCTCAAGGGGGCTTCTTGAGGGGCTCCTCAAGGATATCGCAAGGTTTGAAACAACTCTTTACAACCTCTATCCTGCGGACCTTGCTCACGGCGTACTCTTGCGGGTCTCCGGTCTAGCCTCGTTTAATGCTAGATAGCTTAAGGTTGAATTTTTAAACCCTATAGGCCCTATACCCTCAATCGGTAGGGGCCTCGGAATCGAGAGTCTTGGAGTTACCTATAGTCTCCATTGTAGTTCCTTTTTTGGTTTAACCAGCTATATATTAAGGATCCTACAAGGTAACCCCAACAAAAAGAATTACATTGGAGACTATAGGTAGAGTGCAATGGAGGGAGTTTTATGGGCTCAGGGCTCAGTTTTGTGTCTAGGGTTTAGGGCTCGTAAAGCTGAGGGCTTAGCATTCGGAACAAGGTTTGGGCTTTTGGGGATGCTAGTTGCAGGTTTAGAGTCTTTACGGGATTTTGGCGAAGGAGATATGAGATGTACTCTGAACTCGGATTCCGTAAGCGGACATCCTTGAACCGTGAAACCTGCAGCCTAACCCTAAACCCTACAAGCCCTAAGCCCTAAGCCCTGAACCCTAAACCCTAAACCCTCGAAGCCCGGGAAACCCTCAAGCCCAAACTCCGAAGACTGAGCTGAACCGCAACGCCCAATAGAGGTAGTATTATTAGGGAGACCCCTTAAAGGGTACCCCTTCTGAACCCTACTTCTGGCTCTCTTAAAAGGGGCCTTATTGAGAGGGTCTATATATCCCCAAGGGTCCCCCTAATCCTAATTCCCACAATAGCCTCCATCCAAATCCACGGCACTCTTTTGGGGGTGATGAACCCTAAGGCTCCATGTAGCCATCTAGGCATATACTTAGGCCTTAAAGTACCTATATAGGGATCCCTTTAAGGTTTAAGTATCTACTAAATACCTTTTAGGATCCCTAATATAAGACTGGTTGAACCAAAAAAAGGAACTACACTGGAGACTATAGGTAGACTTTTTGGGGGGATGTGGTGAAAAGTTGGGAAGTTCGTGACAGCGCAAGGTCAAGACAAAGAACCGAGACAGCAGAAACTAGCACTTTCCAGGACCCTCCTTGTACCCTCAAATAGGGGTATATGGTCCCAAATAAAGGGCATTTAGGGTCTAATAGAGGGTAGATGGAGGGCCTAGGTTGAAGCTGCCCATTCGAGAAATGCGCAATGTGTGTTTGAAGACGTCGGCCGCAAGGTTGCGTTGCAGAGTATGTTCCTGGAGGTTTAGGGTTTAGGGTTTAGGGTTATAGGGTTTAGGGTTTAGGGTTTAGGGTTTAGGGTTTAGGGTTTAGGGTTTAGGGTTTAGGGTTTGGGGTTTGTGTTCCGGTTTTCCGCTGAAAGCTTGATACCATCAAACCCAGTCTGTGGCAGGGCACCAGCGCTTGTTGAAAGCAGCCATGTTCTTGTTGATCTCGATGTAGGCCTGCATCCAAGCCCTTAGCCCAAACCGATACCCATAGCCCTAAACGGTCAGTAAAAGCATCCCAGACGGATACCAGCATTGACAGACTCCTTCAAAGCCCCAGGAAAGGCGTTTGGAGCTTTATCTTGCGTTTGACTTGGGAGTAGGGTTTCAGACAGCGCGCAGAGTCTGCCATGACAGTCGGTTTGAGGGCTGTGGGGTCTGTTAGCGTCGACGTTCTTCTTGTTTCTCGTAAGCTGAGGACAACTGCAGGCGATAGGTGTTGCTATGCTGCTACTACTACTTTTTCTCCTAACACTACTACTGCTGCTACTACCGCTAGTACTACTACTAGTACTACTACTAGTACTAGTACTAGTACTAGTACTAGTACTACTACTAGTACTAGTACTACTACTACTACTACTACTACTACTACTACTACTACTACTACTACTACTACTACACTTCTGCTGCTGCTGCTGCTGCTGCTGCTACAGACGACGACGACTGCTACTACGCATATTGCCAATAGTAGCAATAATACTGACACGACTGTTGCTGCAGGCACTTCTGCCGATCTTAGTGCTATCCGTACGTACCACCACGACTACGAGTACTCTACTTCCAATTGGTGCTATAGCTTCTGCTACTGCTACTACTACCACTACTCCTACTCCTACTCCTGCTGCTGCTGCTGCCACTACCACTACCACTACCACTACCACTACCACTACCACTACCACTACCACTACCACTACCACTACCACTACTACTACTACTACTACTACTACTACTACTACTACTACTACTACTACTGCAATTCTTACTGCAAGTCACAAACTTCAATTCCCCCTCCCCCCCCCCCCCCCCCTCCGCCCAAACCCACACCAGAAGACTAAATGACTTTCCTTCTCAAGGACTTGTACATTAGTCAACCCAGGCATAGCCAGCACCCAGGGGCCACCCACCTTGAGGTCAAAGCACTGCAAGTGGGCACACCTGGCCGTCGGAGGGCTAAGACGCCTAACTCAACCCCAAACCACAAAGCCCAAAAAACCCTAAACCATCCTAAACCCTAAACCCTATGTTTTTGTTTGTGAAGGGCTTTAGCCTTGGGACCACTTGGGCAAATACAAATGGAGTTGGGGCTCAGGGTCTGGTACTGAAGGGGCTGGTTCAGCTTTTTGGGTGTTCCCAAACCTTCCAATATCCCTTAATCCCTTAAGTAAGGAATATACCCGTAATTTTCTACAAGGGACACCGTGGAGTCATTTTCTAAAGTTCCTACTACGGTTTAAGATATCTTCCTTACTTCCAGGATATTGGAAGCTCTGGGTTTTTACTACAGGCTTAAGGCTTCAGGGACCGCTGCTACTGTTGATGATATAAACCCTGCATTACCCATAATAAGGACTATACCATAATTCCCATAGTTTAGGGTCCTTAAGGTAATGCAGGATTTATATCATCAACCGTAGGACCCCTTGAAGGAAGCCTTCAAGCGCACCCTTAAAGGAGGAACCCTGTACTGGATCCCTTTTGAAAGATCCCCTACGGGGCATCCCAATGGGCTGCTACGGGTGATGATATAAATCCTGCATTACCTTAAGGACCCTAAACTATGGGAATTATGGTATATTCCTTCTTTTCTTAGGGGTAATGCAGGATTTATATCATCATCCGTATCTCTGATCCAAACTTGGCCCGCCTTTCTCCCCGAACAGGCGTATGAATCCGCTCGTGTGTCAGCGGGCCTTAGTCAGCGAAGTTGGCGACTTGGATGTTCTAGCTATGAGTTTAGGGCTTACCCGAGCCCAAAATATCCTGTCTCTATAGAACTCCTTCTTATGATTTCCTTGCAATCCTCAAAACGGCAAGATCTTTGAGAGTCCGGGGAAGGGTTTATCAGAGCCATACTCGGGAACAGTATTGATGATTAGCTAGTAGAGGGGCATTAGTAGTACAGGTGATTATTGCCCACAAGCCCCAAAGTAGTTCCTTTCGGCGGTTCGTATATAGAATCCTTTTTGGTAATCCCGAAAAGGAGCTACTATGGAGCCTCTGGGTGGGTCAGGCCTCTATACCCAGACCTTCCAAGATCCCTTAATTAAGGAATATACCTTAAATCATATTAGGGATCCTATTATAATTTAAGGTATAGTATATTCCTTAATTAAGGGATTTTGGAAGGTCTGGGTATAGTGGGCGCCTCCATACTGGTCGGTGTTGCCCCGCAACCCTCAACTCTCAGTCCTGGCAGCCTTCGGATGCGGATCAGTATAGGGACAGGGCTCGGGCTTGCCCAATACAAGCAGACAATAATGTAGAAACCTGATTAAGGAACCTTGGGCCTCCATTAGGGACCGTTATATGAACCGTACTGTGTTGGGATGATAGGCCCAGGGTTTCTTAAGCAGGTTCCTACATTAACTCAACAAGGTTTAAAAGTCGGGTGTCGGAGCAACAGACCTACATCCGATGCCACAGCCCTGAAAGGACTGAAGCCCGAAAATCCGGAAGGGGTTAAAGCAAAACCCGCACATGCGCAAGAGAGCCAAGGCGAGTACTCCTAAACCCAAGAAACCCGACTCTCGAAGATAACGGATCCCATGAAGCCGGATTGTGCTGAGGAGTTGTCAGATCAGCCGGCACTTGTTGGATCCTTCTGCAGTCACCTGCGACCAAGCACTGGGGTTTTCATGCAGCTTGTTGCACCACTTTTAGACTTCACTGTCTCAGCCGAGGCCAAATAACCAACGCAACTCCTAACCGTACGATGAAAGCACACCGATGCTTCGGGAATGGTACTGGTTATGTGCTTGCGCAGTTGTCAGTGTTCGCTACCCAACTCAGACCTTCCCAGGTCCCTTAAGTACGGAATACAGGTGAGTCTATTGTAGGATCCGAATTACGGCTTAAGGTAACAGGAACCTGATTAAGAACCACTGCACCTATAGCCCCAAAACAAGTAGGATACATGATACATATAAGGAACCCTAACAAAGGCCGCCTAAGGTTTCTTAATCAGGCTTCTGCATTCTTAAGTAAGGGGTATTGGAAGGTCTGGGGCTCACCCCCGGCGGAAGTGCTTGGAAATGACCTGAGAACATTATCACCCCAAACCACTCAACCACATAACACATGGAATGCTCACCAACCGAGAAGGTCCATGTTTATATCAGAGAGAGGGAGAGGGAAAGAGAGAGACAGAGAGAGAGATAACAAAACAAACTGTGATGGAACGAGGTCCCTAAACCCAAAGCAAGGATGGTCTTTGGGGAAGAATATTTCCATAATTCTAGCCTTTGTGGATCCGCTGGGCTGTTGGTTTCAATAAGGCTTCGAAAACCTCACTCTAGGGCTCCGGCTACCTGAATATATGGTAGGTTACTACGGTTACTAACCATCTAGTATGATACCCGGTAACCTCACTCTAGGGCTCCAGCTACCATATATATATGGTAGGTTACTAACCATCTAGTATGATACCCGGTAACCCAGCACCTAGGAAACTGGAGCCCTATAGTTTAGGGTCAGTAAAACCCCTTTCGAAGCAATAGAGCCAGCCCCGACCCTAAACCCCAAACCCTAAACCCTAAAACCCTTAGCCAGTATAGACGCCCCTTTAAAGGAATCCCTAATATCACCCTAAACCCCGAACCCTCAACCCCGAAACCCATAACCCTTATAGACCCCTTTAAAGGAATCCCTAAAACGACCTAAACCCCAAACCCTAAAACCTGAAACCCATAACCCTTATGTAGACCCCTTTAAAGGAGTCCCCCAGACCCACCTAAACCCCAAACCCTAAACCCTAAAACCCATAACCCTTATAACCCTTATAACCCTAAACCCTTTATAGACCCCTTTAAGGGAATCCCCTAAACCCCCCTTTTAAAGTAAACACAACAAAAGCCACGAAGCCATTGCAACTAAACCCTAAATCCTAAACCCTACATCCTAAACCCTAAACCCCTAAACCCTAAATCCTAAACCCTAAACCGCAACCAGCGCCCGCCTCATCCGAGGAGGCCATAAGCGCCGAGTTCCACAGCAGATCCTGCTAAATTGTGGAGGCCTAAAGGGCGTTTAAAGAGGTTTCATGAGGGGTTAAGGGTTTAGGGGTTTTAGGTAACGTAGAAGCCTAAATACAGTATCCTTTAAGGGTTCCTTTAAGGGATCCGTTAAGGGATTCATAAAGGATCTATAGGGGTTTAGGTAGTAGAGGCCTAAAGGGCTCTGTAAAGGGGGGTTTAGGGGATTCCCTGAAAGGGCTCTATAAAGGGTTAGGGGGCTAGGGTTACAAGGGTTATGGGTTTTAGGGTTTAGAGCTTAGGGTTTAGCGTGGTTTTGGGGATTCCTGTAAAGGGTTCTATGAGGGTTGTGGGTTTTAGGGTTTAGGGTTTGGTGTTTTGGGGTGGTTTTAGGGGTTCCTTAAAGGGATCTATACGGGATGAGGGTGTTGGGGCGTTTGGTGGATTTAGGGGTTTAGGGTTTAAGGGGTTTCATGGGGGTTTACGGGTTTAGGGGTTTTAGATAACGTAGAAGCCTGAACACAGTATCCTGTAAGGGCTCCTTTAAAGCATCCTTTTAGGGATTCATAAGGGGTCTATAGAGGTTTAGGGTTTAGGGGTTGAAGCGTAATGTAGAAGCCTAAATACTTACCAACATTTCTAGGGTTTAGGGGTTCAGGATTTTAGGGGTTCAGGGTTTAGGGGTTCAGGGTTAAGTATAGCCTCATGTACCCCAAAACCCTATTCTGCCTCTCAAGGTCCCTGCTGTTGGAAACATGTGGCTTTTGGAGCGGGGTGCGGGTTAGGGCTTCAGAATTTCTGACTTTCTGGGAGGTGTTCAGGCTTTTCGGTGGCCTGTTGACTTTACAGGAAGTAAGGTTCGTGATAGCTTCGAGATGCAGAGCCGGCCATAAAACCTCTAAAAACCCTGAGAGCGTTTTTAAACGCTCAATAGCCCTTAACCTCCAAACCCAAGCCCAATACAAACCTAGGATTAAGAACCCCTTAAAGGAACCCTTAAACTAAACTACAAACCCCAAACCCAGCTGGCTCACGACAGGCGAAGCGCAAAACCCCAGTGTAAGGCCCAAGTAACTAAGTTTTCCGGTACCAAGATCCATTCAGAACATGCCTGTAGGCTCATACCCTACCCCGTGTTGATGGTACCTAGTTTTTTCGTTAAGATCTGTTATTTAGACAAAGCAGCTAGGTAACCTGAAAAGGGGTAGGGTATGAGCCTCTAGGTAGTATCTGGATCCCAAACCCCTACCCGAGCAAATCAAGCCAAAGCGCATGACATGTCTGAAACTAAGGGGGCTCTCCCCAGACCTTCCAAAATCCCTTAATTAAGGAATATACCTTAAATCATATTGGGGATCCTATTCTAGTTTAAGGTGTATTCCTTAATTAAGGGATTTTGGGAGCTCTCCTTTGACCCTATAGACGCTTAACACGGTTTAGTGCGTTTAGGGAGTGTGGAGGCTTTATAGGTTTATGTAGGGGGTTTCGGGTGTGGTAGCCTTAATGCCCCAAAGGGTCCAAAGTACCTATATAGTAGAATGTAGGGTTTGTATATTACTATTATGATTTGGGAAAGTATCCCCCATAACAGTACCTGGACCCTTTGGGAGCACTCACACGAGAAGTGGCTCCTGGACCATCTTCTTGCCACCTTCCTCGCCTGTTTCAGACATGGCTGCTACGGGATTTCTGGGTTTAGGTTTTCAGTGTCAATTTCTTGGGTTGAGGTTCTTAAGGTTGGCCGGGTATGGAGTGTTAGCCGAGGGGGGTGGGGTCTAGAACTAGTCCAAATCGCAAGCTTTGTAGTTCAGAATATGTGATTCATAGCACTCACCTTGAGATATGCCCTACAGTATAGGACCTGGGGCACCGCTCTCATTCCACTATCATTACCAAAAAACCGGCGACGACGACAGTAGATACGGCGATGACGACCACGACATTGACTGCTTGCTTCGATGTAAACTCATAGGGACCCTGAGGGCGGTAGGGAAGAGGGGGTAGAGAACTATACTTCCTTAAGCAGGCCTGGGTACGTGCTGATTATAGGTAATAAGGCCCCCTACCCCCCTCCCGACTATGCTTCTAAGGGTCCTTATCATAAACCAGGAGGCGGCAAAGACTACGAACCATTGCGACAATGGCTGTAACGACAGCTACCTAGAGGGTCATACCCTACCCCTTTCTAGGGTACCTAGGTTTATGCTTTTGATGTCCTATACATATTGGAAAAGTAGGTACCTTGAAAACGGGGTAGGGTATGAGCTTTTAGGTACTAAACCACTGTCCCATGACGTCTGCGCAGTATGATCTAAATCACCTCAAATAACCTGAAACCCCTGTTAGATCACCCCCCAAAACCCCGAACCCCTAAACGCAAGAATACCTGAAACCCTAAACCATGAACCCGTAAACCCGTATCATGAACCTCTAAACTGAAAAACGATGCCCTAAAACCTAAAACCCTAAACCCTTGTAAATCGCTTTCAAGGAACCCCCAAAAAAACTGTAAAGGAGCTCCTGAATACCTAACAATGTCACTACAAACACGAACCGTAAACTCCGAAATCCTAGAGCTCTGAACTCTAAACTCCTAAACTCTAAACCCTAAACCTCCAACTCTGAACCTACTATTTGCTTAAGAACCCCCAAAAAATAAAAAATATATTCCTTATGGGGGTAATATAGGGATTATTATTTTTTATTTTTTGGGGGTTTCTTAAGCAAATAGTAGGAACCCGAAGCCCTAGACCTCAACCCCGAAGCTAAAAACCCAAAACCCTAAACTCTAGACCATCAAGCCCTACCTATAGTCTCCATTGTAGTTCCTTTTTGGGGGTTACCTTTAAGGATCCTTCATAGAAAATTGGTTAGACCCAACAAAAGGAACTACAATGCAGACTATAGGTAGACCCTAAACCCAAACCCCTAACCCCCAAACCCTAAACTCTGACCCCTAAACCCCCAAACCCTAAACCCTAAACTCTGACCCCTAAACCCCAAACCCTGAACCCTAAACCCCAAACCCACAAACCCTAAACCCTAAACTCTGACCCCTAAACCCCAAACCCCCACAAACCCTAAACCCCAAACCCCCACAAACCCTTAACCTCCTCCCTCTAAGCCTTAAACCCCTAAACCTTAAACCCGGAACCCTGGAGACTATAGGTAAACCCCTAAACGTGATTACTTCCGAGGTCTCGGCTCAGAGGCCGAACTGACTTTCGCATCTCCAGAACCTCAGACCACTGTCCCCTTCCGGGGGTTTAGGATTCCTTTAAAGGGATGTATAATTGAGGGTCTAGGATTCCTTTAAAGGGAACTCTAGTTGAGGATGTAGGATTCCTTTAAAGAGATGTATAATTGAGGATTTAGGATCCTTCAAAGGGAACTATACTTGAGGTTTAAAGGGAACTATAATTGAGGATTTGGGATTCCTTTAATTTAAAGGGAACTATACTTGAGGATTTAGGATTCCTTCAAAGGGACCTAAGAAATGGAGGATTTAGGATTCCTTCAAAGGGACCTAAAAAACGGAGGATTTAAGGAGAGGATTTAGGATTCCTTTAATTTAACTATAATTGAGGATTTAGGATTCCTTCAAAGGGACCTAAAAAATGGAGGATGTAGGATTCCTTTAAAGGGAACTATACTTGAGGATGTAGGATTCCTTTAAAGGGATGTATAATTGAGGATTTAGGATTCCTCTAAAGGGAAATATACTTGAGGATGTAGGATTCCTTTAAAGGGATCTGTAGTTACTTGGGGGGGGTCTTGAGAGGATTTCGGATTCTTTAGGGTTTCGGGTGTTGAGGGTTTAGGAGTTTAGGATTTTGAGGGTTTGGGATTTAGGATTTAGAGAGGGTTTAGGATTTAGGGTTGAGGATCTCGAGGGTTAGGGTCTATAGGGTTTGCTTTTAGGAGTTCCTGAAAAAAGGGGGGTGCTGGGGGTTCCTTTAAGGGGATCTGTAATTACTTGGGGGGTCTTGAGAGGATGTAAGATTTTGAGGGTTTGAGGGTTTTTGTTGTTTGGGAAAAAGGCTGAGGATTTCAGGAATTCGGGACTTAGGGTGTAGGGATGGAGGATGAAAGGTTTAGGGTTTGGGGGATGATGCAGGGTTTAGGGATTTTTTCGGGTTTAGGGCCAAGGGCTTAGGCGTTTAATTAGGGTCTACATAAAGGATCAGCGGATGAAGAAAAGTATTCCCTAAACTTTTGCCTAAAAGGTTGTCCAGGGTTGATACTTTCGGCACGCAAGGCTAAGGTGAAGGGCTCCAATAAAGGTCCTGAATAATTACGAACACCAGTTGCAGTCCTACAGGCTCACAACCCTACATGCGAACATTAACAAAAGCGGCATGCTCCATCAGTGGCTAAACCCAGCTCAATCAGCCTGCCCTACTACATGTACAATTCTCGGATTAACCCGGAATGCGTTTTCAAATCCTCCGAGGTCACAACATGGACAGGCTTCACACGGACGATGGCAATGCAAAACCTGAAGCACCCGTCAGCCGCAGATCTTCATGGCTGTCACTACACCAAGTGTTTGTGTTGATACTGCGGATGAGGATGGGTGATGATGCTGGTGCGACTGTCATGGCGATGGTGATGCTGCAGTTGGTGATGGTGATATTGATGACGTCTGCGATGGCGAAGATGATGATGGCGGTGCTGGTGATGCTGCTGCTGATGATCCCGATGGCTGCGATGTTGCAGACGAAGCTGGCGATGATGACGGTGGTGATGATGTTGATGACTGCGATGATGACTGTGATGTGAAAGACGAATGAGAATAATGTGATGATGATGGTGATGATGGTGATGGTGATGAGGAGGAGGATGAGGATGAGCATCAGGACGAGGATGATGATGATGGTGACAAAGGTTTCAGCACGAATGAATAAGATAACATCAATGAGACGAATAATAATGCGAAACAAAAGTTTGACCATGGTGATGTACAAGGTGACAATCACGATGAGGTGGTAGGGATGGTCATGGTCACCACTGATATGGACCAGACATTCATATGTACTTGCATTGAAGAATGATGAACCGATGCTGATGGTGATTCTGGGCGTGGCTGTGGGCACTGACAAGGGGGACATGTCTAATTGATGGTACAGTGAAGACGACCCTCCATGCTGCTGACGATCAAGAGATGAGGAATCAGGACTGTCGTAATCAAAGCGAACACAGTTGCGAGCCCTCTTGTCTCGCACTTTAGGCATTGCATGTCGGGACAAGTGTGCTGCTCTGTAGTATGTGCGGTTCCCTTGCCCTACAGTAGAAGCCCAAAAGTTGGAAACCCCATAGCCTCCATCCTTAAGAGTAATGTATAGGGAATCCCAGCACCATTTGGGCTTGACCAGGTTTCCAACTTTATGGGGTTCTACTTCGAAACCATATAGATCCCTTACCTACCCTTAAAATAGATATTATATACCCATTATATAGCCCACTATAGGGTAGGGCCCTAGCCTTCTCCTCGCCCTGATCAAATATTAGCTGTTTCTTAGGGATTATATTAACCAAAAATTAAAAACTATTTCTATTTACCCCTAAGTTCAAGCATTCTCGCAGGGCAGAGAAAGGGCAAAGAGGTTCTGCTCGGGCTCGGGATGTTGAGCAGAATGCCGCGCCCTCTCCGAAAATTAGGGGTACGTTGGGGTCCCTTTAAAGGGTTTCTATAAGGGTACTATAAGGGTTCCTTTAAAGGGCTCTATATCCGCGCCCCTAGGTTGGCCCTTTAAAGCCTCTGAAACATGCAATCGTAAATAGGGTCCTATTAAGCCCAATAAGGGAAAATGTAAAATGTCCCAAAGGCCTACCCAGGCCCCCTGAATCCTAAACTCAACCCAAAAACCGCCCAAAGCCCTCAAACCTCAAGCGCCAAAACCTCGAAAGCTCAACGACCTACTTCCTTCTCGAGGATCCCCAGGAGCCTAGGAGGAGAGAGGGCTCCCTTTTTTGATTTGGGTAGTTTTATACGGGACCGAATATATAAACAAAAACACAAACAGGGAGTCTGGGAGACCCAGTTGTCGGAGGCCTTGATATGTGGTGGTTCTCTTTTTAGGCTCCCTTTTCAGGTGCTTTTCATAAGGGCGCCGCACTTGCTTGGAGATTTAGAAATCGGAGACTAGTTTAGAGAACTACCCAACATAATGACAATTACCATATAACGTGCCCCACTCATCTAATGAATCCGCCCTATATATTACCTACAGTCTCCATTGTAGTTCCTTTTTTGGGTTACCTTATAGGATCCTTAATATATATTTGGTTAGACCAAAAAAAGGAACTACAATGGAGACTATAGGTACTTCCCCAGTTCGCCTCTGGAGAGTGAGCCCATCCCGCATGGAGATTTTCAGCTCGTTCAGATCTGACTTCAAACACGCCGATATCCTCCCAGGGCACCAAGGGTGGGAAGAAGGCATCTGGGGTAATCCCAAAAAGAGTCCTTACATAAGTGTTGCCGCATTCCTTCAGGGGGTGCTGGGCGGTTTATGATCTTGGTAGAAGACGAAAACCTGTAAGTTCGGAACACTGCCAAACTCTTGCACAAGGCTGTACAACAAAACTACATGGTTATTAAAACAGCTCTACATCTCTGGCGATTCAGGGTTTCGATGCGCCTATGCCTGGTGTCTCCGGAAATTGCACATGGTCCGTAGTGTGCACGAAGGCTCGCCCGAGCTCCAAGTCCAAAACTTCAACTCTTGGCGATAGCGTAACGCGTAGACTAAACTTTTCAAGTCTTGACTATGACGTATCGCTTAGCCTAGACCGACCTGTCGTGCAGAAAGAATTCAGAACGTCATGTTTCACTTCACTAATGACATGTGGTGCTAGACTGGCAATCGCTGTATGGACATAGAGATAGCCAAAGTAGGAGTTGTCTGTTGTCGGAATTACAATTGTGGTTTGGGCAGTTGGCCCCCATGCAGGTACTTAGGGCCCTGTGGGTTCTATGACTACATGAACCGTCCAAGACATCTGAATATCAAACACAAAATCCGACTACCTCCCCCGGGGGGTCGACGCACAGCCCCCATCGCAGCAAGGAGGGCTCTTGTGCCAAGCCAGAAAGCTTCACACCTTTCTCGAAAGCGTTTTGGTAGAATGCATGAGAAATTGACACCTGCACCTTTTCGAATCACATATCCCTACAAACTCCAACTACCCTTCGTTCTACCCAGACAAACCCATCGACTCACCACCCCCAATGCTTGTACTTTGGGGGTCGTGATCATGAGGGCTATAGTGCCTCCCCAAAAAGGTTAGAGTCTAGAGATTACCTACTCTACTACTTCTACTTCTACTTCTACTTCTGCTACTATTATTCTTATCATTATTTCTGCTGCTGCTACTACTACTACTACTACTACTGCTAGGGTACGTTGGGGGTTCCAGATCTTGCACCGGTCTTCAGCTCGACAGCCCAGCTCCGAAAGCTTCAACTTCCATCTCCTTTTTTGGGGGCTTAGGGTGTAGGGTCGGGGGACTTAGTAACTGGTTATTTTAGGTACTTATAAGTACCATAACCCCAATTAGGGTCCCCTTTAGGGTACTTATAAGTCTACTTACTACCTACTTACTAAGTCCCCGACCCTCCTAGTAGGGTGTAGGGGTTCCGGCGCTCTTTGAAAGGGGCCTTCGGGCCTTAGGGGTTCCTTTGAAGGATCTAGGATGGTTTAGGGCTTTAGGTCTTGCAGGGCTTCGGGTATAGGGTTGAGGTGTAGGGGTTTGGGGCTCTTTCAAAAGGGGTTGTAGGGGTTCCTTTAAGGGGATCTATAAGAATTTGGGATTAGGGTTTAGGTGTTGGGGTTTGGGGTGCATGGCTAGAGCATCGGGTTTACGGGCTCCGGAGTTTTAGGGTTGAGGCCCTTACCCAAAGCGTCCTTGGTAATTATTACTGTTATGGGGGATACTTTCCCAAATCATAATAGCAATCAATGCCTACATAGAGAAACCGTACATTCTACTATACAGGTACTTTGGCCCCTTTGGCTAGGGTTTCCCACTCCTCCGGGGTGCGTCGCGCCGTTTGTGGCCTTCCTGCACATAGACGCAGAGTGCCCTTACGCTCTATGTGAAGACACAGTCGAAGCTTAAGTGACTATATGACTCGGAACCGTAGAGGCCCCAAATCCTATAAGCTGTCCCTGAACCCAACGTACCTTCCTTTTTAGGGTTCCCTAATATGATTTCTTTCTATAAGTCCTGAAAAAGGGTCCTGAAGAAGGAGGTTATTTGGGGGTAAGGTAAACTAAACCCTACTAAACCCCTTGAGGCTTGGAGCATGGGGCTTTCACTTTGGATCCCGTACAGAAGCCCCTTGAACCGCATAATTGGTTCCTGAAGGAATGCTCGGGCTACAGCTCCTAATCGGCGAATTTCGTGAACTCGAAGAATTCTTGTGGTTTCCAATGGAGTAAGGTTAAACAACGAATCGTCGTGGCGTTTTTTTGAGACCACACTAACGAGAGGCGCGACATGTGGAACGACGGTACTGCCTTAACTTATGAACCCATGGGTTCGCAATCCGGAGAACCTTCAACTCGAATCGGGGAGTAAGCCGGCGCATTCAGTGCACAAGCTAGTAAGCCACGAAATCCAGGAATCGTTGCTACTATTGTCTTATTCTCGTCTGATTTCTATTCAAGTTTTTAAACATTACTCCAGCCAGCCACCCGATTCGACCGTATGAGCGATTCGGGACCTAGCTTACACGCAACTTTGTGACATAGACCGACCTAGAATTTCAAGCACATCGACAGGATGTTCCATGGCTTGACACCGGATGTGGATGCTCATTGCTCAAACGGCGCCGACGTAAAAGTGCAGCGCGGCGATGTGCGAGGAGAATCCGCGACTGTGAGGTAGACACGACAGAGACATAATGAGTCCTGAACCGAGAATCGGTTCGGTGGCGGTGGGATTGGGGGCTCCTAAATATGGACAGATAGATAGGTAGATAGATCTACCCCCTTCTGTGCAGGCTGCGGTCGCCTTTAAGCCAATCACAACCGACTTCGGCGTCATCTGCTCCATGCTGCGGTGTGCCGCACGCGGTGGGGCGCCTTCCAGTTTGAGGGGGGAACTCCTTGCACGCTCCCGGCTCTCCATGAGCAGCGACCACCCTGTCTGCTCCCTGGGGAAATTGGCGCGGGGCCTGTTAGTGTTGACGCTTCTGTCATCCACCCCGGCCTTCTTGAGGCCTTGCTTCGCCTTCCTGCTCTTGACCCCGACCTTGTCTGGAGTACAGTCGTCGACTTCGTCGAACCGTTGTCTGTCTTGAAGGCTACTCTTGAAGCGTGGGCGGTCCATGAGCATGCGCAGCCAGGATGTGCTGAGTGCGCCTCTGATGCCGCTCTTCTTCTTGATCCGGAGTTGTGGTGCGATGACTTTCGCAGACCCAAAGCAGGCAGACAGCAGCAGGCGGTCTGTGCGGCACTGGCACCGCCGAAGGCCTGTCGCTGTTCCTTTGTTCTGACGGGTCCCGAGGCCACGTTCAGGCTCGATGAGCCACCTCTGCCTTCTATGGTTTATCCGTTCCAGGCAAGTGTACCTCTCGCCTGTGCTCGTCGGCATTTTGCTTGGCTGGAGCAGG
The DNA here is from genome assembly GCA_905221615.1 of Symbiodinium sp. CCMP2592. Taxonomy (NCBI): domain Eukaryota; class Dinophyceae; order Suessiales; family Symbiodiniaceae; genus Symbiodinium; species Symbiodinium sp. CCMP2592. The sequence continues at coordinate 314,322 of CAJNDT010003513.1, forward strand.
CCTGTGACAGTCTCGGCGCTTTCTTCCAGGCGTCCGCCTCCTCCCCTGCCAGCTTCCTTGCCTCTGGGGCTGCACTCCGTTGCCTAGAGCCCTTGACCTCTTGGGCTGTCGAAAGCGGTTTTGAGAAACGCTCGCGTGGCCTTTTTACGGCCCGCGAGTAAGGACTCGCTGCTTTCTTTTCCCGTTTCACTTGAATTTAGACGAGCACGAGGCGCGTCCTCTGGACACCAAGCCACCCAGAAAGAAAGGTAGATAGATGCGTACATAGTTAGATACGTCGATAGATAGACAGGTAGACAGATTGACAGAGAGACAGACACGGTGACACAAAGATGCACATATACTACTATTTGCTTAAGAGCCCCCAAAAAATAAAAAATATATTCCTTATTGGGGTAATATAGGGATTATTATTTTTATTTTTTGGTGGTTTCTTAAGCAAATAGTAGTATAGATGGATGGATAGATAGATAGATGAATAGACGGATCGAGAGAGAGAGAGAGAGAGAGGGGGAGAGAGAGAGAGAGAGAGAGATGCAGATAGGCAGATGGGCACGCGGACAGACAGACAGAGACAGCCAGAGACAGATCGATAGATAGACACAGATAATCAGAAGTATACACAGACAGATAGATACAGGTAGATAGAAAGACCGATAGATAGGAAGATAGATCGATAGATACATAAACAAACAAAGTGACAAATAGACAGACAGGCACCCCTAAACCCTAAACCCCTATACCCTAAACGTTCACGTAGTTCTATCTGTTGGCGCCTGTTAACTCTCAGCCGTGCCACCAAACATGCACCCCGAATCCCACAGGCCCCCACTTGGAGGGTCGGCGGACTTAGTAACCGGCTATTTTCGGTACTTATAAGTACCATAACCCCAATTAAGGTCCCTTTCAGGGTACTTATAAGTCTACTTACCTACTTACTAAGTCCCCCGACCCTCCAAGCAACGGAACCCAAACCAATCCCGAAGCCGTAAATGCCTACAGGCCTCAAAGGCCTCGAAAGCTCCAACACCGCCCTGAACTCTCACCCCAAAACCATAATATAGGAACCTTAGTAGTTAGAATTAGAATAATAAGGTTTTGGGGCCAATTATGTAATGAGTATAATCAGAACCCCCCCCCCAAAAAAAAAAAAACTATATATATATATATATGTATATATGTGTGTATATACATATATAGTAGTGGCACTTATTCAGGCCCCTATAATGCAGCCCTGAGACCGGCAGCCGGAAGCCCCCCAAAAAATCTCAAACCCTCAACCCTACAGCGCTGCAACACCCGTATCAAAATTAGAAACCCTGCGGTTTAGGGGTTTAGGGTTTAGATGGGTTTAGGGGTTTAGGGGTTTAGGGTTTAGGGTTTAGGGGTTTAGGGGTTTAGGGTTTAGGGGTTTAGGGGTTTAGGGGTTTAGGGTTTAGGGTTTAGGGGTTTAGGGTTTAGGGGTTTAGGGTTTAGGGGTTTAGGGTTTAGGGGTTTAGGGTTTAGGGGTTTAGGGGTTTGGGGTTTAGGGGTTTAGGGCCGGGTTTAGGGGTTTAGGGGTTTAGGGGTTTAGGGGTTTAGGGTTTAGGGGTTTAGGGGTTTAGGGTTTAGGGGTTTAGGGTTTAGGGGTTTAGGGGTTTAGGGTTTAGATGGGTTTAGGGTTTAGGGTTGAGGGTTTAGGGTTTAGGTGCGTTGGAAAGCCCCATGGCCTCACACCACTATGCAAGTATCTTACAACTCAAAACGAATCTCGAACCAAGCAAACACCCAACCCGACAAAAACCTCAGACGCCATGCTTCCCCAACCCTAAGCCCGAAACCAGCCGACACCCTGTAGACCCTAATGCCCAACCTCTAGTCTATCCTAAGCCCTCGGGAACACCCGTTGGAACGAAAAGCCTTCGGCGCTTCGATCTGGAAGGCCTGTTTAAGGTGCCGACAAGGGAGTTTCCGAAAATGAGGGGTACCTTATTATTTTGGGGTCCTTACAATAAGGGTCCTACTATTGAGGGTACTATATTAGGGTTCCCTATTTTCCGAAACTCCCATATGTTGAGGGTTTGAGGGTTTACAAGGGCTTATTGGGATTAGATTATGGGTCAGTGTATTGCAGGGTTTTCTTGGGGTTGCAATATTTGGGGATGCAGGGTGTCGAAATTTAAGGATGTGGGGCAATGCAGAGTTCAGGGCTTAGGGCTTAGGGCAAAGGGCTTCATTTTGTCGGGGGATGGGGTCATGTGGGGCTTAGCTCAGAGGTTTATATTAGAGCAATATAGGGACCTCAACAATTAGAAGGGGCTTTTGGGGGTATATAAAAATATGTGTACAACACGTAAGGTGGCCTATATATAGGAATACAGTTAGGTGATAGTTCAGGCCTCTATATGAGATCACTGGCAACGATGGGTGTTAGGGTGTCGGGTTGAGGGCTTCGCGGAGTATTCATTGGCTCCGGCTTGAAGGTTGAGGGTAACTGTAGACGCAGAACTTGGCTTTCCGGTCAGGGTTTGGGGTTTGGGGTTTCTGGTAGTCACGAGATTGCCTTTGCGGTTTAGAGGAATGAAGTAGAAAGTTCGGAGCTAAGCGCCCCAACTTTTGGTGCTTCAACAATTGCAGGCTCGAGGTGGTTTGGGTTTGGCCTTTGGAGTATATGATCGGCTAGCCATACCGTCAGAAGATCTTGAACCTTCAACCTTAAGCCGTCAGCTCGAAACCCCCAAACCCCTAAACCCTACACCCCAGACCCTAAACCAGAAGCCCTAAAACCTAAAACCCTGCACCTTCCTAGATCCCAACCCCTAGGAACCCCTAGAGCCCCCTTTAAAGAGCCCCAAAACCGTAGTCTTAACTAGGAGAATTTCAATCCCTTTAAAAAATATTAGTAGGTAAGATCCTCTTAAGCCCAATAAGGGAAAATAGAAAATGTCCCAAAGCCCCACCTAGCTAACACTCTGACAAGACTTGGCCTGGACTCCGTTGGCCCACATCGTCAGGCTATGAGGCCAGCACTGGAGAGTGTCGCATGAGTCCTGAGCAGCACCAAAAGGGTTTAGGGTTTAGGGGTTTAGGGTTTAGGGGTTTAGGGGCTTAGGGTTTAGGGTTTAGGGGTTTAGTCCTGAGCAGCACCAAAAGAACGTTTAGGCTTTACCTATAGTCTCAATTGTAGTTCCATTTGTTGGTTAACCAATTTTTATGGTGAGGATCTTATAATAGAGATTTTGGATAACCAAAAAGGGAACTACAATGGAGAGTATAGGTAGGTTTTAGTTTTGGGGCTTTAGGGGTGTATAGGGTTTAGGAGGTAACCCTGCCCAAGAAAGGCGAATGTTTTCAATTGTGGTAGGATTATATACACCCCGAAGAGTTAAAGGTTATCCCTGAACCTCTATCGTACCCTTATAGATCCCTTAAAGGAACCCCCTTGTAGTATCCTAAACCCTAAGAAAAGGCTGACCTACCCAGCTACGATGGCAAAAGAACACAATCACAATCAAGTATTGGCATAGGGCATAGGGCCTGCCTGGACCCCTTAAGACTTGTCTAAAGGACTTCTGTATGGAAACCACAAAAAACAGGTAGCCTCTTTGGGGGCAGTACTGAACCCTTAACCCTAAACGGTAGTACGGCCTAAGGGTGCAAGGCGAGTCTACGATATACCTAGAGGGTCATACCCTACCCCTTTCGCAAGATACGTAGAACAAAAGTAGGTATCGTGGAAAGCAGTAGGGCAAAAACGCAATCTAGGTAGTGCTGAAGGTTTAAAGATCGGAAACTGCTTTCGCTCCTTCTGACAATCGTTCTCGTACTGAGCCCCTGAAGCGAAACATAGCGGCCATAATAGTTAGAGTTAGAATGGGGCTTTGGGGGGGGCAAACTATTTTGGCACATTGCTACAAACTAGCAAGATAGTGTCTCGAATGATGCTTAAGCCCCTCGCACTAACAGCTTCTCAGCCTGCAGGGTTTAGGGTTCAGGCATGTGCTCATGACCTCAGCGCATCCTCGTAACAAGCTCTGATTCCTCCTGGGAATTTAGGGCCACAAAAAAGCACATAAGCAAAAATTAGGATAGGGATATCCCATATAAACCCCCTTATACTGAAGCCCAATAAGGTAGGGATATCCCCATCAAATGCTTATGCTTATGTGCTTTTGGGTCCCCTAAGAATTCACGCGCAGAACAAAAACTCACCAAAACCACGTCTGCGCAGCCTTAGGTCCATCCACCTCGCATGTGCCATGGCCGTATTGGGACTTTCCAAGACTATCTGTGTAGTGGGAATGTTGGAAGGGTTCCAGCACGAAGACGGAGATTGATCTGTTCATGCAGCCTGAGACGTATCCTGCCCCAGCACACAGGCAGCTGCATTCGCCGGAGCCCGTTCCCAACTCCTGCCAAACATCATCACCTTTGTCTTCTTCAACGGCTAACGGGTCATAGCCATACAGAGCGCGGAACGACTCTCGTACCACACCGTCAGACGGGGATTCGTCGTCAGTTTGATAAATTTGGAGACACATCGCAACTGTTTTGACCATCTCCTGCCTCTCCCTCGTTGACGGCACGACCTGGAGACCCCAGTGAAGGAAGGCGGACCCGGGTAGATGCTTCGCGTGGCCATCGTATGCCATCGTGCAGCGTGAGCCGAAGTGGGGATGAGGGAGGGGGAAGACAAACACAGTGTAATGGAAGTCGGGAGCTCGCGTCTTTAACCCTCAAAAAAACCCAAAATTCCCAGTGGAGGGTTTAGGGCCCCGAAACCGTTACTGGCACTGGAGAACCCCAGCAATCCTACGACTCGAACACATCCTAAACCCAGTAAAGATGAACCTGAAGCGCCGAGACAAACCTGAAAAGCCCCATGCATCACTACTCAAGAACCCTCGAAACCCCAAACCCTAAACCGCTAAACTGATAGCACCTACTGAACCCCAAACCCTACTAAACCCTAAACCCTACTACACCCCAAACCCCCAAAAGCTAAACCCTAACCCTAAACCCCAAACCCCTAGACCATAAACTCATCAACCCCTAAGCCCCTAAACCCTAAACCCCTATGTAATAGCCAATCCAAAAGGGCCAAGACTCTAGACTAAGCATGCGCACGTCCACTTCCTCGCCTTGCTTGCGCCACCGCCTTGGATTGATTTGATGTACAGGAACGCCTTAGGGTGTATGGGGTTTAGGGTGTATGGGGTTCAGGGTTTAGGGGGGTTAGGGTTTAGGGTGTATGGGGTTTAGAGTTTAGGGTTTTAGGGTGTATGGAGTTTAGGGCAGGGTTTAGAGTACTGGTGCTAGAAAGAGATAGAAAGGGTTCAGGGTTTAGGGTTCAAGATACTGGTTCCAAAAAGAGAGCCTGATGAATGCTCCTTGAAGGGTCCCGAAACTGCTGTCAGACCTCTCAGATTGCCGTCATGCCACTGCTAGCTGGAGCAGTAAAGTGAGTGATCAGAAAACTTCAACCGCGAAACAGGTCTAAGCAGAGATGCATCCAGTGAAACCCTCCCACACCAGCTGAACAGCAGTTGGCGTTGGAACGGAACGGTATGTGAGGCCTGCGACTGCTCCCGCTCGGAGAAACAAGCAGCTGTAACAAGCATCAGCGGGTTTAGGCAGGGCCGGATTAGATAATGGGGCTAGAACATTTACGGCTCAGCATCCTTGTAGCTGGAATCCCTAGCTCCGAAACATGCTAACGGTGTAAATTGTGTACGGATGCCTACGTCCAGAAATGCCGCGGTGTACAGTTTAGCCTTGTGAACGTGTATTGCTGGTATTTATTATAAACACTTAAATAATTAACAAGGTGAAACAAAAGTAAACCAAAGGTATATGAGAAAGCTGAGGAAAAGGTGACACAGCAATGGAAAGCTAAAGCAAAGGTATTTGAGAAAGCTGAAAACAAGGTGACACAGGAAACAAGAGGTAAAACAAAGGCAACTGAGAAAGCTGACAAGAAGGTAACACACCAAGAGAGAGCTCAAGAAAATGTATCTGGAACAGGTGATCATCATGAGCATCAGCCGGGTTTGCGGCGAAGTCAAAGCGAGCATCCTGAGCATCAGCCGGGTCGGCTGGGGTTCAATTGGGGGGGGGGGGTCCTTCTTGGGGCCCGGGCCTTGAACTCAAGGCTCCTCCTTTTGCTGGCAGCTTTTCTTATCCTAACTACTCCGGGCAGCTTTTTTTCAGCTTTGCTTTTGCAGGGCAGCGTTGCTCCAGCTTTTCCGTCCACCTTTTCTTTACCTCGGACTCCGGGCCCACCTTTTCTTTCGCTTTCTTTCACCTTTGTTTCACCTTTTTGTCACCTTTTTTGTAGCTTTTCCCTAGGAAAAGCTACATTTCCAGAGGGAGGGCCACGGGTTGGAAACAAGCTAGGAAAAAGGTGCTCGGAAAACGTGAGACAAAGCTAGTCGGCGACGCGGGGCGCGAGCGTGTGCGGGGAGTGTCGGGGGCCGCGGCGGGGGGGTGAGCGTGCGTGGGGCGTCGGGGGGCGCGGAAGAGGAAGGGGGAGGGGGGGGGAGGGGTGGGGGCAGCGCGCAGCAGGAGGGGAGGGGGGGAGGGGGGGAGGGTGCGAAGGGAAGGGTGCTTTGAACAGGGGGTGGGGCTGGAGTGGGTGGATGCGAAACGCCCAGACTGCAACAGAGCAGAGACTTTTCTAAGTCAGCAGCAACAACAGTCACTATTCCAGAAAAGCTACTAGTAACTACTAACTCCTGCTGAGTTAAGAATTGTTCGGCCGGCTTGTTGAGAGGAGCCGGCGGGTTCAGGGGAGTTGATGTTATGTAACTGGTTTGTAGCTTTACTTTACCTTCTCTCGATATGATTACCTTTGCTTTACCTTTTGCCCGTAGCTTTGTTTTACCTTCTCTCGATATGGTTACCTTTGTTCTACCTTCTCCCTGTAGCTTTATATTACCTTCTTGCCAGCTTTTTAACTATTTATGTTGAGATAGAAAATACCAAATAGACGTTCACAAGTTTAGCCTTCTCGAGAACCCCGGGAACCTAGATTTTATGGCAACTCCAACCGTGACTGAATAAATCTAGCTGGTTTCCCGAAGAAGCATTCATGAAACGATACGTCTGTAGAAAGAAACTGAGAAGTTTCAATCAAAAGTGCCACCTGGCTGAGTCTAAACAACCCTGAACCGTGATCCCGAAAGCTCTGCAACTGTCAAACCTTGAAACTTGCAAGGAGGCGACTGGAGGTTCGGGAGGTTCAGCTTCACCCTCACCGTCGCCTCGCCCATGGTCTCCTGCAAGTATGCTCAGCTCGCTCCTACAGCCCTTAGTCATGGGGACCCTGAGGGGGGTAAGGGGGCGGGGGGTCGGGGACTATACTTCCTTAAACAGGCCTTATTAGGTCCAAATTATGGGCCGGCATTAAGGGCTTGCGCCGTAGAAAACAGGGTCTTGTCATTTAGAATTTGTGATTCTGGCTTGTGCAGGAACCCCATGTAGCTACTTACGATCCTGTGGAAGGTGTGTTGCGTTTCTTTGCGGGGGATTTAATTGTTTGCAACGCGTTTGTCGCCGAGGGAGTCAGGGTTTAGAGTTCTTCCTATTGTCTCCATTGTAGTTCCTTTTTTTGGTTGAACCAAATATATAATTAGGATCCTATAAGGTAACCCCAAACAGGAACTACAATGGAGACTATAGGTTGCTTTCGTGGGCGCAGTTTGGGCCTCGATTCAGGTCTTCACGTTGGCTCTGGGGTGTATGGCGCTGGGGAATCTGGCGGAGGGCGAGATTGCTATCGAACAAAAACTAGGTAAACGCTACCCCCCCTTCCTCACCCCGCTTGAAATGAACAATAACTAGCCCCTGAACCCAAACCCCTACACCCCCTAATTAAACCCCATGCAAATCCTGAACCCTACTAAACCCTGCACCCCCAAAACCTAAACCTCTAAACCCTACAGTACTAAACCCTGCACCACACGAAAGCCTAAACCTCCCGACCCTACTAAACCCTGCACCCCCAAAACCTAAACCTCTAAACCCTACAGTACTAAACCCTGCACCACACGAAAGCCTAAACCTCTGAACCCTACTAAACCCTGCACCCCCAAGAGCCTCAATACCTCTAAACTAGTAAACCCCGGACCCGCAAGCTTTTAAACCCTACTACTAAACCCGGGACCCCCAAAACCTAAACCTCTAAACCCCACCAAACCCTAAAGGCATCTCCGAACCCCACCAAACAACCCTAAATCCTAAACCCTAAACCATAAACTCCTCAATATAGCTATTACATACCCATTATATAGCCCGTTATAGGGTAGGGGTCCCCATTGAGGGTCCGTCCTTTTCCCCTTTGGCTAAAGGCAGCTCCGAACCCTACCAAACCCTAAATCCTAAACCCTAAACCCGAAACCCTGAATCCGAAACCCTAAACCCTAAATCCTAAACCCTAAATCCTAAACCCTAAATCCTAAACCCTAAACCCTAAACTCTAAACTCCTCTGGGAGCACCGGAGGCTGCAGAAGGATCAGCTTCAGGAGTCCCTTCTCGTTCTCTTTCATCGGGCTCAAAGGATCCATGTCCTAGGGTTCTTTAAAGGGGGCTTAGGGTGTTTTAGGGATTCCTTTAAAGGGACCTATAAGGGATCCATGTCCTATTTAAAGGGGGCTTAGGGGGTTTTAAGGATTCCTTTAAAGGGACCTATAAGGGATCCATGTCCTATTTAAAGGGGGCTTAGGGGGTTTTAGGGATTCCTTTAAAGGGACCTGTAAGGGATCCATGTCCTAGGGTTCTTTAAAGGGGGGTTTCAGGGATTCCTTTAAAGGGATCTAGAAGGGATCAGGTTTTAGGGATTCCTTTAAAGGGATCGATAAGGGATTAGAGTTTAGGGTTTATAGCGTTATGGGGTTTAGGGTTTATAGGGTGTATAGGGTTTAGGGTCTGGGGTTTATAGGGTTTAGGGTTTATAGGGTTTAGGGTTTGGGGTCTTGGGGTCTATCATGGTCTATAACGTGGTTCTTAACTACTGTTGATGATATAAATCCTGCATTACCCATAATAAGGGATATATGGGAATTGTGGTATATTCCTTATTATGGGTCATGCAGGATTTATATCATCAACCGTAGCACTACTGTTGATCTGATCCTACTATGGAGTTTAGGGTTGAGAGCAATAGTAGAGTATAGGGTTAGGGTTGTGATTTCAGTGTAGGGTTTCAGGTTTAGGATTATGGTATAGTATAGTTGTGTTAGGGCTGGGCTCAGAGGGTCCATATCCTGGGTCTTGGAGAGTCTGTTCCAGGGCTTTCAGAAATTAGGGTTGGGGTTTAGGGTTATAGTGTAGTTGCACTAGAAACCGTAGGGGAATACCAATACTTTGTTCCGACCTCTGTATCGGGGTCCATATCCTGCGTTCTTCCAACTTGTGCTGCTGGGTATTCGGTGCCAGCCACAGCGAACGTACGGCAAGGGCGCGGGCTTTAAAAGCTGAAAGTTGCTTCAGTTCCGGGTGGGGCTCAAGATTCGGAGATTCTCGAGCCAACACATGGCTTTTCGCTTCTGACAGTCTGAAACCCCTGAACACCCCAAACCCAGAAACCTTGCACTCAACAGAAATCCTAGTCCCTGAAGCCGAATCCATACACACTAAACCCTAAAATCTAAACCCTCTTTGAAGGGGGGTTTCTTGGGCTCAGAACCCTGGATTCCTGATGAATCTGGTTAATTGGTAGTTGTATACTTGTGCAAAAGCTTTGATTGCTTTAATTGGGAAATATCACAAGTATCTGCCAAGCACTTAAACGGGTATCCGCAGAGATTCGGCCCTACGTGAATCCTGAAACTTGTATTCGGCCGGGGAGCTCTAAATCGACACACCGGGCACACGAAGACGCCGTCCTGCTGCAGCTTGATTGGGGCTCAGGATTGGGCCGTTGAGGGCTTGGTCCATCTGGGTGAGTCCGGGTCCGCCGTACGATTTAGCGGCTCGGGTTGTTCGTTGTTTGGTATGGGTATCTGCAAACCAACCCCAGGCATGGAGGACGAGCCAATAGCTTTGGACAAATGACCCAGAAATCCGAACGTCATCTTCTATGATAGCATGACAGATAAGCTCTTACGGGCTCTGGTAGGGCTCAGGGTTTGTGGTATTGGATTTTTTCGGTTGCATTGGGGCTTACATGGCTGAGGGTGGGCATGCTCCGGTGTCATGCAGGAACACCAACTCTGAATCCACACCACCACCTAACCAAGCACCCTGAACCTGCCCACTTGTCCCTTCATTACCCGAAACCCCATAAGCCTTGAGCTCTAAACCCGAAGAACCGGAAACCCTGAGCCCCCCCAAACCCCGAACGTTGAAGCCTTTATTGCAAAGGCTTGACAGGCTCGCGTGGTATGGGCTTTGCCCTCCGAGCCACTGAGCCAAGCGGAAAAGACCATGCTGTTGAAACCTACACATTCCGGTTTAGGGTTTGGGGTAACCCAAAACCGTAAAGCCGAAACCCTAAACCCTGTGAACACTAAAAAGCGCATAGGTCCTACAAGCTTGAATTCTGCACCCCGAACATCCCCAGAGACTGTGGCAGCCGTTAACCCTTTTAACGAACAGCCCCAAAAATGCACCCTAAACCTTTGTAAACTCGTATGGCAAGCATCGCCATTTATGAGCGCGAAGCCTTAAACCGAACACCCTCAACTCTTATAGTTATAGTCCCCCAAACCGTCACCATCAATTGTGCACTTATAGGAACCCTATAGTAGCCTTCGAGCACCCTTGCAGCAGCCTTGTGGCGCCCCTATAGTATCTAAAGTAGCGCGATCATGCCCTCAGAATACCTCGTCGTTTTTTTGCATGAGGCAATGTTTTGAAAGGACCCTTATAGGACCCATAGTGACCATATACTACACTTATGGCAACCGCATTCTTAAGGCCCTCATGGTACCCCAGATAGTCCTCAAAACTTTAAACCCTGCACCTTAAACCCTAAACCTTAAAACTTAAACCCTAAACCTTAAACCGTAAATCCTAAATCCTAACCCTTAAACCCTAAACCGTCAACCCGCAAGAGCCTTGAGGTCCGGAATCCGTCGGAGATTTGAGCCTCGGCGCTGAACCGGCGCTGTGGGCTTAAGGCTTCAGGGTTTAGGGTTTAGGGCTTGGGACTTCAGGGCTTAGGGCTTCAGGGCTTTATTGGGTTTTGTAATGCTTTATTGTTGGCTTGGATTTGGGTTTGGGGTTTCAGGGCCTATGGGTTTGTTTACGTTTAGGGCTTTTGGGGATTGGCCCTCCGGTGGGCTCTTCTGGGAGGGGCTTTTGAAGCTTGTGAAAAGTATTAGTAGGTAAGATCCTCTTAAGCCCAATAAGAGGAAATATAAAATGTCTCAAAGCCCTACCAAAGGCCCCAAAGTAGTTCCTTTTTGGGGGTTCATATATCGAATCCTATAAGGTAATCCCAACAAGGAACTACTTTGGGGCCTCTGGGTAGAGGGTGGTCCGGGCTGGGCTCCGGCTTGCAGGGTTTATAGGGCTGTAGGGTTTAAGGTTTAGGGTTGGGGTTTAGGGTTCGGCGTTTAGGGTTTAGGGTTGGGGTTTAGGGTTTAGGGCCGTTTAGGGTTTAGGGTTTGGCGTTTAGGGTTTGGTGTTTCGGTTTAGGGCTTAGGTTTCGGGTTTTTATTGGCTTGCGCCAGTAGTTCGAATCAACGTGACTGCCATCGAAATACTGGTCGCATACCCGAAAACCCTCCCGAGGCCCTCGGCCAAAACTCACTTCACCGTGAATCCTTAAACCGAAGCCCAAACCCTGCACTACGAACCACAAGCCAGAGCAAAAGCCCACCCCAGAGCCCAGTGGCTCTGCTGGCAAGTCTTGCAAATCAGCGCGCTCTGGTTACGGTGGTAGCTGGGCCGCTTTTCCTTGGTTTCAAGTCTTTATTTGCAAAGTCTCGGCTGCTTTAATTGGGGTTCAAGGTCCAAGCTTCTAATGTGTATAGGGATTAGAGAGTTCAAGGCTCAGTGAATCCATTGCTTAGGCTGTAGGGCTTAGCGTCCGAGGCCGAAGTAAAGGATTGATCAAGACTCAGCTTCGTGCTTGCCCCAGAGCATTGAGCCCCCAGCTGCTTTTACCCAAAGGCCCCAAAGTAGTTCCTTTTGGGGGTTCGTACATAGAATCCTATAAGGTAATCCCAAAAGGGAACTACTTTGGGGCCTCTGGGTAGTAACACGAAAAGACACCTGGGGTTGCGCGACACCAGCATGCCCGTGACAAGCGACTCGAGATTCGGGGGTTAGGCAAGAGTTGATTTGTCCCTAGACTGCAACCGTGAATTCCTTGGTGAAGAAGCTCGCCTGAGGGGCTTGAGGAAAACGGACATGACTGAAGCCTGTAAGATGCAAAGGAAACTCTCGACCCTTATCATCCCTCCCTCAACTCAAGCAGACCAACCTTGGCCCAGCCCAGATTCCTCTGTCGAAGGTCGAAACCAAGGGCAAAAGCAACAAAGACAAAGCCATTACCGACCCAAAAGCCAAAAGCCGGCACTAAACCACTGAACCCTCCCAGACCTTCCAAAATCCCTTAATTAAGGAATATACCTTGAATTATAATAGGATCCCTAATATGATTTAAAGTATATTCCTTAATTAGGGGATCTTGGAAGGTGTGGGCCTAAACCCTAAACCGCAAAACCGGAGAAGCTCGGCAGGGTTTGGTAGCGTGATGTGGGCTGGGCCTTAGATGGTCATACCTTGTTGTATGCGTTTCTCACCAAGGAGTATGTTCTGCAAGGAAACGCGCTACAGCTTAAAGGTCTAGGTAAGAGTCATCTGATATACACAAAATCCTGAACGACCGTCCGCGGCTCGAGACAAGGACGCGGAGGATCTGCAGCCAGCCTCGCGCGATGCTCGCTGCGGAGCTTCTTGATGTGCGCGGCCTCGTGAGCCCCAAGGGGCGCTAGCGAGGTAGACTCCGAGCTTTGGGGTCTCGCACTATAACTTGAATCTACCCAGAGGCCCCAAAGTAGTTCCTTTTTGGGATTACCTTTTCGGACTCTATATACCCCGAAAAGGAACTACTTTGGGGCCTTTGGGTAACTTTCACCCAGAGCCCAAAGCTCAAAAACCCTGAACCCTAAACCCCTAAACCTCAAGTCCTGAACCCCACTGCTCAAAACCCTGAACCCTGAAAGCTGCAAGCTTCCAATCTCTTCGGCTTTCCGGTCCAGACCCTCGGACTCCAAGCAGCTAGAAGTAGGCACTCTTTGTAGACTTTCGGGTTTCGGGGTTTAGGGACAAGGTTTAGGGTTTAGGGTTTAGGGTTTAGGGTTTAGGGTTTAGGGTTTAGGGTTTAGGGTTTAGGGTTTAGGGTTTAGGGTTTAGGGTTTAGGGTTTAGGGTTTAGGGTTTAGGGTTTAGGGTTTAGACCCCAAAATAGGCACGGTTTCTATACTTCGAGTCTTCGGGAGAATCGGTAGGCTTTAGGTATCACCTTCCTCTGCGTATCATGCGTATCTTTGTTCTTCCGGCTGGGGAGTTAGGATTGTTGGGAAGAGATCAACCATCGAACTCGTGGACCCTAGATAGGGGACCCTTACACCTGAGGGGTTTAGGGTTTAGGATAGACAACCTATTAAACATCCGATGTGCAAGCACTCTAAATGCCGGGTGCAGGGTCTACAGTGCAGGAGCCTTGAAACCCCAGCCCTAAACGCCATGACCCGAATCCCTGACCCGAAGGGCCTGAGCCCACAACACCCCGAAGACCCCTCATCACCTGAACAACAGACCCTCGATTCAAACACCTCCGATAGAAATCGAACGTAAAGCCTAAGCCCTCATGCACTGTAACACCGAAGCGTTAAACCCTAAACGCTACTACATTACAATGAAGGCCCTCAAACTTAAACCTTAATACCCTATACCCACTACACAACAAGAAACAATCCATGACAACCCTGGCCTTGATAACCAGAAGAGGGTTGTAGGCTCCTTGTTAGTATAGTGTTATGATAAGGAACCCTAGAATACAAGACTGGTAATTGTTTAGGCTTCTACATTATGATTACCTTAAGTACTGAGGACCCTAAACGATGGGAATTCTGGTTATCGGTAATGCAGGACTTATATCATCCCTAAACCCTTAACCCTTCATATCCTCTTGGGTGTTATATGAACGAACTTCCATACTTCCGAAGGAGACTATAGAATGCCCTATTATGATTACCTCAAGGACAAGGACCCTAATCTATAGGAATTATGGTCTATTCCCGACCCTAAACCCCTAAACCCCAAATTCCAGGGGTAAAAGGAGGGACCCTTAATAAGGACCCCTAGGTATATACCCTTAATATAGCTATTATATACCCATTATATAGCCCATTATGGGCTAGGGGTCCCCATTAAGGGTCCCTCCTTTTCCCCCTTTGATGAACAATTTGGAAATCCTAACCTACATAACTACTATCCTAAAACCGAGTACCTGATTACTGGGCCCTTTGGACCCTTGGGGAACCCACCCACCCTAAACCCCTAAACCCAAAACCCAAAACCCCTAAACCCCTAAACCCCTAAACCCTAAACCCTAAACCCCTAAAACCCTAAACCCCTAAACTCTAAACCCTAATCCCCTAAACCCTAAACCCCTAAACCCTTAAACCCCTAAACCCTTAGACCCCTAAATCAACCCTAAACCCTAAACCCTAAACCCCTAAACCCGAAATCAACCCTATGAAGACCACGAAATTCAAATCGAGGCGGCTTTCTCGGCAGCTTTTTGCTCGGCCGCTTTCTTCAAAGCCGCTGCTTTCTCTTTGGCCTGGCCAGCGCCCTTAAGGGTCCATGTACCCATATACTACCCAGAGGCCCGCCTTTTGGGTAGATACTTTGGCCCTAAAGTACCCCTAGGGATCGAAGGACTCTTATGTTAAGGCTTTTGGGGGTGAAAGACCACACTATATAAGGCTCTTGGGCTATTTTTACTCCCTCGGGTACCTTTATAGGGACTACTCGAAGACCCATGTATACCTTAACTCCAAGTAACCTACCTTTTTAAAGACTTATATAAAAAGAATCATATTAGGGAGCCCTGAAAAAAGTAGGCTGCTTAGCGTCCAGGTAGACTATTTGGCTGCATGAACCCTTGGGGTTCCAGGCTTCGGAAATGATGATCGAGCTGCGGACTGAGGGTCTTAGGGGTTCGGGGATGACCTACGGTTGATCATATGGGAGTTTCCGAAAATTGGGGAGTACCTGATTTTGGGGTCCTTATAATAAGGATCCTACTACTTAGGGTACTATATTAGGGTCCCCTATTTTCGGAAACTCCCATATAAATCCTGCATTACCGTAAGGACCCTAAACTATGGGAATTATGGTATATTCCTTATTGTGGGTAATGCAGGATTTATATCATCAACCGTAGGACCCCCCAACTACCCTTTACTACCTCTTAATGAAAATATTAGAGCCCTTTAAAGGGTACTTGGGGGGGGGTTCTGGTGGGATTTGGGGTTTTGAGGGCTTTAGGATTTCGACTCCTGAGGGCTTTGTTGTGTAAATCTGTGCTGAACTTTAGGCCCTAAACCCTAAACACCAAACCATACCTTAACCCTGAGTACCCTACCTTTTTTGGGTTCCTTCTTATGAACAAGTCCTTAAAACAAATAAAGGTGAAGCCTAAAGCTCAGAGTCTAGGCGCCTTTTTCGCTAATGCCGCTTTCTCCGCGGCCCGCTTCAGCGCTGCAGCCTTTTCCCTCTCGGCGGCTGCCTCGGCCGGAGAAGGTTGGGTTTAGGGTTTGTGAGGTTTTTTCAACAAAAAAAGTGCAATCGGCCTTTCGAACTTCAGCAGCGAGAACGTCCAGCTCACTCTTTTGTTAGGGTTTAAGGTTTGGAATGGTTCCTTCGCAGGCTCCCATCAGGTTTAGGGTTTAGGGGCAGGGTTCAGACCTTATACTGTCTACTGCTGTACTAAGTCCAACCGTCACAAGCCGTTTCTGAGTCTAAGGTAATGTAGTTAGACTCTCCCAGAAGAGAGCAAGTCCAAACAGATGCGAACTTGCATTTTGACGAAGGAACTTCTCCAGTCTCCAGAGTCCTAGGAAGCGTTGTATCTATTTAACCGGGATTTACTACTACGAAATATATGCTGCTTGTGTGGGTATACTTGCGGAGCCACTTGCGCAAACAGTAGTTTGTAATCGTAACTCTTTACGACAGAACCCCTCCTCCTGATTCCGGAGTTCATATGCAAAACAAAGGCGCCGAACCATACGGGGCGCTGCAGGATAGTCGAACACAGGTACCCCCAGGAACCAAACCAACGGCTGCCATTTTCGTCTCCCCCTATATAGCAGAAACCTGCGCGTGTATTTCTACGAGATCTACTTATATCGCGCGTCATTCCGAAAAGCATCTCCCATCCGTGCTACCATAATAGGGCTTTATAGTAACTCATATTCCTTATATTGCGGTAACTTCAACTGAACTACAGTAGTAACTAGACGTCGTACCTCGTCCAACGTCTCGGCTTTGCGCTTGTTGGACGAACCTGTTGGCTTCATGACAGCTTAGACTTGGGAATAGGGCTCCTTTAGAGGGATCTATAGGGTTCCTTTAAAAGGATCTATAGGGGTTTAGGGTTCCTTTGAAAGGATCCTTACCTTGGGTTCGTAGGGAATGGAGGAATGGGGTACAGTTACAAGGACTATTACTACCATTCTTCGATTCCCTACTAAGCAAAGGTATGTGGCCTCAGGGTTCATGGGACCGGGGTAGACGCTCGGTCGTAATGTAGGGGCTTAGGACGGTGTATGCGGGGATCTAGCTGGCAAGCTTCAAGTTTAAGGCTTCAAGCTTCAGGAATCTAGGGGTTAAGCAGGGGCGATGAGAATGGTGTTTGGAGGGTATATGGTAGAATCTTCATACAGATGCACGCATGCATACACACATACATACATACATACATGCATACATACATACATACAGACAAGCAGGCAGGCAGACAGACAGACAGACAGACGTACACATATACATATATACTATATATGTGAATTAGATATGTATACTGGTAGTCTTGTCGATGGGCAGAAACAGGATACTATTGCCACCTATTCAAACCCATCAGTTAAGCACTCAGGGCTTAAGGCCTGACATGTGAAGGGTTTCTTGGTTATAGTTCCGTAGGATGTCACAGGATTAATGTTTGAGGTTTTGGGTTCAAGTTCTTTCTTTCTGGTTTAGGGTTTGGGATGGTTTGGGGTTTAGGGCCTACCGGCTGAATTCTGGTCTTCCCTAAAAGGGGCTGCTGCAAGCAAAACGCGGCTTGGCGCACATTGCCGAAGGCACCTGCACCAACCCTCGACAAAGAACACATGTCCTGCGACAGGAAAAATGCCACACCAACCTTGTGTGGTCTCGTGCAATCACACAGGATCCTGAACCACGGCCTCGATGGCTTCGACTTCTTGCGATGCTACTGGCGGCGCTGTTGCCGGTGCTGCGTCCATGGGCGGTAGCCGCAATGCAGAAGGCGATGTGGCTGGTAGAGCCATCAAAGCCGTCGATGCAGTCGCGGGCAATGACAGTACGACTGGTGGTTGTAGCTGCCCGCGAGTCGTTTCATCAGTGAGTGCACCATTCGGGCGAGCCGAACGTGACCCAGCAATTCCGTCTGTTCACTCGCCGCTGTCGATCCCGGCGTGCCAAAAGCCAAGCACAAGCCGCCACAAGAAGGCCACGCCAGGAAGGCTTGAAGATTGTCCGAGTCTGCCAACGAGTCCGCTTGGTTGCTGTCCGTGGGTCCAGCTTGGCATCTTCGCCAACAAATGTCTCAGACTAAGGTGTATCAGGCTTTATTTACGGTATTGACAAGGTTATGGTTTGCAGTTTCTTCAGGGCTTGAGGCCTGCGTTGGGGGTGTGATGGGCTTGGAATGAAACCTTTCTTCGTTCGTTTGCTTGATGGAACTTGAACAGCCACTCTCGTAGCTCTTGGTGGTACTTCGTTTCCCTACCAATTCATGGCCATAAACTTGATTCAGCAAAAACGGAGCTCAATTGGGGGGCAAAGAGACACCTCAGCCTTCAACCCTAAACCTTACCTAGACCCTCAAAAGTAAGTAAAATAATGCCCAAAACCTAAAAGCTGCGATTATTCTACATACTTTTGGGGTCCAGGTACACACTAAACCTTAAACCTTAACCCAAAGCCTAAACCCCAAACCTTGAACCCTCAACCTTCAATCTTGAACCCGAAGACCTGAACCCTAAAGCTTGAACCGAAAACCCTCACTAGACTAGGTAGAATTAGACCGGCGCCGGACCTTCGGTTGCCTGATGGCCATTCTCTACATGACCGTCCTGGCCACGGCTTCTTCGCATGAGGTTAGAGGGTAGTTTACGCCCCGAAAAAAACCTAAGTTCTAATTCCTTGAATTATCAAAATGAGGGGCTCTTGTCCAGAGTCGAAGAAGTCCTAAACAAGAAACACGAGTTGTCGCATCCTTCAAGGAATGGCTTTAGGGTTTACAGGTTTCAGCGTGTAGCATTCAGGGTTGAGGGTCTGAGGTTTAGGGTTTAGGGTTTGAGGTTTAGGGTTTAGGGTTTAGGGTTTTAGGTTGAGTGTTCAGGGTTTAAGTTCAGGTGTGTCCAGGTGAGGAGTATAACAGAACAAACACTTGTTCTGACTCCCTATTCCTACCTGTCGGGTATCATGGGCAAAGGAAGCTTGACCTTTTTGGCTGTATAGGGATCATGTACGGGCTATACTACCCAAAAAAGGTTAAAGGTTACTTACTCTACTACTAAGTATTGCTCCCAACGACTCCCGTACGACATCCTAACGATCCCAATGGTTGATCAACAGTAGTACCCTCCCCCCCTGTGCGATTCTGCATCAAGGACCTATCCACCAAGCTGAGCCGTGAATACTCAGCCTTGAAGCCCAAAACAGCAACAAAGCGTCTATATGGGTGGACCTCTAAATTAGGGTCCCTTTTAGGGTCCTTTTTTACAGTGGTGCAGTACTACTCTGGGAACCTAACAAGGGACTCTGATTCAGAGAACTACCCATAGAACTAGATTATATCACTAGGTTATATCAAAAAACAAAGGGGCCCTTACACGAACCCATCTGAACACCCCTACACTGCACATCCCAGCCCTGAAACGCCCCAGCATCACAAACCCTAAGCCGTAAGTGCCAAGGCATGCCAAGGCTGTATCCTGAACCCTGAACGTACACTCGAGTGCCCACTATGCAAGATAACGAGGGCCCAGTTGATATCTTTTCGTCACCCTAAACTCCAAGGGGGAAAAGGAGGGACCCTTAATGGGGACCCCTAGCCTACAATGGGCTATATAATGGGTATATAACAGCTATATTAAGGGTATATACCTAGGGGTCCTTGTTAAGGGTCTCTCGTTTTACCCTTGGATAAACGCTTTGATTTGCAGCATAAAGCCCAAAGGCTCCTTATAGGCGAAACCCGAAGGACCCTCTCCTAATCTAAGGGTCCATGTGCATTCATAGTGGCTACAGTCTCCGTTGTAGTTCCTTTTTGGGGTTAGCTTTAAGGATCCTTCATATAAAATTGGTCAAACCAAACAAAGGAACTACAATGGAGACTATAGGTAGAGTCTGTTGCCTTAGGGAGTACTTTGAGGCCAAATTATCTACTGCATGGACACATGGACTGTTAGGGCTCTTGTTCCTTAATTTCAATGTAGATCAGCGCAAACCGCTACATTCAACGCCCGACGCTCCCAAATGCGGTGCCTTTCTCACGGGCTCCCTGCTAGGGGCCGGAGGCTGGCTCGAGGAGCTGTGCCTGACTATGGGGGGGGACGGTTCATTTATGAGGGCCCCGCGTGCAGAATGGGGGGGGGGGGGAGTCATCATGAGAATATGGCTTTTCGGGTTCGCACGAAGTAGTATTTGGAGTTTAGGGTTTGGAGCTTTCCGGTTCTAGTGTGAAGGGGTCGTTGGAGCGGCACTTCTCTCTTTTGTCCTTTGTGGCTCGCTGTTTTGTTGCCTTCGATAGCCAGAAACCTGAAACCAAGTATGAGGGTCCTCGGGATGCCGGGCTTGATGAAGGGCTTCGAGCCTTGGGCGTTCGCCGTGTTCTCCATGACTTCTTGTTTCGGCTGAACAGGATCCTAACCATAAACTTGGTCGACGGAAAAAAAAAGGAACTACATGAGAGGTTCGCACAAAGGGCCTCAACAAGTGGAATATCGCTTTTTGGTGGTACCGTGCCGATGAAGTGGGTGCAATGCCTAGTCAGGAATAATGCTATAGTAATTATTCAAGCTACCAGATGTGTTGAGTAGGTCCTCTGTGGAATATGACTTAAGGATGATTAGAACTGGGATTCCCCAAACATTACCTTAAAGGCATCAAATTAATCATGTTCTGATTTCCTGGCTCCTACTCTAAACCTCGAAACAATAACTTTGAGTCGATCCCAATATACCCAGTATGTCTCAGTACTCAGTATGTCCTAGCGCTCTCGTCTCATGAAGTTCATGAAAGTCTAGTTCTGCCTATGACCATGAATGACAAGGTAGCTGTCTTCTGGGTTGGGAAAATGGAAGAAATACCATCCTGCAGCAAATGGGTGGTTTCTTACAACAGCTGATCTGAAATGCCAGCATAAAGGACTATCCCCTCCAAGCCACGCAATCACGCACAGCAGCCGCCAGCGACAATTACAACCTAAACACCTCACTGTAAGCCGCGCAATTAAAAACAAAAAGGTAGCGAACCTTGATTGCATGCTCCGGTGCTTGCTTGAGCTTGTCGTCCGTCGAGCTTTAACCGCTGCAAAGGCAGCATCAACCACCTTCCAAGCATCTAAGACCTGCCCGGAACAGGACTACCTGTTCTATCGTTCGTTCGTGTTCTGCACGAAACTTCCAGCATGGCCATGTGTTTATGGACATAAACAAAAAGTGGTGCCCCTGCAAGTGTTGAAATAAAACAACTGAACATCACTGAACTCAAACTTACTTACCTAGGCGTACTCATTGGGGTCTTCTCTAAGGCAGGCCCTGTCCAGTCGCTCATCAACAAGTCGATCATAACCCTATGAACCTAAGGAAATCAAGCTTCGTCGAGCCTGCAGTGCCTACAGCCATATAGGACCATATTGGCACAACGATCAGCTGGTCTTGCGCATGTGAAAACCCCGAGATTCTCGAAGCGCAACCCCCCAAATCTAAAAGAAAACAACTGTTTCAGGTGCTTCTGAAACTCTAAGCCTTAAGCCGATTGTCGGTTTCGAAACGGTGGCCTTGCTGGTTAGCGAGGCTATCAAGCTGCGACATCCTTAAATGCCATGTATGGTAGGCCCCGCATAATTGCTTTCAGCCGGGAGCAACCAATGCCCGAATCCTAGAATTCCAAAGCCGAGGCTTAGGATTGGGTCATGACTCCATAATCATATAGCGTTGGAAGTAGCAATCCAAAATCTCTGTAACTGCAGACACCAGTTACACCAAAGCAAACTGAAGCCCTGATTCATGCATCAGAATGGTCCTAGACCCACATCCCAATCCGAAAACCGGAAGCCATTGGGTTGTTTTACATAAGAAGGATTTGAACACCCTCTTCCTGCAGCCGCCTGCTTGGCTTTGGCCTCCTTCCCTTCCTTCTGGCTGGTCTTGTAAACCTGACAGGTATTGTAAGACGGGGAATCCACATTTGGCAGGCAAGCACTAAAGATTCGTGAGTTCTACGATGGCCCGGCCACTGTGCCGAGCTCTCAATAGTAACGGCAATGATCCCGTTATGTACTCAGTTCGAAGAAAAACAACAACGTGTACCCCAAGGGTCCAAAGCACCTTTATGCTAGAACCCTATTTAGGAATTGCTATGATTTGGGCAAGTATCCCCCATAGCGGTGCCTAGGACGCTTTGGTAGGTAACTATTGCAAGACCTAGGCGGGATTCGCCTGGCTTCTTGCATTTTGGGGCTGATGAGCGCAGGATTTTAGAGATCTGCGGGTCTACCGGCTAGTGGCATAAGAGGCTTGGTTTCGGGGCGCAAACAGTTGTAGGAAACACCATGGTAGTTTTCAGCCTGAGGGTGTGGGGCTTAGTTGTTTGGGGCCGCGTTTTCGATGCTTAGGCTCCGTGATGGGTTTCTGCTGAGATTAACAAATACAATACAAGGTAATAACGAGGGTTTAGGCTGCTCAGGTTCCATGCACACCCGTGGGAGGGCTTGGAGCTTCGATGGTATGGATGTTCACGATATGACCGGTTCTGCAAGCTTGCACGGGGTACCATGGTGAAGATCATAACGTAGCCCACATAGAGTGAGACATTCTTGTGCATCTCGAAAGAAGATACAGAATGACGTTTTCCACAACCCGACATCCTAAGTTCATGAACCCTAAAGACTCTGCAACCTAGGGTTCTTGCGTTAGTGGCTCAGTTATGTGATGACGCTGTGCACCCCTCATCCAGTTGACGTGGACTATGGTTCCTGATGTCAATAAAAAGGAAACAGGTTCTGGCACCTCCATGATCAGGGGACTTGGCAATTACATTGCTCGACATAGCGTTATGAATAGTAGAACCCCAGAGGACGCTACTAGACTCACTGGACCCACACGCAGCCGCGATATTGTGAGTCTTTCGTCGCACTAAGGCACTGACGTCCGATACGCAGGGCTTTGACAACACCGCGCTCGAGAAGGTCTTGAACAACTCAAAGCCGGGGTTCTTGGTTCTTGCTATAGAAGTTCGCCTTGAGACATGCTATATGCAAACCATGATCATGCTTTCCCGCATGTCCCACTGTTACAGTAACGCCATTTGCAAGACGACAGTTTTGGACTGTTCCTGGCGCGACAAGTTCGTAAATGCCTAAAGCTGAAGCCTGATGCATGGTGCAATCATGCACGGCACGACGACAGCAGCAGCAGCTAAGGCTCGAGATTTTTGGTGCACAAATCGACATAATCACGCACTCTCATTATTGAATGCATGTAGAGTCTCGCATTTTCGTATAGTGTCCATGTCATCCTTGCATAGCGTCGTCTAAGCTGTTGCGATCTATGGGAAGCTCAAGCAAAGTTGTTCCAACAAACCTCGCTTTTGAAAACATCAGCAAGATCTGTGTGTGTCTGTGTTAATGTGAGATTGCAGCAGTGTCTGCCGTAAAGGATGCGTGCCAATTATGCTGATGTCATTTCGACACTCATGTTTAGAGAAGATGCTCCATTTGGCTTTTGAACCTTCCTGGAAGATGGCCATCCTAGAGCTCCCACCACGTGTTGGTTGTGCAGCATGTGTGCTTCTGTCCTATACGGGTACCGGTTTTGAAGCCTTCCTTGTTTTGATATGCAATGTACAATGACACGGGTAAGTGCAACGAAACAGGAATACTTATCTCTAAGTCTCCGTAAACTGTACCTGAACACCACGAAATAACCTTCCAGTCGATCTCAGGCGCGCTCTTGTTTTGCAATTGCACTCACCACGGTGTGCGAGCTAGAGACCTGTAGAAATTTTAATACCCTGCAGAATCGCAATCTAGGGTGTATGGCTCATAGGGTTTACCTATAGCCTCCTCCATTGTAGTTCCCTTTTTGGGTTACCTTATAGGACTCTAAGTATAAAATCTGTCAAGCTCAAGAAGGAACTGCAGTGGAGACCATAGGTAGGAGCGTAATCATCACCCGAGAACCTTGCAGCAATTATGATAATCATCTGCCAGGCGCTGTCAAGTCCGCATCAACCGACCGAGCTGACCGTAACGGAGAATAAATCAATCCAAATCTGCCCTGTACGAACTGCGTATGTATATATGTGTGTATATGTGTATATATATATATATATATATATATATAGTGCATTAGATCTGATATAAGGTATTAGATCTGAATAGGGTTGGACTGTAGCATGTGTTG
Organism: Symbiodinium sp. CCMP2592; assembly: GCA_905221615.1. Classification (NCBI taxonomy): domain Eukaryota; class Dinophyceae; order Suessiales; family Symbiodiniaceae; genus Symbiodinium; species Symbiodinium sp. CCMP2592. The sequence continues at coordinate 338,201 of CAJNDT010003513.1, forward strand.
CAATGATAAGTTCAGCACGAACAGGTAATGCATGCATTCATGAACCTGATCGCCGGGCCTCCTTTGTCTTCCGCCGAATCTTCTCAATGTCGTCTTTGGAGAATCTCGGGAGATAACTTTCATCACGTATGCCTGACAGCATGCTGGTGCATGGCTGTGCTGAAAACTGAAGGATCTGGCCGGTTTAGGGTGTAGCTGCATGGTTTAGGGTTTTGGGGTTTAGGGTGTAGCTGCATGGTGCAGCAATTTGGTGCTTTGGATTTCATGCAGGAAAAGACCGGTAAACCCGGCAACTGTGAAATCAGTTCATTTCCACCTCCCTGCTGAGGTCGAGGTTCAGAGGGCTTCATCCCGAGACACTTACCACTGAAACAACGATTGAAACAAACCTGAATACTTGGACAAAAACTAAAGATGCACAACGCTGATCCATGAAGGCTTCATACAAAAAATGTATCTTGTGCATATATATATATATATATACATACACCTGTGTGTAGTGTATAGAATAATTCTCCCTTGCCTGCAGGATAACAGTCCATATCCAACTCACACCGGCTGGGCCGTGGCGGGTGCGCACGCGTCTGTGTCCTACATTCTTATCCGTCCATCTACGCGACTCCTTACCATGCATCTACCCGTGTGTACGTCCGTAAGCATACATGAGTACATACATACAGTATGTATGTACACAAACACATATACATATACATATATATATATATATATGAATATAAATAAATATATATATATATATATATATATATATATATATGTATATATATATATACACACACATACACATCCATACACATGTGCATAGACACACTACATGCAACATGCACCAACATGCACATACACACCCCTGCACGGTACACCGCGCGTCTATGCCATCCGTGCACGCATCGTCCCTCTGAAAGCTGCCAGGCCTAAGATCTGACACGCGGACTGAAGCTTCGCCTTAGAGACGTGACCGGTTTAGGGTTTAGGGGACTCTTTTTGATTTATTGGTCACTGTCCTTAGTACGACACAGTACTGTATATTTTAGGAACCCACGCACGGACCCTATAGCTTTGACAACTACCCTTGTGCTGCTTGGGATTTGGGGAGGGGGTTGGATGTAGCGACTCGGTTTTTCAGCGCATAATAAAATGGGGTTTAGACTTTCGGAAGACTGGGTTTGAAGGAGTGTGGGCTATTTTTGGCGGGAAAGAGGTGGGGGTTGGCCATCGGCCCCTAAGTAGTTCCTTTTTGGGAGTACCTTATAGGATTCTATATATGAGCCCCAAAAGGAACTACTATGGAGTGTTTGGGTAGGCAAGTTTAAGCAGGATTTGCTGGAGCTCAGCTTTCTAGATGCAGGCCTAGCGATTTCGAGTTAGGGCCTGCGAGGTAGGGGTTTAGGGTTTAGGGTGTGGGGGTTTAGTGTTTACAGGGTTTAGGGTTTAGGGGGGTTTGGGGTTTAGGGTTTAAATTAGGGGGGGTTGGGGTTGAGTGTTTAGGGGGGTTTGGGGGTTTAGGGTTTAGGGGGGTTTGGGGTTGGGTTTAGAGGGGTTTAGGCTATCGGGGACGGGTCTACAGCGACGCAGAGCGATTGACTACGGGTATCGCGGATTCAGGAGGGCGCAAATCTTGAGTATTCCCTAAGGCTCCATGTACCCAAAAAGTATATACTAAGGCCTTAAAGTACCTATATAGGGACCCATTAAGGCTTAAGTATCTACTATAAATACATGGAGCCTTTGGGATTTACAGGGTTACTAGGTTCCTGAGTAGCCCCTTTATAATAAGCCTGCCCTTTTTCTTACTATTCGGTCTTGATAAGGGGACCCGGAAGGAAAGAGGGCTAAAGGGTACGACTTAGGAACCTAGGATATTCGCGCCTCGGGAAGGTTTCGGTGAGTCGGTTCTGACGGTGCTTGCGTGGTTCGGGCTCTCGGGCTTCCCTGAAGCTCAAAGAAACTACCTTTGTAGGGCTCCTTGGGTGGTTGTCAAAATTAGGGTCCCTTTTCCCTAGGCATCTAAGGACTCATATATTAAGGCTTTTGGGCCCAAAGACCATACTATATGAGGCTTTTGGGCTACTTTGATGCCCAGGGTTTTGGGTCCTTAATATATTACGGCACCTATTATTTAGGGTACCCAAAAAGGGACCCTAATTTTGACAGCCACCCCCTCAGACCCTAAGGACTAAAACCCCCGCCACTACAGAGGCTTGACAACTATAGACCCCTACAGGAAGAAACGCGCAGGGCTAAATGAAGGGACCTTATTCTGAATTCCAGAGAATCTTAGAATAGGGTTTCGGAGTACTATCGAATAAGTACAGCCATAATGAAGTAACAACAAGAAACGGTTTGGGGCACAGAACAGTACAGCAATATTTCGAAACCCCCAGGAACTAGCATTGGTAACTACCCATAGGCCATAAGCTCCGCAGTAGTTCCTTTTTGGGGCTCATATTTGGAATCCTACAAGCCAATCCCAAAAAGGAAGTACTATGGAGCCTATGGGTACTCAGGCCCCAACATTGTCACAGCCCGCTCCCGCAAAGGGCAGGGGATAGAGGGGCGAAGGGCAGCTGGGCTCAGGACTTGGGGTTCGGGTCTGAGGGATAGTTTAAGGCTTTAGTTTACAGTTTAGGTTCAAGCTTACAATTTGGGGTTGAGGGGCTTTGAATTTAGGAGGACGGAACCACCACCCACCGGCATACATCAAGTTCATTAACATTCCCGGAAACTGCACTACGATCCCTAGAAACCCAAACCCTGAACCCTTACAGTAGAAGCCCAAAAGCTGGAAACCCTGTAGCCTCAATCCTTAAGAGTAATGTATAGGGAATCCCAGCACTATTTGGCCTTAATCCGGTTTCCAACTTTTTGGGGTTTACTGTATAAACCCTAAACCCTAGAAATCCTACACCCCAAAACCCTTAAGCCCTAAATTTATAGAGGCCCTGAAAAACTTCTAATTTTGGGGTTTACTGTAACCCCGGGGCTCGTACCATGCTCCGGCGTCCGCGTCGCCGCCCAAAGCTCCCCAAGAAGGAGGAGGCGGTCTTACTCTTTAGGCTAGTGTTTTAGGTTTTTTTTGTAAGCACCTTTTTCCGCCCGCCTATACTGTCTAAGCTCACGGATTTAGGGTTGAGTGTTTTAGGGCTTAGGGTTTGAGTGTTTTAGGGTTCGGGGGTTGGGGCTGCTGTCTGCGTGTCAATGCTCATGGTTGGCGAGCATGGGGCTATCGGGAGTGAAGTGGCTTGGGGCTTCCGAGATGCCCCGAAACCCTAAACCCTACTTGGAGGATCATGGGACTTAGTAGGGCCATGAGTACCTTAGTTGGGGTTAGAAGTAGCTATAAGTATAGCTACCTTACTTATAACCCTACTAAGTCCCATGATCCTCTAAGTAGCTCAGGGTTGTAGAGCCCCTTCCGAGCCGGAGAAGACGGGGTGGCAAGGTTTTTCGAGACCTGCCAGTCGAGTAGCGTTGATATAATGTAGAATACTACATTAAGATACGTCATACTATACTCGACTATACTAGACTATACTATACAATTGGAGATGGTGGCAGCTCGGGGTTTTCGAAGGTGTTTGCAGCGTCTGGTGGTGGCATATACGAGCTGTTTCAGGGTTGTTTGAGGGTTCCAGCTTTGCTTTGTAGAGGGCTTGAAGACTGAACACAAATGTGGCACACCCTCTTGGCCCTAGCCTCTGCACTAAACCCTAATGGTCAGCTAGTGCTGCGCTTCCCGCACTTGAGCCGACGAGGGATGGTCAGCAGCGACGATGAACGGCTCGAAGCGCAACGGAACTAGTTTTGATATTGAAGCCTGACAAGTTGGCAATATACTTCCTTTCGGTTCCTTACTCCATTTATAGTATAAAGGAGCCCAAAATCCTGTTCTAACCATTAAGGCCCCTGTAATCCGCTCCAAGCCGCGAGGGTATCGCATCGGAGCTAGGAGACGAAGTAAGATGGGCGGATAGATTTCGGTACTACAAGAGACATGCGGGGTCTGAAGAGAAGGAAATCGCCAAATCTTGAAGCTGCTGTACCACACAGGGTTTAGGGATTTACGAACTTTTTCTAGCCGGTTGCGAAGAGTCACTGAAGCTCGAGTTGTCAATGATCCCGGCGGTCCAATGTTTCCGATTTTAAGGTGCAAAACATGCTGGTTTGAAAGCTCTGCAAATGGGAGTATACAAGCCTAAGACAAGCATAGGCAAGGCGTTTTGAACTGTATCCCTGCGCTCTACAAGAAAGCTTTCCCGTTCGGCAGATTAGAGTCATTAGAGGAGCTGCTGGCCTCAATTCCCGAACCAGAGCACTCTTAACATGCATAAGGGTACTAACATAGGCATTCGCCTCCCCAAAGGGTCCAACGTAACTCTAGAGTAGAATGCAAGTTTTCTAAATGAGGAATTGCTGTTACGATTTGGGGAAGTATCCCCCTAACAGTGCCTAGGCCCCTTTCAGGCTTCTAATCGTCTGAACACCCTCGATGCGACATGCGCTGAAGACGGCGCACTTCGTCGTGTTGACCTCGGAGACTGTCACTGCGTCACTGGGGTGAGGGAAAGCTTCAGGCCCGATTGGGAACTATAATATCGGAATATCGGGGCCTTAGTGATTAAACAGATAGAACGGGGTTTTGGGGCCCATTAAACTCTAATTATAATCAGGACCCCCGCCCCCCTAAGAAAACGGTATAGGGAATTAGTTCGACCTATGTTAGGGCTTATACGCTATGAGGGTTTAGGGTTTAGCGTTCAAAGGTTACTTGTTCTGGGTCCCATAAACTCCCACACCTGCATCATTTCACCGAATGACAAAGGCTAGGGTTTGAGGGGTTGCTGTGAATCGAAATATATATATATATATAAGAACCACTATATAGGCACCAGTATAAGTATACACTGCAGAATACGATGAACCTCAACCAGGATCGGCTGCCTAATTATCTACGAAGTATACCCGACACCACTCCCAGCAACACAGCACACTGGCCGAAGCCGAACTAAACCCTAAACCCCCAAGTATGAATCCTAAACACTAGGACGCACAGTAGATGAAATCCGAAACACTGTAGCAGGCCCTGAACCATAACCATGGAAACCTACATAGACCCCAGGAGTGCGAAAGAAGGGATCCAAGCCCCTACTGGCCATAGGTTGGCCCCGTAAAGCCTCTGAAAGTTATTCGCAAATAAGATCATCTTAAGCCTAAGAATGGAAAAATATAAGATCCCAAAGGTCTGCCTCGTAAATGCACCCTACAGCTGGTATAGACCCTGTTTAAAAACACCGACACGCTAAAGACAACGTCCCCAATCCCCAAAACCCTCTGCCAAAATAGCCGATACCCATAAATCTGTCCACGAATCCCATATTCGAACTAATGAAGACGTCGAGAAACGATAGCTAAACTTAGGGCTTATAGGAGCTGTAGTCTAGGCTCCGTGGTTTAAGGTTTAGGGCTTCGGGTTCAAACCCAAGAGCTCTGAAAATTCCGAGGGGGCAGCGAGGTCGATGACCAAACCAACCGGCGCACCAATGTCTCTGCAATGCTGCAGGAGATCCTTGCAGGGGTATGGGCTGGGCTGTAAGGGTGAAAGGCCCAGACACCAAACCCTCAAGTCCCATTGATCTAGCCAGCACTAATCCCGAATCCAAATTGCCAAACCCACATCGATGCAGAGACGCCGAGCACCGAACCTCCTTGCCGAACCACATGTCATCCTGGCGTGTTTTGATTCGTGAGCTCGAGTCGACGGGGGGGGGGCGGTATGGGCCGGACTTGGGTCAGGGTTTCGCTTGCAGTGTTCTATAGACCACGGGGTACTACGGTGGATGATATAAATCCTGCATTACCTTAAGGACCCTAAACTATGGGAATTATGGTATATTCCTTATTATGGGTCATGCAGGATTTATATCATCAACCGTAGGAGCTTCAGATCTCGGGCTTATTCATGCCGTGCTCATTCCCTTGCTGGATCCCCAGAAGAGCGCATCATCTACGATTATGGTAAGCAAGCACACTAAGCAGTCTTCTAACTTAGAGACCCACGCATGAAACTACAATCAGTTGTAGTTTATACCCTGCAGCTTCATTTTACTTTCCACGGAACTAACCGACTAAGAAATAAGCCCCTATATTAGTCCTCACTCGAACCCTAAACCCTACAAGCCCTAAATCCGAATCGCGTTTAAGCACTCACAGGGCCGGTACCGCTCAAGTCAGTACATCAACGCTGTAACCGCATAACCCTACAAGCATACACCCTTGGAGCTGAACGGCTTAGGTTGTTCTTGTTTTAGGGTTTTGGAGTTTAGGGTCTTAGGGTTTTGGGGTGTTGGGTTTTAGGGTTGTAGAGTTTTAGGGTTTAGGGTTAATCCCTACCTGTGAGGATTATACACACCCAAAACAGCAAGTAGCATGATTCTCTCGTTCGGTGCACCGAGGATGTTGCTGTCTGGCGCTACTTACACACAAACAGAGGTACATACATACATACATACCTGCTTACGTACCTGCATACACACATATAATTAAATACATACATAATCATACATACGTACATACTTACTTACATACATACTTACAAGCATACATACATAATTACTTACATACGTACATATATACGAGTACAAACACACACACGCACATGTTGCTGCACCTTCATGTCGAGTGGATCATGTTCGAGTTTGCGTGAACTTCCCTGCTTAGGCCTGGTGCTCATTGCAAGCTTTCAATTACGGCCTTACGCTTTTAGAGCCGCTCGCTCACTGAAGCCGTCGCATGGAGCAGCGACAATTTGTCTCGCTACTGCCAAGTGCATGTCCTGGAGTAGGCCGCTGTCGTACGCGCAATCAGCCATCCAGCCCTTCCAGCACAAGCGGAAGGCTCAAACTAGTTTACATTCCTTTCACTGGAAGATATTTGGGCATAAAGCCCTGGGGCTACATTCGAGTTACTAAATTAACTAGAGGAAAACTACATCATGGAACAGATCTTTGGGGGGGCATTTCACCGAAGGTTGCTATTTCATGAATACATTAAGGAAGCCTGCCAAGACTCGACTCTTCCAAATGAGGTTCAGAGTTTAGGGTTAGTGGGGCCTTTGCGTAGAGATGTCATAGGGTACGAGGGTAAGGTTTGGGCTGAACGCGGCTATCGGAGGGAGATGTTTACATGCACGGATCTGCAGGTATACTCCGCAACTCTTGCCAGAACCCTTACAGATCCCCTTACCAGGAGACCTTAAACGACGCTGTATACTAATCTGTCAAGATGCACTTCCGGGGAGAGCAGACTGCTTCCGGTTCCGTGGCCCTGCAACAGTATCCCTTTGCAGATATGTTTGACGATCCATACTTTCTGTCGGGACCGGATGATGCCTAAAAGAAAGGGTTACTTGTATTTCAACCCTAACCCCTAAATAAAAAGGTAAGAAGCCTACCCAGGATCTGAGGCCTCGTGTGTTGAAGGGGTTTTCCTGTCCTTCAAGAAACTATGACCAACAGATGGTGTCATGGTGGAGTCGATATATGTCAAGGGATTTGGGGATGTTTGAAGTCGGAGCGGGCAGCCTTGGGGTGTTTGAGGGAGCGTCATGGGCACTGAAGGTTGGTTAGACTCTTGTTGTGCGGAAGCTTTTCAAAACGAACTTCACAGCCACTCTTGGGTGCAACATGTAGCCCTGCAACACTCTGCACAAACTAGTTTCTGGTCGGTGAACACGCGACGATTCATAAAGAACACTTTGAAAACTTCTCCATCATCTTCCAACGAACTTGCCTGCAGCTGCGGACCTCCCTGCCCCCAAACAGAAATGGGAGTTTCCGTAATTAGGCGTACCTTATTTTGGTGTCCTTAATAATAAGGATCCTACTGGCTACTATATTAGAGTTTCATATTTTCGGAAACTCCCAAGTGACACAAAACTCAACAAGCTCTGAACCTCATAGGCACCCCGACGCCCCAAACAAAAACTACACACCAACCCTAAACCTGGGACCTTCTAAAGTGCCCTTGATATAGGGGCCATCATCGTTAGAATAAGGCAAAAATGTAGAATGCTATAGTTGTAAGTAGCTATAATAACGAACCCAAAAATAGCTTTGTTAATTCAATTTTACAAGCGCCTATATTACACCCTAAACCCGGTGCACCTCCAAGGGCGTTTTGCAGGGCACAATGTGGGTTCCTGGTACTCTCGCACCAACGTTGCTACACCTCGGCTTGCTGTCTTATAGGGTTCTCATAGCGAGCCTATAGCCCCGAGGGTGCAAAGGACGCAATAACTAGGTACTCGGTTTTAGGATAGTAGTTATGTAGGTTGGGATTTTGGAGAGTATATGGTTATCGGGTACTTGAACCTTTTGGGGTAGGGTCGCTCATAGCGCTCATGCTGTTTGTGCTTAGCAGGGTGCTTTTGCTGTTCTTGATCGCTCCTGGTCGGCTTTCGAGCTTCCGCACGTAGGAGACTACAGGGTCTTGGGCTTAAGATAAGTCTAGGGGTAAGACGGCTAAGATTTTCTCAAACTGCTTGTTTGCGGCATAGCTGGGCAGAAGACAGCAACTGCAATTCACCAAAAAACTTCGCTCTCCGAGCTAGATGGGTTTAGGGTTTAGCAGCTCCGGATCGAGCAGTTTCTAGTCGAGCTCGCTATCTGTGCCTAAGAGTAACCCAGGAATAAAAAGGGTTCGCTTTTTGGTTTAAAGAGGGTTATAAGTTATAAGGGAACCTAAACCCTAAAGAAGGGAATGAGGGCTTACTCTGGGCCCAAGACTCTATTGCCCCTATACCTTAGGTCCCAGACCCAACCCTTGCACCTGACGTCTGTAGATTAAACTGATTAGACGACGTAAACCTTACACCCGCGACAAAAGTGAAAAGCCATTTCCCATGAAAGCAAAACTTGCGGTCCCGGTCATGACCGCAACTTGAGAAAACTCTGGCCAATAGCGGCGTGCAAGTTGTTGCAAGCGAAGTTGCGCACACATATCGTACAAGCAGCACATGCAGCACCCGCACGAACTCATCATGATGCCCCAACTGCCGGATTGCTTACTGCTTGGCCGTCGGCCTTTCTCCCTGCTGATCTTCAGCAACAGAAGGCTTAAATCGACACTATGAATTGTGCATGCCTCGTTGCATGATTGGGCGCCCTTTGCGATCGCAGGTTTAGGTTTCAAACCCCGACTTGCGTTGGTACTGGACTTGTCTGGCAGAAGTAGTTGAATCAACCGTTGGTCACGTCCTTTCGATCCTCCTCCTCCTCTTCTTGCGTTTCCTCCTCCTGCTCCTCCTCCTCCTCCTCCTCCTCCTCTTCTTGCGTTTCCTCCTCCTCCTCCTCCTCCTCCTGTTCCTCCTCCTCCTCCTCTTCTTGCGTGTCCTCCTCCTGTTCCTCCTCCTCGCCCTCCCAGCCGACCTACGCACAGGCCCGGATAAGCACCAATCAAAGACGCCAGAACTGTCTCCATGCCTTGAGGACGAGGTTCATGGATCCCAGCTCATCCGGCTGGAAACCTTTGGAAAGCCAGCCCGGCCGCGAGGCAGGCGTGGCCTCCAGCCTCAGCCGTCCTCCTCCTCCTTGGCGGGCAAGGCGGTCCTGCAGGATACGTGTGGCACAGCGGTGGTCATCTTTGCCGTCTTGGTCGTCGTCCATCACTCCGGCGCCATCCTGTTTTACCCTGTCCAAGGCATCACTGCTTTGGCAAAACCATTTGCCGACAAAAAAAGAAGGCTTACCATATAAGAAAGAGAAGTTCAAGGCTTAGAAAGAGAAGTTCAAGGCTTAGAAAGAGAAGCTCAAGGCTTAGAAAGAGAAGTCCAAGGCTTAGGGGGTACCCGGAATGATACTATGAATGCCTTGAAACGCCTCTGATATCCGAACAACTGCGTTGGGGAGGGTGGTTTGACTCAGGCTTAAGTCCCGCAACCCCAAAACCCTACCCACAGTAATGAGCTTTTAGACCCCGGTTTAGGGTTTAGGGTTTAGGGTTTAGGGTTTAGGGTTTAGGGTTCTTCTCTAAGATCTTTCCGGAAGCCCTACTTGCTACAAGGTTCCCGGGGTCAGAAACTGAGATCAGACCTTTAACCACCCACTGGGTTTGTACTGAAAAAAAGACCCAGAGGGTGGGTAGTGGAAACAACACTTTAAAGCATCCCTTGGATGGGTCCTCAAAGTAAACAGACCGAGGAGAGTCGAGGAAAAGCCCAAACCCTAAACCCCAACCTCTAACCCTAAGGGTTCAAAGGGCCCAATAATTAGGTACTCGGTTTGAGGATAGTAGCTATTTAGGCTGTGATTTTGGAGGTACTTGGGCCCTAACCACTGGGCCCTTAAACCGAAAACCCCCAAACCCAATAAAACCCTGGTTCAAGGCGCTGCAGCCACTCCTGTAGGTCGGACCTGTCTCGACCGCTCAGGCCTGCGGCGGCAGTCTTTCGCTGAATCTTTAAATTAAGGGTCCCTTTGTAATTAAGGCACTTTTTTTGAGGGTGCTGTACTAGTTTGAAGAAAAAGCACCATCATTTAGAGTACATGTGATTACACTGCGAACCCCTGGGAGGAGGCAGGGTCTCGAGGCACTAAACCCCAAACCCTGAATCTGTTAATAGCCTGTACCCTGAACCCTAGCCCCTAAACCCTACATAAACCCTGAACCCTGTCGGGGTTTAGCGTTTGGTGTTTGGGTTAGTAGCTTAGGGTTGAAGGGAAGGAACTGAGGATAAAGACACCATACTCGTAGCCAAACGCATTCTGACATTGACCGTAACATCCTGAGTCAAACATCCTGCAGTTGCTGACACAGGAAGCCATAAAAGAAAAAAAGAAACCAATCCCATGCAACAAAACTCCCAACCTCAACACCTCAACCATTCTAGGTCGCCGATTCAGGGAACGCTTAGACAGACCCCTTAAGCGACCCCCTCACAGCTCCAAATCCCAACAACTCCCCACCCTTTCAAAACAAAAAGCCAAAAAACAAGCAAGCACAAAACTTAGACCCAACGACTCGGAACCCTGAAACCCTAAACCGTATAAAACCCTAGATCCTAAAACCCTAAACCCTAAATCCCAAAACCCTGTAGATCCCTTAAAGGAGCCCCTTAAAGGGTACCCTTATGGATCCCTTTCAAGGAACCCCCGAACCCCACCCAGCTGCCATCCGGCCTCGCCCCTCACCCCACTGCCACCCATTCCACCTCAAACGATCGACCCATGCCCAAAGGGTGTTATGGGGGATACTTCCCTAAGTCATAATAGTAATTCCTAATATGGAAACCCTACATTCTACAATATTACATATCGGTACATTGGACCCTTTGGGATGGTGACATGGTCCCTATCCCTCCAGGGACCTTATTATGGGGTCCTTAAGGGGTCTAGGGCCCTAACTATGAGGTCCTTGGAGGGATGGGGGGTGACATCCCCCATTCTTCTCTGATTCAGGTTTCAGGGTGTAGAGTTGAGGGTTGAGGTTTAGGGTTTTAGGGTCTAGGGTTCTGGGGTTTAGAGTTTAGGGTCGAAGGATTGGGGTCTGGGGTTAGGGGCTTAAGCTGGCTTAAGGATTAGGGCTTAGGGTTGAGCTGTTGGGCGTAGGGCTTTGGAGTTTAGATTTAGAGGGTTACGGGTCTGTTTCTTCGTTTCAGTGCTTCGGGGTTCCGCAATACAGCGGCTTATGAACTTTCTCAACCACTCAAACCTAAACCTGATGTCACCAGAAACGTCCAAGACCAAGAGACCTGTCTCCGAGACAAAAGCTGCGACAGCCTGCAACCTATACTTTGTGCATACGCATAATAAAGAAAACTCTTGCAAGCCTGTAACCGCCGAACTCTTAACGACAAATCGGTACACCAACCCTTTGGATACTGCCCCCACCCAGTTACAGTTGGATAATACTCATAATATAGATATACCAGGCCCTTAATAATAGCCCTATTATAGACTCTTACTGTATGGCGGCAGTATCAAACCAACCCTCAACCAGAAACCACTGAAATAAACACAAAACAGCCTTCAGCCCCTGGATCTTCAATCGTAAGTCAACCTGAACCCTAAACGCGTGAAGCCCTACTTGGAGGATCATGGGACTTAGTAAGTAAGGTAATAAGTACCTTAATTGGGGTTATAAGTAGTTATAAGTATAGTTACCTTACTTGTCACCCTAGTTACTAAGTCCCATGATCCTCCAAGTACCTGCACTCCAACAGAGCTACTGTTCTTGAGGACTCAATTAACAACTTAAGGAGACCATGATGAAGATTCCGAAAACGGTGGCTCATTCAGGATCCCCTACTTGGAGTGTCGGGGGACTTAGTAGTAAGTAGGTAGTAAGTAGACTTATAAGTACCCTAAAAGGGACCCTAATTGGGGTTATGGTACTTATAAGTCCCTAAACTAACCAGTTACTAAGTCCCCCGACCCTCCAAGTAACAACAAGGTCAGCAAGGGCGTAGTTTAAACCCTGAAATCCCTTACTTAAGGAATATACCTTAAATCATACTAGGGATCCTATTATAGTTTAAGCTATATTCCCTAATTGCGGGATTTTGGAAGGTCTGGGTAGTTTATTAAACCCTGAAATTCCACGGTCGCGGCTTCCAGTCTGACCAACTCTGGTTTGACGTCGTTGAGGCAGTGGAGCCGTTGCTGGACCATCGGGAGAGCTGTGCCTTTCAGGTGCACGATTTCAGGGTTTAGGGGGTTAGGGTTTATAGGGTTTAATTAGGGTTTAGGGTTTAGGGTTTAGGGTTTAATTAGGGTTTAGGGTTTAGGGTTTAGGGATGAGGGTTTGGGGTTTAGGGTGCCTTGGGGTTTCTTGGGCTCTATACAGCGTTTTGAGGCGTCGCCAACGTTTGAGAAGGGCCTTTCGGGGTTCGAGGTCTCGGGTCTACAGCTCGGGTATACGCTTATCGCACATGGGGTCTTGGGTTTGTTAGGGATTGAAAACCCTGAGCTGCCATCCGACCGCGTAAAGACTAAACCTGGAGCCCCAAATCCCAAAGCAAAAGAACGGTTTAGGGTTAAATTCAAGCCACCAGAAACCACAAAGCCCTTTGCAACGCCTTGCATAGCTCCCAAAACGCACATCAGAATCCCCTATGGCTCTACAAGAGCCCCTTCCTCTCGTTGCCAGAAATACCCCCTACACCTTGCCTGTCCTAAGCTCTTCCAGCACATCGAACCATAAAGCCTTCCTAGATCTTTCAAAATACCACAACTAGTACCTAGTATGATTCTAGAACACCTTTCTTGCCCTAAACTCATATGGCACTTTGAGTCTTGCAAGTATCGTCATGGGCCCCCTAAAAGACCCTACACCCTATACCTCGAAACCCCACAAATATACCCCAAACCCTGAACCCCTCAACCCTGCTACCCCAAAGCCAACACCCTAAATCCCTAAACCCCTATGCCCTAAACCCGAAACCCCTAAACCGTGTAAACCCAGAGAGCTTATAAACCCTAAAGCCTGAACCCTTACTAAACCAAAGGCCTTAAACCCTAAACCGTATAAACCCTGAAGCCTCAACCCTTACTAAACCCAAAACCCTAAACCCCTAAACCCTAAACCCCTAAACCCTAAACCCTAAACCCTAAACCCCTAAACCCTAAACCCTAAACCCTAAACCCCTAAACCCTAAACCCTAAACCCTAAACCCTAAACCCTAAACCCTAAACCCTCACCAAAGCCTCAACCCCTCAACACCGAGACCCCAGCGGGAGGTGGAGCGGGTGGCTCGCTTGCTCGGCGCTTCTTTGCAGGAGGCTCGTTGGCTTCATCCTCCTCCTCGGAGCTTGTATACCTATAGTCTCCATTGTAGTTCCTTTTTGTGGTTATCCAAAATCTCTATTATGCGTTCCTAACCATAAACCTGGTTAACCAGAAAAGGGAACTACAATGGAGACTATCGGTATGCAGGGATCTAGGATGCCCAGTAACCTAGGAATACAAAAGGGCTCCCTTTTTGGTATTGGGTAACTTTATAAGGAACCTAAGAATACGAAAAGGGCTTAAGGGTACTACTGGGCATCCTAGGGATTCAGGTTCCCAAGGGTTCTGTAACATCCTTCTTGGGTCTTTAAGGGGCTCTATCCTGTGGGATTCCATTAGTCCGTTGATAGATAGGGTACGTATGGGTATGGATGGTTGCGGGCTCTGGGTTACATCCGGGTCGTACAAGGGCTTTATCTTGATTAGGCCCGGGTTTAAGTTTAGCTCTTTAGGGCTTGAGGGGCTTAACAGGGTTGGACCTTTGGGATGTAGAGTTCTATCCTAAATCCCACTTACAACGATGTTTAAGAGCTTCACATCAAGGCTTACACGAGTGGCTTGAGAAAGGATTTCCAGGCCACTGATGGTAATTTTAGAAAATTATCAGCGGCCTTGGTTAGGATAGCTAGTACAAAAAATACCATCAGCACAATCATCATCAATCATCATCATTGTTATTGTCAGCATGTGTTCTATCATTCTTGTTCTTGGGTTTTAGCTCTTAGGATTATTGTTGCTATTGCTCTTCTTGTTGTCGTGGTTGTTGTTGTCGCTGATGTCGGTGTTGCTGTTGTTGCTGTTGCTGCTGGTGTTGCTGTTGCTGTTGCTGCTGCTTCTGTTGCTGCTTCTGTTGTTGTTGCTGTTGATGTTGTTGTTGTGTTGTTCGTGGTCGTGGTGGGGGTTGTTGTTGTTGTTGTTGTTGTTGTTGTAATATTGCTACTATGTGTGTTGTTACGAGTTTTGTTGTTGATGTTACTACTACTACTACTACTACTACTACTACTACTACTACTACTACTACTACTACTCCTACTCCTACTCCTACTCCTACTCCTCCTACTCCTACTCCTACTCCTACTCCTCCTCCTCCTCCTCCTACTCCTACTCCTACTCCTACTCCTACTCCTACTCCTACTCCTACTCCTACTCCTGCCACTGCCACTGCCACTGCCACTGCCACTACTACTACTACTACCACCACTACCACTACCACTACTACCACTACTACTACTACTACTACTACTACTACTACTACTACTACTACTACTACTACTACTACTACTACTACTACTCCTGCTGCTGCTGCTGCTACTATTACTACTGCTACTACGACGACACTACGACTATTGGGAGCATTGACATGCCTTCAACCGTTTACGTTTAGTTGTGCTTTGATGTTGTTCTTGCTCGTATTGCTATAGCTGTTAATGTTGTCGATTTTGTCGTCACCATTGCTATTGCTATTTGTCTTATAAGTGTTGTTGTTGATAGCAGTAGTAGTAGTAGTAGTAGTAGTAGTAGTAGTAGGAGTAGTAGGAGTATCAGTAGTAGTAGTAGTAGTAGTAGTAGTAGTAGTAGTAGTAGTAGTAGGAGTAGTAGTAGGAGTAGGAGTAGGAGTAGGAGTAGCGGCAGCAGCAGCAGCTAGTATTATGCGCATGTTGGTTCGTATTCTGGTTACCGTTATGGCAATTAGCTGTCATCGCTTTTGCTCCTGTTGCTATTGCTACTTGAGTGACTGCGTGCATTCGTATTCTCAGCTATGATAAGGATATTAATAGTTACTACAATGTTTAGTCTTTATCTTCCTTGTATGAACATCACCGTTCGACTTATTGACATAAACTGGAACTTACACTGCCGCAGTGATGTCGAAGCGGGTCTCTTCAAAACAACGAAACCTTAAATCCTAAACTCGTAAAATCGTAAAACCCGCAAAAACCAAACAAAGGTTACCTAAACCCCTGAAGTCAGCCCTAGCCCATTACCCTTGAAGCCCAAAACCCCAAACCCTGCGCTGTTCATACGTCGTCTGCTCCTCACGCTCATTCCAGCTCCGTCGCGCTCCCCTTCCCCTGCAGCGCAGCGCGTGGAAAGCGATAGGGTTTAGGGCTTCGGCTTGAGAGTTTGGCGTGTGAGGATTCCGGGTTTAGGGTTTTAGGCTTTAATTAGGGTTTAGGGTTTCGGCTTTTTGTGGGTGACCCTGCTAGACTGTGAAGCCCTAAACCCTCGACCGGGCAACCCTACGACGTGAACGAACCCTGTTCGCCCATGGATTGGGTTCTTGCTAACCGAGGAGGTTAAGTTAAGGTGCCATTATGGTAAGTGAGATGGATTCCATGTTGGTGAATCCTGAACCTTATACGGGCCGGTGGCCTCTTTAAGTTGTGTCTGTGCTTCCGTAAGTCAGCAACACCATAACACGATTGGTAGTCATGCTATTTACCAAAACGAAAACTGTTAAGACGGGTTTAAGTACTGATGCAATCGACATGGTTGGAGTAGTTGTCGTAGTGATGAGTCATAATTCACAATCCTCGTGGTCGTCGTCGGCGTCGTTGTATGTGTGTCTGCAACACACATGTATATATATATATATATATATATATATACATGTGTATGTGTATATATATATATGCATATGCAGATATATATTTACATATATATATATATATGCATATGCAGATATATATTTACATATATATATTTACATATATATATATATATACATATATATATATACACATGCATATATATATATATACATACATACATACATACATACATATATATATATATATATAATTCTAGATCAACAAACACATGAACAACAACAAACGCATATGCAGATCTGGGCGAAGCAATTACACTCAGCTTTTTGTGTCAAGCTTCATTTCATGACATGCCTCGCGGCGTTATATTGAATTTTAAATGCAAAGGTGTTTCCGCAAGCCTCTGCGCAAGGTTGATGATTTGGGTAGGAGTTCATGTCATTGAAAGCGAAGACGCTCGGTTCGAGCAGTTAGAGTAAGTAGCGAATGCACAAATCGGAACACCAGCCACCTTGGCTTGGGTGAGAACTTTGATCCTGGCACTTTCGCATGTCGCAGCAGGTTCCGCTGGATTGGGCACACATCAGCCCACACGTCTCCCTCAGGAAGGCCCCATCAAAGCCACATGTCGCACACCTTCCCGACATGTCCCACCCTAGACCCCTTGTAGGGTTCGCAGGGTTATAAAGGGAACTCCAGAAAGTTGGAATATGGTTTCAGGGTAGGATACCCTTTACCATAAAGGGTTTGAAGTTTAGGATAATCATATTCCAACTTTCTGGCTTTTACTGTAGGGCTGAGGTTCAGGCTGGTTTTCGGGTCGAAGCGGTGGAGGTCCTTGTACCCGAAACTCAAACCCTAACCCTGGGCCAGGGCTCTCTTCGAAACCTGCTTAGAGGATCATGGGACCTAGTAATTATAAGTAAGGTAACTATACTTATAACTTCTTATGACCCAATTAAGGTACTTATGACAACCTTACTTACACTAAGTCCCATGATCCTCCAAATAAGAGTAAGCTAGGAATTAAAAGGCTGCCCTTTTTGGCTTAAAGGGGTTTTAAAGGAACCTAAACCTAAAAACAAGGAATAAGGGCCTACTCTGGGACCTAGTCTTCTGGCATCGGCAATTTGGTTGCCAAAATGTTGCTGCAAAAACTCGCCACGCATTGTGAAAAGCCGAAACTCGCTGTGAAAGACACCAAACATGTGGTAAACCAAGCAAACTCCTTGGAAACACCAGGTGATGCGCATGTTGGCTTCGGGATGCCGATAATTAAGGCCGATCATAGACAAAGACCGCTGAATACGGTACTGCGGATCTTGAGAAGCCCCGGCAAAACTGAAAGAGAAACCCTAAACATCTAAGCCCTAAGCCCGAAACCCCTAAACCCTCATCCCTAAACCCTAAATCCTTCGACACGGAGCCTCCCCCCCCTGCTCACGGCGACGCTGCTCCTGAATTCGGGCTGAGAACTTCCGTCTTCAAACTTCCAGGGTTCGCTGATTTAGGGTTGAGGGTTTAGGGGTTTGGGGGGTTTAGGTTCTGGGAACACTAGGTTCAGCTTGGAAGCAGGTCTCTCTCAAGATGTCAGCTGTCAACTTTCCTATATGCTTCATGGATTGACCTTCTAGCAGAAACAGAGTTACTGTTTGCCTTGGGAAAAGGCTGTGATCTAAAACAGTTCCTCGCCTGCCTCTTTACAGCTTTTACAAATACCATAGTTCCCATAGTTTACGGTCCTTAGGGTAATGCAGGATTTATAGCATCAACCGTAGTACTGGGGAGGCCAACAGTTAAAGAGACCACCGGCCTGTAAAGCCTAAACCCCTAAACCCTTATCCCCTCTCAAACTGTAAACCCTTATATAACCCCTATCAGACCCTAAACCCTAAACCGCTATCAAACCCTAAACCCTCAACCCCTAAACCCGTGGAGCAAGGGCGTTCGCCTTGAGCTGCAGCTGTTGCCCGCTTCCTCCCAAGCCCAATCCTCCTGAAAGCTTCGGGTCTACGGTTGTAGGCGTTGGGGTTGGAGGGGTTTTTAGGGCTTAGGATTTAGGGTTTCGGACGTCGGTGAATTTTAGTGCTTCAGGCTTTAAGGCTTGGGGCTTGGGGTTCAGTGAGTCGTTTTTTGTTTCGATATCACATACATCTAGAGTCTCGGGCACTGTGGTACGAGCGGATGACTTTCCTTTGTTTCTGGACGTGTGGCTCCCGACTCTAGGGCTCAAGTCAATGCCTTGGGTGTGGGTTTGGTTTGGTAAGGGATGTGGGTTTAGGGTTCAGGGTTTTAGGGTTTAGGGTTTAGGGTTTAGGGGCTCAGCGGGTCGACACCGTGCACCCCCTACGCCAGCACCATAACCTAGGTACCTACGGTGCCAGGGTCTGATTGTAGTAGAAAGTGGTCTGTTGCAACGCCCGAGCCAAGCCGAAACCCCCATGAGCCCAGACTACGTGGAGAACTCTCGGCACGTTTGTTGCGAGCTCTACCCGCAAACCCGTGGCACCCAGGTTGGGGATATGCTTGAATCACTTGACTCGAGCACGAAACCCACGACAGGGTAAGGTTGAGCCGCGCATGATCCTGGTTTACTTACCTTTGGTTAGTAGGGAATGAGGGAATGGTAGTAATACAGCTGATGGACAAAATCCTGCATGACCCCAAGGACTCTAAACTATGGAAACTATATGGTATGTTCCTTAAAATGAGTAATGCAGGATTATGTCCATCAGCAGTAGTAGTTGTAATTTATAATTGTACCCCAAACCTCCATTCCCTACTAACCAAAGGTAAGTTTAGGGTTTAGTGTGGTGAGGCTTGGGGCTTACCTGTAGTTTCCATTGTAGTTCATTTTTTGGTTTAAACCAATTTTATATTAAGGATCCTCAAAGGTAACCCCAAAAAGGAACTACAATGGAGACTATAGGTAGTTTAACCAATTTTATATTAAGGATCCTTAAAGGTAACCCCAAAAAGGAACTACAATGGAGACTATAGGTAGTTTAACCAATTTTATATTAAGGATCCTGAAAGGTAACCCCGAAAAGGAACTACAATGGAGACTATAGGTAGTTTGACCAATTTTATATTAAGGATCCTGAAAGGTAACCCCAAAAAGGAACTACAATGGAGATTATAGGTAGTTTATCCAATTTTATATATTAAGTATCCTGAAAAGGTAACCCCGAAAAAGAACTACAATGGAGACTATAGGTAGGATGTGAATGTTGCCCACACGAGTTCGGCACTCCCATGCTTCAGCTCTGGGCTGTCATGCGGCCTTGCAAGAGAAGAAGCCAGCTGACTCTGGCTGCTAGGTCGCAAGAATTGTCGCAAAGTGAATGCCCGTGAGTGGTTCACGTGCAGATCTCCGGCTCTGCGTGTTGCCCTCTCACACTGCAGTCTGAACTGTAAGATTGTGGCTTCGCGTATGCTCCTTTGCAGAGGTATAGGTGGTAAAAAAACATGTCTGGCAGCATACAGATGCTTGAAGTGTCGCCCCTGGACCTGCAAACCTCAACCGCTTTTTGCGGGCGTTGCTGAAGCTTCTCCGAGAACTCAGCAACTTTCGGAGCGGGCTTGTATCAACTGTTGTCACATATCAGACGGCCACACCAGCACCAAAGCCGAAAAACTCGATGTCTTATCAACACATCATCTCAGCATCGTCATGAAGAAAAGCAATACCCCAAGCCTGAAATAGACTTCCACCAAACCAACTGCACAGTCGACCCCGCCCCCCCCCCCCCACACACACACACAAACACGACACACACACACACACACACCCACACACACACACACACACACCCACACACCTACACACAAACACACACAAACACGACACACACACACACACACCCACACACACCCACCCACACACCTACACACACACACACACAGACACACACACACACACACACACACACCCGCACGCACACACACCCGCCCGCACGCATGCACGCACTCACGCACGCACGCACACGCCCACACGCGCACACGCACGCACGCACACACGCACCCCCCCCCCCACGCGCACACACACACACACACACGCTGTAGCGGCCTTAGTAATTAGAATAGGGTTTTGAGGCACGAATACTAAGTATAATCAAGAATGACGAAAAATCGTGTTGGTAATTATGCAGGCCCCTGTATCACACACACACACACACACACACCCTAAACCCTAAACATCCCGAAACCCTAAACCCTAAACCCTAAAACCCTAAACCCTCCTCCGTCTCCTCCCAGCCCTCGGTCTCTTCCCACTCGCCTCGCGCTTGGGGTTTCAGGGTTTCCTGTTTAGGCAATACCTGGACCCTAAGGCACCTACCTACCCTTTTTAGGGTTCCTTAATCTGATTTCTTTATATAAGTCCTTAGAAGGGTAGGTTACTTGGGGTTAAGGTATATGTAAGAGTTTCCGAAAATTGAGGGTACCTGATTTGGGGTCCTTATAATAAGGATCCTACTACTTGGTGGTACTATGGTGGGGTCTTCCCAAACCCGCACATGGGGTTTAGCGGTTCAGGGAGTTTAGGGTGTGAGGGTTCCCGGTTCAGGTACTTTAGGTCAAGACATGGCATGATGCATGGAGCATATAACAGATCCGGTCTTGCATCTGGGGGAACCAGCGATCCCACATTAGTAGCCGCAGTTTCTGAGTTATTCCCGGCTGCGCTGTGGCTGCTGTCCCTGCTACTGCCAACAATGATAACACTGCCGCGGCTGCACTGTGAACATCCATACCCCAACAAGAGCTCCTTTACTGCGTCACGACGGTAGTACGACGACGAGATGCACCGATTGTGTTGGCATCAAGCCATGCAAGCAGCTGAAATTCAGAACTTACTGAAAACTGTCCAAACCAGTCAGACTACAGTTATTGAAGGATTCATTACAAGGATCATGATCTAGCAGAGATCGGGGAACACTTATTCATGAAACGTGTTAATGTAGATTTTTGCTGTTCCAAGTCTCGCTAGAAGTCATCAGTAAGATTGGGCTTGGTACGGTTCACCTTCACCCTACAACCACCCTAATTCCACGTAGAGCCTAGGTTTTTGAATCCCTAAGGCTCTATGTGCCCATATAGTAGGTACTTAGGCCTTAAAGGGGTCCCAAAATGGGTACTTTCAAGCCTAAGTACTTACTATATGGGTACATGGAGCCTTTGGGAATGCTTAGCGGGAAGATGTTTGGTTTTGTTAGCGGTTTCTATGATAAGAAAACTTAACCAACACAAGTCAGACACACGAAGCTACGTCCAAGGGCCCTAAACCCAAAAAGCCTAAAGCCCTACAGTTTGTCTAGCTCCGAGCTCTCGAACTTTGAGAAAAATCCTCATGCTAACCGCAGCCAGTCCCAGTTCATCCCCATTTCAGCCACCCGGCACAGGTGACCTACCTTTTTAGGGCTCCTTAATATGATTTCTTTGTATAAGTCCTTCGAAAGGTAAGTTACTTGGGGTTAAGGTAAACGTAAGAGTTTCCGAAAATTGAGGGTACCTGATTTGGGGTCCTTATAATAGGATCCTACTACTTGGTGGTAGGTTACTTGGTATAGGAGTTTCCGAAAATCCCTAAACCCTAAACCCTAAAAGGGGAACCTTCGGGATGAACTTTTCCTACCTCTTCCGGACCTCTGCTGTAGAGCCATGTAGGAGTTTCCGAAAATTAAGGGTATCTTGTTTTGGGGGTCCTTTTTATAAGGATCCTACTGTTTAGTGTACTATATCAGGGTCCCCTATCTTCGGAAACTTCCATGTAGAGTCTGGGTGCCTGGGGAGCCAGTTTATAAGGTACCCCTTTTTTCCTACTGACGGCTTTCATAGGGAGGCCTCAAACTAAAAAGGGGGCACGGGCGGCACGACTCATGGACGGTAAGAGTTGAGACCCAAGGCACTGAAGCTCTATGAACGCTATACAAAAGCCAGCAGCCCCCTATGTCGACAGCGACTAGGATACCCAGTAACCTAAGAAAAAAAAGGCATCTCTTTTTGGTATTGGGTAACTTTATAAGGAACCTAGGACTACAAAAAGGGAATAAGGGTACTACTGGGCATCCTAGTATACAAAAGCCAGCAGCCCCCTATTTCGACAGCGAACTGTTCTGCACCTTGGTAGTCTTCTGCTTGCCAGTCGCCCTGTGTATCTTCACACCACGCCTGCGGCAAAGCCGGGGATTCCTTTGAGAGTTGTTTAGGGGCTAAGTACCCCAGCCCAAAAAAGGTGAACCTTTTGAAAAGATGGTGGGATTATATCAGCCCTTAAAAAAGGCTACCTACTCAGCTACTAAGGTATAGGGCTCAGGGCTTCGGGCGTTCAGTTTGGGATTTAAGGTTTGGGGTTTAGGTATTTAGAGCCTTGGAATTTTCGGCTTGACTGCACAAGGCTTGTGATTTAGGGCAGTTGTTTCAAACCCATCAGGGTCAGAGTTTAGGCGTCTTGACGTCGGGTCGGTGTACCATAACTGCCAGCAGTCTTCTGTTCTTACATTCGCGTCCGCCGATGGGTTTCGTGGCTTAAGTTGTGGAAGTTTGAAAGAATAAGAGGGGTCCTATCCTGGATGAACCTTCGCAGAAGGACACCATTCAGGTATTATAGGGGCCTTAATAATTAGAAACCGGTTTGGGGGCCCATTTTTCGAATATACTATAAATATAGTAAGGAAACCACAAACCAGTATATGTTGGTAATTAGTTAGGCCCCTATAGTACTTCTAGGAACCGCCACAGAGCTCTTCGGAAACGTGGGCTCGCTTTGCGTTAAGGTTCGCCATGGCAGGGATCGGTCATCCAGGGCTTAGGATTTATATGGGAGTTTCCGAAAATAGGGGATGCATTATTTGGGGCCCTTATAATGAGGATCCTACTACTTAGGGTGCTATATCAAAGCCCCCTACTATTTTCGAAAACCCCCATATAGGGTCTACCCAAAGGCCCCAAAGTAGTTCCTTTTTGGGGCTCATATATAGAATCCTATAAGGTTATCCCAAAAAGGGTTATCCCAAAAAGGAACTACTTTGGGGCCTCCAGGTAGGGTTGATTTATATGGGAGTTTCCGAAAATGGGGGACGCTAATATAGTACCTTAAACAATAGGATCCTTATTATAAGGCCCCACATAAGGTACCCCTAATTTTCGGAAAGTCCCATATAGGCTTTAGGGCTTGGCGTGAAAATGGACGGGGGTTTTGAGTGTTGGCTCGCAGGGCTCTGTGTGTTAGCGTTTGGGGTTTAGGCCTTGTGCAGCTTTAGGGTCTTAGTGTCCAGGGTCTTAGTGTCTTGGGTTGACGGTTTAGGGTTTAGGGGGTTTGACGGTTCTAGGGCTTGGAGTCTAGGATACAGGATCGAACAGGTTCACGCTGAAAATAGCTCCTCGCCAAGAACTTTGGTTAGCCATGTGGGGCCCTCAAAACATCCGAAACCTTAGTTCATCACCATCACAACCTGACAGAACTTAGGATTTCGGGCTTAAGGTTCCGGGTGTAGGCTTTGATGTTTACATATAGTCTCCATTGTAGCTCCTTTTTTGGTTACCCAGTTTTATGGTTCGGATCTTATAATAGAGATTTTGGATTACCAGAAAAGGAACTACAATGGAGACTATAGGTAGGGCCTGATGGATTAGGTCCCAACAGCCACACTCTGAACCGGCTCTGGTATCCAAAACCGTACTACTGTTGATGGACAAATCCTGCATTACCCTTTATAAGGAATATACCATAGTCCCCATAGTTGAGAGTCCTTAGGGTAATGCAGGATTTTGTCCATCAGCAGTACGTGAGCTTGTGGGCCCTTTGAGGGTTAAGTAAAGGATCGTGACAAGCCTAACTCCCAATGCATGAGCACGAAGCCTTGCAGAACAACCTCAGCAAGACAGAACAATTCCTGAGCATCATGTCATGAACTGCCAAACCCCTAAGCCACCCTGGACTCTTAGCCGTGTCGCAGCCCCTATCATAGCACTAAAACCCGTCCGAAAGCTAGAGCCACCGACCCCAAACCGCAATCCCCCAAACCCTAATCTCTAATCCCCTAAACCCTAAACACTAAACCGCAAATCCCAATCCTCGAATAAACCCTAATCACCTAAACCTCGACCCAAAGCCCTAAATCCCCTGAACCCTAAATTCCAATCCCTTCATCCCCTAAACACAGCCCCCCCAAAGCCGGCGAGCCCCTAAACGCCGAAAACCCCCTAGAGCCTCCACATCCCAAAGCCCAAAGCCTGAAGATTTCTTAGGCTTGTTCTTTTTAGGGTTTAGGGTTTAGGGGTTTAGGGTTTAGGGTTTAGGGGTTTAGGGTTTGAGGTTTCCGGTTTCTGGGTTTAGGGTAAACCCTTAGCTACCCATTCCACCCGAAGCGAAGTTTGAAAAGCTCCCTTTGAGAAGCCTCCTCCGCTTCCTCCTCCCAGACTTCCTCCTCCCACCGCTCCGGTGTGGGCATGGCCGCGGTTTACCCAGGGACTCCAATAGCCCCTTAATGAAGGAATATACCTCAAATTAGGATTTGATTTGGGTACCGCCATGATCAGGCATGAAGTACCCTAGGATACCCAGTAACCTAAGAAAAAAAAAGGCCTCTCTTTTTGGTATTGGGTCGCTTTATAAGGAACCTAGGACTACAAAAAGGGAATAAGGGTACTACTGGGCATCCTAGTACCTCGAACCTCCCATCAGAATCAGGGCTCCGGGTAACTGGGCCTTACACTGCCAGTTTGAAGGTTACCATCTTCACTTCAGGGTGTAGGGTTGCAGAGCTAGAGTTGAGTGCTCTAGGCCTTTGGGTTTAGGGTTTAGGGTTTAGGGTTTAGGGTTTGCCAAGGTTCCGGGGTGTTGAAGCTTTGAGAAGAGCATCGGAACAGTTGGCAATCCTTGACCTTCTATGTTTGCAGATCCTATGCCGCTGTCTCCGACGCCCCTCGAACTAGTCCAGCACTTTGTCCTCTCCCTGCGGGGTTTATCTGTAGAAACCCGACTCCATTTATCTACGCTGGGGTGTGCTTCTGTGCTTCTGGGAGCGTACTAGGTTTCCATGGTTTGTGGGGCTTGAGCCTGCTCAAGGTGAAAGTGCTTCTCATCGTACTCCTTGGGCGCATGGGTAGCAATTAGGGCTTGGCGGTAAATGATGGCATAACATAGTAACATTAAAACTATCATGAGGGCTATCAGAAAAGACTACTCTGATATTCGTAGCTATTCTGCCTGATCTATTAGCAAAGATGCCAGGCAGTGTCCAACGTTTGATTTGGCGGGCTCTGCAAATTGAGCTTGTCGCACAGCCTCCTGAATAACCCCAAACCCTCTGAACTCCACCATAAATTCCAAACGCATGCCGACCCCGCTCCACACAACACACTGTAGAACCAAATCCTGAACCCTAATTCAGACCCGAAGACCCTCAACCCTAAGGCCCTTCAATCTCCATCCCTTCCGCTGCTAAATGCAAAGCCCTCACCCCTGACACTCCAACTTCCCAGCGCCCCGCATCCTCCAAAAACCGATACAACGTACGGTCAGGGCCCAAATTTGAGAGTTTGGGATGTAGACTTTGGGCCGTAGGAATGATCATGATTCTGATATTTAATCCTTGTATTCAAAAACCCGGCAAAGCCCACTCAATCAGTAGTTGTCGATGTAGGGCGTCAGGAGACTCTTCAGGTAGGCTGAGAAGCAGGGTCGGGTTCAGCTTGGGGTTTCGTGCTTTGGGGCTCAGAGTTTATGTAGCCATAGGGGTCACAACCCACACGGCTCACTTCTGACTCGATATGTTCACGGCATGTACATACGTGCACCGGTAAGCAGAAAGACAAGCACTTGCATGCACCACTACACATATTCCATGAAGAGGACAACAGCGAAGACATATAAACAGTATATACAGACACACATATATATATATATATATATATACACACACATACCTACATGAGTATATGGATACACAAACCTACATGTATATGCACATAAAATTACATGCATCTGTTTAATTGTTCATAAAACAGCCAACCCTGCCCACCAACCAACCAACACACCAACCAACCAAACAATCAACCAGCCAAGCAACCAAACACACAAGCGACAAAGTAAGCACACAAGCGCACGGCCACATACACACAGACAGACACACACACACACACAAACAACAAAAAACACAACCCCGCAATACACGCGGACGCAGAAGAAAACAAACTAACACACACCCACAGTTAAAGTTTCAATCAAAAGCAGGCAAACAAAAAACAACACAACACACACACACAAAGAATGAAACCAACAAGCCAGCAACCCAGCAAGACAACAACAAAAAGAGTTCACGGACAAAGTTTCAAGTACACAGGCAAACAAACACATAAGCGAACGAACAAACCAACAAACAAACAATCAAACCAACAAACGATCAACGACACAAACAAGCACGACACACATAGACATCAACCATCAAGCACACCAATCAACAATCAACAAATCAATGAACGAATGAATAAATGAATCAATCAATCATTCAATCAATCAAACAAGCAAACAAGCAGACAATCAAGCAACCAAGCAAGCAAGAAAGCAAGCAACCAAACAACAACGCACATAAACACACACGATCAAACCAACAAACATGCAAACAACTAGGCACATATCTGATCTGGAGGGACAGATATACAGACTATAATTAGATTAATGTACCTATAGCCCTGCTAAAGCAGCAAACCGTATACTCGAACCCTACAAAAGCTCGAACCAATGACTAGAACCTCCGATATGCCCAGAGTGTCGAAGAACCGCGCACCCGTTTTGCCTTGCCACGCAATTTGGCGTGGGATCGACGAGGAAAATGGCTTAACTGAGTAACCCGTAGCTCGCAGCAAGGCGGGAAACAGAGGAACAATGGCTTCAGCACAATTTAATGACAAGGGCTCTTGTCTCGAAGGCTTTAATCGGCTTTAGCGAACTTGATTTCAGGGTTTCTGGGGTACAGAAGCTATCAAGGCTTAGAGCTTAGGAGTCGAGGGTGAACGTAGGGGCCTGATCTCGAAAAGGCTTTTGGTATCTTATGCTATGAGGGGATAACAGTACCGATTGTTCAGGCTTCGCTTTAACATGCCTCTTTCAAGCGCAGGCCGTGATTCGCAGCACCTAGCTGCCTCATGTTTTCGTGCCCTGCGCTCTCGGGTCCGAATCTCGGTGCGCCGTGGCAAAGCCCCACTGGTCTCTGGGCTCACAGTTGGGGGCTGTAAGCTATAGGCTATAGGGGTCCTATATGTGGGCCTGCACAATTTGACAGATACTGTCTCTCTTTCTCCCTCTCTCTCTCTCTCTCTCTCTCTCTCTCTCTCTCTCTCTATATATATATATATATATGTATACATAACTGACTGTAAATGTATATACCTATATTATTTACTAACCTACAGACTATAGACCTATATATCCATATATTTATGTGATTGTTTTTTTGTGTGTGTGCGTGTGTGTGTGTCTCCGCGTGTTGGATCCTCTATTACATGCTGAGGACCCCTCCATTCGTCAAGAGCTCTGGGTGTGGGCTTCGAGGCTTTACGGTGGTCGGGTTTACGTTGTTTAGGGTTTAGGGTTAGGGTTTAGGGTTAGGGTTTAGGGTTTAGGGTTTAGGGTTTAGGGTTAGGGTTTAGGGTTTAGGGTTTAGGGTTTAGGGTTTAGGCTTTACGGTGGTCGGGTTTACGTTGTTTGGCTCCCGGGCATACGATTCTTGGGCTATGGGCCGGTAGAAAGGCTCTCGAAGTCAGTTGGCCCTTCATAAGGCAGGTTCGCGGTTTTGTGCATCTTGCAGTATGGCTATATAGTAGTATGCATACTAATTCTCGGACCTCGGTATCTCAAATACAATTGTCAAGTGCTTCCATCCGTCCCTGCTTAGATCGACCACCCTACAGCCTCCATGCCCAAACCCTTCACGCTCAGCCCTATAGACCCTAAATCGGAGTTTCCGAGATTAGGGGTACCTTATTTGGGGGTCCTTATAATAAGGATCCTACTACAAAGGGCACAAAATTAGGGTCCCCTATTTTCGGAAACTCCCAAGTCATCCCCAAAAGCCCTAGACACCTACATCCTTACAAGGCCCAAAACGACTGAAAATCCTTTTCTCTCATGTGCTTTGACTTAGTTTCTAAGAATCAACGAGTTTGTAGATACCCCTGAGCTTCCTTTAGTTTCATGCTTCGCCGACGGCAGCACCACTACGTTTTTTATGGCACACTTTGGCCATTCATGTTCGGTTTAGGGTTCAGGTTTATTAGTGTTTAGGGTTTGGGGGTTTAGGGTTCATGTGCAAACGGAAAAGGAAGATGCCAGGTGGTGGGCATTGGATCGTAAACTTCAATCTTCAGCAAGCGTCGTGATGTTATGACCGGTATGCTTGCAATGACGACCCACAGTTCCATCAAGACCTTCCTCACTGTTTCGTACGTCAGTCGAATCATAACCTTGCTCCCCCTCCTCTTCCTCCTCTTCTTCCTCCTCCTCATCCTATCAGCATCAACAACATCACTGCGATGGCCATCGCCACCCTCCCCTCTGGAACTGAGGGTCCTTTGGTCAGCGCGGGTTCTGAGTGGCCAGGGATTGAGGCTAAACACACAGGCAAAACTGGCTAAACATCCTGAACACCAAACGCTAAGCCGTGGTGGCCTGCAAACCGCTTTGTGGTTTGGACCCTACTATATAAACCCAAGCTACTATTGAAACGACACGACGAAGACAAGCAGCAGCCATAACCTTAAACAGGCCCAGGGGTTCCAGGTACTAGTCTATGGTTTCGATTCAAACGTTTAGGGCTTTAGGGATTAAAGCGTTCATACACGATGGTCCATGACCCGCTCAACCCCCAACCCACCCTGACCCTGAAGCCCTACAGTAGAAGCCGAAAAGTTGGAAACCCCATAGCCTCAATCCTGAAGAGCAATGTATAGGGAATCCCAGCACTATTTGGCCCTAATCCGGTTTCCAACTTTCTGGGGTTTTCTGTAAGCTAGTGCTGCTTTCAGGCCTCCACCGGCACCTTCGGGACTGGTGAGACGTATCGGATGATGGCTGCAAGCCCCACCCACCGAACCCAACAGGTTGCCTAGGGTTCCTGCAAGAGTTCCGTTGAGGGTTCCTTGAAGGGTTGCGTAGTGAGGATCTGAGATTTAAGGCGTTTACTACGCATGCCCTAAGGATCCATGCGCCCACATAGGGGCTTTTTATACCTATTAAACCATTCAGAGTATCGTGTTTGGGACCTCGAGCCCTGCTACATGGGCAACTTCCACCCCCTAGGCCCAGGGATCGGGACAGGGTGTTGGGTTTACCTAAAGTCTCCATTGTCGTTCCTTTTGTGGTTATCTAAAATCTCTATTATAATAGGTTGCTAGCCATAAACCTGGCTATCCAGAAAAAAGGAACTACAATGGAGACTATAGGTAGGGTCTATAGAGCTTTGCAAGGATGGCAAGGACCATGGCTTCGGAGTTCGGGCTTGGGTTTTTCCAAGTGTTATACCGACAGAAATCCTAAACCCGAAGCCCTAGCCGCTGAGTTTGTGCCAAACAGGTTAGGGTTTAGGATTTAGGGTTTAGGGCTTTTTGGGTCTGCTTGTTCGAGGCTGGCACCCGGCAATGTGCAGATTAGCACTGCGCTTGCTCGTCACATGACGTGGCAGAACCTGCAGCAGACAAGGCTAAACCCTAAACCCTAAACCTCTGAACCCTAAACCCCTAAACCCCTAAACCCTAAACCCCTAAACCCTAAACCCCTAAACCCTAAACCCTAAACACTAAACCCCTAAACCCCTAAACCCCTAAACCCTAAACCCTAAACCGCGGCGCCAGTTCAAGAATGAGCCGGTGCTCAGCCCGAAGAAACCCGAAGTCCTGCGCCGCAAAACCCGAGTGAACCCAGAAAGTTGGAACATCCCAGACCTTCCAAAATCCCTTAATTAAGGAATATACCTTAAATCATATTAGGGATCCTAATATAATTTAAGGTATATTCCTTAATTGAAAGATTTTGGAAGGTCTGGGTAGAAGCGGCCCCCACCCTGTAATCGTGGTATAATAGGAATATAATAGGGCCGTAATATAATCCTTATAGTCACTATGACAGGGTGCGGGCCCCTTCTAAGGAACATGTGTTAAGGATACTTCGTGTTGGGATTCCCTGTGCTCTGCCTGCAGGGCAGGGGCATGAGGGCAATGCTCCGGCAGATCTCAGGAAAAGTTCATCCTGACACCTCATATGGGAGTTTCCGAAAATAGGGGACCCTAAAATAGTACCCCAAATAGTAGGATCCTTAGTATAAGGACCCCAAAATAAGGTACCCCCAATTCTCGGAAACTCCCATATCGGACAAAAGCTGCAGTTGCAACCTTGCGCGAAAGAAAACCTGAGATCTAGCAGTCCAACAAAACAGCATCCAAGCTCCCAACAGGTGGGTGGTTGTCAAAATTAAGGTCCCTTGTTGGGTCCTTATTATAATATATTTGGGGTACCGAGAAAAGGGACCATAATTTTGACAACCACCCACATGAACAGCAGACCTTTACATTGTATGACCTAGATCGGACAGCCCACCCACTAGCCGTCGGATGCTTAGAGACGCAACCGACTTGCAAAGTGCTCGGCTCCGCAATACTTGCCCAGCACCACCATGATTGTGGGTGATTTAGGGTTTAGGGTTTAGGGTTTAGGGTTCAGGGTTTAGGGTTTAGGGATTAAGGTTTAGGGTTTAGGGTTCAGGGTTCAGGGTTTAGGGTTTAGGGTTTAGGGTTCAGGGTTTAGGGTTTAGGGTTTAGGGTGTGGGGCAACTCAGCCCAGGGCCAGCTTCCCCTAAACCCTACGTAAGCTGTCATATCAATGTGCTACTCTCTTGCAATTCAGGGGTTGCGCCCTAAACCCTAAGCGCTAAACCCTGGTGTAGGGTCCCTATCGGTTCTCGGCTTATAGGAGGACTCTCCACTAAGGCTTCTTTGTTCAACTAAGTTACCCAATATGCCTTCCTTGTTCCGTTCGTTGACCCTGGCCTTTACAAGTAAACTGCAAAATAACGCCAGTGAAGGACACAGTGAGAAATCCTCAAAGAAAGAATTGAAGCAGGTGAAAGTGTTGTTTAAAGATAGTACAACTGTATAACCCATACAGTAATTATCTGGGCCGAGGGTCTGCAGGGGGCAACCGACAGGAAGCCTTGAGGAGGCATCCTCTACTGTGCGTTGTCGAAACATTGCTGCCTCAGTAAGTTCGAAAGTCTACAGTTTGTGAACTCTACACCCCATCATTACAGCCAATTGTTATTGAGTCTTGATGTACAACCGTACAATTATATAATATATACAGAGACACAGCCAATAACATGTAAAAACAGAAACATAGGACCACTGGAAAGTCCATGTGGGCTTTGAGTGCGAGGACTGCGTTAGAGCTGGGCTCGCGCCGGCAGTACGGGCCTAAACATCCGGTATTATGGCAACAGCCCTAAACCCTAAACCCTACGGTATTGGGCTAAGAATAGTTCTCTGCTCTGAAACAGAACCCTGGGTCTACTGGATTAGGCATTGAGATGTATCTTGGGAGCCGAATTCTGCAAGCCTTCCAAGCGCGCCCTTTTGCGCTCAAACGTCTTCTCGAATGCTTCAAGTTGTTTGCGGTCCTTCTCCAAGTCTGCTTGCAGAACCTTTGTGGCTTCCATCTCTGCTTCCTCGTCGCCAAGAGCACGCAAGAGCCAGCGAAGAGCACTGCTGCGATCCTCGTGCGAACACATCTGGAGGAAGCCGCAGCGAAGATCCTCCGATTCAGCATGCACTCCGGGTCATCCGTAGCTCTTGAATCCTAAACCCGAAACCCCCATGTAGATTCGGGGAACACTGCACCGAAGGCTCTACTACCCAAAGCCTAAAGCCGAAACCACTAAACCCTAAACCCAATCCCGAAATCCCTAAATCCTAAGCACAATCCCGAATGCCCTAAACCGCTACACCCGTAACTCCAATCCCTAAACCTCAAACCCCTAAATCTCAAACCCAATCCCTAAACACAAGACTGCTGAAACCCAGACGCAATCCGTAAACCCAAAACCCCTAAACCTTGAACCCAATCCCTAAACCCAAAATCCCGAACCTTGAGCCCAAACCCGATCCCCACCCCCCTAAACTTAAACCGAAGACCCCGCAACGCCCACGTACGGCCTTTCGCCAGAGCCGGCCAACGAAGAATCTGAGGAGTCTCTACGGGTTTCACAAAGGTGTACACGGTTATACCCTCGGGATCTCAGGACTCACATTTGACATATTTTTGATCCCTAGGGATAGACATGTTGTCATGGGGTTTTATCAGGATCTTGTCCCTAAGGCTCAAAATGGCCCAAAAGCCTTATACATGATCCCGGTTCTCGGTTCACCGACCCCCCCCCCCCAATGGCATGCCCCCCCCCCCCACGCTCCCCAAGCCGAATCTGTGTGACTGTGCAAGCTTTTTCCACACGAGGGCTCACACGCCAAGCAGACCCACGCAGGAAACCCAAACCACACCACACCACAAAACGAGTGGGGTAACCAGCCTAAGCAGACCCACTCCCAAACCACACCACACCACACCGCAGGAGGGAGAAGCAACCCACAACCACACCACACCACAGGGGGGGGAGGAGGAACCATTGGGGGGGGGAGGGGGGGGCCGGCCGAACCGGGATCATATATAGTATGGTCTTTGGGCCCAAACCCTTAATCTATGAGTCCTTAGAGCCTGAGGGTGTTATGGCGTGTTTGTACGGATCTTGACGAATGACTGTGCAAAGTCCTAGGGCCTGATGGCTTACCACCTGGCCGCCCGATGCGTCCTTTAAGGGTATGTAGGCTATACACGGTTCAGGGTGTAGGGTAGTTCGGGAGTCTGGGTATTTCCGTAAACCTACATGTATAGGCTCGAATCAAAAGACATACATACTAAAACTCGCAACCCTGAAGACCGTTGAGAGAGTTTCGTTCTTTAGGCATCCAGGATGCGACGTAGCAGCTTATCCCAAAAGGGTCCTAGGTACCTATGTGGCAGGGGTACTTTCCCAAATCGCAATAGGGATGACCAACTCCCGGTCTTAAAGTGCCCGCGTGCTGGGAGGCTTCGGGTTCTTAAGTGGACAAAGATACGATAATTCTGATTGAAAGCTTGGGGATGTAGGTGCAGGGTTGAGGGGTTTAGCGTTTAGGTGTCTAACGGTTTAAAGGTCAAGGCTTTGGAGGTTTAAAGGATTGGGGTGTAAGGTCAAGGGCTTGCACTTTGGCTTAGAGGCAAAACCTGGAAGCAGAAAAGCAACCTTCTGACCCCACATTTCAGGAAAATTACGAGCTGGATGTGTCATTCTTCGGAGTATGTTGGTGGGGCTTGGCTTCGGGCCCAAGGTATAGTCTTCAGGTGTGTGGCTTCGAGTTTAGGGCTTGGCCAGGTGACCATCGGGCCCACCAACACGTGAAACCAGCCGCAACTACGCAGGAGACCAGAAGAGCCGGGTGCATGGTCAGTGATTTAAGCAAAAGGCTGTACTATAGGGGCCTTAATAATTATAGTAGGGTTTTGGGGTCTATTCTATTATACTTATAGTAAGGAACCCCCAAAATAGTATTGGTAATTGTTTGGGCTCCTGTATTACACGGGTCCACTGTTGTCTGAAACCACCAACATGCCCTAAGCCGTAAACCCCAATCCCGACCCCTCAGCCCGCAACCGAATCCAAACCCGAGGCCCTAACCCCCAGTCCCAACCCTAAGCCTGTTCCACACCCTAACCCTGAATCCTATCCAAAACCTTATTCCCAAATGGGAGTTTCCGAAAATAGGGGACCCTAATATAGTACCCTAAATAATAGGATCCTTATTAAAAGAGCCCCAAAATAAGGTACCCCTAATTTTCGGAAACTCCCAAATGAACTTCGTCAGAAGTTTTGATGACCTACCAGCTAGTACGAATCCAGACCCGAATAGCCCACAAGTCTCTCAACTTAACATACCAAGCATTAATGAAAGCCTTATTAGGGGGAATAGGGATCTTCAAAGGGTTCCTGTCAAGGTCAGAATCACATAAAGGTGACTACAAGAGCTTGGCCTTAATAAGTGGAACAAAACATTAGGGTCTATTGGAGTATATCATAGGGATCCTTAGGGGTGTAGGGGGAGGGGGGGTAGGGGGCCTTAAGGCCCATAATAAGGACTATTAAGGCCCTATTTAAGGAAATATATTCCCCTACACCCCTCCCCCCTACACCCCTAAGGATCCCTATGAGTATAGGTCTGTTTAGGGACTTTTGCATCATTCGGATACCCGTGTTCATTACAGTGTTGCCTACACCACCGTGGCAGTCTGAACATGACCGTCGAGGGCTTTGGGCTCAGGGCTTATGGTACATTTCTGAACTTCTTGCTGGCCAAAGGTGCTTTTCGACGTTTGGCGATCTTGCTCGCTTGCCTGGAATTTCATGTTAGTACATTAGATACACGCATGGACACGGATTTTGCTTCTAGCATTGCGGATTTCGCGTTTTGCGTTCTGGTGTGGGCATGTCGCAAACATGGAGTGCTCCAGAACGGATACATCGCGGCCTCAGTCTATCTAAGGTGGGTCTTTTCTTATGAACACTAGACCCCAAACCGAAACCCCTAACCCCTAAAATGTTACAACACAGTCACCTCGACATCAGCCTAAGACGCGCTGGAGTCTGAAGAACCTCTCCTCAAAGCCGTGAGGCTACTTCACCCCGGTGCGCTGAAGCCTAAAGGGAACTCCAGAAAGTTGGAATATGGTTTCAGGGTAGGATACCCTATAATTTGCCATAAAGGGTTTAGGATAATCATATTCCAACTTTCTGGCTTTTACTTTAAAACAAAAACCTGAAGGGCTCTCCTGGAAGCTTCCCCGGTCCTCGACGAAGCCTACAGGACAAAACAACAACACCACATAAAATATAACCTGGCACCGGAGGCATATCGACCAAGAATCCTCAAGCATAAGTAGGTTGAGGGTATAAGTCATGCACACTATACAACACTCGTGGTTTAGGATGGGGCTGTGAGGCTTGGGATAACAGCCAGAACCTGCGGCACCTCACTGCAACGTCTCCTCAAAAAATCCCTCCGTGGCGCGCCTCAGTAGCATCCAATCCAATCCCAAAAAACGACCCTAAAACTCAGTTCTCTTGCGTTGGAGCCGGGTCACCCATGCGCTCTTCCGTACTGCTTCCCGGTCCACTGGATCAGCCTCACAACAATACTATCGCAAAATCTTAACAGTACTATATGGTACTATATAATATGCTATAGTATGTAAGCCCTTACAGCAGCTTGACGGGGGTTCAGCCCTTTAAGCCAAAAGCCCGATAGGGTCCAGAAGAAACGATGTTCCGCAAGCCACAACCCGGAGCCTGGGAGTGGCGATGGGCATGTTGTATTGCTCTTTTTATTCTTATCAACCTTGTTGTTGCTATTGATTATTACTATATTTACTCTTCTTCCTATAATTCTGAATTTTGCCATTACTAATTGTATTAGTATTTTTAGTATCGTTATGATAACTATTACTCTAATCCATATGAATACTATTGTTCCTGTTTTACTTATCCTTCTGAATATTACTGTTCTAGTTTTCTTCATTAATCGCATTATTGCTAGACATGTGTTGTTGTTATGATTAGGGTTATGACTGTTGCTACTCCTGTTATTACTGAATATGTGGGATATCTGTGCGGCACGAAGATTGCAGACAGAATCATGCTGGTGTCCTACCTCCCCCATCATCCCTTAACATCCCTTATACAACCCTAAACCCCATACCCTACTGCAAAGCCCTAAACCCCGACAACGCTAAAATCTAAATCTTTGAAGAGAACCCCTATGCCAAGCACCAAAAAAGGCCCAAAGCCCTAAACCCAAAGCCCTAAACCTTAAACCCTGAAAACCCAAAAGCCCTAAACCTTAAACCCTGAAAACCCAAAGCGCTAGACCTTAAACCCTGAAAACCCAAAGCCCTAAACAGCCTTCCGCCCTTCGTCTGGGAAGATATCCTGGAAGCCGGTTTCCCGGTTTGCGACATCTGCACCTGGGTGGGGTTGTGAGTTCAGGGTTTACCCAGAGGGCCCAAGGTAGTTCCTTTAGGGAATGAACCGCAAAAAGGAACTACTTTGGGGCCTTTGGGTAGGGATTACAGGGTTGGGCATCCAGGATCTATAGGGCGTAGGGCTTAAAATTTAATTTAAGGATTGGGCTTTTCAGGGATTTCAGTGCATCTCCGGGCTTGGCGAACATGGGGAGCCCGAAGAGAATGTGCTTGGGATGTGGGCTTTTCTTGTACCCCCCCCAAAAGTGCACCCTAAATCCTTGACTGAAGGGGCTGCTAAGGATTGACAGTTTTGCGTCAAATCGTGAACAGTCCAATCTGCACAGGTGGCTCCCGAGGAGGACCTGTAGCATGCGAGACAGAGAGAGTCAAATTCGAAAAAATCTGTATATGTGTGTTATACACCCCAACACCTAAACACAAAACGGACTTGTTGGTCTTACAAGCGATTTTTGCACATGCAAAGACCAAGTTGTCGATGGCAACCAACGAATCCTGGATAATTTGTGTAGTGAAGGAGCCACTGCACACATCCCAAACCCTAAACGTCAAAACTACCCGCGTGAGTTCTAGCTCAGAAGGCCTTTTCGGGGTTAGGACTACTACGGTAACTATTCTGCTGCATATACCCGCCGAGCAGTAGAAATAAAACATAGCCTGTCGGGCGAAGATATTCGGAAGCCTGGTAATCCTGAATTAATCCCCAAACCCTACACCATCCTACACCCAGCAAAACGAAAATCCTAAACCCCCAAAAAGATGGCCTCGAACTCTCAAGCACTCAAACTCAAAAAATATGAAAACCCTATACACCTTAAAAGAGAAGGCTCTCCAGAATCGTGGGGGGATCTCAAAGCTGTCGAAATATCTAAAGATTGGGTACCAGCCGCTGAGCTGCGCCGATGGTAAACAAGGCCTAAACACCCCATATGCCCGAAGGTTCTTTGTGGCCTAAAGCCCCAAACCTCTATCTGGGTTGTGCTTTAAACCCTTAGAAAATTATTTATGAATAGGTTTCGTTTATAAGGAAAAAAGGGAAATTAAAAATTTTCCCAAAGCACAACCCAGCTATTTACACACGAAACCACGAGAGCCCTACACCTTAAAACCCTGGTGCCCTGCTGGGATCCGAACGCGCGTAGAAGAGCAAGTAAGCATTTGCAGTGCACACATCCTGGCCAGCTCTCAAAAATCGATCTGGGTTCAGGAATCACTGACCTATATAGTAGAAGGTAGAGTTTCTACCTCTGTAATTGTAATGACGACTTGAGGAAGTATCCCCCACATAGCCCGGAATACTCAATCACACAGCTTCCGTCACCCCAAACTCAGCATAAGCCCTTTTCCGTTTCCTATATATCCGATCCTGTCGATCCTGCCATCAGGTACTTCGCC
The DNA here is from genome assembly GCA_905221615.1 of Symbiodinium sp. CCMP2592. Classification (NCBI taxonomy): domain Eukaryota; class Dinophyceae; order Suessiales; family Symbiodiniaceae; genus Symbiodinium; species Symbiodinium sp. CCMP2592. The sequence continues at coordinate 376,058 of CAJNDT010003513.1, forward strand.
GACCGCAGCCGCGATATTCGGTCGATGCTTCTGCGTAAGTCTTGGACTCGAATGCTGCGGCAAGAAAGTTCGTAGTCGGGCTTTCGCGAGCGGGGGCGGGCCCAAACCCTGAACAGTAAACCCCACCGTCACAATCCCTAAATCCTAAAACAGATGACCAATCCCATTCCTCTTCCACCTTGATAACTGCTTCCTTGACTTCAAGACCTTTAGATTGAAACATGTCCGCCAGATCCCATGCCCTAAACTTTAAACCTCTAAACCCAAGCCTAAATCCTAAATACCTAAACCGTATAGACAGTAAACCCGAAACCATGGAGTGGCCTGCTCAGAGATAGTGTAGACCCGATCGTCGTTGAAGCAAAACCTGATGTTCGATTTAGGTTGTGATGAATATTGGGTCGTGGGTTAAGGGTTCGCGGTTTATCTAGGGGTCCAGGGGGGGTTTGGGCGTACGGTCTAGGGGCATAGTAATCATGCGTGGTGTGTCCTTGTGAGCTTGCAAAGACTGGACCTCCATCTGGGACATTTTGCTGAACCCTACCTATAGTCTCCATTGTAGTTCCTTTTTTCTGGTTAGCCAGTTTTATGGTTAGGAACCTGTAAAAGAGATTTTTGGATAACCACAAAAAAGGAACTACAATGGAGACTATAGGTAAAATCGCCTCAGAGTTTCAATCCGAGGCTTCCGGATGTGGTGTGGGTTTAGGGTTTAGGGAGTCTTCCGGATCTTTTCGGCGTTTCGGGCGTTGGTAGTGTTTTTGCTTTCGTTTTTTTTGTGCTCGTATAAACGCCCTTTCCGTCCGTACTCCGATCTTAGGGCTTTGAGTTCGAGTAGGGTGTACTCAACGCCAGAACCGGAAAAAATTCAACTCTAAGCTCAAATGGGAGTTTCCGAAAATAGGGGTACCTTATTTTGGGTCCTTGTATTAAGGATCCTACTATTTAAGGTACCATATTTTGGTCTCCTATTTTCGGAAACTCCCAAATTCCTCAAATCCGAACCCGCCTTGAGCACTCGAGGTGTCCTCTTCCGCGTCCACTGTAACGACTCAGCAGGTCTTCCAAGCCCAAACAAACCCCAAACCCCCATAAACCCTACCCAAAGGCAACAAAGTAGTTCGTTTTGGGGGTTCATATATAGAATCCTATAATAAGGTAGTCCCAAAAAGGAACTACTTTGGGGCCTCTGGGTAAGCTCTTAACTGCTGCAGCCTCCCAGCCGCAAGCTTCAGCACTGTGCTGTCTGCCCCAAGTGGTGGCACGGCAAGACTTGATCGAGTTCGGGCACAGTCATCGTTGACAAGAACCTGTGGGGTCATACCATACCCCTTTTTGTAGTATACCTACTTTTCTCTGTAACAGATCCTAACCATGAAAGAAGGTACCCTTAAAAAGGGGTAGGGTGCGACCCTACAGGAATCAGTGAGTGAGTGGAAAACTGCACCAGGCTTGCCTGGTTCCAGCAAGAAGGTCACAGCGGCCAATTTGAAGAAGCTGGCGGAGGTTCCCTTTTCTGGGTTCTTGGTAAGGGATTTATATGCTTTATGTTGCCCTGATACAGATCTATAAAGATCTATAATAACTGACATGGTATCCTTATTCTGGTAACTTAAATTAGTGAAACCCCTTAACAAGAACCCGCTTGCACCGAGAAGCTACGCAGTCAGCTTTAGAGCTTTGGCAGCAACTCGAAGAACCTCACCTCTAAGGACTGACTGCAACTGTTCGGGGTTACCTATAGTCTCCATTGTAATTCCTTTTTCATCTGGCTTACCGGTTTATGGCTAGGAACCTATACAGAGATTTTGGATAACCACGAAAAGGAAGTACAATGGAGACTATAGGTATAGCCTAAACCCTAAATACACCACCAGAATCCAACGTGGGATTGCCTAAATTTCAGAACTCTAAACTCTAAACGCGGGCCCTCAAATTCAAAACTATGGGGGCCTCAATGATCAGAACTGGGCTTTTGGGAAATTACCTGGACCCTAAGAAACCTACCTCTTTTTGAACATTTAGGGTTGCTTGGTATGGTTTCCTTATATGTATAGGTCCTCAAAAGAATATATAGGTTATCTGGGGTTAAGGTGTAGCATAATTACAATCGCAAGCCCGATGAATAGTGGTGGTACTTCTTCCGACTTCCATCTTATCAAAGCCTCTTCCTACTGTTTGCTTAAGAACCCCCAAAAAATATATATTCCTTATGGGGGTAATATAGGGATTATGATTTTAATTTTTTGGTGGTTTCTTAAGCAAATCGTAGCTTCTTATTGCCCGGAGAAGCTGACCTAAACTAGTGTGTCGACCTGCCTTTAGGGCTTAAGTTGAGGCCCTAAACCCTCTTCTCAAACCCGAAACCCTAATTCCTAAACCCTGGCGTTCTGTCTGCCTATTCTGTCGCCAAGAGATCCTTACTACCCCAATAAGCCACAGAAATACAAGGTTAAACTTTCCAACTCCTATTAAATTATAAGAACCCAAAAACTTTAAAGGTTAGGCATTGGGGATCTAAGGATCGGGTCCCCGGCCACTGCTTGTCGTGAAGAATGCAGGCGGTGTAGTGACCGGAACCTTACCAACTCAAAGGTCTAGAGTTCCTTTACTCCAAGGGTAAAAGGAGGGACCCTTGATGGGGACCCCTACCCTATAATGGGCTATATAATGGGTATATTATAGCTAGATTAAGGTATTCAGGGTCCCTCCTTTTACCCTTGGACTTACTGTCGGCGCCACAAACTCGCAATATCGTTGTCCTGACGCCTTTCAGGTATAGTACAGGGAAGCCCAGTATTCTCCTAAGCTTCTGTGCCAACATTCTGGGTTCACTTTCCTGTCCGTTCCCCTCGACATGAGGTTCACGGCACCGCTTAAATCAAAAAGGTGCCTTGATTATAGTGTACAGTGTACAGAGACTACGAGGGAATGATTGTGTATTTCGCATACACATACAGACACACGTGTACGTGCACACAGTCACACAGTCACACAGTTGCAGACCCACCCTTTCTAAAGGATATTTTTTGGGCTTCAGGCAAACTCAATGTGAAGGGCAACAGTTTGGCAAAGAAGCGAGCCGGGACGGAAGCTGGGTTTCAGTGATTCGGGTCAGGCTTGGGGAATCCAGAGCCCGGAAAAAATGCAACCCGTGCCTGAGGCGGTCCGTGACAGTGTTGCTACAGTCCTGTATGGTACAGTTTAGAATAAGCTCATATATGTTAGAAGCTGCCCCCACCCTGTAATAGTGACCATAAGGATTATATAGGATTATATTAGGGCCCTATTATACTCCTATTATACTACTATTACAGGGTGGGGGCAGCTCCTAACATATATGATTGTACTGCTATCAGACTTGTCGAAGGCGCATCTGCATATGTGGTATTTTGCCTGGCGAATCCCAAACCTTTTCGAAAACTATTCCAGAAGGGCTTTGTAAATCATTGCTTTTTGTAGTTGCCTGGGTTTCTTACTACAGGACCCTGCCCTAACCTGTGAAGAGCCTGTCCAAAAAGATGTACAAACTAAACCCTACACCGTAAACCCTAAAAACACACACACACACACACACACACACACACACCACCCCTGACCCCAGACCCTGCAGACAAAGCGTTCTGAGACGAAGAAGGACGACCCAGGGTCTGGGTGAGACCTTTGCTAAACACACAAAGAGCCCAGACGGAACCTTTATCAAAGTCAGTCAAAACTCCTTAGAAATGGAAAATCCTTTCTGGCTTATGGGGCCGTGGATGGAGTTGGAGCGGGGTTGGGCTGGAGCTGGGGTTGCTGGGTCTTGGAAAATTTCAGAGCCTATATGACACTATATGAAACCCGAGAGAAACCTTGAAACAACGCTGGCAAGCTTGACGTAAAGCTCGGAAAATCCCTGTAACCGCAGGTTGGGTGAATATTCTGAGACGAAGAAGCCCATTCCTCCAATGTGGTTCACAACCTCGGCGGATCTTCAACTCAAGTGTCTGAGGTCGATAAGGGTTTGCTGGTTTCTCGTGTCATTTTTCGTACATTTGATAGGGTTTCAAAAGTTTTTCTGACATTAGGTCATTAAGCGATGAAGTGCTACTACCAGTGCTTTTTGTCTGCGGATGTTCTGGGATTTTATACGGGCCTGAAGAATAGTAAAACCAACAATGCATTTTTCAGGGTCGGTGCCCTTTCCTGCCAAGTTACTCAATGCTGACCAGGAGAGCGTCAACACGACGACAACAAGACGGGTCCTAATGCTAGTATAGTAGAGCGGGCCCTAATCCTAGTAGAACGGGTCCTCATCCTAGTAGAACGGGTCCTTATCCTAGTAGAACGGGTCCTGATCCTACTGGAACGGGTCCTTATCCTAGCAGAACGGGTCCTCATCCCAGTAGAACTTTCGGGGTTTATTGAAGCTGTCCGGTCACAGACTTTGTTGGTTTTGAACTCAAACCTCGACGGCAAACCGTACTTAGAGGATCATGGGACTTAGTAACTAGGGTTATAAGTAAGGTAACTATACTTATAACTACTTATAACCCAATTAAGGTACTTATAACCTTACCTACTAGGTCCCATGATCCTCCAAGTACATAAACCCGAAACCCCAAAGCCGCAACTGGATCGGGGTGAGGGCTTCAGGGATCTGGGGATTTGAGTTTTCGGATAAGACGGGTTTAGGGTTTAGGGTTTAGGGTTTAGCCTCAAGAGCGAAGTCTGAGAGCGGAGCTCGCGACTCTCACATCATCACCAAGACCTACTGCAACTCCAAGGCCCTGGACTTACCTTATGCTTTCCAGACCCTACCTATAGTCTCCATTGTATTTCCTTTTTGGGGTTACCTTTAAGGATCCTTAATAAAAAAAAATTAGGTAAACCAAAACAAGGAACTACAATGGAGACGATAGGCATAATTTAAGGTTTAGGAAGGTCGCAAAGCATACGGCCGAGTAGTCCAGGCTTGGGGGACATGGGGGATCCACGAACTACCCTACCCCCGCGATCCCCTACCTTTGGGGATGTGGAGGTCGCGCCTTAGGCCAAAAAAACTGCTAAAGGGAACTCCAGAAAGTTGGAATATGGTTTCAGGGTAGGATACCTTATAATTTACCATAAAGGGTTTAGGATAGTCATATTCCAACTTTCTGTCTTTTACTTTAATTGCATAAACCTCAGTGCGAAGCCCTGATTCAGGTTCGGTCCGAAAGGCCTGAACTATGGCGCAAAACGACAGTTTTCAGGAATGTTTACCCAAAGGTCCCAAAGTAGTTCCTCTTCGGGGTTCATATATAGAATCCTACAGGGTAATCCCAAAAAGGATCTACTATGGGACCTCTAGGTATGGAGGAAGAATTGTGCGAACCAGAAAAGGTGCAAGATGACTCCTTCAATTGGAGAGGGATCCGGGACGCAGCGTGACCCTAAGGGTCCGTGTGCCGAAATAGCATACACTTTGGCCCTATACAACAGTAGTTCCTACATAGGTACTTTGGGGCCAAACGAACATACTATTTGAGCACACGGACCCTTAAGGTAGGGTGTGTGCCCACTGGGAAGCATCCGATGCATCATGCTGAGCACGTGGCGCCGTACAGCACGTACGAGGTGGTCTCCCGGGAGAGACTCGGAAAGCCAACCTCAGCACAGATTTGCTGCTCCGACCATGGGAGAGCTTAGGGTTTAGGGTTTACCTGGACCCTAAGGAACCTACCTATTTAGCGTTCCTTAATACGATTTATTTATATAAGTCCTTGAAAAGGTAGGTTACTTGGGGTTAAGGTAGGGCAATAAAAGCGGGAGAACGGCAGACAGAAAGGGTGAAGGCGGGAGAGAGAGAGAGAGAGACCGAGAGATAGAACCAAACAACCCAAAAAGACACCGAACAGAACAAAAAGGAAAGCCACAATCCAACAAAGGAAGACATAGGGAAAAACGACATAAACACAGAAACAACTAACATTCACACGCAAATAAAAGAGCGTGCGAGAAAGAGAGAGAACGAGAGAGAGAGAGAGAGACAGGAAGGGGGAGAAGCAGTGCCATCGGCCTGCGAAATGAGGAAAGGAGTGCAATCCTACATTGAGACAGTACCTGTATAACCGAATTCAGCTTGTGTGCATGAACATCGTAAATAACGGCATCCGAGCCAAACCCTGAGAACACCCTTGGATCATGGTCCTGGGTGGGCTGGGAACAGAGCCCTGTGAAAAACCTGCTGCCCAATGACCTGTATACCAATATCCATACTGCACCCAATGCATGAACCCTAAACCCTAAACCGCCAAAACGCCTCAATCTTAAATCCCTGTGCTCTGAAATGCAAGAATGAACCCCAAGCCGCCACAACCACTAAGGGCCAAAAAAGGGAAAACAGTGTACTATAGGGGCCTTAATAATCAGAATAGGGTTCCGGGGCCCATCTAATGCTATAGTAAGTCAAGGAACCCCCCAAAATAGTATAGGTAGTTATTAAAACCCCTATACTAAATCCTTTTCATGGCCCTTGTAGTCGCCCTTATAGGCCCCTTTAAAGGAACCCTGTTCTAATTATTGAATTAGGCCCCTATATTAAACACCCAAAAGCCCTTCAGCCGTGAGGCCCAAGAGCGCATCTCATCGGACAAGCTTCGTTCCCGTAAGGGCCGATGCCAATCTGACAATCGACTTTTAGGGTTTAGGGTTTGGGGTTTAGGGTTTAGGGCTACCTATAGTCTTCATGGTAGTTCCTTTTTCTGGTGAACCAGTTTTATGGTTAGGAACCTATAGTAGAGATTTTGCATAACCACAAAAAGGAACTACAATGGAGACTATAGGTAGGGTTTAGGGTTTAGGGTTTAAAGGGAGGGACATCATACAACTGATAACTGTAAGGGTCCTACGTTTAGGACCCGAAGGCCCTATAATTGGTATGGGTGGTTGTCAAAATTAAGGGCAAAAGGGACCTACGGTTGATGGTATAAATCCTGCATGACCTTAAGGGCCCTAAACTATGGGAATTATGGTATATTCCTTACTATGGGTAATGCAGGATTTATACCATCAACAGTATTACAATACGGCACCCAATATTCAGGGTACCCTAAAAGGGACCTTAATTTTGACAACTACCAATATTCCTTGAGCGCTATTCGAGAGATGCGTGTCTTCTGGCGGTCGTCTGGGGTGCCCACAGGGTTTACATTTCTAGAGCTTCAAGGCTGGGCCTTGTCAGCTCCATTGCGGTAAAATTCGGTTTAGGGTTTATAGGGCTTTAGGATTTAGGGTTTGAGGCTTATAGGGTTTATAGGGCTTTGTTGTTTAGGGTTTAGGGCCTTTTTCATTGACTGGTTTCTGTGGCTGTCCAGGGCCCTGGGTTGATCTCGGGTATGGTGGCGGGCTTCTCGTCACCCCAATTGATGGGAGGCTAAAAAGGGGGGTTTAAGATGCTTGGGGTAGGGATTCCTTCATATGAATCCGATTATGGGAACCCTACTCCCTACTAAACCCCCATAGGCTAAGACCCCTTTTGGCCTCTTACGGTTGATGATATAAATCCTGCATGACCTTAAGGACCCTAAACTATGGGAATTATGGTATATTCCTTACTATGGGAAATGCAGGATTTAAATCATCAGCCGTACGACCAATGCGGCAAACGGGGCAGGGTGGCTAGCCGCGGCTACGGGCCCCTTCGTTCGGCGACCTCCTGAACCTGCACCTCGGAACACCTGTATGCCCTTAAGTGCCGCAGCGTAGGTACTATTAGCATACTTGGGGGCCCCAAAATAAGACCAAACAGAACCGTCCTAGGAAGGGGCAAGCCTGGATCAAAGCCATGACCAAGATCCTACCTAATGACTCGAATTCGTCTGTCTTTGACGACATTTCGCGGCCCTGGTTCCATTTTCTTACATGGGGATTTCCGAAAGTGGGGAACCCGAAACAAAGTACGCGCAAAAGTAGGATCCTTAAAAGAAGACCCCAGAGAAGGTACACCTAATTTCAGTAAACTCCAAGCTGTCTGTTCATAACAGCTACGACTTAGGGTAGACAGAGTTCGAATGACGGCTTCTGCAGGGAATCGACACCCGAAGTACCCATGTGGTCGGGTGTTATAAGGAGCCCATGCCCATTCAGAGTAGCATAGCTGCATAGCCTTGATAATTAGTTAATTAGAATAGGGTTTTGGGATATATTATACTATACTTATATTAAGGAACTAACAAAATAGTATAGGTGGTTATTGATGCCCTATAATAATGGAGCTCTGCCATAGCTGGCGTCTAACGACACTGGAAACTTGCACCCACTGGTTCTGATGCTACGGGTATGAACTGGAAGTTTGGGTTTACCTATAGTCTCCATTGTAGTTCCTTTTTCTGGTTAACCAGTTTTATGGTTAGGAACCTATAACCACAAAAAGGAACTACAATGGAGACTATAGGTAAGGTGTGAGCGTTATGACGGCAGGGTTTCCGGTTAGGGTTCAGGGCTCAGGCTTAAGGTAACAAGCTGTTGCCTTAGCAACTTAGGGCCAGGGCTTGCGAGTTTAGGCTGTCAGGTTCAGGTAGCTTCCTCACTTCAGGTTGAAAAGTTTAACGGTTTAGGGTTTAGGGTTGTTTCCGGCTTCTGCTTGAGGTTTCAGGTGCTGGACAACGAGCTCGCACACTCTCTCCGCCTACGAAGGCAGGCGTCTTGTGGCAGTCCTTGCATGTGCGGGACGGATGAAACACTTTCCAAACAAGCCCACGACACTCTGAATCATATTGCTGAGGACTGAGCACGATTTCTCTTCATTGGGTCTTTGTAGCTAAAGAACTTACCTCGAAGACACCTAACACCAAAGACACGCAACGCAACTAGAGCAACAGTCTAACAACCAACAATTAACAAACCGACTATGGCTCAATCCTGCTCTCCCTAAACTAAGCGCTAAACCTCTGAAGACGCCAAAATGCTAAACCCTTAACCTGAAAACGAATCCTAAACCCTAATCTCTTAACGAACCTTCAATCCTTGAACCCCCCCCCTTCCCCGGAACCCGAAGCATTCCTAAACACTACCTGGACCCTCTCAGGAACCTACCTTTTAGGGTTCCTTAACATGATTTCTTTATGCAAGTCCTTAAAAAGGTAGGTTACTTGGGGTTAAAGTAAACTCACAACCCTCAAACCCCCCAAAACCCTACGAGCCCTACTCTGTCACGGTGAAAAATAACGCCCCACAGCCCAGAAGCCCCGACAAGGGTTTAGGGTTTAGGTTTCAGGGTTTAGGGGTTTAGGGTTTAGGGGTTTAGGGTTCAGGGTTTAGGGGTTTAAGGGTTTAGGGTTTCAATACCACAGCCCACAGAAAATACAGCCTAAAGCCCCAGCCCTAGTTAACGCAAGAGGACTTGATGTTGAAACCCCGAACAATTTCCGAATTACTCAGGTCTTCTACTCTAGCCTACTTGGGGAATGGTCCTTAAAACATATTGCATTGAAGAATCCTATCATAGTTTCACAGATTAAGGTATACTCGTTAACTGCGGTGTACGCGAAGTTTTGCGTAGAACTCGAATACAAGATGATGCATTTAAGCTTCATAGGATCTAATACGACTGTGCCCTTGGAAGCTTGATACCTAAACCAAAAACTCCTAAACCCTGAAAACCCTAAACCAGCCTAAGCCAACAATTACAGATGCTGTAAACCATAACTAACAAGCCTTAAGCCCTATAAACCCTGAGCCCTATAAATTCTATAAGCCCTCTGAGCCCTCAACCCTATGAAGCCTAAACCCTATAGACCCTGCATAAACCCTCCAATTACGGATTTGCGGAGACATCCCAGAGCACTCCTTGGAGCCTCCACAGAGGAAGTCCTTCAACTCAAAAGCCTGCTCGAAAGTCACCTGACGGTTTAGGGTTTAGGGTTTTGATCAATCACCACGAAGACTATAGGGTTTAAATATACATAGGTATAAATATGTATATATGTTTAGGGGTCTAGGGTTTAGGGTTTAGGGCTTTGGTGTTGTTTAGGGTTTAGGGATTTTCAAATCTAGGGCCTTTCTGTTGTTGTTACTTGTGAATAGCATCCTTGGCTTTTTCATTGCGAGGTATTTGCGGTCGCATCGAGGGATTCGTGGTTTGGAGGTCTATCGTTTAGGGTCTAGGGCTTGGGGTATACAAGGCTTTAGAAGGCTGTGGGACCTGGAGGATCAGGGCTCAGGGTTTTGAGCTGCGGGCTGTACTGATTTGAGGCTCCAGTAGGGGTTCAGGGCTTCAAGGGCTTAGAGTCCTGGGCTTGAAGGCTACATTTTTCCAAGAGTTCAAGGCTTTCGGACAGAAGATCCCAAAGGTTTCTTCAGGGGTAAGTAAGGTTGAAGTTGGGTACGGCCCCCACTCAGCAATAGTTGAATAATATGCATAATATAGATACAGTAGGACCTTAAAAAAGCCCTATTATAGACTCTTACTGTATGGGGGGGGCCGTACCTAAGGTTTAAGAGTTGAAGGTCCCTTACATTGAGGGCTGAAGGGTTTAGCTTGGAGGGTCGGGGGACTTAGTAACTGGTTATTTTAGGGACGTATAAGTACCATAACCCCAATGAGGGTCCCTTTTAGGGTACTTATAAGTCTACTTACTACCTACTTACTAAGTCCCCCGACCCTCCAAGAGGGCTTAGTCAGTTAGGGTGTGAGCGTCAAGTATTCCCCCGACTACTATCCTTAATTAAGTGGGTACTATCCTTTGCCTGAAACCCATGAGCCTTTTTTTGGACCCTTAGGTAATTAAACGAACATTAGTCGTTGCGAGGGCCCCAGAACTACCCCCCCGAACCATAAATCCACAAGGCCGGGTCCTAAACCCTAAACCCCGGAACCCCAAACCCCGAAACCTTTCATTCCGGAGGAGTCAGATACGTAAAGGCCTGAATAATGATGAGAATCAAGTCGGGTTCTGGAATAAGTTGTCCTATAGTTCTATTTGGGACTATGAGGGGATACTGGTACTAACCACTCCATGTTCCAAATCCAAACCCTAAACCCTAAGCCCTCAACCTGAAACCCCAAACCCTAAGCCTAAACCCTAACCCGTAAACCTGAAACTCAAAACCCTAAGCCTAACCCGTAACCCCTAAACTCCGAAACCCAAAGCGAGAACCCTATAGCCCGCCACAGGTCATCTCCCTGGGGCCTCGTTGAACAGCTTGTAGTACACGCCACCGTTGCTGTTGAAGCGCTTCAACTGCAGAACCTTTGGGGTTAGGGTTCCCGTTGAAGGTTTCTGTAAGGTTGGTGCAAAGGATATAACAAGCTAGGGCACCATAGCTACTGCAGGGTGTTAGGGTTACGAAGTCTGGGCTTAGGGGTCATGAGTGTTCAGTGCTTCCGGCCTTGACGGTCTGTTTCGCGTTGATATACCTTAACCCCAAGTAACCTACCTGTTTAAGGACTTATATAAAGAAAGGAGCCGGTAGGTTCCTTAGGGTCCAGGTAATGCTTATGGCGTGAGGAGTCAGGGAGTTTAGGCTGTTTAGCGGATATGAGCCTACCCAGAGGCCCCATAGTAGTTCCTTTTTGGGATTGCCTTCTTGGATTCTACATATGAACCCCCAAAAAAACTACTTTGGGGCCTTTGGGTAGGACAGGTTTAAGGCTTCGGTGTTGCGGTCTCATCCCATTCTGACAATGGCAGCACCACGCACTTCAAGCACAAATTAATCGAAGGGCTGATCTTAACCGAACATGAACTAAGCCTTAAAAAAGCAAAACAAAACAGCTCTGAACCGTAAGAGGTTCCGGGATGACATCACCCAAAGGCCCCAAAGTAGTTCCTTTTCGGGGTTCATATATAGAGTCCTATAAGGTAATCCCAAAAAGGAACTACTTTGGGGGTAATCGAACCATCGATGTGCTTGGCTTCTGTGCGGCGGCTGCGGTGGATTAGGGGCTTGGCGAGCCAGAATGAGGTTTTACTCAGAGGCCCCAAAAGTAGTTCCTTTTTGGGATTACCTTGTAGTATTCTATATATGAACCGCAAAAAGGAACTACTTTGGGGCCTTTGGGTAGGGCATAGGGTGTACGAGGCTTTGGGCCTAGGGTTTAAATGCTTAGGGAATGAGGGACACCAAGGTATTCAGAGAGCAAGCTGCTGATGAAGTACAAGCATCTTACATCGTACTCAGAATCCCTTTAAGATTCACAGATAAATGGATACTGAGGGTCCTCTAAAATCTAGGGCAAATGTGAATTTGAGGATCCATCGAAAATGCGGACTTTGCTTGTTTAAGAGTTGAAGGAGTACTTGGCGCCCCGAGAAAGGTTACTACGGCGGCTGAAGACACGGGCCGTCAAGACTAAATAATTGGAGTCGCGGGGGGTCAGAGTATGAGTCATTAAGATTCGTGTGATGGACTCCTAGAGGGTTTCAAGCATACTCAAGTCGGAAGGAGCTAAGGAGTAACATTATAAAGTATACCCCAACATCCTGTTCTAATGTTGCAGGCACATATAGCAGCAACTTCATGGAGCCCTACCTCCTTAGTAGCGGCGCCCTCGAAAGAGTGTTTCGCAACCTCGAAAGTTGTGAACAGTCATGTAAGTCTAGAACATCCGGCTATCTCCTTATAACGCCTCATGTCAGCCGGGGAGACCTCCGACAAAGCAGGAAAACACATGAGAGAACACGCAAGTGCCGTGAAGAAACTCTAAGCCCCTGACTGCTAAACCGGAACCATAGACTCTCGAACACCCAAGCTGGAACCCCTAAACCCTGAACCTAAACTCTAAACCCCGAACCGGAATCCCATCATGTGCTCTGGGCTTCCAACCAACAAAGGAGGCAGCGCCCAGAAAGTCAGAGATTTGACATGAGGCGACCTCAGTAGGTTTGGGGTTTAGGGTTTTAGGGTTTACCCAGAGACCCCATAGCAGTTCCTTTTTGGGGTTACCCTATAGGATTCTATATATGAACCGCAAAAAAGAACTACTTTGGGGCCTTTGAGTACGGGGTTTAGGCTTTAGGGAGTTTCGCCATGGTTGTGCCGCAGGCGGGGATTCGTGTTTAGGGCTAAGGCCCTATAGCCGGAAATGCCCAAAGATTCCAGCCACCCGTCTTTCCTCAGACTTCTTGGGACATCCCGACATCTTGTCTATCAGGTGCTGGGTGGGAAGGTAGGTTTGTTCGGGTTTCAAGTAAACCCAAACTCAACGTCCTCCACCACCCACCATCAGCATTCCCTCAGCTGAGCCGGCCGGAAGAATCAACGTAAACTCGTCAGTTCGCAAACAGAAACTACGGCCAAACATAGCAGAACAACTATGTAAGCCCAGAGCCACAAACACTGAGAGCCATGGCCACTAGCCACTAAACTCAAGAACTCTGAAACTCAAACCCGCCGCCAAAAGCCCGACAGCCTAAAGCTAGAACAGACTCCAACGAAAAGTGACATATATAGAAATTACCTATATAGTATCGTAGAAATGAAGCTGTATTCGATTCTAAAAAGTATCGTTCTGGTTTGAGGAAAACTCCCCATGCGAAACGGGGTGCTTCAACGGACCTTGTTCTAATCATTAGAAGGCCCCTGAACCTCAAGCCTGCGCAACATAGCGCACTTCGGGATCTCGACTCATTCCATTGAAGAAAACCATTACATTGCTTACAAGATCGTTTGTGAGACCAGTGTTCACAAAACCACTTCGAGGTCGCGGCTCCGTGAACTCGCCTTGTGCCTTCTTCGTGCACCTGGGAGAATTCAGAAAGGATGCGTTTACCTAAAGGCCCCAAAGTAGTTCCTTTTTGGGGTTCATATATAGAAATCCTATAAGGTAACCCCCAAAAGGAACTACTTTGGGGCCTTAGGGTATAGTCTCTCTGTTCTTACGTATAGAGATGTATGGGAATTCGATGCTGCTTGTGTAGGAGCATTCCCGAAGGCTCCATGTTCCCATATAGTATATACATTGGCCTACAAGTACCTATATAGGGACCCCCTTTAAGGCCTAAGCAAAAATATTATATGGGTACATGGAGCCTTATAGGACTTTACAGGGTTTAGACTGACGTTAAACTTGAGGAGAGTCCAAGTACTCAAATGTCGGGGCTGGGATTCGAAAGGCTATACTATCACACAGTTTCGGTACCTTGCACCCTACTATTTACGTACTTGGACCCATGGGGCCGTAGGGGCTTCTTACTGGCTAAGCTTGAAACCCCAAAGGGTTTAGGATTTAGGGGCTTAGGGTTTAGGGTTTAATAAAGATGGTCTTGTGGGACCTAATTTGTAGTATGTGTGTACCCTCCGCGTTGTTCACCTCGTAAACCCTCAACCCCTACACCCGCAACCCCTAACCTAGACCCCAAACCCCAAACCCCAAACCTCACAGGAGAGTCATTGAGGTTTCCCGAAGCGTGCATGTACCCACATAGCATAGAATATAGGCCTAGGCTTCTCGAAACTTCCGCCGCCCCTGTGGAGCAGCTGTACACGACCACAACAACAATTACTGCCACTACTACACTACTCCTACTCCTACTACTACCACCACCACGACTATAACTACTATGTGACCATATGTGTCACTATACAATAGTGCTGCTTCCACGATCGTGGCTTTTGGAATTAAACCCGCAATCCCTGACAAAACTGAACATGGATGTGTACGTACTGTGCATGCAAAAACACGCGCACGCACGTGCTCCCCCACACACATGTGAGCCCACACACTCACACACACAGACACACACAGACACACACAGACACACACGCACACGGACACACTCATTCACAGCTAATGTAGGAACCTGATTAAGAAACCCTGGGCCTATAACCCCGAAATAGTAGGATTCATATAAGAAACCCGAACAATGGCCCGAGGTTTCTTAATCAGGTTCCTAAATTATGCTGCGGCCTAGCGCCTGCATCTGCACCCCGGACCCTATACAAACCCTTCAGTTCCCAAAGGGTCCTATGTACTGTTATGGGGGATAATTCCCTAAGTTATACTAGTAATTCTTAATATAGAAACCCTACATTCTACTATAAAGGTACTTTGGACCCTTCGGGCTTTAGCCCTTAAACTCCGAATTTCTACCAGCCTCGGGCCGAAGTTCAGCCTGAAGCATGCAACCCCGAAAGCCTTACAAGACTAGGGTGCCTTCTAAAGTTACCCAATACCAAAAAGAGAGGCCTTTTTATTCTTAGGTTACTGGGTATCCTAGGACTACATAAAGGGAGCAAAGGTACTACTGGGCATCCTAGAAGAAGCTTCCGAGGCGCTCTCGACAGAAGACTTGAAGCTCTTCGTCTTGGACCAAGCCTTTGCAGGCTTAGGGGGCTTGGGTTTAGGGTTTAGGGTTTAGGGTTTAGGGTTTAGGGGTTTCGGGTTTAGGGGTTTCGGGTTTAGGGGTTTAGGGCTTAGGGGGTTTGGGTTTCAGTGTTTGCCGGGTTAGGGCTTCAGAACAGTCGGTTAAGTGTTTAGGGATGTCGGGCAATACTTAGAGAATCAAGAGGCCTGGTATCTGGTATATGGGTAGGAAGAGTCTTAGGTTTGGAACAAGTGAAGCTATGCCTAACAGTAAATCCTACCAGCCCCTGATCCCCCAACCAGAGTTTGGGTCTACATAGGTTCTTGGGTTCAGCGTTCAGGGCGTGCGAGTTCAGGGCAAGTGCACGATGTTGTGTCGCGGGTTTGAGATGAAGCGGTCGGTGCTGGGCCTGGTTCAGGGCGCACGGATTTCGAAAGGACTCACCCGTCTTTTCAACATATACAAGATATTCTAATAATACAGGGCTGAGGCATATGTAGCATCCAATATGATCTCCGATGTAGTCTCCTACGTTAACAAATCCTACGGTGAGCATCCCGTATGCTCGCTGCAGCAGCGTTTCAGGTGCTGAGGACTTATAGGGCTCGGGCGATGCCGTTTACAACAGGGTGTGGGGTGTGCGAATATTGTAGGAACCTGATTCAGAAACCCTGGGTCTATAACCCCACAATAGTAGGATTCATATAAGGAACCCCAATAAAGGCCCAAGGTTGCTTAATCAGATTCCTGTATTAACCCAAAACCACCGAATTTCTATTCTATTTATATAGTTCAGGGCTTGGAAAATTTTGTCGATGCTAGGTTTGTGACTAGAGATTTTCAGGATCTCAACCACAGAAAACCACACTCTGCATTCTAATCCTGCTGCATGGGATTGTGGGTTAGAGATCACGCAAAGGCCCCAGAGTAGATCCTTTTTGGGGTTCATATATAGAAATTCTATAGGGCAATCCCAAAAAAGAACTATTTTGGGGCCTTAGGGCAGAGATTAAGAAGTATCCCCAGGCATCTAAGGACTCATATATTAAGGCTTTTGGGCCCAAAGACCATATCATACAAGGCTTTTGGGCTATTTTGATGCCCGGGGTATCTGGGAGGACCACCAGAAACGCACTGCTTCAGCGATACGGAGGTCTTGCGCTCTTCCATCGCCAGATTCACAGACCTTACAAACTTCGGTTTAGGGTTCAGGGTTTAGGGTCGGTTGGGTTCCTTTATTGCGAACCCCAGAAAGTTGGAACATGGGTTTGGGATGGTTAGTGCTAGGATTCCATTCTAGTTTACCATAAAAAAATGAGGGTTACAATGTTCCAACTTTTCGGCTACTACTACAATGAGTGCTTAAAGGACTTTGTTGGGGTGTGCAGGGCTTACGAGATAGACATTACAGGATTCTGTATACCCGTACTATCTGATGCTATCTAACTATCTATCTATCGATCAATCTCTCTATATACAATATAGATGTGGTCCGAGTCTTAACGTGAATATTGGCTTAGGGTGGCACAGAAAACGGAGGACCCTAGGTTTGGGCTTTGATGTTTACGACTTAAGTTGAGAGTCCAGCTGTGTTCTTACAAGAGTAACTGCGTGCGAGACAGTGGCGCTCACAAGCTGCCAAACTCCCATTCCTCGAATGCAACAACCTGCCAACAAAGAGTCAACCCAAAGCCGCAACGTTGAAAGCACCATAAAGCCCGAAACTGACGGAAGCAACGGGAGATGGCCGTGTCACCAAATGAGTCCCAGCCCAAACTACCCACCCTACTTTTTCTACCTTTTGGATACTTAGGACTCTCTGCATAAGTCCACTATCCGGCTCCGTCATTGCTCCAACTTGCGGGGTCCCTAAACCCCAAACAATGAGGGTCAGGTGCTCATATAGTGTATGCCTTGGCCTTGATGTAACCCCTATGTAGGTACTTTAGGGCCCAAGTGTATACTGTATGGTTTCATGGCCCCTGAGGGAAACCCTAAACCCTAAACCTCGAAACCCCACACTTCATATACTTCTCCGGGGACCGAGCTCATGGTCGTGCACGTGTCCGGCAAGTTTCTCCTGCTTTTCAAGGGCCGGAGAAGAGAGGTGGGAATAGGGAGTTTGAGATTTGGGGGGTTTAGGGTTTAGGAGTTTAGGGTTTCGGGGCATCTAGGAGTTCCATCTTGTCTAGTCATGTTTGTCTTTTGGGGGGAGTCGAGGGATGGAATTCTTGAACGCATAGTTCCACCTGCACCAAGAGATCTTGAGGTCTACTAGACCCAGAGACTCGAAAGCCCCTGTCTTTAAGGAATACACCGTCATCGGAGTTGAGTTTTAAGTTTTGTACTTGGGTCCCTAGTAAGATATAAGTTTTCTCATCTAGTTATGTTCAGCAAACAGGGCTTCCAGGGTTAAAGATTATTCAGGTTTCATAGGGGGGTTTCCGAAAATAGGGGACCCTCATATGATACCCGAAAAAGGTCGGATCCTCATTTGGACGCCAAAGTAAGGTACCCCCTGTTTCCGGAAACTCCTTGAGACATTCTCGTGACGAGGGGCTACGCCTTCGCTTTGCGACGCGCCAAGCTTCTCGAAAAAGTGCCAACGTGGTGAGGTTTAGGAGGTGAGGTAACCGAATCGAAACCCTAAACGGTGAGTCGGAAGGGTTTATAAACCCTCAACCCCCTAAACCCTCTGCCCCAAGAAAGCTGCCTCTAAGGTGCAGGCACAAGAGCTGGGGAGAGCCAGCCTATGCCTGCTTACCTATAATCTCCAAAGTAGTTCCTTTTGGGGACTACCTTATAGGATTCTATATATGAACCCCCAAAAAGAACTATGGGGCCTTTAGGTAAGACTTAAGAGCTCAGGGCACCAAAATGCGTGCCCTTGTGAGAATTCGCACGCTGAAATTGCGCGAGGCCCTTTAAGGGCTTACGCTTGCAGAGGTTTGCTTATGTAGCCTCGAAAGTGCACCTAAACCCTCAACCCTAAACCCTGAGAGTACCCTTGTAGATCCATTAAAGAACCCTTACGGTTGTTCCTATAGTAGCTGCACCTAAACCCTAAACCCTAAACCCCAACCCCACGCAATAAATCTCTTATACCCAAAGGCCCCAAAGTAGTTCCTTTTTGGGGTTCATATATAGAATCCTATAAGGTAATCCCAGAAAGGAACTACTTTGGGGCCTCTGTGTACACGCGACCTTGTTCAAGCTGTTTCGGCCCAGATGGCTTTTAGCGATGGGCTCAAAACCTCGACTCCAACAGAACCGACATCTACTTTGGACTGTGTTGACTATATATCATGAAGGGTTACTTGTCACGTGCCTCGCAAAGGCTTAGCTTGAGTCTTGGTGTGCCAGGTTTGTTTCCGGCTCACAACCCTTAACCCATAAAACGTAGAGTTTCAACCCTCGCAACTCGAAACTCAGAGGTTTTGAATGTAATTAGAAACTCTACAGCACCCATAAAAACCCTTACATTCCACGCCTTGAAGTGGGATTGAAGGATGTAGGCATCCCAATCCTTGCTGGTCCCAGGGCTTTGGATTGCTAGAGGTTTGGGGTTTAGGGTTGAGGGTTCAGGGTTTAATGGTTCAACCTGCTTTCCGCCACCCAGTTCTTGTCCTTGTATCCCCACATGGAGCGGGGGTGCTTCCTGTTTAGAGGTACCACCATCGAGATTTATCTTCGTCCATCGAACAGGCAATCTCACTATAGTACTCTTGTTCTAGTACCATGAGGGCCCTTTAAAGCGAGCCGTACTTTTGCTATAGTTCGATTTAGTACCCTTTAAAGGGCACCCTGCGTCGAAAGTAGAAATTCAATCAGCTAGAATCTGAACAGCCTTTGACACGCCGGCTGAATCGAACAAGAGTTGAGGGTGCTGTGGATTGGGCTAATATAGGGGCCTTAATAATTACCTATACTATTTTGGGGGGTTCTTTATTATAAATATAGTAAACCGGAATATAGGGGCCTAAATACCTACCTATACTATTTTTGGTGGTTCCATATTGTACTTCTAGTATAAAGGGCCCCAAAGCCCTGTTCTAATTACTAATGCCCCTACTTGGAGGATCATGGGACTTAGTAAGTAAGGTTATAAATACCTTAATTGGGGTTATAAGTAGTTATAAGTATAGTTACCTTACTTATATCCCCAGTTACTAAGTCCAATGATCCTCTAAGTAGACCCTAAATCCCCTCCTATAATAGAACCCCTATAGATCCCTTTAAAGGAGCCCTTTAAGGAACCCTAGTTACTAAGTCCCATGATCCTATTACTAATGCCCCTATAGCAGGTTTCTCCCAAGCCTGTCGGCCCCTGGCCCTGGCACTGCATTCCCCGCCAAGCCAACACCCACGAATCCGAAACCCTAAACCCCAAACCCTAAAACCCTAAACCCTAAAACCCTAAACCCTAAAACCCCAAAACCCTAACCCCTAAAACCCTAAAGCCTAAACCCTAAAACCCTAAAAACCCTAAAGCAAGCTTTGAAGCACCGATCTCCCCACAGTGACGGCCCTGTTTTACCTGCAGCACAGTGTAACATTGAAACCAGCATCAAGGGACGATATGGGTAGTTGTCAAAATTAGGGTCCCTGCTTGGGTACCCTCAATATTAGGTGCCGTACTATAATAGGGACCCAAAACAAGACCCTAATTTTGACAACCACCGGCACACGTTCTGGGAATGGGAGTTCTCTCTATTACAAATCCTTAGGACTTGAGCTGTAACAACAACCACCTCTACTCCTGCTCCTTCTACTGCTACTTCTCCTCTTACTCCTTTCCCTGCTTCTGCTCCTACCGCTACTGCTCTTGCTCCTGGTCCTGCTCCTGGTCCTGCTGCTGCTCCTGCTGCCGCTGCGGCTACTGCCACTACCACTACGACGTACTACTACTACTACTACTACTACTACTACTACTACTACTACTACTACTACTACTACTACTACTACTACTACTACTACTACTACTACTACTCCTACTGCTGCTACTACTACTACTACTGCTGCTGCTGCTCCTCCTCCTCCTACTACTACTACTCCTGCTACGATTGCTAAGACAAAACAAGGAATGGCTGATCACTTGTTGGGGTGTAGGCGAAATCGCCGAACTCAAAGACGGACTAGATGACAAGTATTGGCACCGGATGCCGACTTGGACCAAGGCCAAGCGAACCCTGAACTTGAACCACGAACTATATAATTTTCGGAGGTTGGAAGCCTCTGTTTACCCAAAGGCCCCAAAGTAGTTCCTTTTGGGGGTTCATATATAGAATCCTATAGGGTAATCCCAAAAAGGAACTACTTTGGGGCCTCTGTTTAGGGCTTAGGATTAGGGTTTAGGGGTTCGGCTCTAGGGGTTCAGGCTTTCCGTTCTGGTGGTGTAGAGTGTAAAGTCTCTTGACAAGGAGGTCACGGTGCTAAGTTCCATGCGCTGTGATCTACTAGGCGTTGAAGCTCCTATATACCCTAACTGCATGGAGTATGGATGCGGAGTCCTGTCCTAAAAATAGAAGAAGAGCCGCAACTTGTCGACATGGGTTGAAGCACCACGATAGCCACAACGTCGACCCTAAAGCATCCGTCCCTTGGTGCATTGGCAGCAATGTGAGAATCATTCTCTCCACCTGCTCTATCAGGAAGGGGATCTAAACTTGTCGCTCTGCCACAAAGCCCGGATGATCTTTAGCCCTAGACTCTAAAGCTCAGTCAATCTCTAAACCCTAAAACCCTAACCTGGACGGATTGGAATGAACGCCACGCAACACCGAAATCTGCAAAGTCATGGTTTAGGGCTTAGGGTCTTGGGGCTTTTGGCTTTGGGGCTTAGGGTTCAGGTGGCTTGGTGCAGGTTTTCGGGCTCAGGGCTTCGTGCTTTGAGTTTCAGCATGGACCTTCAACGCAGCTGCCGGAAACAACAGCACCCTAAACGCTAAACCACACACCCCTAAACCCTAAATCCAAAATAGCACCCTAAACCTTAACCACACTGACCCTGAATTTTCTATATTCGCACAAGTCTTAATTATGCATCCACGGGCTGGGAATTCGTTGATAACATGCAGGTGGGGGGGGTGGGGGCATCTGAACGCCAGGGGTGTTGTATGGTGTTGCTGGTTCTTTCTATTGTCCTGCGTTATTAATTTCTCGCCGTATTGCGGATCCCCATACTTTTGTTCTAGATTCGTCTGTATGGGGCTCCGCTGTTTTCTGGAGTTCCGGAAGGTTTGCAGTACCCCGCCGTTGACTGACTTGGGAGGAGGGGAAGGGGGTGGGTAGAGTGTATATAGGGTTTATCGGATTTTTGGTTAATTTTTGTTGAGGGGGGTGGGTTTATAGTATCCTTATGGGAGGGGGCTCCAAGGGGGGTAGGTAACCTACTAATCCCTAGTTCTCTCCGGTGCTCCCCAAGGCTCCCTTCAGGTTCCCTAAGGATCCCTTGTACCCTCCCCCCTTACACCACCCTCCCTTAGGGACCCTATAATGGGTTATGAGGCAGTGCTTAAGATCTCGAGGTGAACCCTACACCCTCTAGGACGAAAAACGAGGGCTCAATGAACTGGGCAGTCGCTTTTTGAATCGAACCACCCAAGAACCCAATATCTCCTGATTGGGGAATATGCCGTGATGCCGTACGTCCGATAAGAAGGAATATACCATAGTTCCCACAGTTCAGAGTCCTTAGGGTCATGCAGGATTTCGTCCATCAGCAGTACGAAGAAGTCCTCTATAACAACCAGGGCATGTTGTCGGGGCGTTGCGGTGGCGGTGAGTCCATGCGCAGAACGAGCTTTAGAAAAGCCTGTCCAACTCCGACCCGCAATTCCTTGATGCGGAAACTCAAACCACAACAAGGGTCCTTCCTTAACCTACCCAAACCTACGTTTTGTACTTAGAGTCCGCCCTATAAAATCCCTATTTTTGTTTATTAAGAAGAACCGACAAAAAGTAGGTTATGGTAGTTTAAGGGATATCGTACAGGCATCCAATAAGCGGCATAATTGCGCTTCGGCATGCGCCATGGCAGAGCATTGGAAAAGCCGCAGGGCACTCGCGAAGCTGTCGTGCACGGCTGCGGCTATCGTCAACCAATCCCTGACTCAGACTATGATCAAAACCTGGAACAAGGGGCTGTAAAAGCAAGAAGCAAGACAACCCAGAACCCTAAACCCCAATAATTCCCTTGTCTCTACATATCTTAAACCCCGAACCAGAAATCCTAAATCCTTAAATGCTCACCCTACGAAGACACGATTCATCGAAGGAGCAGGGCTTAACATGGCCTGTTTAAGGAAGCACGGCGTCTCCCTTTCCCACCCGAAGTTTCCTAATGCTTGAAGTCTTGCATCGCCCTGTCATGGAGGCTCCAAAGCCCAAACCCTTATTCACCCAAAACCTGACCCCTAAACCAAAACTCCAAACCTTTGAACCAAAGCCTTCCAGCCAAAACACAGGAGGCCGAGGCGTCGGATGGTGCAAAGCGGAGTGCAAAGGGCGACTCTGCTCCCTCGCGGCTTCTGAAAGGCAGCCGCAGAACAGGTCCTAGGGGTTATCTTTATTTGCTTGTTGTACCCTCGTGTCTTTGATTGTTTACGGGTTAGGGTTTAGCAAGTTTGGTGCTGAGGGTCTTTGGGGCTCCGGGTGTTGCATTCAGCTCTGAACAGGGTTTGGGTTGAGCATGGCATCTTATCGGCCTCATGGGTTCAGGAATCATGCAATATACCACGCACAAATCTGCATTGGAGCCGTGTACGAGAACGGAAGCTGCGGAAACGAACATCTACTTCAAATCAAGTTTAAACCTATGCATCTTATCACCATAGCTGTTCCACAACTTGAGAAGTGCAGATGGCACGCCAGAGCTCTCCGCTACAACTCACGTGTCTCGTTCGGAAAATCAAAGCCGGGGACTCGCTAGAGGCTACCGTAAACTGCCATAACCTACATTTTTGTGGGTTCTTCCTATAAACCCTGATTGGGATTTTATGAGACCCTACAGAAAAAGGTAGGCTTTGGTAGGTTTATAAGGTAGAACTTAGCCACCTGATAGACGTTGGCCGTCGTGGCTTTCTGACCCGACTGACTTCATATACTTAGTGACTTATGGACGTCGCGGATGGGTACCGGCAAGGACAAACTCCGGCTTCTAAGAAGCGGAGTCTAAGTGCCTACATCGAAAGTGAAGCTACCAGATTGGGTGTTGCTCCAAAGTGGCGGGGTGGAGGGTTTAGGTTTGACGCCGAAGCACGTAAAGTCGTGTATATATATATATATATACATATAACATATATATATATATATATATATATACATGTATGTATGTATGTATGTATGACAGAGGTAAAGAGAGAACAAGAGCAACTACAAGCAGGTTTGTTTGGTGAATATTCCAATTATTCAAACCTCGAAATTACAGCTTGGTGATTCACAAGCGAAGCTCATACTGGGCGCTTACCTGCTCGCTCACCCTCGCTGCACCACTGTCCCAGCCCGGATCCCACACGTTCCAAGCAAGAACTTGTACACAGTCTACTTGTCTGGCGCAAGCTCGAACATCCAAACATCATCAACTGCAAAACCCGGATCGGCCGGCATACAGGTGAACTGCCAGCGCCTAAACCCTAAGCTCGAAAAGCTAGACCCTACACCCTAAGCGCTACACCCGAAAATCCCAGAAGCCAGTTGAGGCTTATGGGGAAAGGCTCTCTCCAAGAAAAGTAGTACATCCCAGAGCGTGGCCGAGATCTGATTTCCCCGGAACTCTCATTTATCACTATATGGTTATGTAAAAAGAGTCCAGGTGTACCCTAAATCTTGATCGCTTGAAGCCTTTGATGGCTCCAATCTTCCAAAACGAGGAGGTGGCACTGGGAAAAGCCACATCATGCTCTCGCGGAGCCTCTGACATCTGAGAGACTGTGAGACGCAAAAACCCCTCTTCAGATGACCTTGAGGCTCTAAGAATGCGGCCTGGCCTATGAAGCCTTTAGGGATTCAGGGTGTGTTTTTGTTTTATGCTCTCTTCTCCAATCCTGTACTAGAGGAGCCTGTGGTTGGGGTTCCGGGTCTGGGGTTTAGGGTTTTTGCCTGTAGTATTTAAGCTTCCCGGCTCAAAGATTCCATGTTCAGACTCTCCGGCTACACATAATACTTTTATGTAACTACAAAAAAGGTCATCACTCTGATACTAATACTGAAATCAATCATAATCATTGATGCTCACGATGGTACTCAAGAAAAAGGATAATCATCATCATAATCATTAACGACAATTTCAGTACACATTTTCCTTGATCTTGGACGCCATTGGGCCCCAGTACTTCAGTTAAGGGTCGTGGGTTCTAGCCAGGCTTTCGAGGCGGAATAAATCTACTAGGGTTGGTACGTGGGTGGTTCTCTAAACAATACTGAACTTAGAACCCTAGCAAAAAATATAATTTCAGCTGTTTCTTAGGGATTATAATATCCAAAAATTGAAAATTTATTTCTGAGTACCCCCTAGGAAAGTCCTGCCTAGGGTCCTTTCAATAAGGGCGCTGTATGATGTTGGGGGCCTCCTAATTTAGAGAATGTAATGACAATACGAGCGGGTATTGCTACAAATGAATCAGGCCTCTCCTCAATCTTGAGCGTCAGGGTTGCTCCTTGAAAAAGTCATCAAACTGTGCTGACTCCGAAACAGCTTCGATTCTATCTCTCTGAGCAGTTGTTTTGCTTCACGAAGGCGTTGCGCGAGTTTTCCACAGGCTGTACAACGGTCTGACAGGGCGGTATTATGGTTTTGGGGCCATTATTTATACTGTAAGTATAAAAAAGACCCCCAAAAAATCTAGTATTGGTAATTATTTAGGCCCCTATACTAGCGGTTTCTACGGTCTTGCGAGGTTCTCCAAGGTTTATCAGGAACAAGGGCTTTATCTGTAGAAGGGATTTCCGGGACCGAGATTAACACCCTATGGACTAATGGTCTTGCAATCTGTCTTGGGGTTAGAGGCACCTAAACCCTAAACCCTAAACCCCTAAACCCTAAACCCAGACTGATATGGTATGGTTGGGGCTGGGCTTCCGAGGCTAGGTATTAAATCTGGGCACTTAGTTGCTGAGTTCATTGGCGCCCCAAAAGTGTACACTTTCAGCTTTATAGTGGGTAATATTATCCCAAAAAGTGTAAAGTGTATCCACTCAGCTGCGGCATAGCTGCCTACATCAAACTTCGTCAACATGGCAAGTCAATCAATTCCTAAACCCTAAACTTGTCACAGCTCGTCACATACCATGGCACATCATGGCAGAGTGTGTCCTGCTGATGCACCAAGAAATCCCTCGAAACTGCATGGAAATCAGCGCGCCGTGTGGTTAATTTCACACACCGGGCCAGGTAGTAGAAACCAGAAAGTTGGCATCCTTTCCCCGGTTTGTTGTTTTTCAGACCTGCGGGGTAGGAGTCTTCAGACTTTCTGGCTTCTGCTCTATGTCAGTCACTTTTTCTGGTGGTTCCATGATGGGGCATCAGTATTCAGTGTGTAGCCGCAAGAACAGAGGAACAGCTTAACGAGCATCAAATGCAACTTTTGCCGATGACTGAACTCCAAACCCCTGAAACTATACAGTCCCCCACCACAGTTTTGAAACCTCCAACCCTACACTCCAAAGCAACACCACTAGAAACCCTAAACTTTAAAGGGAACTCCAGAAAGTTGGAATATGGTTTCAGGGTAGGATACCCTATAATTTACCATAATGGGTTTAGGATAGTCATATTCCATCTTTCTGGCTTTTACTTTAAACCCTAAACGCCCGGAGATGTGACTACTCCTTAAATAAACCCCAGAGCCTAAACCCTAAGCCCCTCAAGCCTAGGCCCTGAACTCTCGGGATCTGACAACTCCCTAAATAACTACCTATAACATTTTGGAGGTTCCTTATTCTATTTATAGTATAATGGGCCCCAAAACCCTATTCTAATTCTTAAGGTCGCTACATTAGGGTGGTGGTAGAAACCTGGTAGAAGTAGCAACAGTAGCAGTGACGTGGCCGACTAGTGCTCGTGTAAACGCGAGTGCCGGAAGCAGCGCCAATTAACTTTTCAGGTTAAGGAGCAATATTATTAATATAATAGGTTAACATAATGCTGATCTATAGAAAGACGGATTTCTTTAGTATGGAAGGTCAAACTCTTAACAAGAAACACCACGTACTGCAATCGTCAAAGCCTGCACTTAAACCCTGCAAACCCTGATGCCCCACGCAGTGGCCTCTGAACCCGACATCAGGCTGGGCTACAGCGGCCGCAGGTAAAGGGAACTTTCCTCGGAAAGCCTTTGGCAGCCGCGGCTTTATGCCACTTGCGAGAGGTCGGGGCAGCTGAAAAGCAAAAAAATAACTGAGGCCTGAGTCTTGTTTCCCTACAGTCATATACTCTAAATGCTACGAATCAAAAAACCTATAAGTCATAAACTAGAAGCCATCTGCTGTAAATCATAAAGCCCCCCATGGAAAACTCGAGGCCATGTTTACCCCGAATGCCTACTGACCAACAAGCTCCAAACCCTAAACCTAAGACGCTTGACAAACAAAACAGTCCGGTTCTTAGTAGGGAATGGGGGTGTGGGCTATGGGGACTATTATTTGCGGGATTGTATAGGGACTACTATAGGGATCCATTCGCCCATTCCCTACTAAGTACCAGACAGAAAAAGGTTTAGGGCTGAGTCCGTTGTTTCGTTTGTGTCCTTTAGCTACTTTTCAATCAGAAATGGTATGGCTGGATGGTTTATAAACCATAAAAGCTAAAAACCGAAGCTAAATGATGCCCTCTTCGGCCAAAAGGTGCAGGACCTCAAGAGTTTCAGAATTTCATGCAAATAACACTAAACCCTTAACCTGAAGTACTTTCGCATCTGACGGGGCTGCCGCAGATTTGAAAAAAACTGTGGTCTGCCAAAGAGGCTAGCAAAGAGCTGCAAAATGCCAAAATGATGTTTCTCCAGAGAAACCCAAGTTCCTTTAGGACCGATCATAACTGCAATTGTCCGACAACTGCTGTCCACGATGAACAAGAATCTCCAAAACCGTTCCAATACTGTTGGTGGTTGTTCAGCCCCTCCTGACAGAAACCCTATCCTAAACTGTAAACAATCCTGAACCCTGTTGACCCTAAACCCCAAACGCTAGGGCCCTAAGGCTCCAAGGGAGATCTTTGGAGGATGGCCCAGTGGCCAAACTGAAGCTCCACGGCGAGTACCGGCTCAGCCAGACGTAGGCATTCATTGCAACCCGAAGCGAACTTAGCATTTTGATAGGGCTTTATGTTTTTCATAAGGTTTGATCGGGCACAAGGCAACAGCCCGTGAATGACTAGACTGGGGCTTCGGCCGAATATTCGTGCCTAGACGACTATGATGCTACCTGTGGTTGTAGGTGGCTCGAAAACCCTGAACCCCAAGCCCCACTAGCATAGGTGCCACTAGCACACAAAAATACAGTTTTGGTTGGAATATGCCATAGCAGAGTTGCGTCACTTATAACCCTAAGGCCCTACGACCCCCCCACCCGCAGCCCGAAACCCTAACCCCAAACCCTAAACCTCAAACTTAAGCCCCTAATACATTAAGCCCTAAGCGACAACTTTGGAGCCTAGATTGCCTGACAGACAGCCTGTAAGCCACGGACTCAAATTCCTGGATCTAGACTTGACAAGGTTTCGGGTGCCAGGCGAGAAAACGTGATAGACAGGGGCCGAGCGATTCCTACAGGGTCATACCCTACCCCTTTTTTAGGTTACCTAGTTTGATGGTTAGGATCTCCTATATAGAAAAGTAGGTACCTTAAAAAAGGGGTAGGGTTTGAGCCTATAGGTTTCAGGAAGTGACAGGAAGCCCGCCCCAATGTAACGACTGCAGCACGTGAGCACGAGGCTCCGCATTTCAAATAAGATAACATTTGAGACCTGTGCACGGTGCATCGCAAGCAACAAATCCACCCCACGGCCCGGAGTCACCACGCTCCTTCCATTACGGTAAGAGCGTGTCTGTGATTGCTGTTGTTTTTGTGTGCTGTTGCTGCTGGCGGGTGCTTTTTGTTTGTGCTGGTGTTGCCGGAGGCTTTGTTTTGCTGTTGCTGCGGGGGGTCGGGGGTGGTATTTGTGTACTGTTAGTACAGTACTTGACGGGTGTTCGTTGTTACAGCTGGTGGTGCTGGGGCGGAGGGGGTGGCGGTGCCTAGAAAACACAAGACTATGCTGTGGGTGCTCGGGGGTGTGCTATAGCTGTGGGTGCCCGGACGGGCCGCTCAGCATAGAAGCACCAACAGCAAAAACATAAAAAAACACCCCTTCCCTTCTGCTTCGATTCCTACCAGTCAAGAGGAAACCCCTCAGCTGGTAATTTCGCATTTCGTTCAATACCAACAAAACCATAGCAGGGAATGAAGCTGTACAGTTACAGACTGAATGCCGCGTCAGGGCGAGAGGTCGGCGGTGAAGATCGTGCAGATCGTAGGGTCTGGCCCAAGTAGATCAGGCTTCTCAGCGTCTGCTCCATTTGTGGTGGAGGTTTACGGTTTAGGGTTTAGGGTTGCAAGTTCTGAGGCTTACCGTGTTAGGCTGCTATCAGCCAAGTTACGAGTCATCCTTCTTCGATATAGTAAGTCTAGTTACAGCAATCCGCAAGCGGTTTGGACAACAGTCCTCCGTAAACGACATTCATTGCACACGAATCAAGATGTTCCAGAGCTCTAAACTTATCTGGAGGATCATGGGACTTAGTAACTAAATAAGCTATCAGTCCCGTAATTGAGGTTTATATGTATGGATACCTCATTGGCAGCCCCATTACTAAGTCCCACTATCTTATTTTGTAATAGGAACCCAGAAACCTGAAAGTAAAAAAGTGTACCGCTGAACAGCCTGGTTTAAGTATCCGGTAGCTACTGTAACCTTAGTCGCTGAGTTCATTGGGCCCCCAAAAGTGTACACTTTCAGCTTATAGTGAGTATTATTATCCCAAAAAGTGGAAAGTGTATCCACTCAGCTACTAAGTAACTATGCACATCCTGAGGTCGAAGACCAGGCACGCAGCTTCGAAGAGAGAGAGCCCAAAGCCTTCGAGAAAATATGCGAAACACATGGGTGGTTGTCAAAATTATGGTCCCTTTTGAGGTCCCTGTTATAGTACGGCACCTAATATTTAGGGTACCCAAAATGGGACCATAATTTTGACAACCACGCACATGAAGGAAGCCCGCATCGACCTAAGAAACTAATTCTGACTCCCTGAAACCCTAAACCCTAAGACTCTACACCTTAATCCTAAACCTTAAGTTCTAAACCTCAAACACTAAACCTCAAACCCTAAACCTTAAACCCTAAACGTTAAACCCTAAACCTCATACCCTAAACCTTAAACTTTAAACCTTAAGCTCTAAATCCTGAACCCTGGAACCCTAAATCCTAAAACCCTAAACCCTGAACCCTATAAAGCTTAAACCCTAAATTCAGCAAATGGGTATCAGGCTCTTTCCCCTTAGAGGTCGAAGACCAGCCGATCCTGCGTACTGCTTCCTGAAGGCCTCAGGCGATTTAGGGTTTAGGGTTTTAGGGTTTTAGGGCTTTAGGGTTTTAGGGTTTAGGGTTTTAGGGTTTAGGGCTTCAGGGTTTACGGTTTAGGGTCTTCGGGGTTTAGGTTTGGGGGTTTAGGGTTGTCTTTGGTTGTTGGAAGGCGGTGGGGGGTCTTCGCGTTTAGGTGATAGTGTGGATTGTAAGGAGTTCATGACTTCGCAGAGTTTGCGGCTTCAGATGTTTCGGCGGCCTAGGGATTTTGCATTCAGGGGCTGAGAACTTCATGCCGACAGGCTTAGGAGGGGGTGCAAGGCTCATTGAAGCCCACGTAAACATAAAGGAACCGCATGTATCTCCTATATGCTATGGAGAAGACCATGAACCGAATGGCAGAATAGAGCAACCCATGACACGACATAGCCAGGAGAGCAGCATACCATCACACACGCACAGTAGCTACGCATGAGCAGCACAGAACATGGATGAGATACTGAGACACGATACTTACCAAACAATGTCCTGCGGCTGAGGGAGACATCCTACTCTTAGCATGGGCAGCAGATGCCGTGCGTAACAGAACTGCATCAACAGCTGACAACAAACCATGCCATGGCCTGATGAAATTCGGACATGGCATCTCATGACTCTCCGGGTTGAAGGGTGATGTGACATATTATACTTTAAAAACAACTTGGAGAAGAGAAACACACACGGAGACACAAACACACACACCGAAACACACACACACACACACACACAGACACACTCAAGCATGCTAGCGAAGCACCGTGCATGCGTGTGCCTACGCCCCATGCATGCATGCATCCATCCAGGCATGCGTGCATACGTACACACACAAGCATAATACATATCTTAAACTGAAACATGCATATGAACATACACTTACGTAACATAAGAACATACATGCGAACATAGAGAACAACACGAACACCTACTTAGATTCAGACACACACACATACATGCATGCATGCATACATACCGATACCTACTCGTACGTACGTATGTACGCACATACATACTTATATACGAACATACACACAAATTCATGGTACCAGATGTTTTTGTTGCTGACCTGACTCTTTTGCTGTCGTCCCCGGGGCACGCTCTTGTTGCTGTTCTTGCGAGGGCACGTGTTTGTGCTGTTTTCGCCGGTCCGCGTGTTGTTGTTGTTGCCGTGGCGGGGCCGAGACTCACTCACTCACTGGCTTCCTGGCTCAACGCAACGACAGCAAAAACACAACATAAAGCAACTACAGCAAACATAAAAGACGGGTTAAACATGCATTCACGCATGTATCCACACGTATGCATTCATCTATGTAAGGTCTACAAGTTAAGCTGACCCTATAGATGGATGTAGCAAGGATCCTTGATGATCCTTGTTTCGAAGACCCTTGACACCTCAACTGACCCATGAAGCTTTTCTTGGTCCTGCGAAGCCTTCCCGGCCCCCCAAAACTGGGATCCTGATGCCCTAAATGCCCCAAAACCCTGGCCAAAGACCCCAAACCCTATACAGCTTAAACCGTCTGAGCCGCATAAGATACGTGTAGAACCCTTGATAAAACCCTAGAGCAGCATAATATAGGGGCGCCTTAACAATTAGAATGAGGGCTGGGGCCCCTTCATAGTATGACTAGAATAAGGAACCCCCCAAAATAGTATAGGCAATTTTTTTTGGGCCCCTAAATTATAGTACCATCATAGATCCTTTTAAAGGAACCTTGGGAATTAGGCCCCTATAACTAAAGAAACACGAGCCCCAAGGGAACCGATCGTTTGAGCTGCAGACTCCGGGCCCGGAAAAAAATGCTGCAAGGAGGCCGCCTTAGAGTGGTAGGATCCAAAAAGTAGAGCCCTTAATGGGGGTTCTTTTAAGGGTTCCTTTAAGGGTCCCTTGAAGGGATCTTTAGTGTTTTAGGGTTTAGGGTTTAGGGTGGGATTTACCCAGAGGCCCCCTTTGGGTACACCTTACAGTGGGAGGATCCAAAAAAGTAGATCCCTTACTAGGGGTTCCTTTAGGGGTCCCTTTAAGGGATCTTTAGGGTTTTAGGGTTTAGGCCGCCTTATAGTGGGATTTGCCCAGAAGCCCCAAAATAGTTCCTTTTTGGGATTACCTTATAGGATTCTATATATCAACCCCCAAAAAGCACGATCCCTTAATGGGGTTCCTTTAAGGGTACCTTTAAGGGATCTTTAGGGTTTTAGGGTTTAGGGTTTTAGGGTAGATCCCTCCATGGGGGTTCCTATAAAGTACCCTTAGTAGCAGAGGGCCCCGCATTAGGGGATCAACTTTCTAGATCCTCCCGGGGGTCTGGGGTATTGGCAATAGTGGGGTTTAGGGTGTTTAGGGTTAAAGGTTCATAGCAGTATCGGGGTGAAGAATTTAGGGTTTGGGGTTGAGGGTTTGATTGAATTTGGGCGCCCTGGTCCATCACAGGCTTTAGGAAGTAGGGTTTATAAAGCATTTCAGATCCGGCTCACCACAGGGGTGTTACGGTCTTGAGTTTACGGCTTTGTGGTATAAGAGTTCCACCCGAGACCCTATACACCCCAAACCCCACACCCAAGCCTTGCACCTACTTTGGGGTTTAAAGTCTGCGAAGAGTACTTGTTGAGCTATGTGGAGTCGTAGGGATACGGAATTTTGACGGAAAGAGTTTATGGAGTCAGTCTCGGAGCTTTCTGGACAGGATGCGGGAGTTTCCGAAAATAGGGGACCCAAAAATAATACCCTAAATAGCAGGCTCCTGGTTGTAAGGATTCCAAGATAAGTTGCCCCCGAATCTTCGGAAACTCCCATGTGGGGGCCCGAGGTGGCTCTTTCGGGGCTCGAGGCCTTAGATGCCGGCCACGTATTGCAGAGCTATTGGGCGTAGAGGGTTGGCTTCTGGGGTCTGAGCATAGGTTTAAGGTTTAGGGCTTGAGGGGGTTGGCTTCTGGGGCATAAGCATAGGTTTAAGGTGTAGGGCTCGAGGGGTTGGCTTCTGGGGTGTAAGTACGGGCTTAAGGTTTTTGGCTGAGACTCTGAACCTGGTAACCTTAAGCCTTTTGCAACCCGTAAACAACCTCTGTAAACCCTAAGCCCTATAACCCTGAACCCCAGAACCCTGAAGCACTCAACTCCATGTGTGTATGGGTTCGGTTCATGCTCAGAATCCTGAGGCGGCAGTACTACTACTACTACTACTACTACTACTACTACTACTACTACTACTACTACTACTACTACTACTACTACTACTACTACTACTACTACTACTACTCTCGCAGAAGCCATGCCTGTAAAGGATCCCATCAAATTAGCCCGATAACCGATTTCGGTAGAGCACTTGGGCCCGTTGTGCCCTGAACTGTGGGCAAAATGCTACGTCCTAAACTAGACCTAAAAGAAGCCTAGGAATAAAAAGGATGTCCTTTTTGGTTTAAAGGGGTTTATAAGGGAACCCAAACAGGAAAAACGGGAATAAGGGCCTACTCTGGGTCCTAGTAAATGCCCGAGACTGTATATTGCTGACCAAGGACGGCTGACGCTCGGAAATTCGATTGAGGCAGATGTGGCGGCAAACCTCGAGCTTGAACAGATTTGGAGGTCTTCGTCTTGTTCACAACAATTATTCCAAGTGTTAGGATAATTTTGGCGATCATTCGTACTGTTGTTATCATTGGTGCTACCAGCACCGATTTGTTGTTAATGAATGTGACTAACATGACAATGGCTCTGGCTGGTGTAGTTAGTTTCATTCGTGTGAAAAGTGTTGTCATGACCATCATTTACAGATATGTCATCATCACCATCATGATCATCATCGTCTTTGTTACCAGACGGTTGTTCTCATTTACAAGTATTATTGTTATTATTCTTATTGTTAATATAGCAATAGCAGTAGCGTAGCAGTAGCGGTAGCCGTAGGCATGGCCGCAGCGGCAGCAGCAGCAGCAGCAGCAGCAGCAGCAACGATTGCAGTAGCAGCAGCAGCAGTAGCAGTAGCAGTAGCAGCAGCAGCAGGAGCAGGAGCAGGAGCAGGAGCAGGAGCAGGAGCAGTAGCAGCAGGAGCAGGAGCAGGAGCAGGAGCAGGAGCAGGAGCAGGAGCAGGAGCAGGAGCAGGAGCAGGAGCAGGAGCAGGAGCAGGAGCAGTAGCAGTAGCAGTAGCAGTAGCAGTAGCAGTAGCAGTAGGAGTAGCAGTAGCAGCCGCAGTCGCAGTCGCAGTCGCAGCAGCACTAGCAGTAGCAGTAGCTTATGGCCAGCGCAAAAAAAATCTCTGCCGGAAGACCGCATGGATGAGAAGTACACTAACCCCCGGCCACGACCAGTAGCAAGACTAACTCTCGATTCCCTCCACCACGTACGTCTTAGGATCCAAGCTTTCTCGCTGTGTGCTCTTCCGAAAGACAGCGCAAACCTGAACTTCGATCCCCTAACCCTACCCAGAGATCCCAATACCCTCTAATTGAGGAATATACCTTAAATCAGCATATTGAGGCCTCTATAGTTTAAGGTATATTCCTGAATAACGGGTATTGGGATCTCTGGGCCATAATCAAGAACCACCCAATAGGAAGCTGCACCCTTATCATGGAAGCCCAATAATAATAAAATCCCCTGCAGACTGGCCAAAACTGCAAGGGTAAAAAGAGGGACCCTTAATAAGGACCCCTAGGTATATACCCTTAATATAGCTATTATATACCCATTATATAGCCCATTATAGGGTAGGGGTCCTTATTCAGGGTCCCTCCTTTGACCCTTTGAATAACGTAAAGCCCTGGGCCGCCCGCCGCTCGATACTTGTGCGTTGGCGCTTCTGGGCGCTTCTGCCTCAACACGGAGACGTCGGACCCCGACTTTTTGCCTTTTGGGGTGTCTACCTACTAAACCCAGATCCCAATACCCCTCAATTCAGGAATATACCGTCAATCATAAAATGAAGGCCTCTATAATTTAAGGGATATTCCTTAATTAAGGGGTATTAGTATCTCTGGGAACAAACACCCGTACCTTCATAAGAAGGAGCCCTTTAGTTAGGACCTCTTGGGGGCCAAGGTTTGGGCATGGCATCATCTTGGAATTGGGTTTAGAGGTTGCCTATAGTCTCCATTGTAGTTCCTCTTTTTGGTTAACCACAAACTCCATTGTAGGATCCTAACCCTAAAACTGGTTAACCAAAAAAAGGAACTACAATGGAGACTATAGCTGTTCTCTGAAGGTTCAGGATCGATCATCCCTGGCCAAACTTCAAGCAGACGGAGAGTTCATCCGTTCACCGATGTGGGAGTTTCCGAAATTAAGGGTACCTTGTTTTGGGGTCCTTATAATAAGGATCCTACTTTTTAGGGTACTATATTAGGCTCCCCTATTTTCGGAAACTCCCATGTAGTGCATGCCATGGGCGAGAGATGCAGGTAGACAGCAGCCGCAGATCATGCTCTGGGCTCTAGCTGGTCTCCACAAGTTTTCATTTATATCTAAGAAAACCCTGGAAACTCCATTCACCCGAAAATTAAGCAGTCAGTAACCTAAGAATAAAAAGGCCTCTCTTTTTGGTATTGGGTAACTTTATAAGGAACCTAGGACTACAAAAAGGGAATAAGGGTACTACCGGGCATCCTAGCAGTCGTAAATACAGCCCCCAACACCAGCAAGCGGTAAGTGATAAGAGCACCGACAGCTCTTGGCACTAGCAGGCAAGTTCTTGGCTTGTTAGCTGGGCCACGGACATGCCTTCCCGATCCCAAGCATTCCAACTAGCCCTGGTTTATAGTCTGCAGACCCCCAAGTAGGTGCGGTTCGTATAGCTTGAGTCCGCGGGGGTGTGGCCCCTGGGTTGGGGATGTACCTGGTTGACCCAAGACCTCATAAGCAGGCGGAGTTACTTCTTAACCCCTGAACACCGTATCCTGCTGGTGGCTTTGTGCAGAAAACATTTGTGAACATTTTCTTCTTGTCAGTTCTCAGCCATGCAGGTGCTGACGCGCAGGGAATCAGAAGGGTGCCTGTAAACCCTAAACCGTAAACCCTTGGATGCGGGCTAACGCATTGTGCAGTCTGTCCCAGTACCAAGTGATAGCAGCGATGTGCAATACCATATCCTGTATCAGGCCTAGGGAAGCAGGCTGCTGTGTTGTGCTTTGCACCATGTTGACCGCGACGGCTGGGCATGCGAAGTCGGTAGACTGATGGGCGCCAGGCGCGCTGGACCCAAGCTCGAAGGTTTATGTCATTTAACATAGGGGCCTGAATAACTTTGATAGGGTTTTGGGGCCCATATTATAATATACTTATAATCAAGAACCCCTCAAAATAGTGTTGGTAATTGTGTAGGCCTCTGTACTATGTCCTCAACATTGCCGAGCCCAACCATCCCTCAATAAACCCAGACCCTACGTGGATAAACACCGTGAGCGTCGCAAGGGTGCAATGTACCGTTATGGGCGAAGCTTCACTGCGTCATAATAGTAATTCCCCAGACCTTCCAAAATCCCTTAATTAAGGAATATACCTTAAATTATAATAGGATCCCTAATAAGGTTTAAGGTATATTCCTTAATTAAGGGATTTTGGAAAGTCTGGGTCCGGATATGGACACGCTACATTCTACTATATCGGTACATAGGACCCCTTGGGATTGTCAGGCAGCCTGTGCAGCTGCCGAAGACATGGCCGGCGAAGCTCCGCCCATTATCCTGGCCACAGACATGTCCAGTGCTCCTTTCGGTTTAACATGCTCAGCGGTTTAGGAGTTTAGGGTGTTTGGGGCTTCGGGTATGCAGTTTGGGAACTAGGGTCCAGTTACAGACATGTCCAGTGCTCTTTTCGGTTTAACATGTTCAGGGGTTTAGGGTGTTTGGGGCTTAGGGGTATGCAGTTTGGGAACTGGGGTCCGGTTACAGACATGTCCAGTGCTCCTTTGGGTTTAACATGTTCAGGGGTTTAGGGTGTTTGGGTCTTAGGGGTATGCAGTTTTGGAACTAGGGTCCAGTTCATACGTGCATTCATGATCTTCTTGTTGTGTGTATATATATATATATATGCATGTACCTACATAGGTACCTCATCATAGTCATCACATGCCTCACAGACATTGCATACACGACAAGCTGACACACATCGCAAGCATTCGCGAAAATTACAGGAATGGCACGAAGTACATACGTTGCACTGAATACATACACCACACACATTGCAGACACTGCATGCAGACGTTACACACATCACAAAACACCTTGCCATACGTCACACCATACATGCCAGACCTACATTGGCTTTACGTGTTAAATACATTCACACAGACATACATCCGCTTAGCAGCACTTTCATTTCATGCATAAACACATGCAGTTATACACGGTTACATACATACAGATCCAACCATCCATCCCTCCATCCATACACATACATGCATGCATACATACATTCATACACATATACATGCATGCATACATATAAGCAGAAATTACATAGTCAGATACAGTTGCACGTACTTGCATACCTACGTGCGTACTCACATACATACATCCATGCCTAGATTGCAACAAGCTCAACACTCGAATCCAAAATCACCACCACCTTCAGAATCACTTTCAGAAAAACCTTAGCTCCAGGAAATTCCTAACATTGAACCCCCAACTCGGAACCACTGAAAGGGTTTAGGAGTTTGAGCTTTAGGGTCCTAAACACCCCAAACTCTAAACTCTGAACCATAAACACTAAAACCCCAAACCCTATCTCGGAAAAAAAAGCCTGCGGGCCTGAACGGGAACGGCACTTGCTCATTAACTCCCGGCCTGGTTCGGTGACAGGATCGCCGGATTTAGCTTTGGAGCTTCAAGCTCACTGGACCCTAAACGTCATATAAACCCTAAACTTGATAAACAAAAACCTGAACCCTAAACCTTAGAACCCCAAACTCCAAACTTAAACCCTACCAACGCTTGTAGGTTACAGGCTTTCTGAGGCTTTAGGGGGCCAGTTCAGGCTTTGGAATTTTAGGACTTCAGGATTTTTGTTCAGGGCTGAGGGCTGTGCATAGGGTTTAGGGTTCAGGGCTACAGGTTTATTCACGGAGATTCAAGGTGTAGGTACAATGTAGGCCTTAGGACGGGCTGAGGTTTCAGAGTAGATTCGCGTGTGAAGGACTTCCGGGCCACCTAGGTTTTAGGATCAGGATTGCTGGGTTCCAGGTCCCGGAAATTGAAAGATATGAAGAGAACTTGAAGCTTGCCACCGACACCATCACCACAATAATGATCATCCTGTGTTTGTGCTATTTTGATACGCATCCACATTGCCATCATAACATCATCACTACCATCGTTGTTGTGATCTCCATCCCCGCCATTAGCAGCACAGTTCCATCACATCTATCACTGTCATTATCGTTCCGTTCTCCATCATGTCATGGAAAAGCGACTAATTGACACATTACGCATATGCGCCTAGCGCCAGTGAATCAACAACAACTGCAACGGAGTATATTCACTGCAGCTGTAGTTGCTCTCATCAGAGCAATCAATGCAAGCATGACGCTTCAACAACATCTTGCACTCAATTGCATAGCGGTGGTCGGCAGAACCATTCTTGCAACATCATCATCATCATCATCATCATCATCCTGGCTGCCGTTTCATCAATAGCGCCAGCGTGCATGTATCAGAATCGCAACATCGGCGACTTGCAAAATAACGTCGGGATAATAGCAACAACGCTACCCCCCCCCCCCCCCCCCCCCCCACTTGCAATCCCTAGTATAACATGCCCAAACCCCCTTCCAAGGCCCGCTCATGCCTCTTACACCAATGCTTCGCCGAAGAATAGCAAAACTTAAACCACTAAACCTTTATAGATCCCTCATAGATCCCTTGAGGGAGCTCCGGGGAAGCGGCACTGTCTCAGAGATAGGAGTGTACAAGCCAGGTGCCTGAGAAGCGAAAAGCTGTCGGTTTGGGTAAACAAAGGCTTTACCCTAAACCGTAAGCCGCATAAACCCTAAACCCTAAACCTTAAACCCTAAACCCTAAACCTTAAACCCTAAACCCTAAACCTTAAACCCTAAACCCTAAACCTTAAACCCTAAACCCTAAACCTTAAACCCTAAACCCTAAACCTTAAACCCTAAACCCCAGTTTTGAGGATCGTGCCGGTGGGGCTCCTGAGGGTTCCTGTTCCCAGAGCCGGCAGGACTTCCACTGAGAAGGTTTAGGGGTTTAGGGTTTAGGGTTTAGGGTTTAGGGGTTTAGGGTTTAGGGGTTTAGGGTTTAGGGGTTTAGGGTTTAGGGTCTAGGGGTTTAGGGTTTAGGGTTTAGGGTTTAGGGGTTTAGGGTTTAGGGGTTTAGGGTTTAGGGGTTTAGGGTTTAGGGGTTTAGGGTTTAGGGGTTTAGGGGTTGTGTTCGGCCCAACGGCTCTATCATCCTACAGGGGCCTTACAGTAGAAGCCAGAAAGTTGGAATATCATTATCGTAACCCCTCTAAGGTAAATTACAGGGGATCCTACCATTAATCCATATTCCAAGTTTCTGGAGTTC
This sequence comes from Symbiodinium sp. CCMP2592, assembly GCA_905221615.1. Lineage (NCBI taxonomy): Eukaryota > Dinophyceae > Suessiales > Symbiodiniaceae > Symbiodinium > Symbiodinium sp. CCMP2592. The sequence continues at coordinate 415,439 of CAJNDT010003513.1, forward strand.
CCTTTATAGGGTTTATGTAGGGTTTAGGGTTTATAGGGTTTACGCCCGAGGCCAGCTGATGACTTCGTCATTCGGCGTCGACATCGGGGACAGCGACCACAGGAGAGAGTCGTCGTACTTGAAGGCGAGCTACTAATGCCCGAAGTACGGAAGTTGTTCCCTTAAAGGGTAGCCTAGACGTTTCGGGGTTTCTATACTGAACTTAGAACCCTAGCAACAATCATAATTTTCGCTGTTTCTTAGGGATTATAATAAACAAAAATTGAAAATTTATTTCTGAGTACCGCTAAGGTTTAGGGTTGGGGCGCTGAGGGTCTCGGGGCTTAGGAGTTTAGGGAATTCAGGGTTTGGGGGCTTAAGCGGTTTGGAGTCGAGGGCTCTCTATAAGGGCTTTCTTGTGGCTCCTTTAAAGGAATCTATAAAAGTCCAGGGTCTTAGGTTTTAAGGCTTCTTTCTGAGGGGTCTAGGCAAGTTCGGGCTAGTTAGGTTCAGGGGTTAAGGGGTCGGGGGGACTGGAGGGTTCCGGAATGGAGTCGCATGTCAGGTGTGTGCCTCAGTTGTTTTTTCTATTTTCGTTGGGCTCTTTTCCGTCTGCACTTGCGTCCGAAACCCCAAAAGCTGAGGGAGCCTGGCACAGGGTTCGGGGTTCAGGGTTGTTGTTGTTGTTGTTGTTGTTGTTGAAACCTTTGTTTGGGGATGCTCCCAAGCCCCAAACCTCCAAACTTGGGGTCTAGCGAGGTATCACTTAAAGGCTGCTTGCAGCTATGGCGGCCTATTCAAACCAGTGGTTGGGCGTGACCTGCCCAGAGACTCCAAAACAGTTGGATTAAGGAACATAGCTTGAATTATACGAAGGGGCCCTAATCAGATTTAAAGTATATTGGAGTCTCTGGGTTGGTGACGAGAGCTCGAACGCGAGAGACTCCAAACTTAGACAATCCTAGGCTTTGCTGTGTGGTGAGACTGCGGGGGTCTCACGACTCATATGCTGAACCTTCACCCAAACCGGGGTTTAGTGCTGCATGTGTGTGTGTGTGTGCGCGCGCTTCCCAACGGTTGCCCATACCATGAACCCTATGCCGTCATCACTGAACCTATACCTGGCCCCAACTCATCAGGCTCTGAAGCCCCAACCATTACCTTAAGTCCAAACCTTGTCCCTGAATCGAAATCGTAACGCTCAGCCCATGACTCCAATTACCTGGGCCGCCCGGAGCCCTACAAAGGAAACCATTCTCAAAAATTCACTATATTCCATTCTGACAGTATTAACGCGATTGCATACTGCTTCAAGCTTTTCTCCCTGTAGCCAGAGACCCAACAACACAGACCCCAGATTGCATGAGGGACGGTCATCTTCTGACACTCCGTGTGAGCGATCGTTTTGTGCGGCTTGAGGATCAGCGGTACCAAGTATATATGCATGAGTCTTCTGCATTCTTCTACCGAAATAACAGAAAGCGTTGAGATTGGAAAGCCCTGAACCCGTTAAACCCACCCGGCCCCACCTCAGCCAGCCATGTTGAGGGTGGGCATGGTGTCGGTGGGGACGCCAAGACTGACATGTTAAAGCCATGGGGGGTTGCGGCTGTAAGGCTTCAGATTGCAGGCATTATCTCTCTCTCTCTCTCTCTCTCTCTCTCTCTCTCTCTCTCTCTCTCTATGTATATATATATATATATACACACACACATGTCCGTGTGTATATATATATATATACAGACTAGCGTAAATACAAATGTCTATATACGTACATAAACACACACGCACGCTCATGCAGATATTTTTCCATCTATCCATCCATCCATTCATCCGTCCATCTGTCCACGCGTCCACCCGTCCATACTTCCATCCATCCAGCCATCCATTCAAAGCTCGATCCCTGCCATGTGTGCATGCACACAGAGAGACACAACATATACACATACAAACATATTCATATATACATATACATAAACATATACATAATACCTATAGTCTCCATTGTAGTTCCTTTTTTGGTTAACCAGTTTTAAGGTTAGGATCTTATAATAGAGATTTTGGATAACCACAAAAAGGAACTACAATGGAGACTATAGGTAATTCTACACAACACATATACATATACATAGACAAATGCATATGCATTACACACCAAACTCATGCCAACACATGCAGACACAGAGAGAGAGAGAGAGAGAGACAGAGAGACACGGACACACAAACACACACGCATGCATACATACATGCATACATACATACATACATACATACATATGTATATATATATAAACTTAGTTAGATATATATATATATATATATATACACATACACACACACACATATATATATATATACACATATATAAAATATAATATGAATATATATATATATATATATATATATATTACATACACACAAACACGCGTACGTACATACACACACACACACACGCGTGTACACACATACACAGGGAAACATAGACATCGACATCGACACAGACAGGCGAGTACACACAGACATCTTTTTGTACACATACACGCTCATCTTTTCTCATATTCATGTATGATACACATACAGATCAGTATGCATATATCGTACGTAAGCTTGTCGGTTCGCCTTGGCATGTTCGGGAATGGGCTGGCGACTCTATCAGGAAATACCTGATGTAGGCACACGACTCGCCAGAAGTCCTCGCGTGCAGGTCAGACACGACGTGTACAAGTATAAATATATATGTACACTCGTAGCCCACACAACACACACACACACAACCGAATATACGGTGTCGAAAACTGTTATATAAGTACTAGTAGTTGCTGCTCCTGCTTGCATCTATAGAACGGCAAGCCGCCACAGTCGCAAGCAAGAACATCACGCTGATCGAACGGCCCGGTCTTTGAGTGGCTCAGTACATACAAACACACACCACGGCATACAGACCAACATAATCGCAACATAATGGAGTGAGAAAAGAGATACCACCGCGGTGCGCTCGAATGACTTGCGGAAAACTATAGTCGTGTCCTTGTTGGTTCGAACCGAAGGTACGATTGAAACGTGGGTCCATATATGCAGATTGCCATCGCTTCCTCTCCGCACACCTTTGTTGGCGTTCAGACAACTGATGACTTACCCTAAGGGTCCATGTACCCATATAGCATATACTTTGGGCCCAATGTACCCATTCAGGGAGTACTTTAAGGTCAATGCATTATACACTATATGAGTACATAGGACCCTTTGATGACTTAGACCAGCTTCTGTCGACCGATGTGCCCATCCGTATGTATGGGCGCGCAGACCAGGCAGAAGGTGACCAAAGCATAGCTAGCCCATGCACAGGTGCATATATAATCATACATATACAAATGCATATAAATATATATATATATATACACACATACATATACATATAATTACATATATATGTATATATACAAGCCAGTATGTACTTATTACACATATGCACTCATATTTGTAATATTATGTATTTCTATATTAACATACATATAACAATATAGACAGAGAGAGGGCGATAGACAGAGAGAGAGAGAGATAGAGAGAGAGAGAGAGAGAGTTGTACACTATAGATAAAAACTGAAGCCGTAAACCATGCATCCTACTTGTACTTCAGCAAATTGGAGGGTCGACAGTCCAATCTCCAAAGGAAAAGAGAAGCTGTCGACCGCTCTTCAGCATGCTAAGACACTAAGGCTGTATCCACGGAAGCGAGAATACAAATATGTCCTTCAGCATACTGACCCCTCAAACCAGGTCGCCGTCCCGGGATGTTTTAATTAGTCTATATTCAGGACCCCCAAGGAGATTCCGACCCCTGTACTACCCCGGGGCTGAAGAGCAGGACTCGATGCTTGCCTTGCAAATTATCATAGTCTCGGGACTCGGGGCACAAAAAGTCCCAAACTATGTTACAAATGCTGCGCATCCGTGGAATCCTAAGGCTCAAAGATCTCACAGTCAAAGATTCTGCGCCCAAAAGCCCTGCTAAGGAAGGCTCTCTTGGACTCTCAGGGGCCTTTCTGAGCACGGCTAGGGTTGGGTTACTGCCTAGACCTAAGAGTAACCTAGGAATAAACATGGCAGCCCTTTCGGTTTACAGGGGTTGTAAGGGAACCTAAACCCTAAACAAGGGAATAAGGGCCTACTCTGGGTCCTAGATGCTCGTCGTCTGATACTGTGCACCTCGCTCTTGGCATCCGGATCCAGGGTAGGCTGCAACGGAGTCTACGTGGCCTGAAGTCTTGTCGTTGCTTTGGGGTGACATGCCGTAATATAGGGGCCTTATAATCAGAGTAAGTAAGGTTTTGGGGCCCACTGTACTCCAATCATAATAAGGTTAACCTTTAACATGGTATAGGTAATTATTTAGGCCCCTACACTAGGTGTCGAGAGATGAGTGTAGGGTTAGAGGTTATAGGCCGTAGGTGTGTAGTGTTGAGTTTACGGTCAGGGTTTGGGGCTGAGGGGGTTTAGATCTGAAGCTTGGTTCAAGACAAGGCTCTGAGTTAAAGTTGTGACAGGCAATTCGGGAACAAGTTTTCCTTTTTGCTTCCGTTCTGTCTTCCACTTCTTCAGGGTCTTCCGTGTTCGTTTCCATCTCGTTTTCCACTTGCTTGTTCGGCTCCGTTCGTGCTTCCATTCGGGGTTCCGGTGTAGATTTCGCTTCCGTTCAGGTTTCCGTTTTCCCTGGTAGTGTCTTCTATGCCTTTGCAGGTTGGTAAACCATGCCGACGCTGCAGGGCACTTTGTGGTTTGCCAGCACACCCACGCCTTACCTCCGGCACCACCGGTCGTTCCCCACTCGGCCCATTGACCCTGGGTAGGGCTCGGGGCGGGTTCCGAAACCGACGCCCGAACGCGAAACGGAACCGGTAGGGCTGCAGAAACCGGAACGGGAACCCGAAGCGGAACCCGAAACGGAAAGCCCGGCGGCACCAGAAACTCAACCGGAAGCGGAAACTGTAAATCCGGAACCCTCCAGAAATCGAAAAAACCAGAAAACACAGTGTGTTAACAGTTTTTTTTCCGGTTCGGAGCCAGAATCGGAAAAAAAAACTGTAAACACACTGTGTTTTCCATGTTTTCCAATTTCTGGAGGGTCCCGGATTTACCTTTCCGCTTCATTTCTGGAGGGTCGCGGATTTACCGTGTCCACTTCCGGTTTGGGTTCTGGTGCTGCCGGACTTTCCGTTTCGGGTTCTTTTTCGGATTCCAGGTTCCGATTTCAGAATCATTTTCCGCGTTCAGGCATCGGTTTCGGACGCACAATAGTAATTGGGTCCGTGCTAGTTGTCGGCTACAGTGGCTTGCGTCGAACTTCAATGTACAGCGGTTGGCCCCCAGTCCGGAGTGTACAGTTTGCTTCTTGAGCATCATATCTGGATGTTGAGTTGAGGCCACAGAAGAAGACCCGAAACCAATGGAAGCGGAAATGGAAGTGATCACGGGAGTGAAAACCACAACGGAGGTGTAAACGGAAAGGAAAACCCAACCAGCAACACAACCGGAAGATTAAACGGAAGGGAAATCCAAAGTGGAAGCGCGAACGGAAAGATTGAGGTCAGGAGTGGAAGTGTGTCGAACTCACTGTTGCCATAAATAACCTGTTACAAAGTTAAAGACATACCTTCACATGCCTACTCCGTAGGTAACAGCTACAACGAGGATTCCTTGAGAGGAAGCCGTTCTAGGAAGATAATTGCCAAGTGTATGAACACTGGCAGGGCTCTGATCGTCGCGACTCTCAGTCTCTAGGAACATATTCGTACACATACCCTTTACTCGATAGCGTAACCATGTTAACTTTATTAGCTGAACTTGCAAGCCGTTCAGGACCCTGAATGCCAAACCCTAGACCCCTACATCCTAAACCCCTAAACCCTGAACCCCTAAATCTTACCTATAGTCTCCATTGTAGTTCCTTTTTTTGGTTATCCAAAATCTCCATTACTAGAAGACAATTGGCCCGAAAGCATCATCAGCGAAGAGTGTGGGGCTATGTGATAGATCCAGTGTATAGGATCGTAAAGTCACAGAATCAAGAGTCATAGAGTCCATGAGTCATGAGTCATAAAGTCATAGAGTTGCAGTGACATAGCGTCGTAGAGTCGTAGTGAGATAGAGTCAGTGTATAGGATCGTAAAGTCACAGAGTCAAGAGTCATAGAGTCCATGGGTCATGAGTCATAAAGTCATAGAGTTGTAGTGACATAGAGTCATAGAGTCGTAGTGAGATAGAGTCACTGTATAGGATCGTAAAGTCACAGAATCAAGAGTCATAGAGTCCATGGGTCATGATTCATAAAGTCATAGAGTTGTAGTGAGATAGAGTCACGGAGTCGTGGAGTCATCTTTGTACCATACACTTGACTCGATGTAGTTCCCTCTATGCCCTGTGTGTGGGAACGCTTAATCAAGATCCGCCTAGCGTGAGGGCTCAGAGCCTGACTCAACAGGTCAAGTGGCAACTTGTCAGAGGGATTGGCAAATGCATAATATATGGATACTATACATATAAATATATATATATATATATATATATATATATATATTATATATATATATATATATGGAAATGTGCCTGGCCAAGAACTGGCCACTCGTCCTCGGCATTCCTGCCTCTCAAGTTATGAAGGGTGGAAAGCCTCACATCGTCCTCATTGTACCAGCGGAAACACCAGCTGCAGAAAATGGCGTTATTGCAAGAAGCTTCACTGACTTCACAATAATAGAGCTGCGAATGATGACAGAGTCACAGGTGACTGACTGGTCTCTGATCAGCCATGGCACATCTTAAAATCTTCCTGAAGACTTGGCTTTTTTTACACACACGCACATTCTTCTCGTGGCGGCGTCGTTGCTTGCCTGCTCTTTCGCAAGACAGCGTCGAAGCAAGCAAGCAACGTCCCAAAGACCGGCATCGGAGAGGCGGCCTGAGGAGGTGCCGGGAGAGGTCATCCCAGGGATTACGGTGGTCCGGAGCCTCGTGAAAATGGCTGAGTGTAGTTGCAAAGGTTCGTCGGGAGCCCCGAGCCTCCATAGCACGCATTATACCAAGCCAGGGTATAGGGGTATAGTATCATGGAAGAAGAAACATAGCGGCAGCTGACAAACATCCCCAAACGGAAGCCGCAACACTGGTCTCTGAAAGGAGTCGGGAATTAGGGTTTCGCTCTTCATCTCAAACCACAAAAGGCCAGCGTATGTTACTTAGCCGATTCAACAGACTCCAGGGGAACGCCAGGGGCTTATGGGTCCTTAGGCCTAGTAGTATATTATCGATATATGCATCTGCCAATCCCTCTGAAGGGTTGCCAATTGCACCTCGCAGAGATGCAAGTTCCTGCAATCGACCACGCCACTCCCTGTGGAGAGTTGCACGGCGGAAAGGATACAAGTAGTAGTTTGCACACACGTTTCAACCCTGGACCACGCCAATCCATGCAGAGGGTTACACGCAGCGCCCAAAGACCATGCAACAGTACCTGTGCACCTTCCGATTAGAACATTCGAGGAAGCTAATCCCTCTCAATGAAGGATTGCGCGGGGCACCGCAAAATGTGTAACTTTACCTTGCGTTCGACCACTCGACCACGCCAATCCTTGTGTGGGGTTGCAAAATTCATTTCAATGCTCATCAAAAATTGCAACTTTACCTCGCGTTCGAACACTCCACCACGCCAATCCCTGTGAAGGGTTGCAAAATTCATCTCAATGCTCATCAAAAATTGCAACTTTACCTCGCGTTCAACCACTCGACCACGCCAATCCCTGTGAGGGGTTGCAAAATTCATTTCAATGCTCATCAAAAATTGCAACTTTACCTCGCGTTCGAACACTCCACCACGCCAATCCCTGTGAAGGGTTGCAAAATTCATTTCAATGCAAATCAAAAATTGCAACTTTACCTCGCGTTCGAACACCCGACCACGCCAATCCCTGTGAAAGGTTGCAAAATGCAAATCCCTGTGAAGGGTTGCAAAAAAAATTGAACTGCACCCAAACCCTGTGAAGGGTTGCGCGGCGCCCGCAAGAAGTGTAACTTTACCTCGCGTTTGAACGCCCGAGGAGGCGAATCCCTGTGAATGGTTGCGCGGCGCCCGCAAGAAGTGTAACTTTACCTCGCGTTTGAACGCCCGAGGAGGCGAATCCCTGTGAAGGGTTGCGCGGGAACCGCAAAATGTGTAACTTTACCTCGCGTTTGAACGCCCGAGAGTTCCAATCCCTGGGAAGGGTTGCGCGGTGCGCCTAAAATGTGTCACTTTACCTAGCGTTTGAACGCCCGAGGAGGCGAATCCCTGTGAAGGGTTGCGCCGGGCGCCTAAAATGTGTAACTTTACCTCGCGTTTGAACGCCCGAGGCAGCGAATCCCTGGGAAGGGTTGCGCGGTGCGCTTAAAATGTGTCACTTTACCTAGCGTTTGAACGCCCGAGGCAGCGAATCCCTGGGAAGGGTTGCGCGGTGCGCCTAAAATGTGTCACTTTACCTAGCGTTTGAACGCCCGAGGCAGCGAATCCCTGGGAAGGGCTGCGCGGTGCGCCTAAAATGTGTCACTTTACCTCGCGTTTGAACGCCCGAGGAGGCGAATCCCTGTGAAGGGTTGCGCGGCGCCCACAAGAAGTGTAACTTTACCTCGCGTTTGAACGCCCGAGGAGGCGAATCCCTGTGAAGGGTTGCGCGGGCACCGCAAAATGTGTAACTTTACCTCGCGTTTGAACGCCCGAGAGTTCCAATCCCTGTGAAGGGTTGCGCCGGGCGCCTAAAATGTGTAACTTTACCTCGCGTTTGAACGCCCGAGAGTTCCAATCCCTGTGAAGGGTTGCGCCGGGCGCCTAAAATGTGTAACTTTACCTCGCGTTTGAACGCCCGAGGCAGCGAATCCCTGGGAAGGGTTGCGCGGTGCGCCTAAAATGTGTCACTTTACCTAGCGTTTGAACGCCCGAGGCAGCGATTCTTGGGAAGGGTTGCGCGGTGCGCCTAAAATGTGTCACTTTACCTAGCGTTTGAACGCCCGAGGCAGCGAATCCCTGGGAAGGGTTGCGCGGTGCGCCTAAAATGTGTCACTTTACCTAGCGTTTGCACGCCCGAGGCAGCGAATCCCTGGGAAGGGTTGCATTCCCGATGGACCCCGACGGTGCCACCCCCGCCTTTAAAAGAAATATTAAGATACCGAGATGTAGATAGTATGTAGAGAGTAAGTCATAAGTCATAGTAAGTCATAGATGCATAGAGAGACAGTCATAAGTAAGTAATCATAAGTATAATCATAAGTAATAAGTAATAAGTAAGTAAGTAGAGTCAGTAAGTAAGTCAGTAAGTACTAAGTATAGTAAGTATAGCAAGTATAAGTAAGCAAGTCAAGTAAGTAAGTAAGTAAGTATAGAGATAGCATAACATAGAGTCCAGTGTCAAGTGTCAAGTAAGTTAGTAAGTAGATTGAAGTAAGTAAGTAAGTAAGTCGTAAGCATAACATAGAGTCAAGTATCAAGTGTAGAGTCAAGTATCATAGAGTCAAGTGTCAAGTGTAGAGAGTCAGTCATACGGGTCATAGGGGTCAAGTAAGTAAGTAAGTATCAAGTGTAGAGTCAAGTATCAAGTGTAGAGTGTAGAGTAAAGTATGGAGTCAAGTAAGTTGATTCTATGTCTGTCATCTATGTACTCAGCTGCGGCGTTCCACACGGAAGAACCCTTCGCGATGCTTTCGGGAATAAGATCCTAACCATCAAATTGGTTAACCAAAAAAAGGAACTACAATGGAGACTATAGGTACATCCCTAAACCCTAAACCCTAAACCCGAAGTCGCTCCCTGCAGAATGGCCGGTCTTCTGCCAAAAATGCATCGGACTCATCCTGGTGGAAGGCTCTCCGCCATCTTTGCGGGCTTTGAACCTATGCGAAGCTGTGTCCTCTGAGTTGAAATCTGATTCTCCATCGGAGTCTGTCGAATCCTCCCGGGGTAAGGCGTAAGAGAAGGATGACCTCTGAGCTCCCCCGCGGGCTTCGAATTTCGGAGTTTAGGGCTTAGGGTTTACCTAGAAGCCCCATAGAAGTTCCTTCTTGGGATTACCTTATAGGATTCTATATATGAACCCCCAAAAAGGAACTACTTTGGGGCCTTTGGGTAGTGGCGTAGGGGTCGAAACCAAAAATTCCAAAGCCTCACAAAGCCCCAGCAAACCCCGTCATCTCTACCCGCTGTCCCTGAACCCGAACCGTCGTGTGTAAGCTTTTTTTTTTTTGAGCTCCTTTTTCCCTGAAATCCCAAGCGAACGAGCGATCCCAAAGAAGGCCTCCCTGAGGCCAGGAGAGAGTGTGTAAGCTTTACTGTTCAGGGAAAGGGAAAACCGTTTCGAAAGGTTGACAGGCCCAGACAACCCTCTAAACCCAAAACCCGGCAGAACCCTACACCGCCTTTACGAAACCGTTGTGGAGGTTCGGGGCTACGTCTGGCCTAACTTGAACTGTATACTTGTGAGCCCAAGGTAACACATGGTCAGAAGCAACACCTGGAAAAGCTTGCTAATCAAAACCCACATAAAGCCCGACGCCCCAACCCTAGAAACTCCAAGGCAAACGCTGAACCCTATAGATGTTACCCAGACGGTAAATATTCACTACACTACCATTATGAAATTAGGTCTTGAAAGAGCATCCCCATTATGGTTTTGGGGCCCTGAGTCCAAAATATGGTAATGTGAATATGGGGGTTTCCGAAAATAGGGGACCCTAATATGGCACCCTAAATAGTAGGATCCTCAATATAAGGACCCCCCAAATAAGGTAGCCCCATTTTCGGAAACTCCCATATGGACCCTCCGGGCTAGAAGCTCTAGGATACCCAGTAACCTAAGAATAAAAAGGCCTCTCTTTTCGGTATTCGGTAACTTTATAAGGAACCTAGGACTACAAAAAGGGTTCTAACTCTGAGTTCGCCGCACGACCCGATTTGCCGGAGCTGCGGTGCCATGCGTTGCGGCGAAGCGCCTACCCAGTCGGAGGGTTGTCCTGCAATGCAGGATCTGTAAACTCGTAAAAAGCTATAGAAGGGTTCGGGCGTCGGTCTCCGGATCGGGCAGAATTTTATATTGAAATCAAGTGAATTCCATAACCAATTCAACGAAATCATCAGATCACATGAAGGCTAGGCATTGAGGCTCCGATTGTGTTGCACCTGCCCTGCAACAGAAATTCATGAGGGCTAGTGTAGATGGTTGCGTGCATCGGGTATTGGAAGTCATGCTCCCGCTAGTAACGACAGAATATGCGAACTCCTTGTGTGAGTTTGCAGGCTCCTCTTCCAGGTAGGGACTTACGGATACCGGGTTGAGGCGTTGGACTTGTTTGCCTTTCATTCAACCCAAACAAAACCCGACCTGTTGCTCCAACATCCTCCAACTACCTGCCACTTTAGAGATACGCATGACCATAACCTTCTACTTCCCAGACCTTCCAAAATCCCTTAATTAAGGAATATACCTTAAATCATATTAGGGATCCTATGATAATTTAAGGTATATTCCTTGATTAAGGGATTGTGGAAGGTCTGGGTTTGTAGCGCTTGAGGCTCCAGGTTAACCCTGAGCCTAAAAACCGTACATCCGATTGTCTAAAGTCAACCCTAAACCGGAGGCACGATCCTTCGGACTCACTAAAGCACTCTGTGGTGCTGGCAATCATTGTCCGAAGCGGGTTGATAAAGTAAATTCAGGTGCATCAATGAGCACAATAAGTTTCAAAAAAAGTTCCGTAAGGTCCGTAAGGTCTGACAAGACTTTTTGAGGTGTCATTTACGGGCCTTAAGAACAGGGTTCTGGTCATATTCTATATATTAAGAAACTGCGCAACCTCCAAGCCAGAGTCTTGTAAACGACTTAACGTTTTTTTTGCGGCCATTGCAGCATGAGGGTTTTTATTCCGAATCCCAATGGACGCTCGGCTGAAGCAGAAGTATGTCCCAAACACCATCATCCAAAATCCGATGCAGGCTCTTCGCCGTCCTGGGCTGACGTTCTGCACCGACGAATCGAAAACTCCAGGCTCGAACTTGTCATGATCCGTACCGAGATGCATCCTCTCAGCATTGTCCAGTGGGTTTAATGCGCATGTCCTATGCCCAGTCGAACCCAAGACTGCAACACTAAACCCTAAAGACCCCGAGTGCCACTAGAAGGTGTAAGACAGAATTAGTCCTGCAGATCTTTTTGATGAGGGTCTAATGACATTAATTACCCTTTTCTGTGCCTGTGCTCGTTGCATCCTCTAGGGGTGCCGAGCTGTAGGTCTTAGGGCTTGAGCGAAAAGATCGCGAGGCATGTTGGACAGGACCTCTACAGATCGCGTGCCACAACCAAACACGAAATCCTGGGGCCTGCGTACTCTATCATGAACGTAGAACGGTGCGGAAATATTCATGACATGAGCGGGTAGCTGATGGCATATTCATACTTATGACAACTGTAATTACAACTCTTCTCTCCAAGTAAGAACCACAGTGGCCAAAACTCTTGCGCTGGACTCCAGTGGCCGTTGAAACCCCAGAGGGTTCATAAACACTACTATTATGGAATTACGCCCTGAAAGACCATCCCCATTATGGCTTTGGGGACCTACTTCCATAATAGTAGTGTATATGGACCCTCTGGGAACTGAAACCTGCTACAACTCTGAAACTCGATGTCCCCAACCCGAGACCTCAAAGACTCGAAACCCCGCAGCAGTCTGCCGTACTTGAACCCTATTCAACTATATGTTAGGCTCTCTTCTTATGATCTCGTCAGAATCATATACGCCTGAAAAAGATGGTTTCACGGTGTTGTCTGAACCCGAAAGCCTTAGTCCAAAAACCCTAAACCCTGCAACCCCAAACTGCCGGTGGTGCCCCTCCTCGATGGGAGGCTTCTTCCTCCTTCTTGTGGGGTTCTCCAGCCTCAGAGAACGTCGGTCAATGCTTTTCTGCTTTCTGTGGGCTCCTTTTCTGTGCTGTCACGTACTCCAGGATGAGACGTACCCAGAGGCCCCATAGTAGTTCCTTTTTGGGATTACCCTGCAGGATTCTATATAAACCCCAAAACGGAACTACTTTGGGGCCTTTGGGTAATGGTTTCGGGTTATCTGTTCAGTGCTAGCAGTAGGGACGAAAAGACCCTGTCCTACTCCTTTGGGGTCAAGCCCACTAGTATCCGTAGTCCCTATGTGATCACAGCCATGAAAAGGACCCCATAAAATGGCACATAAGCAAAACATAGGATAGGGATATCCCGCAAAAAGGAACTCGTACCATGAAGCCCAATACGGTAGGGATATCCCCGTCAAATGCCTGTGCTTTCGGTATGGATGTCGTGCTTATTGTGCGGCTCGGTTCGGTTTATAGAGGGTTCTGGGCACCGATTCCTTTTGGGTGTTCTATGTTTACCTTAACCTACCAAAACCTACTTTCTTGTAGGGTCCGAATAAATTCCATAGTAGGGTTTATAATCGGAACCTACAATAAAGTAGGGTTAGGTAGTTGAAGGTAAGGTTTTGGGGTCCAGTTTCGGATTTAGGGATACGGGACTGTGGGGTTTCAGGGGATCGGCCTACCTCAAAATGCAAAGCCACCAGTAAACTCCGAAGGTCGGCTCTTGACTGTTTAGGCTTTGTGGTTTATGATTTAGGGTTTAGGGGTTGAGGGTTGAGGGGTTTAGGATTTAGGAGTTTAGGGGTTGAGGGTTTAGGGGTTTAGGGGTTTAGGGTTTAGGGGTTTAGGGGTATTTAGGGTTTAAGATCTGTCTGACGGGTTTCATGCTCAACTCGCGCAGCCAGGTCTGGCTCAAAGTTTAGGGGGGTTCGGCTTTTGGCCTTTACCCAGAGGCTCCATCGTAGTTCCTTCTTGGGATTACCTTATAGGGTTCTGAAAGTGAATCCCAAAAAGGAACTACTATGGAGCCTATGGGTAGGGCCTGGGCCTTCGGAGCTTGTTTTCGTGAAGGGGTTCGGGTATGTATCTGCTTAACCTCTGTGTTACTGCAAGATCAACCCTAAACCCCTCCATCAGTCCATCAGGGGCTCGGATGACACGTGGGTTAGGATTCAAGAGCGTGTGGGGTTGCCGTCGTTGGGAGTCGTCATGACGATCAACTCGTAGTGGCAAGTATTGAGCATGCGGCACATGCTGTCGTAATTCGCGGCTCGTTCACTCCAGTGAGTGGTGGCGAAAATTCGGATGTAGATTTGCTGTTCTGTGACTGGCATCGGAAGCTGTACAGTCATCTGCATTATGCACATGTTTCGATATATTTATCATATCATATGTATTGGAAGAAAACATGTCATGCAACATGCAGTGTCCGTATAGGAGTTTCCGAAACATAAACGCAACACAGACTCGAAGTCATAGTATCCTTGCTGTAAGAAACTTCGGACACCCACTCAAGGCAGAGAATCACCCGCAAGACATGGCCTTCTGTGATGCATGAGTTTCTTGCTTTTTCTTTGGGAGGGGATCCCTGTCGCGGGGCTTAGCAGGGATCCTAGTTCTGTGCAGTCTATAACAGGACCCCAGATGCTTTCTCTGAAAGCCTTGAAACCCAAAGGCGCCCTCCAACCGTTTAGGGTTCAGGGCTTAGGCTTTCGGTCCCTAACTTGGAATGACATTTGGAACCTACAGCCCTACATACTGTTTTTAAGGACTTTGAGGCGCGCGGCTTTCTAAAAGCCCCGAATGGTGTCCTGGTTCAGTCGGGAAGCTTCTGCCTTCGAGACGATGCTGCTGCAACACCCAAGTTGCAGAAACGGCCTTGCCTGATCCGGGCATGCAGTGTGGAGTTACAAGATGTAGACACCGTAATCATAACCCGCCACCTTGAACGCCATGGGCGGCAGTCTACTTTTACAATGACTTACAGATTAAAATTACGACCCGAAGCCAAACCGCTTAGCCTTAACCATACGCCGACACACCAAACCCCGAATCCTACACCCGCGAGGGAGGGGACCGAAACACCCCCAATCCAAAAGTTGACCTGGCAGAACGTATCGCATGTCAGGGCGTATTTGGGGTCGGGTCGGTTGGGCTGCAGAATGTTTGGGAATTGTGGGCAATACGCCGCGCGGCTTCAAGTGTTCCCTACCTAACAGTCTACCCCGCACTTGAATGCCCAAATCCCGAATGCTTCAACCTTATTTCAAGGTTGAACCCTTAAACCCTGGATCCCCAACCCGACTGTCAAACTATCTCAACATATTCCTGGCGCCCCATGAGCCATGAATTTGCCAGCCAATACGGTTTGCATGCCCTTTTAAACCCCAAAAAACCCAAATATGCGAAACCCCTAAACCCTAAAACCTCAAACCCTGAACCCCCATACGCAGAGGCCCCAAAGTAGTTCCTTTTTGGGTTTACCCTTTAGGATTACATATATTCCCCAAAAGGACCTACTTTGGGGCCTTTGGGTAGACCCCAAACCGCTGTTAGGTACTTGGACGTGTGGCAGAAGGTCGTAGCCCTTGCTACCTCTGAGTGGCACATTTCTCTGCCGAAGAATCTAGCATAGCATAATCACATATTTCAGTGGAGTTTGGCACCATAACAGGGTTTAGGGTTTAGGAACCATAACCATACATGGAAAACTCCTGGATCCGATGCTTACGCCCTTCCTGGACTGTGAGCATATGACCCATGCGGACATATGGAGCGGAACATGTAGGGGTTAGGGTTTAGGGTTATACCGACCACTGTCTCATATCAGATATCGATATGAACCATATCCAAAGCCCTGATCCCGAAAAACTCGAACACAATCCCAAGACCTGAGCCGTGACACTCATAGAACCCTGAACCCCTAAAAGCTAACAAACCCCAAAACACTACACTTCTAAACCCAATTACACTAAACCCGAAAACCATCTGAAACCTCAAACCCTAAGCCCTTTTAGATCCCTTTAAAGGAACCCCTAAAGCCCCTCTAAAGAGCACTAAACTGCCTTGGTGAAGACAGAGAGGGGCGTCCTCGTCCTCTATGTTCCGAAAATACGGGACCCTAATGAACGACCCATAAATAGTAGGAGCCTCATTACCCTAAACCCTAAACCCTAAACCCCAAAAAGAAGGCACCCCTTATTATGCTCGGGAGCTCCCATAAGGGCTTAGGGGTTTATGGACTGGTAGACATGGTTCAGGCTTTAGAGGTTTAGGAGTTTAGGTTTTAAGTGTTTAGAGGTTTAGGATTCAGGGGTTTGGGGTCTAGCGCTACTCTAAGGATATTTGTACCGGGTTCTGTATCAAGGTTTCTTTCTAAATTCCTTTTAAGGCTTCTGTTTGTGGCTGTCGTTTAGGGTTATGGTTTGCTGAAGGGGTTAGTAGGACTTCGAGAGTTTTGGAGTTACGGGCTTGGAGGTTTGGTTTGCGGCTACTTTTTTTGGAGTGTGGAACGCCCTACGTACCCTTCCATTTCAAACATCATTTTCGCCATAGAACATGCGAAAATACTGTAAATATGGGGGCCCCTAGTGCGCCCTTCTAATCTTCTTTTGAAGTGCCTCTTTTCCGTCCAGCTGCTGTCAGTTAGGGCTTCTAGGGTTTATTGTTGGGGCTTGGTCACCAAAAAACCTTAAACCCTAAACCCCAAAACACTAAACTAGGTTTAGTAACTTGGGACTCGCAGGTTTAGGCCTTGGAGCTTTTAAGGTGTACTTCCCGACATCTGAAAGTTACACAGACTGGATCTTTTCAAGGAGCTTGAAATTTTAAAGGGTGCAGGGTTTAAGTTTAAGGTCTATTCTACTGCTCGTGCTCCCTGCATCTTTTGTTTAAGGGTAGCTTTTGTTTTAGGGTTCAGGGTTGGTTAAACTGTTAGGGCCTAAGAGAGAGCCGTGAAGGTCAAACTGCCTAAGAGCCATGATTAAATTAAACAACCGTGCTCCTCATAATACTAACCGACATCACTACTACCCAGAGGCACCAAAGTAGTTCCTTTTGGGGGTTCATATTTAGAATCCTTCAAGGTAATCCACTATGGGGCCTCTGGGTATCCTTCATCTCAATACTGAATGATGTGGTACGTACTGTAGAACCTTAACCTGAGGGTTTAAGGGTCTACGGATTTGGGGTCTGGGTTAAGTGCATGCCATGGGGGCTCACCATTCTAGTTTGTGGATGAGATCGGAGCTTTCGGAACAAGATTTGCCGTTGCGGGTTTCGTAGGGCTACAAGGTGACATATAGAGAGGAATAAGTGGAACCTGAATTAGCAGCCTAGGCGCAGTATCCCGTGTCTGCAGTTATGTTGCACACTGCACGTACGTTTCTTTCCGCGCATCGACCGTTTGGATCCCATCGTTTAGGGGTACATTCTTGGTCAGGTTAATTACCATATCACACCACTACGACCCTCAGCTAAGGTTGATGCTCATCACCCTCTACAGCGCTGGTTCCTGATCTTTAAGGGTTTACCTGGATAGTAGCTTTCCATAAGCTTGTTTGAACAGGCAGCTTTATAATCGGAGTTTAGTGGCACCTAGTTATGGCAGGGGGTATCTGCTGGGGTCCACTTTCCACCCACCCTGGGTCTTTGACGGTGTTGGCTGCGAAGGTTCCGCGACCTTCCTCAAAACCCTAAACCCTAAACCCTCAACCCCTAAACCCTAAACCCAGATCCCCTACAGGAACCCCTATAGATCCCTGCAAGGACCAGGAACCATCTCTCCCCTGCAACTTCGTCCGGTTGCCTGGATCTTCGGGTGTGTTGTCCGCAGGCAGATTAAGAACCCCGCCCGATAAGTCATCCTGAGAACAGATCAAGCAAATGTTCCTGAACCCTCACCTATAAACAAACGTCTACAAAGCTCAAAGGAGACAGTGCTGCTAAGCGTTTAAGCTCCCAAACCCCGAACCCCAAATGCTAAGCCCCAAATCCAAAAAAACCTAGACAGCCAAAACCCTAGAACCAAGACCCCAAACCCTAAACCCCCAAACCAAAAAACCTAAGCCCCAAAAACCCAAATCCCAAACCCTTTCTCTGGCACCCGGTCCGTCATTCCGGCGAGCCCCCTCTTCTGGCAAATAGCCTCTAAGTTGCCACCTCAGCTGCTCCCCCAACAAACGCCCGACAAAAGTTTTATAGGGTTTAAAGTTTAGGATGTAGGAGTGTAAGACTCAAAAAGGGGGCTCAATAACTATAGAGTAGGAGGTTTAGGGTTAGAGTTCAGGTTAGGCTTCATAAGTTATCTAGACCTCCGTTTGGTGGAAGTATAGTCTGACACACCCCAAAGCCCCATTCCTACAACGAAGCATTAAGCACAATCCTATCCACAAGACCCTCTTCTTATCCCTCACCCTACACTCTAAACCCCAAACCCTGTACATCCCAAACCTTAGACCTTATAAATCAGAGAACCTAATTATAAACCCGAAATCCTGAGCCCTTTTCTCGTTGTCAAGGCAGCGCGGTATAAGTAAACATAGTTTTAGGTTACCTTACTTGTAACTTTAGGTGCTCAGCCCCGTCATCCTATGAAGACAACCCCGACAAACTGCCAGCGAAGGGACCGCGCCCCTGGATCATGGACTGACCGACTGAGCGCACACCCCACCTGGGTCGGAAAAAACGGATTCTCTTGCTATGAAGGTTGAACCTTTTCTTATATTTTCCTCCAAGCACTACCCTACGTAACTAACAGCCATCGAAAACCTAATTACTTCGTAATTTGGATCCTGGCGGTGACAATACTTCCAAAGCTCCATTAAAGCACTAGAACGGCGGCCAAGGTGTTGGTGCGTGCTCTGTATACTCTGACAGGAACAAGCAAAAGGACTCCAGGCCTCAAGCCCCGCACATCAAGCCACCGACCTCTAATATAGGGGGCTTGATAATTAGGATAGGGTAGGGTTTTGGGGCCCATTATACTATAATTACACGAAGGAACCTCCACAACAGTATAGGTAATTATTTAGGTCCCTAAATTAATTCTTGTAGACCCCTTCAAGAAAGGAGGTCCAATGTCGGTCTGTGCCAACCCTGAACCCTAAACCGCTATGTCCGTAAATACGCCTACTCAGGCTCTCCTCTTTCTAGGGTTTAGGGTACGGTTCAGGACCTACAGAGAGAACTCTTGTTTCGAAGATAGTTGCTGTTGTCACCATATCGGGGTGACTTCAATGATAAGAGGCGCCCTTGGGGGTGTAGGGCAGAAGCAGTCCTGTGTTACTGGATTATACACCGAGCTTGAACCCCGCCCCTCTCCCAAGGATACCCGAACGAACCTGAACGTCCATTGATCCGTTTCAAAGACCTTTACCAAACAAGTTCTCGAAGCTCTCTAACATATATGAGTTTGTTGTAAGTCCACCTTTTTCTGCACTCTGTTTTGACTGTTGAACCAGTGTCACATGGCTACAACAAAAACCTGAAGACTCCTTTCAGCACTCAAACGCGTCGAAGGAGCTGCAACAAACGCCTTTGATTTGGCGCCGATCGAAGACACTGAAGAAATTGGCGACATTGCCAGTGTTCTTCGAAGTTTACAAACCTTGGCCAGAAGAGCGAGGCCGGGCCTTTGACTTGAGCATGCTCAGTGCTACTTTAGCCGGCGAGCTTGGGCACCATGTTCACTCTGGCGGTACTTGCTTATATGTCTGCCTGCTTATGAGAATGCTCCTGCAGGTTGAGCCCACAACCTAAAAAAGAATCCTGACTATGAAGACTGGAGAGTTCCGTTGCTGCCTGCTGGCTCTGCGGCAACAGTTGCTTGGTGCTGGAAGACAGCTACTATTGTCCCGGCTTCGGAACTTCGGAGCATGTCTGCTTGAAGCGGCTAGCGGCCAGCCCAGCAGTATCGTGAACTATGTCTAGCAGTTTACAAGTGTCTCGAGTGTAGGCGAAGAGGGTTCTACGGCCTGGAAACCGACGATCTTACCCAGACCTCCTCTCTAGTTGGTTACACGCGCATCAGGCGCCGCGATATATCGTGCATTTTAGCTCTAGTTACCTTGCTTTGCTTCTTATCCAAGGCTTCTTACCAACAAAACGAAGTAAATACCCATTATGATTAGTTAAAGGAAACCATTGTGTCCAGTGAAGGGTGTTATCCGAAGGCCAAGACTGTAAGTTGTATAGCACCCTGGGGAAGCCCTCCGACTCAGTGACTCGAAACCGAAAGGGAACAGCGAAACCTAAGTGCCAACCGAAACCAATCAACACCAAACACCTGATCTACAAGATACAAATATCAAGCAGAACACAAAGGTTCGGGGCTTACGTTTTACGGGTGTAGGGTTCAGGAGTTTAGGGTTTCAAGATCGCACCACCAGTTCCGCGTGAAGCTGTATTTTGGACTCGAGGGTGGGAGCAAAGGCTAGGAGTTCCGAAGTTTACAGTATCGATATGGATAGTTCTCCAAATTGGGGCCAGCTTCTCGGTCCCATAAATTGTACGGCACCCTTAAGAATAGGACCCGAAAGGGGACCCTGATTTAGAGAACCACCCACATGTTAAACAAGGGGAGAGTGGGTTTCAGGGGTATATGGGTTGAGGATCAGCATCCAGGAATCCCTGACCGCGCGTTTCTGCCAAGTAGCGCTAGGCCTATGTTGGCCGTGCCGCCCGTTGCCCATGGCACATACCTGCATGAGCCCCAAGCAAGAAACGGTACGTTGACTGTTGACACTGCCCTAAACCCTAAACCCTAAACCCTAAACCCTGAACCCTAAACCCTAAACCCTAAACCCTGAACCCTAAACCCTAAACCCTGAACCCTGAACCCTAAACCCTAAACCCTGAACCCTAAACCCTAAACCCTAAGACTGTCGTTTACTAGGATGTGGCTGTGTGGGTTGGGACCCATGGACTCCAATATTATACCGCAAAGAATATACCTTAAATCATAGGATGGACCCTACCATAATTTAAAGTATATTCCTTAATTCAGGGATATTGGTGTCTCTAGGAAGCCTAAACCCGAAATGGCCTTGCAAGGCCCAAACACCTAAACCCTGGCTCTTAAACGTTATAAACCCGTAAACCCGTAAACCCCAAAAGCCCACATCCTTGGGCGTTTTTGCAAATCCCATAGCTCGCGCACGGAAACGGCCAAACACCGTAGGAGATACAGCCCGACAGCCCCCGTTGATGAAATTTAACCAAACACCCAGAGGCCCCATAGTAGGTCCTTGTTGAGATTACCCTATAGGATTCTATATATGAACCCCAAAAATAAGGAACTACTTTGGGGCCTTTGGGTCCACACACAAGCATAGAACAAAAGATGCAAAATGCAGAACATACACATCACATACCGATTAAACCCTAAACCCTGAACCCTACACTGAACCCGCGCACCCTCAAGCCAAGTTCAGCCTTCGCGACCCCCATGCCCTTGCCCTGGTCCTGCAGCTTCACGACCCTCTAAACCAGGGCTTACCTATAGTCTCCATTGTAGTTCCTTTTTTTGGTTATCCAAAATCTCTATTATAAGATCCTAACCATAAAACTGGTTAACCAAAAAAAGGAACTACAATGGAGACTATAGGTAGGGTCTAGGGTCATCAACCCTACAGTCCCTAAACAACCTACATTTTACTAGGGGTTTAGGGTTTAACGTTCGGCTTGTAAGGTGCGTGGCTAAGGTTGAAGCCTGTTAAGGGTTCGGGACACAAGGATTACGGTAGGTTTTGGGTTCAAGGAAACCAGCACACCTGACAGCTCCACTCCAACACCCGCCAATCCAGTTCCGGAAACCTAGAAATTAGCCCTCAACGCCTGGAAAAAACTGGTAACAACTACGTCCATGCTCCCCGCTGTAGTACAGTGCTAGTGCTACTGTGAATGCTAGTGCTCGTCGTGGTATGCGCCAGTAGTAGCCGTAGAAACAACAATGGGCCGTTGCCTTTAGCGGATCTTTCGCGCTACACGCACTAGCCACACCACATTTTGGCATCTGCCTGGAGCCTGCTGCGTGTTTCGGTTGACATGTCGTGCTAAAACATAGTAGTAGAAGTAGTAGTCGTCGTCGTAGTCGTCGCCGTAGTAGGAGCAGCAGCAGCAGCGGTAGTAGTAGTAGTAGTAGTAGTAGTAGTAGTAGTAGTAGTAGTAGTAGTAGTAGTAGCAGCAGAAGTAGGAGTAGCAGTAACAGTAGCAATAGCAGGAGCAGTGCCAGTACTAGTACAAATACAAGTGTACATATTAGTGCAGTTACTAGTACTGGTACTAGCAGTAGGAGTAGTAGTGGTAGTAGAAGTAGGAGTAGGAGTAGTAGTAGTAGTAGTAGTAGTAGTAATTAGTAGCAGTAGTAGTAAGAGTCGGGACTATGCTAACGCAATAACTTTAGCAAACGAATAATTTTCTTTAGCGGACCCATCGCGCAACTTTCGCGCTGGCATGTCATGTTATGCCCGTGATCGTTTTGTATAAATACAACCACAAGGACCTTTAGATCAATGCCCACATATAAAACCATATAAATGGACTCTATGGTATATCAGGCCGCTTATTCGGGATATAGGGCTTCTACATCGCGAGAGATTTCTGTGAAGGGAGATCTGCCGCCGAGATGCACAAAGTCGTACACACGCCGTTCCATATGCGGCGGAAAGTAGTCCCTCAAGGCGAACTAACAGAGCTGGCCGGTTCAGACTTTCAGATCGAATCCATCGGGCATAGGAGGGGCTTGGAGTCTACCCAAAGGCCCCAAATTAGTTCCTTTCTGGGGTTTATATATAGAATCCTATAGGGTAATCCCAAAATGGAACTACTTTGGGGCCTCTGGGTAAACTTTAATCACTTTAACCTTCGGGCTTTATAATTAAGCGGGGACGCATTGTGAAGCCAAGAAAGTTTGTACGCACAGAACTACTATCCGAAACCTAAGTAGCTAATGATTCGGATGCTTAAGCACGGGGTTACCATATCCCCTCTTCGAAATGGTTCTACCCGACTGCTGCCCAACAACACTCAGACCTTAACCCAAGTACTAATAGTGTTGAAAGGTTCGGGCTCCTCGGATGGCGCTTACCATCATATACCCCGCAACATACTACGGCAACTTACTTAGAGTTTACGGTGCGGGTTCAGCAGCTACTACCGAACCCAAGCCGCTAAGTATTAACTTAAAGTACTTTGGGGCCTGAGGGTAGGGTTGCTCATGTACCACAACATACTCACGCAGAAAACTGAACATAAACCGTATTAGCCCTCAACCCCTAAACCCTAAAACTGCCATCCTAAAGCCAAGCACCTCATAATGTAGGAACCTGATCAAGAAACCTTGGGCCTTTCTTAGGGTTCCTTCTATGAACCCTACTATTTTGGGGTTATAGGCCCAGGGTTTCTTAATCAGGTTGCTACATTATTGTAGCACCCTTATAGTAACCCTCATTATAGACCCCTTTAAAGGAACCCCAAGAAAGGCCCAGGGTTTCTTAATCAAGTTCCTACATTAGAACATCTCGGGTCCTTGTGCTCGCCTCGAGGTCTTCTCTGGCTCAGCAGACTTTAATCTTTTATGTTGCGCTGTATGGTTGCAGGGTTTGGGACAGTTTAAGGATGTTTTTTGTAGTTTTAGTGCTGTAGGATTTTAGGGCTTTTGGGGGAGTTAAATTTTAGGGATTTAGGATTTAGCGTTTAGGGTTTAGCAACTTTTCGACCTCCATACACACGCTTGGCTGCGCCTCATTCCCGCCAACTTCTTAAAACTACCTACACAGGTATGAGGATCATGAGACCGCAAACTCTGAGGCCTAGACTCCAGAAACCCTACATCCTAAACCCTAAACCCTAAATCGTAGACCGAGACGTCTCGGCCCCAAAAGCTCTAATTATAAAACCCGTTTGGAAGGATTTAGGGTTTTGGGATTAAGGGTTTAGGATTCAGAGTTTCGAGAATTAAAGCAAACGCAGACCAAACCCTGACCCCCACAACCCCAAACCGAAAGCCTGAACGCAACAAGACGGCAGCCGGGGAACAGCAGACGCAGGAGGTCGCTGGCCGTGACATACCGGTTAAGCCCACGGAGGATGGCTGTAGTGGATCCATGATCCTGTAGTTGCGGGTATATAGGGTTGAGGGTTTTTGGGGGAGCCAAGAACTTGTAGTTGCAGTTTTCCTGCAAAGAGATAGATTCTTTTCAGAAATTGTGTGTATAGAATATATATATATATATATATATATATAGTCTTATGTAAGTATACCCATGTTTGCGTGCTTCGGGTTTGGCTTTCAGGTGTAGGGTGTTGAGAGTTTGATGTCAAAGGCTTTTGACGGGGTGCTGTTGAGGATTCAGGGTGGCGGGCTTATAGGTGGCGAAGGAGCAGCACAAGAGCTCCAAAACCCCGCAAGAATCAACTCTACCTGACTCTACCTATAGTCTCCATTGTAGTTCCTTTTTTTGGTCTAACCAAATATATATTAAGGATCCTATAAGGTAACCCAAAAAAGGAACTACAATGGAGACTTTAGGTAACCTCCAAAGCCAAAAACATCACCTTCCCAAAAGGGTCCCAGGTACCTTTATCGGGGATACTTCCCTAAATCAGCATAGTACTTCCGATTATAGAAACCCGACATCCTGCGTACCGTATAGGCACTTTGGATCCTTTGAGCAATAATGGCAGTTTCGGGATCTGTGCAAGGATTGACGGTTTCTAGGCTAGGGTTCGCAACAACGGAACGAAAAGCTGCACCGAAATCAACCTTCCGCATCATTACAGCACCCTTGTAGAAGCTGTATGAATGCACTTCTATTGAGCCCTAAACCCTAAACCCTTAAACCCTTAAACCCTTCAACCCTTCAACCCTTAAACCCTTAAACCCTTAAACCTAAGCTTCGACCCACGACCTCAATCCCTGAACCCCTAAACCCCAAACCTTCGGATCGCTATACTGTTCTCTGGCAAGCATCGAGTTTCTCCACTCGAACCTGCAAGACACAGCCGAGAAAGGATTTGTGTTGGGTTTAGGGAGTTTAGGGTTGTAGGATTTGCGGCTTGGGCAGACAAAGAACTCGACTGCCTGCAAGGTGCAGGGCTTTTGGGGATTAAGCGTAACTACTTATGTCAACGCTAACGCCAGGTAGCAACTTTAGAAGCTAACACTTGCTTGTGACAACCGGCCTCCAAGCTCATCAGCACTGCTTCTGGACAATGCTGCGTCCCCATCCGGAGAAAGCTCTATGACACGATCGACTCACGAACAACACGACAAAAACGCGTGCAGAACGACATGGACTATTGCTTGCTCGCAGTTGGCCCTCAGACAATCACGAAACAACTGGCTTCAGAATTCCGTATTGGCTGTTGCACCTTGCTCGGTATCGTGCTTTGTAGGGAGGAGGGCAAAGGTTGACAAGGATAAGATCCTGCTTCCTCAAGTCCAGACGATCGAAGTCATACCAAGAGTAACCTAGTAAGAAACAGGCCGATCGGGCTTCGTTGCTGGGTGATACCTACATCCGAATGTGTAACACTTCCTTTTGATAAGCCTGTTTATGTTTTGCTTAGGATCTACATATCAGCGTCTCTAACCCTAAACCCTAAACCTAAACCGCCTGGTAGGTTTGCTTCATAGACGTACGAGACTCGACCACGAAGGCTATCGTCCGGGTGGTTCCTTTGAGTCCCGGCTGCGGTGGACAAAGCGGCTCATGGGAGTTTAGGGATTTAGGGTTTAGGCTTTCATGGTTTAGGAGGGGTCTGCGGGTTGCTGTTTAGGGTTTAGGGTTTAGGGTTCAGGCTTTGGGCTCTAGGGGGTGTCGGATCTGAGTTTAAAGGTCTTAGGCTTGGGGCACAGAGTTTAAAGGTCTTGGGGCAAGTGTGACTTCAGAGTTTGGAGTGGAAGTTAGACAGGGTTAGTGTTGGACCTATCACATTCTCTTCCTGCCGAGTGAAAGTGAACCCATACCTATAGTCTCCATTGTAGTTCCTTTCTTTGGTTAACCAATTTTATGGTTAGGATCTTATAATAGAGATTTTGGATAACCAAAAAACGGAACTACAATGGAGACTATAGGTACAGGTACGGTTCATTCCTAGGCACTGCGTCTATGGAGTCATTTCCACAAAACCATGGCAGAGCTGCTTGTGTTGGCGCCATTCCAGAATCTATTGCCAGTATTGATACACATCGATATATATATATATATGTATCTTTAATATATATATATATATATATATATATATATATATATATATATATATATATATATATATGTATTCTTTTGTTCTATATATATATATATATATACATATATATATATATACATAATATGTATATGTATATATATATATATATATTTCATATCTGTTTTTTGTAATTATGTGTGTTTACATATGTATGCACGTCAATGTGTATGAGCCCTCTGGCGGAGCGAGCCTTCAAGCCTGGGCTACAATGGGAGCCCACACTCGGCTCGAAACTCTGGTTGCTTAGGGTTTGGAGTTTAGGGCTTAGGGTCTGGAGTTTAGAGGTTTAGGGTTTGGAGTTTAGAGGTTTAGGGTTTGGAGTTTAGAGGTTTAGGGTTTGGAGTTTAGGGTTTAGGGTTTGGGTTTAGGGTTTAGGGTTTAGGGTTTGGAGTTTAGGGTTTAGGGTTTAGAGTTTAGAAAGAACCCTAAAGCACCAAAAACTACAAAACACAAACAAAGAAGCCCAGGTTTAGGATTTGGGGTTTTAGAGTTTAGGGAGAACCCTAAAAAAAACAACAACTAGAAAAGCAACGAAAGAGACCCGCAAGCCAAATACAAGCACCTCCGGTTTAGGGTTTAGGGTTTAGGGCTGGCAACGATAACATGACAAGCAGTCTTTCGGCTTCGGAGGTTTCGGGCTAGGAGGATTTCGTATTTAGAGGTTTAGGGCTTAGAAGTGTTGGGAGTCGGGCTGGTGCAATTCGAGTTTCGAGGCGTAGGATGGGCGGTGGGGGGGGGGGGGGGGGGTTGCAGATCTGGCATCCAGGGCTTAGTATAGGGGCCTTAATAATTCGAATACGGAATTGGGGGCATCCTGTGCTATATAGTTATTCTCCGGAACCCCAATATAGACGAGGTACTTCTCAAGGCCCCTCTATTAACTTGTAAAGGTGTCGAACCCCGAGGCTTCGGTTCGTAGTTACTAGGCCCAGAGCTGTGGGCTGGGGGGGGGGTTACAGCTCTTATCCTCAATGATGCAACTATACAGAACTTAGAACCCTAGCAAAAATTATGATTTTAGCTGTTTCTTCGGTGTTATAATCACCAAAAATGAAAAATCATGTCTAAGTATCCCTGAGGCAACCTTGCAAAACCTTCGCCTCCCCAAAGGACAGCGGGAACAGTGGCCGAGAATCGATACCCAAAGTCTCTTCCGCCGTCAGATAGACTTCCTCCTCTGAAGAGGCACGGTGTTATCTGTTGACAGGACTAATGCTGGCAGGCTCCTGGTTGCCATGGTCCCATAGATAGCACTGGGTGTTGCTTGTTCTCAAGTCTTTGCAGAATCAGTCCAGAGAGCCGTTGCCCTAATTAACATGTTGACGAATCAGCATTAACGTCAGTCTTGTCAACATCGTCGCGACGCTCGTCGTCAACCTTTGAAGTACGCCTTTTTTGCTGCAGATGATCTTGTAACTCTTGAAACTAGTGCTTGATGACAATATTGCTGCTGCTCATGTAGCTGTTGCTGGCGCTGGTACTGTCGTTGATGGCTGTGCTGCATCTGCTGACCTGCTACGGGCATGACGTCGGAAGAGTAAGCTAAAAATGAGACCCCCGTCTATATATGTGTAGATGTATATACATATATGTAGGCAAATGGACTTCTAAGACCACAACGGAATGTCTGAGCATGAGGGTCCATGAGCACAGACCATGAATGTTGCTGCAAGAGCTCTTGACAGTCCTCCTGATTAGCAGGGACGGTGCAGCCCAAACAGCCTTGTCTCCAGGAGCAGTAAGCCTCAGCAATGATTGCAGCTTCCTCTTCGCGCTGGACCCCAAATGCTACAGGGGCATTGTCTTTGTTGAATCGGGTTTCGGGGGTATGCTAAACAACTATACTACCACCTGTTCCGGCTCGTACTCGAGTCGTAACTATAAAGGCATGGGACGTGCAGACAAAAAGCTTGCAGATTTCGTGTGCACGGAAGCTCACGCTTCGAATCGGTATGCAGCATTGTTCGTTGCCTTGTCGTGTCTTCTAACAAGCGTACTGCATGTTGTGACGGCGTACAGGAATGACTTAACTATGGTTACCGATCTGCACAAAGCACGGTAGTAATAATCAGACCCTAAACCCTAAACCCTAACAGTGCCCAGAGTGTCGAGGTCCCAAGAGGCCCCAGCGAAGAGAATGCCTTCAGACGCAGCTGCTTCAGTGCCCTACTTGGAGGATCGTGGGACTTAGTAAGGTTATAAGTACCTTAATTGGGGTTATAAGTAGTTATAAGTTTAGTTACCTTACTAATAACCCTAGTTACGAAGTCCCATGATCCTCTAAGTAGACCACCCCGTGCTCTGCTCCTACAGCCTGAAGGACAGAAAAGCCCAACTTCCGCTGCTTTCGGGCCCAGTGGCACAAGCAGTGCCATCGCGCTTCACCGTGCTGAGCCTGGCACATGCGGATCTATGCATATCCCTAAGGCTCCATGTACCCATATAGTATATACTTAGGCCTTAAAGTACCTATATAGGGACCCCTTTAAGGCTTAAGTATCTACTATACAGGTACATGGAGCCTTGGGATATGAGAGAAAGCAGTCCCATGAAACTGCGCGGAAGGCATGCAGAGAGAGTTTCTGCACCTGGCATGTCCCAAACGGGCATCTTACTGCTCAGAACCTGCTGGAATACTCCAGCGCGGTCTGTTGCATGTGGGCAGTTTTCTAAACTAGGGCGCCTTTCAGGGTCCTTTTTGATTGTTTAAGGGGGCTGTACTATTGTGGGATATTAAGAGGGATCCTAACTATGCACTGTAGACATGGTGTCGCATCTCGGAACCAACATGGCCAGCGTCACGAGAAGGGCCAGTCCTGTCGATGGCTGCGTTCGTTTTGGAGTTCCCGGAAGCAACTCTACTGTACCTTTAAAGGGCTGAGGGTCTAGGGTTTAGGGTGTCAGGGGTTTAGGGTGTGGTTTTCAATTATGTCAGCTATAATGCTGCTTCTATGTAGTTCTACAACAAAACACTCCCCCCGAAAACCCTCTTCTACGGATTAAGGCTCCGAATTTCAACTCCGAAGACGTGAATCCTGAACAGACAGTCCATCCGAAGAAGGGAAATCACAGTCTCAGAAACTTGCAGGGTGTAGGGTGACTGGGGTTTCGGGCTTATGGCCCGTAAAACGAGATGAGGGTTTCGTGGTTCAGGGTTTAGGGGCTCCTCCAAACACCTTTGACAAACCCGAACCTTCAACCTCACAACGCACGCAGCTCCTCGGCAGACTCTGCAAGGTCCGGTACCAAGTGCCGCACCTGCGCTGCGGCGCTGCAAAGATTGAGGGTTTAGTGGTGAGGTCTTCGGGTTTCATTAAATACGGTATACAAGCGGTGCGGCGTTTCGTATTGGGGGTTGAAAGTTGAGGTTCGGCGGCTTCTGCGTTTCAGGACATAGAGATAAAGTTTGAGCCAATGTTTGAGGGGTTCAGAGGCCCACGGCTTTTGGCTTTGAGCGACGCATCCCCAGATACCAAAGGCCCTCAACCCTAAACCCCGAAACCCTAAATCCCTAAACTCCTTAACCTCTAAACCCCTATACCCTTTAACCCTTAAGCCCTAAATGCTAAACCCCAAACCCCTAAACCCTAAACCAACTGATGTCGGACATAGATACAGGGGTCGCCCATGTCAAGAGCCGGCTTCAGGATTAGTGTTTAGGGGTTTAGGGGTTGAGGGATTAGGGTCTATAGCGCTAAGGGTTTAGGGTTCAGGGGTTTAGGGATTAGGGTTTAGGGGTTTAGGGGTTTGGGGGTTTAGGGTTTAGGGGTTTAAGGGTTTAGGGCTTTAGGGTTTCGGGGTTTAGGGGTTCAGGGTTTTGGAGATGACGCCCTTATTACAAGATCCGTTACATCAGCTTCGTTTAAGCCTGATAGAACAACTCTAAGATTCCCTATGACTCTCTCCTAAACCGCAGACCCTGAAGCTCTAAACTCCAAGGGTAAAAGGGGGGACCCTTAATAAGGACCCCTAGAGATATACCCTTAATATAGCTGTTATATACCCATTATATAGCCCATTATAGGGTAGGGGTCCCCAGTAAGGGACCCTCCTTTTCCCATTTGATAAATCCCACACCCGAATCTCCAAACCATAAACCCCTCATCCCCCAAACTCCCAAAGTCTAAACCCCTACATATCCTTAAGCCGCAAAGCTTAAACCTGAAGCGTCCTAAACCTCAACAAACTCGTTTTGGATCTTTGTCCAGGGTTTAGGGGGTTTAGGGAGTTTGGGTTTAGGCTTGTAAAGTTTAGGACTTAGGAGGGTGATCTTTGTCCGGGGTTTAGGGCATGTAGGGAGCCTGGGTTTAGGCTTGTAAAGTTTAGGATTTAGGAGGGCGAGTTTAGGTTTTAGAATTTAAGCTTAAGAGTACAGGCTTTAGGGCTCTGTCAGATACACTTGTCGGGGTTGCCCGAGAATCCGAGAACCGCCACACGAAAATCATTTGCAAGCCCAGAACAAGAATCTGCCAGTCACACACTGCCCAAACGACACACCTACGACACTACTATTGCTGTCCTCGCCGCCGGTCAGTACCTGATTAACTTTAGTCGTCTGCAGTCGCCCCACATCCGCTTTTTGCTTGGAGAACTTGCTGTGGATTGCGAAAGAAGCTCTGCTTTGATTTGTCGGCCGCAGAGCATCAAAGATGTATCACAGAACAGACTAGGCGTTGTACTGTAAATGTGGAAATCAAGAAGCGACTATGCAAACCCACAGTAGGGAAGGTACTGAACCTTTGTTCGGGCGGTGCGGTATGGCTAGAGCCCGAATTGCTTAGTGACTTAGTGACTGATTAGTGGGATGCTGCTAGCAGGGTACTTCTTCAATAACAACAGATCCCCAGGTGGTACACGTAAATCCACCAAACCCTAATCCCTGCAGTCAACCCCCTGTGCCATGATAGGGCAGCAAATACGTATACGAAGTATTGACAGGCTTCGTGATAGGTCCTTGGGCATAGGTGATCCTTGCATGGTATAGAACCACGGTAATTCTCCACAGCCGGGTGAAACACGCGGTCATAGCACCGACCAGCGCTGCCTGGAGACACTCCGAGGTTGCAAGCGGCAGGACCCAGGTTGGGACTACGAGGCGGAGGCTAGGACCCTAAACTGTTTTAAACTCTTAAAGAACCTAGAACCCTAAACCCTAAACTCTATTAAGCAACCTAAACCCTAAACCCTGAAAGGAAGAGGAGGAGGAGGAGGGTCAGTGACGGTCAGCAAAAGTTAATATCGTATCGTCATATCATATCATATCATATCATCACATCGCCTTCACCATCATCAGCATCCGCACCTGCTGGAACAGCAAACATCGACAACAACATCGGGATTTACATCGTCAGCAGCATCGTAGATGGCAACTTCATAACCCAGAAAGTAATTCAGCACCGTTCCCGGCATCGACATCGTCGTCATGATCACGATCGTCGTCATGTTAATGGCTATCTTCATACTACGTATTTAGCATCATTGGCACCTGATTTAACATCAACACCAACATCAGCAGCAGCAGCAGCAGCAGCAGCAGCAGCAGCAGCAGCAGCAGCAGCAGCAGCAATATCATGGCCGTAGTCGTGATCATATGACTCTGCTTTCGTATAAAACTCTACTTCTGCTGACCATGACGAAGGGAACCAAGCACAGTGGAAAGGTGAGGATGACCATGTCGACCACGTACCCTAAGCCCTAAACCCCAAACCCATGTGTTCGTCCCGAGGAGTTGCTCTGGGCACATATGAAGACACCAACGCTTGCGAACGCACTGTGCAAACCTACAGAGCACTCGTCAGCGAATAAGCCGAAGAACCATGGTGATTACAGTTTCGCATTGTTTTGGTGTGTTGTTGTATGTACACACTCTTCCTGGCACTTTGCACGGATTTACATAGGGGTCTTAATGTAATGATCATGATGTTGCAATAAGGCGCCAAAAAGAATGGCATGACTAACAAGGCTTCTACGGCCGGGCACACGGGGACGATCAACGACTTAGTATGTAAGGATAGAAGTACCTTGATTGGAGTAGAAGAACTTAGAACCACTTATAACGGTACGCATACTTACCAATAAAGTAATAACTAAGTTGCCAAGTCCCTGATCCTTTGAACTAAGCAGAGTTTGTAGGATCGATTGGGCACGTCACGTCTGATGTGCCAGATGCCAGGGCTGTAGAGGCCTTGATAACATGAATGGTGTTTTCGGGTGTGTTCACGCATGGTTATATGTAATTATAGGTAATATATATATATATACATACATACATATGTATGTGTATATATATATATATATACGTACAAATACACAGGACGTGTAATAGGATATCATCTTTGCTGAATATAACCTGGACCTTAAACTAAATGCGCTAAACCCGAAACCCTACCCTAAATCCTACAAACCCTGAGCCGTCTCTATTAGCTTTGAAGCATTGAGGCTTCTGTTGGATGATGGGTTTTTGTTGAGGGAACTTGGGGCACAGGGCGCTCGACGGCTAGCGGCTTGCGGGTTCGGGGATCATCGGGCGATGGGGATACTAAAGTTAGGGTTTGGGGGGGTAGATGCTGCAAGCATCAGTATAATTTCTACATTCGTGTCACACGATATGGAGCCGGAATTCGCGGGAATAAGACAGTTTCTACATTCGGGTCGCGAGGCCCTAAACCCTAAACCTCGATCTTGCAGACAAGATGCAGGATGCTAAGGCTGCGGAATCATGTGCAGGAGCGGATCATCCTCAAGCTCCCAGGGTTCTAAGGCTTAGGGTTTAGAGGTCGCGGGTTTAGGGTTTAGGGTTTCAGGTTTGGGGTTTAGGGTTTTAGGGGTTCAGAGTTTAGGGGTTTAGGGTGTAGGGATTAGAGGTTCAGGGTTTAGGGGTTTAGGCGTTTAGGGATTAGGTTTAGGGGTTTGGGGTTTAGACGCCCCCAACCTATACATAAGCCCTAAACTTTACACTCCTGAATGAACCCTTACCTTAGGTCCCCGGCCGGGAGGGTGGCTGCAGGGTTGGCTTGGCTCAATGCTGCCTTCCTCCGGGTTCTTGTTAAAGGATCAAACTTAAGTTACATAATCGGGAAACCACATTACTCACTATAGATCCTTATTATGGTAACTAAAATAAATTCCGCAACAAGAGCCCAGTCTTATGCAGCTGTGGGTCATGTGGTCTGTGGTGTGGCTTCATGTGCAGGGCTTAGGGGTCCAGAATTCTAAGGTTTAGTGATACCAAGATCCAAAAACCGGCCTGTTCCTGGGACTGCTGGCACTTTAAACTTGAATCGTAGCAGCGAAACCAACCCCAAAGGCTCCATGTACCTTTATAGTAGATACCTAAGCCTTAAAGGGGTCCCTATATCGGCTCAGCCCCTCACCGAACCCTGCAATTGTCGGTGCATTCGATGCTGGACAGAAACCCACAGCTGTCACAAAGACTCCCCTCCCCCCTGCCACGAATCTTTTTTTGCGGGGTGGTATCTAAGAGCAACAGTAAAAACCGAAGGACTCGACGCATGTACGGCTCACGCGAGGTCGGCACCCTTGACGCCTCTGGCACTTCCCAGAGACTCCAAGACCCCTTAATTAAGGAATATACGTCAAATCATATTAGGGATCCTATTATAAGGTATATTCCTTAAATCATATTAGGGCTCCTATTATAATTTAAGGTACATTCCTTAATTAAGGGTTTTTTTTGGAGTCTCTGGCACTTAAGCCTGAAGCCGATTTCCTTCCAAGCTCGAAAGCCTGAGCAAGAAGCTCCAAAAACCCGAACCATGCATGGGACTAGCCAGAGGCCCCAAAGAAGGGCTTAGGGTTTAGGGTTTAGGGTTTTGTTTAGGGTTTAGGGTCCTTTTTGGGATTACCCTATAGGATTCTACATATATGAACCCCAACAAGGAAAAACTTTGGGGCCATTGGGTACTGACTACTGCATCCAAGAGGCCGTGTTGTTCATACCTCAGCACTATCCGCTCTCTGCTGACGCAGCGGCTTTTGGATTTGTGAATCGAAGCCTTCGGATTTCGTGTCAATGTTGAAAACCTCGTAAAGCAAATCTGCTGAGTTAAATTTCGCTGAACCTCAGTCCCGCCGAAATAGATCAACCCAGGATTAAGGCCAGCCGTTAAACAGGAAAGCTAGGCATTTTGCCCAGGCCAGGTTGCCCGCACTCTCCAGGGTCCTGCTGTCTTCGAGCTCGCCGCCGAAGTACCTGACCGTTAGCATCCCATAGTGACACTGTAATCAAGGAAGCAGCTTCAGTAGGTAGGAGTAGCAGCAGCAGCAGCAGCAGCAGCAGCAGCAGCAGGAGCCACGACCACCACGACGACGACGACGACGACGACGACTACTACTACTACTACTACTACTAGTAGCTAGAACTAGTACTACTCATGCTGGTATGCTAGTAGTACTAGTACTTGCAGGACTAGTAATACTACTAGAAGCTAATACTTGTAGGAGGCGCCCCCCCTACCAACCACCGCTCCTAAACACTGTTCAAGGCATATGTCATTCGTACTTCCGTAACGTCGTAGTCCAATACCAACCACCGCTGTTGAGCACTGTTGCTGCTTGCAGGGTGTGTGTGGACGATGACGCACTTCTTAAGAGCACATACGTTTTACTCAGAATTCACAGTACTTTCGTGTCGTGGTCCAATGCAAACGATGATGATGATGATGGGTTTAAGCACCAGGTGGTTGGTAGGGGGAGGGTGGCTAGCAGCACTAGTGATAGTAATAGTCGATAGGAGCACCTGTGCTGCCAAGATGCATGATTCGCTGAGAGTCGACCGCGTAGCCCTTCTCCTTTCTTACGAAATTTCGTGGTCGCGCTTTACTCTACCCCAAGTCATCTCCATGACACAATGCACACCCGAATTTCTGGGCCTAAACCTTGAAACCTAAAGCAAAAACTGAGACACGATACAGAAACAACCCTCCACCTGAAATCCCAAACTCCAACCCCACAGCTCTCCCGGGCATCCCGTTTTTAGAAGATCTCACACTTGAAGGGAAGCTCCCATGCAAACAGAACCTCCCTAGCGCCAGTTAAACCCTAAAGGGCTCCATATGGGTGGTTGTCAATAAATGATGGTCCCTCTTTGGGTCCCTAATATAGTACGGCACATACTATATTTAGGGTACCCAAAAAGGGACCATCATTTTGACAACCACCCATATGTGCCTCATGAAAAATCTACAAGACAGCCCGAAATCCGACCACCGTCGGGACGTTGGCCTTTATCCTCAGCATCGCCGCAATAAGGTGTGCCCGCAACGGGCCCAAGAAAACTTCAAACTTCTCTTCTTCGCCCAAACGTAAATAAAACTCCCCTACTTAACGGGCCATGGGACTTCGTAACTAGGCTTCTAAAGAAAGCAACTATAGCTCTAGGTACTTATAGCCGCAAACGAAGGGACTTAAACCACTACTTGCCACATCCCTGGGTCCTTGCCTTTGAGGTTGCAATGCCGGCTTTGGGGGGTGGGCTTTCCGATTTACGGATATTCAGGTGTTGCGAAAGAGGGTGGGGCGCAGTCTTTGCATCTGTCATGGCCCGCGATGTTTTGTCCGAAGATGATGCACATGCTGTGGTTTTGTCTTGTAGGAGCACTAGTGCCGTTTGCAATCTCTCATATTCTGAATCCCTCAACCCCTCATCCCTGGTCCCCTAAACCTCCAAAGAAAGAACACCCAAAAAGGCTCCTTCGCAATCTTGTCCTTCAGCTCTTTGACCTTCATGTTGCCAGTGACCGCTATCCGGAAGAGATCCTTCAGGAGATTGCGGCTCAAGGATTGCAAGGATCAACACTTTCGGGTTTCGGGGCTGGGGTTGGGGGTTTAAGGGTTCAGGGCTTTAGGGCCTTAGGGTTTCGGGTGTAAGGTTAAGGGTCGGTTTAGGGTTTTTAAACGCTAAACCGTGGCTTCTGGTCTTAGGGGTGTTTTCGGGTTGGGACTTAGGGTTGAGGGCTTCGTGGGCTTTCAGCTTGACCTGAACGCCACAAATTTGTCTTTCTAGCGCTCCTCATGAAGCTGCCCCCACCCCCCTGTAATAGTGATTATATATGTAAGGATGATACTAATACTATATTAGGGCCCAGTTATATTCCTATTATACCACTATTACAGGGTGGGGGGGCCCCTTCTAAGATGTCCTGTAAAGAAACAAGGCTCTAGGGGGCCGGGGTCGGTCAATGCTTTAGGGTCAAGTGCTTACAACCCAGACCTTCCAAGATCCCCTAATTAAGGAATATACCTTAAATCATATTAGGGATCCTATTATAATTTAAGGTATATTCCTTAATTAAGGGATTTTGGAAGGTCTGGGAAGTTTTAGGGTTTTGAGTTGATCAAAGGGGAAAAGGAGGGACCCTTAATGGGGACCCCTACCCTATAATGGGCTATATAGTGGGTATATAATGGCTATATTATGGGTAAATACCTGGGGGTAGGGGTCCCTCCTTTTACCCTAAGAGTTGAGGTCTTCAAGAAGCAGGAGAGGGTTTAGGGTTTAGGGTTTAGGGTTTAGGGCATATTCAATAGAGACTGCTGTCACATACGGGCTGAAAGCGACTCAGAAATATTAGTAGTTAACAACAACTCATGCACACACAGACAATAGCACTCTACCAAACCCTAGACATTGCCTTTGAACTCGGGACACCCTCAACAACTACTATAGTTCGTCCTTTTGCCTTCTTTAGATTCAGTCGTCAAGTTCTTAAGCTGCTCATTGATCCAAGTCCAAGAGACCCTCAGCACGCCCCCTCATCCCCCGCCGCTCGCCCACCCGTGCCCCTATTGCAATACAGCCTCTGCCCAACCCCCCTTCCCCTTCCGAACAGCTTGTCATGCACGAACAAATATACCACAAATTGCAAAAACCATACTATAATATGTACAAATTTGCTACGATATTCCATACATATTGCTGGGTGTTACAAGGACCCCAAAACACGGATGCAGATGACGCCGGAGTCTCCTTCGGGGCTGCTTCGTCCACGAGACCCCAGTAGTAGTCGCCACCTGGCGCATCAGTTTTCGTGTTCGAGGAGGAGGCAGGGTTCAGGACTTAGAGTTTAGGGTTTAGGAACCCTAAACCCTAAACCGCTAAACCGGGGGGGGGAGGGTTCAGGGTTTAGGTGGATTTATGCTAGAACCTTACACCCCCAAAATGAACCGCAAATTACATAATCCGACATGCAACCTAGAGGCTATAGCATACCACCGTAACCTGGTAATTAGTAGACTATAGTACACGAGCAGACATACTAAAATGCACTAACATGTATACTGTGACAGGTGAAAATATACTATAGTATACCATACATATTGCTGCGTGTTCATCCCAAGAGAGCAAATACCGCGCTGGCTGCCGGGGTTTTGTGTGTCGGGCTCCTGGGTCTTTCTTGGCCATCGGGATTAGCCCTGCTATAACTAGGACATTTATCATGGCTTTGAGTACTGTTACTAGTATTAAAACAATAGAATTCGTATAAATGTTGCTACGATCACTCCTGCTCTTACTATTGAGAGTCTCGGTTCGGACCTTTCGGTCTTTTCATAAACGGTCGAGGGTCCTCCAAACTTCAGCCAGAAAGCTGAACTGCCGACCCTCGGGAGTACGTATGGGTTCCACCACCGCCCAATGCTACAGCAGAGCTACTTACTCTTCTACTGAGGTTTGGTTTAGAGCTGTTATCCCGTGCCCTTTAATGGCTTAGGGTCCAGCGTCTTCGGTTTGCGAATGCATTTCGCAAGTTTGGGAGTCTCTCCTCGCCCCCCCCCCCCCCCCCCCCCCCCCCCCCCTCCCCTCACACCCCTCCCCTCCCATGGAGTCTGTTCGGGGCTTAGGATTGTGGGCTTCGGGTTGAAGTTTTGCGGACTAATTTGTGGAACTTAGGTCTCAGCCGAAAGCTCGACGCCCCTGCGCGTGTGTTAAGGTGTGAAAGCAACGCCAAAGGATCCAAAGTACCTATATCGAAGAATGTAGGGTTTCTATACTAGGTGCTATTTATATGATTTGGGGAAGTATCCCCCGTAACACTACCGAGGCGCCTTTGGGTATGAGCCTTTCCAAACCGATCGAGGTGTAGCAAGAACAACGAAAGACACATAGCGCAGGGGCCCGAACACTGGATTAGGCTCGGGTCTTTGGGGATTGTAGAATGTAACATAGAAAAGTGGACTGCAAGGAAGAATACTACTACGAAATATTCAGGAGCCTACCTGTAGTCTCCATTGTAGTTCCGAATATAATAAAGGTTAGCCAAAGAAAGGAACCAGAATGGAGACTAGAGGTGTGCTACTGCAAGACTGCGATGGAGGCAAACCCTGCCCCACAGCCCTATAATTTGGGCTTCGGGTTGTGGGGCGTTGGGTGTCGGGCTAACCACAAACCCCTATGACCCTAAACACTGCCTAAGACCCCAATATATACAAGCTTTCAGATTTAATTCAAAACCTTGTACAGAAAAACTGGGCCCCCATCGAAGTCTTATAACAAGCTAGGACTCCAAAAACGGGTCCCTTTCAGAAATATCTGTATAAGGGTGTCGTACTTTGTTGGGGAACCTTTTGAGAAACCCTAGTTTACCGTACTTTTGTCGGGGACCTTTTAATGAATGGACCCTAGAGGCCCTAAATTAGAGAAGCGCCCCCTTTACCGGCCTTGAGCAGGCTTGTCGCCCTTGCGTGGCTCCAGCACCTCCAAGACAAGGCTTAAACTGTTTGCTTAGTAACTAAAACTTGTGGTGATTCTAGTGTTTCACAGGGTATTGCCAGGTGTTGATAATTGATGAAGTCTTCAAGCTTGATACCGAGAAGGTTTCATTAGGGTTGAGGGTTTGGGCTTGAGTAAGTGTCGGCCTTACGGCTTCATAGCAATCAATTCTGGACACGAGTGCAAAGAACCTCCGTGCTGATCTTCTTTTGGGTTTAGGGCTTGATTGCTTCAACCCACCAGAAACTAAGACCTTAAAGCCACAATTCACAAGAATAACCTGATCTGAAAGCTTAAATCCTAAACCCTACCTCTAGATTCCGTACACTTCAGAAAAGGACCTTGATCATGATGCCGGCGTTGGCAAAGACTGCCTGAGCGACACACAGCTGAGGCGTCAGGGTAACTAGTGATTGGAGGGACTTGTCTGGCTCGAGGGTTTCGGGTTGGGTTTCGGGTTTGGCGGTTTATGAGTTTAGGGTGGAGGTGTTCGTGTGTTTAGGGGCCTACGGCCTAGGGTTCAGGGATTAAGGCCTATCAGGCTTCCATGAGCGGATGGTTCTATAAGCCCCAAATCGCTGTAATGCTTCTATAAAAGTGCTATAAGGGTTGCAGAAATGAAACGTTCCAGAAGGGTTTCGAAGGGCTCCATTGAAATGGGTCCAAGTGTTTTGAAGGCTCTAGTCTCCGAAGTTTTGTCTCACGAGATGCTTACCAGACGCGCAATAATTGTCAGGATGGATTTTTTACAGGGGATAGTCTAGCATAGCACTCTAAGAACGACTATGAGGGGATACTGTTACAGATACTTCCCACCTCCATGTTACGAAGCGTTTTCAGAGGCTCTCCGAAGCTCTGCCCGGCCTGTGGAAAATGGAGGGTTTCCGAAAATAGGGGATCCTAACATAGCACCCTGAATACTAGGATCCTTAGTAGAAGGACTCCCAAAATAAGGTACCCCCCAATTTTCGGAAACCCCTAACCCTTGTCGAAACCTTTACAAGAACCACCCTTATAGTACCCTTCTAGTAGCCCTTTAAGGAACCTGAAGGAAACCCCCCAAATTTCGGAAACCCCCAAATCTGTTGCGAGGGGAGCACCTCTTTTCGAGACAAAAGCCCGAAAGTAGCTTGGGCTTGGGGGTCGAATCTAGGGGTTTAGGGAGGTTTGGGGTTTACGGGTTTTAGGGTTTAGGGCTTCAGGGTTCAGGGGTTTAGGGTTTAGGGAACATAAACCCCAAGGTTCAGATCTAGGCCTGTCGCCAGCAACCGTCGCCCAAAAGGGGGTGCAATGCGCAAGCTTGCTTGGCTTGCTTTGAATTTGGTCGGCGCTGGGAGTTCATGGCATGCACTGACCCATAGACGCCAGATGCACCCAAAAAGCTGCTTGTCTCCAGGCCACTGTTCAAAAAGTCACCCACGGCGAGGTTGCCAGCAGCCGCAGGCTGGCGCGGCAGGCAATACATGTGAGCCAAACGTTGGACATCTTGTCTACGCAGCATTCCGAGACGACGGACTTTGGACGTAGGCGCGGGTTGATCACTGCCCGGGCGTTTGCGGAAGCTTGCTTGCAAGCGCTGGCGCACTCATGGCGAACAGCTGCTGTAAGTGCTGGGAGTGCCACAGCACAATCAGCACATCGCCAACCATCCCCATTGGGGTGAATCAAAAGACGTAAGGTACTGTGGACCCCACCTACATAGCCGCATGGAATTTCGGGGTTAGGGCTTCAAGGACATTGCGGATGAGCGCGGGGTTTCGGGTCTTGGTACTTGTCCCACGACCTCTAGTCTAATTATTGAAAGCCCCTATATTATAGTACCCTTATAGACCCTTATAGTAGCTCTTGTAGTCCCCGTTATAAGAACCCTACTCTAGGCCTCAGTTACCGCCAAGCAGCCATGCTCGCCACTCCGCAGAGCCAGGCTCAACCGCGAGACGGCACTAGAACCAGCAAGCGGCTGAAGTGGACTAGAGCAGCTCTCCAAGCATCCTTTACTTGGCCCTTTTGATCCTGTTGATATTATCAACCTTACTATCCGTGATAGTAGCACTGGTATTGTGATTTTGTTAGTGTTGAAGCAACTGCCGCTGTTGTTGCGGCTCGTGCTTTTGTTGATGTTGTTGCTGTTTCTGTTGCTGCGAAGGTTGTTGTTGGTGGTGCTGGGGTTGGCCTTGGTCTTGGTGTTGCTGTTGCTGTTGAGGTTGTGGTTTTGGCCCAAACCCTAAACCCTAAACCCTAGACCCGTGGTTGCTGTTGATGCTGCTGTTGCTGCCGCCTGCTACTCTGCCACTCTTATTTCTATTGCAGCGCATAATAATCATTGCGAATCTTGCTGCGAAGAGCTCTATCCTTCCAAAGCAGACAGGCTTTGGAGCCCCCTACGAGAAAACAGCATCAAATCCCAGACCTCTCTGAATCCAAAACCTGGAACTCTAAAACCTAAAAACACGTGAACGTTTACAACCCCAATCGGAAAACACAACCCAAACCCTCAAAACTCAAAAATTCTCAGCCGGGAGGGGTAGCACCGTCATCCAGACCGTCAAATACAGCTTGGAGGTCGGACCTCACGATGCCGGGCTTCGGGCTGACGCGCTGCAGATTCGGTTCCATATATATGTGTGTGTGTGTATATATATATATATATATTTAGGGTTCCTTTAAAGGGTTGCTATAAGGCTACTATTACTATACCGGTTCCTTTGAAGGGCTCCTGTTCGGGTTTTTGGACTAGGTGTGAGGGCTTTACAGGATCTTCCATTTGCTCCTGTGCTGCCAGATACCAAAATCCAGAACTCCCTCGGCCTGATTTCGGGGTCGAAGAACTCACATATTACGGGTCTAGGTACCGGGATAGTTGCTGAGACCCTAAAACCATGGTATTTGATAGCTTGTTTGCTCGGAATCCGTAGAGCTTGCGCACTGGGACCCATAGGGACCAGTAGAAGCCACGACTTTCTGATGTCACATGTCAGAGAGATCCTGGAAAACAGGGAAATGAGGCGACAGTTGCCTGAGAGCAAAAAATGAGCCCGGAACTCTGGGGCCCCCAAACCCCAAAAGATACCTTAACAGAGGCGCCTTGTAATAATTAGCATAGGGTTTTGGTCGCCCATTATACTGTAGCTACAATAAGGAACCCCCCCCAAAAAAAAAACAAAGTGGTATAGGTAACTAATTAGGCCCCTACATTACTCACCGCAACCATGG
Organism: Symbiodinium sp. CCMP2592; assembly: GCA_905221615.1. Lineage (NCBI taxonomy): Eukaryota > Dinophyceae > Suessiales > Symbiodiniaceae > Symbiodinium > Symbiodinium sp. CCMP2592. Next base: position 457,528 of record CAJNDT010003513.1, read on the forward strand.
CACAGAGGAGCCTGCAGTCGAAAATGGGGGGAGGGGGAGCTGTTAGAACACAGGTCACCTGTCACAGGTGACTCAGCAGCCCTCCTTTTGAAAGGATGACATTCAAGGCTCCTCAAAGGGATCTCTGGGGGCTCCTTTAAAAAGCATCCATAAGGGCTCTATAAGGGATCTACAGGGCTTGGGGATTTAGGGGGAGGTTGGCATGCTAGGTTCTCCAGAATACAGATATTACTGGAGAACCTGGCACGCCAAGTGTGGCCTCTATCGCCTAGAACCTCAACCAAAATCCAAAACAACCTATAACCCAGACTCCTAACTTATGTACTTGTCCAGTTCAGCAGACTCTAAAGCTCAACCTTTGGGAGTATGATCTATGGGTTTATAGTGTCTACTCCTCTACCACTACTACTACGACGACTACTACTACTACTACTAGTACTACGACTACGACTACTACGACGACTACAACGACGACGACTACTACTACTAGTACTACGACTACGACTACTACGACGACTACAACGACGACGACGACTACTACTACCACCACGACTACTACTACTACGACGACGACGACTACTACTACTACTGCTACTACTACTACTACTACTACTACTACTACTACTACGACTACTACGACTACTACTACTACTGCTACTACTACTGCTGCTAAAGCCTACTAAGCCCAGGCAACAGGACTAATGGCACAGTACCTCCAGTTGCTTAGAACCTAAAGGTTAACCTCGAGATTACGGTTGAGGGTTTAGGGGTTTAGGGGTTTAGGGTTTAGGGGCTTAGGGTGTATATAGGGTCTATAGCCAAGAGGCTTCATATAACAGTACAATTATGGAATTAGGCCCCCAAAACCATGATAAGGATGCCCTTTTGGGACCTAGTTGCATCATTGTTATATATATATATATATATATATATGGACCCTTACGATCCTAAACCCAAAACCGGAAACGAAAAGAAACAAACCAATAATCTTGGGATCATACAGTGTTTAGAATCACGAAACCCTAACCATTACTAGGCTTCCCCACAGCGGTTGGGCAGCTTCAAGGTCACCGGGGTTGCGAACAGCTCCGACCTGGGAACGGAGAATTCGGGTCTTGGGCCCTTCGGAGGTCGGGGTTTGTGGGTCTCTTTATAAAGGGCTTTAAAGTTCTATCAGAAGAAGGTTCCCTTAAAGGGATTTACAAGGGCTTAGGGAGTTTGGGTTTAGGGTTTAGGCTTTAGGGTACGGAGCTTATGATTCTTAGGGGCCAATTTCTGGCGAGTTTGGTCCATACACCCCAATGGCTTTGCAGATCTGACCCCCTCGTTAAAAGTGATCTAATAATTCTAGGTGGAAATAGGATTTTGTGGGTGAACTACAAAAATATACATAAAGCATATATACACATGTCTGTATCTTATCTTACCATATGATAATCGAAAGCTTCTACCACTCTGATGGTTCAGAGTACCTGTATAGTAGAATGTAGGGTTTCTATATTTGGAATTCATATTATGATTTGGCGAAGTAAGTATCCCGCATAAGACTCCCTAAACTGTAATTCTCCCGCATAAGACTCCCTAAACCGGTTGATGTAGGCTGGTGCGATCAAGCGTCTCTTTGCGATCTCGGATCGTGAAACGTTAAAATCACTTCAAATCGAACCCTACAGCCCTACCGCGAAGGCCCGGAACCCCACAATCCTAAAAGCCCCAGAATCTTCGGGCCCTGAACCCGAAGCCATAAGACCCTAAATTCTGGAATCCTGAGCACCCTACCCAAAGGCCCCAAAGTAGTTCCTCTTTTGGCATATATAGAATCCTATAGGGTATAATCCCCAAAAAAAACTACTATGGTGCCTCTAGGCAGACCACCGGCAGCCAGAACCACACAAAACCCGTCAGTCAAAAGGCTGAGAAAGCCCTGGAGCGAGGGTTGACTCCAGAGGCTCCACGTACCTCTATAGTAGATACTTAAGCCTTAAAGGGGTCCCTATATAGGTACTTTAAGGCCTAAGTATATAGTATATGTCATAGGGATCCTTAGGGGTGTAGGGGGAGCGGGGGGTAGGGGGCCTTAAGGCCCATAACAAGGACTAATTAGGCCTATTTAAGGAAATATAGTCCCCTACACCCCTCCCCCCTACACCCCTAAGGATCCCTATGAATATGGGTACATGGAGCCTTAGGGTACTCTAATCAACAACACGACCTGGCTTGGGTCTAACACTTACGCATCGCACCATATATGCTGCAAGATATTTGGAGAGCTCTCTCTCTCTCTCTCTCTCCCCTCCCCCTCTCCATTATGAACGCATACATGTCCACGCACTTGTGTACACACATATATATATATATATATATACATACATACATACTCTATATATATATATATGTACATGAACTAACATCATTATGTGCGTGTGCATCTGTATATATATATATATATATATACACGTAATTATATATAACTGCACAGTGACAATTGTTAAGTTTAGACTACTATACGGCCGGAAAGTTCTTTAACTTCGGTGTGCAACCCAGTGAACTGAAGCCCATGGAGCTCCACCAGAGGAACCGGCTTGTATGGGTTGTAGAAGTAGCGCTGCACCTTGCTTACCGGCTGGGTTTAGGGTTTAGGATTTAGGGTTTTTAGGGTTTTAACGTTTAGCGTTTTAGGGTTTAAAGTTTAGGGCTTTAGGCTTTTCGGGTTTAGGGTTTTAGGGTTCAGGGTTTCGGCCTGGTCGGGCCCGAGGAGGTCTGCAGGTTCAGGGTCCGAAAGCTTCAGGGGGTCTAGGTCTTAGGGTGAAAGGGGCTCAAGGGCTTAGGGCCTTCGTGTTTGAGGGGTTTGCGGTCTGAAGGTTTCCGGATTTTTTGGTTGATTTGTTTTTCAGGGTGTCCATCAAAAAACACTAGCGATGCCACTGGCAGTTCCTGTGCGGATCACGAACGAAGGCTCTTGCTGCTATCAGTGGCGCAAGAGCTGCGGTGCTTGGAATCAAGGAACAACATCCCCATGCCTCACATGCACAGCTTCCATTCCAAAACCGAAAATGACAGTCGATGCAGTGGCCAGATGTCGCTCACACAGCGCCTGCTGTCGATGCCGTGGTGGTTGAAACACCGGAAAAGTCCACGTACCCGAGCATAGCAGGATTTCTCCTACCCTGAAATTATTCAGAGTGTTGTAGCTGGGCACGGAATCCCTGCTACGTGGGCCTTCGGACCCTCTTAGATAGATAGTTCGGATAGTTGTTCGGTTTCCTGTTCCCTGTAACCCAAGATCGCACTTGACGTTGCTCAAGTCGTTTCCAGGCATCCATGAGGTCATCTGAAGTTGGTGTGTGCATGGGTCGGTATATTATAGGGGCCTGAATACATGCAGGGTTCGTGAAAGCGTTTCCGCAAGGGTTAATACAAGCCGTCTATCCACAAGGGCTTTAATAACTGGAATATGATATCGGTGTATACAAAAAGATGATAATAACGTATAATTACAACAAGATGATGATAACAACGGCAATCCAGGAACACTGTTACCACAGTAATCAGGCCCCTGTGTGACACAATCCCATACTCAAGACTACCCAAACGCCCCAAAGTAGTTCCTTTCCGGGGTTCATATATAGAATCCTATAGGGTAATTCAAAAAAGGAACTACTATGGGGCCTCTGGGTAGCCCTAAAGGAAACCTTCGGAGAGCTAGCTCGCTAGCTCAGAGATCTTCTCAACAAACACTGGGTTCTTGTTAATGGATCTAGTTCAAGTTGCCATAATACAAAAATCACCATATTATTTACTATAGATCCCTAGTATGATAACTCAATTTTAACTCTTAACAAGAACCCAGTGGAACTCAGGTCTTGGCAGTATCTGGGTGGTTTCACGGTGCCCTAGTTGTCTGCGGCAGCGCTCAGAAAGAACATGACTCTAGTGCGGTAGTTTACCCTTCTTTGCTGCATCACAGGCTGGTTCTACTAATATGCTCACCGATTTTCGCTAATATGCTCACCGATTTTCAAAATGAACCTTGTGACGAGTTTATTCGTTTCATTTTTCAGTCTTATTTTGACAATATCATTCCAGCTGCTCTCTTTGTAAGCTCCTGGCGGTTCGCAAGCGCCGATGCACCAGGTGGACAATCACCTCTCCGCAGCAGGGCTTCTTTCCCTAAGGCTCCATGTACCCATATAGTATATACTTAGGCCTTAAAGTACCTATATAGGGACCCCTTTACGGCTTAAGTATCTACTATAAAGGTACATGGAGCCTTTGGGTTTTCGGGGTTTGCAGGGCATTCAAAGTTCACGTTAGGGTTTTGCGGTGCATCCAGGGATCAGAGTTTCTTTGAGGGTTCTCCCGCGTATTCGGTGTGATATAGGGCATATGAACTTCATGGCTTTCATGGGTCTCTGGTGTGCAGTATCGGAATTCATTTTCCAGGTCTATAATATTAATATATATATATATATGTGGGATAATACGATTTCTGATTCCTGAGACGTCTATATTCCTTGGAAGCCAAAGGGACCAACATCCTGTAGCACATTTTGGTAAGACCATGGCGTCGATTCTGTACAGGAGACCCTAAACTACGGGATGCAGAAGTCAAGAAACTGCTGTGAAAGCCCAAGAAAAGCAAGCTACTGTCTGCATCCGTATCCTTTCAATCACGGTTCCTAAAGCCGTAAACCGCCGAAACACCCATTCCCCGACCCCCTAAACCCTAAACCTAAGTTGCAATACCCTAAGCACTCTGAACATCTAGACCCGCCCAAACAAAAACTGAAACCTCCTTGGTGCAGCCTCCTTGTCCGGAACGGATGGGTCCGCTTGGCCTCGAAGCGGTGACGCTTGTGTTATCTTTTCTTCCAGGGCTTTATTGGGGTTTACTGTTTAGGATTTAGGGGTTTAGGGTAGTGCATGCACAGGGCTTCATATGCTTGCTGAAAGTGCTGCGTGGTGTGACTTTGATCGCGCTTGTCGGGTTTGGGGCTTTCGGCTTGCTTTGGGGTTTCAGGATGTTTTAGGGGTGTGGTCTGGTTTAGCTCTACGCTTCTCAAGCACAAGGAAAGGCATGATGTGATTTTTGGGAGGCGCCTGAAGGGAAACCGCAAAGCGAAAAACCTGCCATAATTAAAGGGTTAGGGGACTTCATAAGTAGACTACAGATGCTTATTTTAACCGTGTAGTTACGAAGTCCCACGCTCCTTTAAGTACAGGGCCATCCTTAGGAGATTCTGCAGAGCCTTGGGGCAGGCAGCCGAATGCTACTAAACCAATGGGACCAAGTCCAAGTACTCAGACCTTCCAAAATCCCTTAATTAAGGAATATCCCTTAAACTATAATAGGATCCCTAATATGATTTAAGGTATATTCCTTAATTAAGGGATTTTGGAAGGTCTGGGTACCTCACATATGGCAGATTCCGAAAATTAGGGGGTACCTTAGTTTGGGGTCCTTAGAATTAGGGTTCTACTATTTAGCAATAAGATCCCTCTTAAGAGGGCCAGATGTAGGGATGATAGAGGTCCCCGTTAAGTGTCTTCCTACTCCTGTTCAGGAGTCATGTACTCCCCAACATATTCCTATACTGAACTTAGAACCCTAGCAAAAATAATAATTTTAGCTTTTTCTTCGGGATTATAATAACCAAACATAAAAAATTGTTTCTAAGTACCCCTAAGATTCATCTGCACTCCTAAACCCAAATTACCTCAGTACCGGGCCCGATACTCAAAACACTTGTAGGGTGATCAGTCACTACTATTTGCTTAAGAAACCCCCAAAAAATAAAAATGATAATCCCTATATTACCCCCCATAAGGAATATATTTTTTATTTTTTGGGGGTTCTTAAGCAAATAGTAGGTCACCATCCCACCAATTCTGAGCCCGATGCTCAACAAGTAGTAAACTGGTGTTGCATGTTGCAGACTTCGTAGGTTTGTCCTATTTCTGTAGGCTGGGTATCACCAAAAGCTCGAAGACCCGAGCTAGACGCATTTAGCTTTTCAGGCTTTGGGTCAGGGCTTAGTAATTTTGGGCTTAAGGGCCCGATTGCGTCTACCGCATATTGAACGGCCCGCCCCCAACAGAAACGCGAACAGGCTCTTTACTGTTAGGGGGATCGCTCCGGTCCTGTTGCTCCTGCTATTGCTTTTGCTCCTGCTCCTGCGGCGGCTTAGGGTTTAATTTAGGCTTTAGGGTTTAGTTTAGGGTTTTCTCTTGCTCCTGCTCTTGCTCGAGCTGTTGCTGTTTCTCCTTCTCCCACTCTTGCTGCTGCACTTCCTCTTGATTTTGCTTCCGCTCCTGCTCCTGCCCTTGCTCCTGCTCATGCTCCTTCTCTTGCTCTTGCTCTTGCTCTTGACTTGCTCTCAGGTCGGAATATTGAATCGTATTGCGCCTTAGAGTTCCCTGTGTCAACTATAGAAGTGCAGTGTACCCCAACACCCAATTCCGATATTCAGGTCGGTGTGTTACATCCAAACAGACCACATACAGAACAAAAGTAAACCCCGCTAAAACCCTCTTCTAATTACCTAAGGGTCCAAAGGACCCTATAGTAGTTATGTAGGTTAGGATTATGGAGAGTATATACGATTGTCAAGTACTTGGACCCTTGGGGATACCGACGTCTCAATGCCTACACCCCGAGTGCCCGAGCGCACGCGGCTCTTGGAAGGGCTTCTCCTGGCAGAGCGCGGAGACTCGTCTTCGAGGGGTTCTTTCGGTCAGGGCCTACAGTTTATAGTTTATGGGGTTTAGGGGTTTAGGGGATGAATTAGGGTTTGGTAGACTTCGGACTTGGAGAGTCTGGGGTTGCCTCAAGGCTTTTCTTGACCTGCACCCTCTTTTTGCCCAACGTCCAGAAGGATTCTTGCGCAAACGGAGGTGTTCAGAGGCGCCCGCTAGCTTTCGCGAGTGTCGCACAGATGCAAGCTAACCAAGGCCCCAAACGGCCCCAAAGTTGTTCCTTTTGGGGGGTTCATATGGGTGGTTGTCAAAATTACGGTCCCTTTTTGGGTCCCTGTTATAATACGGCACCTAGTTTTTACACCAAAAGGGACCCCAATTTTGACAACTACCCATATATAGAATCCTATAGGGTAATCCCGAAAAGGAACTCCTATGGGGCCTCTGAACCAATGTTGGGAAATCCACGCGAGGTGTCTCAAGAACGCAGCACACACAAAAGGAATTCCGCAGGCATGACCCGGCAGCCACCCCCATACTCCAGGTCTCTGCATGCACGGACACGACACAGAATCCTTCGAGCCCCTCATACGAACCAAGAGCTGAGTTGGGGGCGGGTGAGTGAGAACCTGACGAATCGCATAGCTGGTTTAAGCCCACACTCAACATTTTTTTGTGGGAGACTCTGCAAATGTGTACTATTCATTCCCCCAATAAAGGATCCAAAGTACCCGTATAGTAGAATCAAGCGCTTCTGTACTAGGACCAACTATTCTTATGAGTTGGCGAAGTATCCCCCATAACGCTACCTAGGCCCCTTTAAAGGGTCCCTGAAATGCAGAGAGCTGGCCCAGCCAAAGCTGAACTCGGATTGCACAAATGTCGGAGACGCTAACCCCTGGCGTGATGAAAACTCCCTAAACCCAACCCTAAACCGTTTTCCGTTCTTTGTGGAAAACCAAGGGCCCCAGTTACCTAAATGGGAGTTTCCGAAACTTAGGGGTACCTTTTCTGGGTACCCGAAATATCAGGTGCCGTATGACATTAGAGACCGCGCCGCTAGGACACGGGTGGGGGGGGTTACTTCTTCCGGAGTATTGAACCACCCCCCCCCCCCCCCCAGAGGCGGGGAGGGGGGGGGGGGGAAAGAATATGAGGGGGGGGGGGAGGTTCATACTCCAGGAGTATTGAGGGGGGGTTCATACTTCAGGAGTATTGAGGGGGGGGGGTCTATTCCAAGACTATTGAGGGGGGGGGGACTCGTACTCTTGGGGAGGGGGGGGGTCTCTTTGGGAATGGTTGTTGTAGTATTTTGTCGGGTGAGGAAGAAGGAGCAGGAGAAGGAGTAGTAGTAGTAGTAGTAGCAGGAGTAGTAGTAGTAGTAGTAGTAGTAGTAGTAGTAGTAGTAGTAGTAGTAGTAGTAGTAGTAGTAGTAGTAGTACTACTACTACTACTACTACTACTACTACTACTACTACTACTACTACTACTACTACTACTACTACTACTACTACTACTTACTACTACTCCTTCTCCTGCTCCTTCTTCCTCACCCGACAAAATACTACAACAACCATTCCCAAAGAGACCCCCCCCTCCCCAAGAGTACGAGTCCCCCCCCCCCTCAATAGTCTTGGAATAGACCCCCCCCCCTCAATACTCCTGAAGTATGAACCCCCCCCCCCCTCAATACTCCTGGAGTATGGACCCCCCTCCCGTCCCCTCAATACTCCCGCATTAAGAACCCCCCCCCCCTCAATACTCCTGGAGTAAGGACCCCCCCCCCTCAATAGTCCGAGAGAACGAACCCCCCCCACCCCGCTAACGGCGCTATCTGTGACATTAGGGACACAAAAACGGATCATAGTTTTGACAACCACCTAAATAGTAGGTTGGTGGGGTACATCGTTTTTATGGTTAGTAACCCGCTATTTTTGCACCTGGAGCCCTAGGGGAATCCATCCTGGAAGAAAGAACAACCCACAAAGGCCACAGGAAGAACGATGCCAAGCTATTTCCCCATCACCGTCAGCAGGCGAACCACAACCGAAGCTCTACATGCGGTAACACCATAAACCCAAAGCCCTGTTGGCCAAACCCTGGTATGACCCTTTAAACCCCCTCACCCCAACCCATTAACCCTAACACAAAAATCCTGCAGAAATCCTGGCTTTGCTTGGGGCATGTATAAAAGCCCCGTGCTTGAACAATCCGAACAAGTCTGACTGAGTCCGATATGTTGTAAAGTTAATTAACGAATTATATACCCTAAAAACAATGCCCTAGGCTCCAAAGCTTAGACCCAAAGCCCTAACCCGTGAAGAAACTCCCTGTAACTATCGTAACTAGCCTAGTGGACGACGACGAAGGAGTTGTTGGAGACCTCAGCTGGGGCTTCACAAGCCTCTACAGCCCCAACCGTCACATGTTCCCAGAGGTTATACCCTAAGGCTCCATGTACCCATATGGTAAATACTTAGGCCTTAAAGTACGTATGTAGGGACCCCTTTAAGGCTAAAGTAAGTACTATAAAAGGTACATGGAGCGTTTGGGTTAGGGCATGTCTTGGAGCTCCGAGCTCATCTGCCCTCCAGGCTCCAACACAAAACTTCGGCGTTCGGGATTTTGCCTCAAACAGCCAAACTTCTCGCGCTCCGCCGGCACACAGCCAACGCATCAAGCACCGACAGACAGACAGGCAGACAGGCAGACAAGCAGACAGGCAGACAGGCAGTCAGGCAGACAGGCAGGCAGCCAAACAGGCAAACAGGGAGACAGGCAGATAGGCAGATAGGCAGACCAGAGAGAGAGAGAGAGAGAGAGAGAGAGAGAGAGAGAGATGATAGATACGAAGATAAGATAGACAGAACTATTGATCGAAAGATAGACAGATAGATAGATTGATCGATAGGTAGACAGATATGTAGATAGGTAGATAGATAGGTGGGAAGATAAGTAGATACATAAGGTAGCTTTAGGTTTAAAGGAGCTCCTACGGACTAAGTGCTCAACATCAAAGTATGTTGTGTCAAACTACTGTTGATCATAAAAACCCTGCATTACCCATAACGAGCAACATACCATAGTTCCCATAGTTTAGGGTCCTTAAGGTAAGGCAGGATTTATATCATCAACCGTATGTCTGCGATGACACGGTGCATGGACGCTGGGGCTTTCGACATCATGACATGCGATGAAGAACATTGTGCGTCTCAGAACCGTGGAATCCTGGGCCATTGTTGGTCTGAAGCCCCAAACCCAATATAATCTTAGAGGCCCTGCAAGAAAAACATGATTACGGCTTGTTTTGGAGGTTGCATGAGGTCTATTAGGGGTCTTCCAGGGATAAAAAAAGTATCCGAATGATTAGACTGGGTTTTCGTTTGTGGGGGGACAGGCGAGGGGGCATATTGCGAGTGTAAAGGAACACCATGACTAAGTATGGACCATACCTGTAGGGTCAAACCCTACCCCTTTGTTTGAGGTAAGTACCTAATTTCATGGCTCGGTCCGGTTATTCGGTTATGTCGAAAAGTAAGTACCCTCAAAAAGTGGTAGGGTATGACCCCACAGGTCGAGTGTAGATCCTCAACATCGAGAATCTGCACTCCCGCACACCCGAGTGACCGACTGCACAGCCGATTTCTTGGATGTGGTCCTCCGGGTGCCCAAGCCGCGGTGTCAACAAGGAGTCTTGGGATTCGTTCGAAGGCTCGGGGTTTAGGGCTTTAGAAGTTAAAATTATAGGGTTGTCAGGCTCACCAAACCCGGGACAAACCCTGAACCTTCTGCCTTGGGGCTGGCTTCAGAATGATAGATGAAAGCGGTGGCCTGGAGTGTGGGCAACAAGGGTATTGGTTTCATTGCGAAATTTTTTTCGTTTCCTCGAAATTTGTCCTGATATGGAAACCTAGTCAACGACACAATGTGGCTGCAGAAGTATATGGCTCTGGAACTATGTAGGGACAGCAACCAAAACCTTTCGAAATACAATAAGCACCCCATACGTTGCCTGCCTTAAACACCAAACGAATAACCTAACAAAAACCCGAACTCCAAACATTAAACCCTAAACCTGTATGTAAACCCTAAAGAACCCTAAACCCCAAAAGCCCTAACTCTAAACCTCAAACCCTCTAAACCCCCTAAAAACCCAAAAGCCTCTCTGAAACGAAGCAAAAACCCTCTCGTCGACTCTCGGCCTGGCAACTTCCACCGCCGGCGAATGAAAAATCCAAGGCCGAGCCTCACTACGGTTTAGGCTTTACCCAAAGGCCCCAAAGTAGTTCCTTTTTGGGGGTTCATGTATAGAATCCTATAAGGTAATCCCAATAAGGAACTACTATGGGGCCTCTGGGTAGGCTTTATGGGCATTAGGGTTCAGGTTTTTTGTTTTAGGGTTTAGGGTTTACAAGTTTAAGCTTTATAGGCATTAGGGTTCAGGTTTGTCTTTTAGGGTTTAGGGTTTACAAGTTTAGGCTTGATAGGCATTAGGGTTCAGGGTTTAGGCTTCAGGGCTCAGCGTTTAGGGCTCTGCAGGGTTGAGGGGATTAGATGGCTTGAAACGAACTGCAGAAGTTTTGCGCAGGCTTTCGCTAGAGGGCTTGATATGGTTATTGGGTTTTGCAAAGGCTTCACAGAGTTTAGAAGGGCTTTTCAAAGTCAAGTATGGGGTTTGACGACGGAAAAAGAAGAAACAGCGTCTGGGAGAAAACCCTGAAACTTAACAGAGTTTCAACTCACAAGTGAGAGAGCCGAAAGTAAAAGTTTACACATCATAGCGGTAGGCATCGTAAAAGGAGCGTGTAACTAAACGGCTTGATGGCTGTTGCAGAATCCTGCCTGATACGGAGGTCCTTCGTCGAATACTTGCAGTCAGCACCAGTTTCAAGCGCTTCTGCAATATGGGGCTGCTAAAACTTGGATGCCCTTGCGATACAAAATACACCTCCGCTTCATGAACCCGAAGGTGTACCCAGACACAGTTTGTACTTCGGCCTTGCAGGTTTCCTATTGAATAATACTGCTGAATACCTAGACCCCCAAAAATAGGCAAAATAATGGCCCAAAACCGATACAAGGCTATTATTCTACATACTTTGGGGGGGTCCAGGTAGGTGAAACTCCCAAGACATTGGGGACTGCGCATCGTCGCTGAGGACGCTCAAGCGCTTCTCTTCGTTCCACAGCCTTCCCAGTTGCTGGGTACCCAAAGGCCCCGAAGTAGTTCCTTTTTGGGGTTCATATATAGAATCCTATATATAGGGTAATCCCAAAAAGGAACTACTCTGGGGCCTCTGGGTAGAGGAAACATTTAACTAGCGCGGGGCCTTGAACTTGGAGTGTCACAAATGCTCGCCATGTCTTTGTACGTAGGTGTTGTGACGGGCTTCGGGCTTGGCCATTTCATACTCAGTATACTGTACCCATTATACTATAATCATAGTACGGAACCCACAAAATAGTATTAGTTATTCAGGGCCCTAGATCAACCCTATTACAATCGATCCCTTATATCCCTTTAAAGGGAACCCTACTGTAGTTATTGAGGCCCCTATATTATGAGGGTAGCTAGCTTGTAGAATTACAGAAGGGACTTAACAGGATGCTGATACAAAGCCTAACAAGTGCGATCCTTACTATGCACTAAGGGTCCATGTACCCAAACAGTACATACTTTGGCCTTAAAGTATTCCCTCTTTCCGGTACTTTAGGGCCAAAGCGTTTACTATATGGGACATGGACCCTTAGGCATACGGACCTAAACAAGGTGTTCGTAACTCTGAGAAGTTCCCCGAAGAAGGTGCCATCTTCCTTTGTTAGGTCCCTGACTAGCCACGACTAGCCCCTTCATAAGAAGCGTACCCTTTATTCTTACTATTCGGCTCTGATATTGATGGGAACCTCGAACATGCTAGTGTGGAGACCAACTAAACTAGGAAGGAGGCTTCTATTATCTCGCGAACGATGCTACCATTGAGTATGCACGTAGGCACATTCAGGGCACCTTGCGCCTTGCGGCTGGAGTCATTGTATGTCTTTGATCTTCGCATATCGCTAGACACTCAAGAATAGCAAGCCGGTCTGTGGCCACCGACGCCAAGCTCTTTGAGCACCAAAGACACGACCCATCTCGGCGAATTGCCATGAGGACTCACCCGCTTTATGCTGCGTGTTTGAGCTACTATCGCCAGAGTCTCGGCGAACCCCTCGAAGCAAGTAGTCAACAACAATTCCGTAACATCCCCGTCGTGGAGAGCCGAATTCACATTAGCTTTTTCGCAGAATGAGACGCTCCGGATACTTTCAGAATTGAGGAATGGTCCTAAACCTACAGGGTATATGCCTTACAATCAATCCTGCTTTATAACCCTTATAGACGCCTTATAGTAACCCTTAGAGACCCCATTAAAGGAACCCTCTAGTAATTGAGGGTCAACGTCGATTCCAGGGCATTGCCGGCCTGTAGACATAGCCCTGGCCCACGTCTGCAAGGACGAGGTCTGCCACCTGCGCTCGGACTCGTCTCCGCTATCAGAAAAAGGCCTAGGTAGTGCTACGGGGGGATACTTCCCAAAATCATAGTAACCTGTATTGTAGATTCCCTGCATCCTGCTATATAGGTGCATTGGATCCTTTGGGTAAGGATTCGAGGGTTCAGGGTTTTTGCTGCAGTTTGGGCTGCGTGGAAGCATTGAAGCCAAAGAAGTGTCATGTGCTCGACAGTCTTGAGGCCTATACTCCTATCAACTCCTCCAATAGGTCCATGGGGTGGGAAAACGAACAAGAATCAGCTGAATGCTAAGATGTGAATCACCCTTCAAGAATCACAGAGGCTCTTCTAAACAGGAAAGGATTCCGTTTAAGGTTTAGGGATTCAAGTTTAGGGACTTGGATTCGGATCTGTGGATTCGGCCTGGAAGTTCTTCAACCGTGTCAGGTTTTAGGCACGACAGGCCTGAGCCTGAGCACGCACAGCCACGTAGTGTTTCATCAAGGCATCCGGAGCATGTCAGCATATGCATTCAGATGCTGGATCGGGTCTGTGGTGTAGTGCTTTGTGCATACTTGTAGGGGCCGTATAGAGTAATTACCTCGACACATGAATTCATGTGTCATCCATCGTCAAATAGCTATCGCCAAACGACGCCATGATGATTTCTTGGGCGTCATCTGAGAAAGAGACCATGCGAACTCCGAAGCTTCGTTCCACCCCCTTAACTCTGGCCCTAAAGATCCTGCACCTCCCGACCCCCTAGAGAGCTCACCCCTAAATCGTTACGGAATCCTAGCCTCAACCCCAATCTGGGATCCCTTTTTGGAGCGCCTCCACATTCAGCATTCCAGCGGCCACCTCGTCTCCCAACGGGCTCCGGTGTAGGGATAGTACTACAGACCCCTGATGAATGAAGTCCTTTCTTTCATGAGGCTGATCATAGCAGAATAGCGATCCTAGTACGTTTACATTTTCAGGTCATGTCGTTTAGGGTCGAGGCTTATATAGAGCTTATAGGGTTTAGGGTTTCCATGTGGTCTGAGTTTGGCCCCTTCCTCGACACCGAGTTGTGCAAATGACTTTGCATGGTTCCGATATTTCTCATTGCCGGGTCCCATCTACCATAAAACGAAAACAGCCGTGGTATGCCTTTTTCGCTTGCGACACCTTGTGGAATTTGTCACGCACAAGGTCATGGACAACTATTTCGAGTGCCACAATCCCGAAACCCCACAACCTAGCACCTGGCGTGTTTACAGGTTGAGTGCCAATCCGGTCCCGATGCTGAATTTCCGTAGTGTAAGCCCACTGTGCTGCGTGTCTCGAGAAAGTTTGCGAAAACTAGGAAGGACACCAAAGTTGGGACTTTCGGCATTCGACTCAGGATGTGGGACTTGAAGTAGGGTGTACCTGCACCGCAATAGGTCGGTCAAGGAGCTTTTCGCGACAATCAGGCTGAGAATGGGCGTACTAGATAATGCACACCCCGAAGCCAAGGCCCAATCAAACTATCCTATATCTCAAAGGCTCAACCCTGCACCTAGGCCTCAAAAGGCCCAAGCCCTATGTCTAGCTGAGTGCGTCGGCTTCCAGCAGATCTTTCACCGCGCCGCGCTTCGGGACGCGGGCGCAAATCTGGGTCAGGGGCTCTTGGGGTTCAGCGGTCTTGAGTTTCGGGTTTGGGGCTTTAGGGCTCTGTGCTTAAGGCTTGTAAGGATTTAGGAATTGGGGGTTTGTGAAGGATACTAAACCCTAAAGCCTATTATAGACCCTAATTAGACCCTAAACCCAAAACCCGAAACCCTAATTCCTATTCCGACTCATATTTTCGATAGGGTGCCTGTAAAGGGTCTTTAGCCCAGACAGGAGGATTCATAAGTTTAACTATGTTGGGTTTAGGGTAAAGTTTAAATTTAGGGTTTAGGATGGTTTGTGGTTTCGGGCTTGCTCTTCATGGCTTAGGGTTCCGGGGCCCTTACGCCACGAAACTTTAGAGGTGGCCTTCGTCTTGGGCCAAGAATTCAGGGCCTCCTAAGGTTTGGGGCAGCCGGTCACGTGACAGCCCAAGCCCAAGCAAAACCTACGGCAAACCCCAAAAAGTTGGACACCGGATTTCAGAACAATCAGTGCTGGGATTCCCTGTAACTCTGCATTCGAAACCCCTGCCAGGAGACGGACTGATATGAGGGGACCATGGCGGGAGCTACAAAAAAGAAGCTTTCGAGAGCCCGGGAAGGCCCTAAACATCTCCAACACACATCCCAAATCTTAAAAAATGGTTCATGTGCTTCAAAAATCCGACCGCGCCCCTGAACCTCAAACTCGAAACCTCTAAACCCTACGGCCCGCCAAAAAGCATTGAACGTACCGAGTTTGGCACCTTGCCTCCACTATGTCGGATCCTTGGACACTTCGGGTTTAGGGTTCCCTAAACCCTAAACCCAAGACCCTAAACGCAAGACCCTCGTCTGGCAGCCGCACGCGAATCATCCGTCTGTCTGGCTCGGAGCCTGCAAAATGACGATGCGAAATGGCAAGCCCTACGCGTAGCCTGGACCCCAGATAGCCTACCGCCTTAATGACTTATGATAAAAAAGGAAACCATACTAAGAAACCCTAAAAAGGGTAGGTTCTTTAAAAGTCCAGGAAACAGTAACCCGAAAACCGTACAGGGCTGGATAAGGCTTCGATTGTCTGGAGATGTTGGACTCTGCTCGCCAGTCACCTCTTCAAAAAGAAAGTAATGCATGCTATGTCCGGGAAGCCGAGTTCACTACGAACGGCATAATGGGCAGAGACTTGGCCAGGAATGCTGCGCAGAACTCCTGCAACAAACTTTTGACTCCAAACCGAGCTAGCTATGGCTGACCCGACTCACCCTGGACCCTGCACCTCCGACCTTGCACAAAAGAACAGACCTAAGCCCCTCCCTCTCGCCTTCAAGCTGACATCCAAGCATCAATCCATCGAGAGCCCAACACCGCACGGAAACCCCAGGGCCTTTCAGACACATATATATATATATATATATATGTGTGTGTATATATGTATATATATATATATATATATATATATATATATATAGGGTTTAGGGTTTAGGGCATATAACGCTCTGTCAACACGAATTTTCGCCGACATCTAGCCCAAACTCATGATGGTGCAAGCTTTCTAGGTTCCGAAGATTTCGACGCATATCCCCCAGGACCCTCCTTGTACCCTCAAATAGGGGTATACGGTCCCAAATAAGGGGCATTTAGGGTCTAATAGAGGGTAGATGGAGGGTCTAGGCCAGATGTCCAGCCAAGCCACGTGTGGCCATGACGACCATGCAGGTGATCCACCCTCAAATCACGAACGCAAAAAAAGGAAACCTAATATAAGGGTTTAGGGTTTAGGCAAAAAAAGCCAAAAAAAACGGAAACCTAATATAACGGGGTTAATAATTTGAATATAGTTTAGGGAGTAGATTTTACTAGAATTAAGATAAGGACCCCCCCCCCCGAAACAGCATAGACATGAGGGTCCTGTAGTACATCAGTGGACAGGATCGCGAACCCTGAACTCCCGAAAGGCTCCTAGATACCCTGATGGGAGGCCGAAAGGGGGTTTAAGATTCTTGGGGTACCTTAAGCCGGAATAACCTACCTTTTTAAGGTTCCTTATTATGATTTCCTTATATAAGTCCTTAAAAAGGTAGGTTATTCCGGCTTAAGGTAGGGATTACTTAATATGAACCCTGTTCTGGGAACCCCAATCCCTACTAAACCCCCATGGGCCAAAACCTATGATAGGGCTTCCCAGATCCTCGGGAGGATCTAGAATGTAGATCCCCTAATTTGGGGCCCTTTTCTACTCAGGGTACTTTATAGGAACCCCCATTAAGGGATCTACTTTTTTGGATCCTGTCGGGGGTCTGGGTTCCTGATAGTTTCCGCGGCCTCAGACTTGCTGCTCATTGCTTGCTCAGCCATAAGCATACAACCCTAAACCCTAAACCGACCCTAAACCCTAAACCCTAAACCGACCCTAAACCCTAAACCCTAAACCCTAAACCGTCCTTCCGAGATAGGGTCGATCCGAAAAGCCCGACAAGGGCCTGAAAGGAAGAACATCACAAAGGGTTTAGGGTTTAGGGTTTAGGATTTGCTCGTTTCAGGGCTTACAGTCTTCAACCACCTCAGTCCTGAAATCCAAAAACACTAAGGCCCCGTCTTCAACCCCTCAGTCCTGAAATCCTAAAACACTAAGGCCCCGTTTTTTTCACACCCTCCGTCCTGAAATCCTAAAACACTAAGGCTGTAAAACTGCCTAGACCCTAAAGCACTACGGCCCTGAAGCCCCAAAACCTACGTGCTGAACCCTCAACCCTACACTCCGAAAGACTGATGCATGCTATTCGCGTGAACATAATTTAGGGGGCCTTGATTGATTGATTGATGGCGGACTGTCGAGCTTCGGGCCGCTTGTGGGCGACACGGGGAAGCGCGTCCCAAAACTACATGCTGAATTCAAGAGTGAAACGAACAGGAGGGCCGCTGCTGCCAGTAGGGACGAGTCTGTGGCCGAGTTTCCTGACTGCGCCCCTGTAGATAGTCCTGAATCCAAACAACATGAGCTGCGAGCGGTTGGAAGGAAGGACGAAGAGCGGACAGGAGAACCTCCTCGCTGGAGGTATCGGACAAGCCTCGTTCCTCAGCAGACGGCAAAGGCGGGCCAAGGATGGAGGGCTGGCCGGACCCTTAGCCCTGTAGAGCTGCCATTGCCCCTTGCGAACCGCTGCGGTCCTGGCGGTGACCTCAGTCTCAAGCCTGTGAATCTCCTCTATTTCCAAAGGGCGATAAAGGTGGAGGCAGCGGACGAGACAGGAAGGAAACCGCTTAAGGTGCAGTTGGGCAGAGACAATGTCAGGGAACAATTTGAGACACGATTGACACACGGTGGAGATGGCGTAGTGACGCGCAGGGCTGTAGATCTGGTGAGCCTTGGCCATGTGGGCATACATGTGTTTCCGAAGCGGGAAAGCGCTGTTGCATGCATGGCACTGATAGGGCAGGTCTTCAGTACTGTGTGCGGGAGACCTGGGAGCTTTGGCTGTCCGGTTTTCGTGCCAGATGTCCAGGTCCCTGAGGAATGCCTGGCTGGCAGACCGGACCAGACGGGGCCACCAGGCCGAATCCTGCACAAAGGCTTCGAGTATGCCGGGAACTACTGCAGAGTCCCCAAGCAGGTCTCGAACCTTGGGCAGAAAAACCGCTACAGCCTGAACATCCTCGCTGAGTTGGCCTAGCCATGACCTGGCTGGCGCGGCGCGCCAATGGTCCCACAGAAGGGCAATCAGATCGTCCGGACCATGCCTGAAAAGCTTGGCGAGACAGACAGCCCTAGCATGTGCGAGTGCCAAGGGAGGTGAGGTGGCCTGTGGGGGCCTTAGTAATTAGAATAGGGTTTGGGGTAAAATTATACTAATACTGTAGTTATAATAGGGAACCCCCAAAATAGTGTAGGTAATTATCTAGGCCCCTATAGTACTTAGGCCTAAGCTTTGGGGAACAGGAGTGGGAGGTGGGCTTGAGTCCGCTGGCTGAGTTCCATCATCACTAAGACCATATTGGCTTTGAGGCTTTTGGCTGAGTGGGCTTGAGGTTCCCCTTATCCGGAAACTTCCTACAACCCCTCGGTCCTCATCAGAAATAGCTGAGATCCCAAATCTCATATTCAGATCCGCCACTTAGACCCCAGCACCAAAGCCCCAACACCAAAACCAAAAGCTAAACACCCCGAAACAGAAACCTGAGCCAGACATCTTTTTAGCTCTACTCATCCGAACCATCCAGGACCCGGGCTGTAATCGTGCTCCGGGATGGGTATCGGAAGGAAGCTGAAAGCCTCGAAGGACTTGTTGGTGTAGCCTGCGCATCGGTTTAGGGTTTAGGGTGCCAAGGCCATGTCATAACCACCCTAACCCCGAAACCCAGCCCTTTCTCAGGTCGAAGCCTTCTGCGTGTTGGTTTATGTTGGTGGAGAAGGAAGTTGATATTGAGGCACCCACCACTTGTCCAGTTTCTTAGGGCAAACTAAGTTAAAGTCAACCTTCTGCAAAATGGCCTCGAGCGACCCGTCTGCGCTACACTACATCGCAAGCAGCATCAACCCAACACAAGGACCTAGAATCACACGCGCAAGCCCGAATGCAAGTTTACCTTATCCTTGTCACCGGCCAAGCACCCAGAAGACATGCGGCCAGAAGTGCAGACCAATCTCAAGACTTTCCTCCTGCAGCTTCTGTAAGCTGTCACTTACAAGGAACCCCTAGCCATGTATCCTACTACATACGTTGAACTATAAGGTCACTAGTTATACGTGGAACCCTTTAAGGTGCAGGTATACACACATGCACTATATTAGAACATGGACCCAGAGTTTGGATGTTACTGGAAGTCTATAAACTTGTGACAACCCTCCACCCATAACCAAAACGCTCAAGGGTATAGTATACGGCCACTGTCACGGTAAGGGCTAGCGGCTACTGCACACCAGCCTACCACAAAGGAACCCTACCAGCCTACCCAGAGGCCCCATAGTAGTTCCTTTTTGGGATTACCCTATAGGAATCTATATATGATCCCCAAAAACGAATTACTTTGGGGCCTTTGGGTACCATAAAGGAACCCTACATTTCGCTGGGAGCCCGCGCCGCATCTCTGACATCTCAGAGTGGAGCAGAACTGGCCCGAGAAGAGCGCCGCGACGGCCGAGCGCTGACGCAGAGGATGGGAGTTTAGGGGTTTAGGGGTTTAAGGTTTAAGGGTTTAGGGTTCAGGGTTTGTTGTGGAACCTTCTTTGCCAATTTACATGTTTGTTTCTTGTTTTGTGTTAAACTTGTTCTTTGTCTTATTTGTTGGCTGGGTTATTTAGGTATTTGTGAACTTATCTGTTTCTTTAACGCTTTTCTTGTATGCCTGAAGGCAGGGGAGGTTTGGGGCGTTGAGGGCTTGGGTTGTAGGGGAGTGGGAGTTGGATTTCGGGATGTCGAGTTTGGGCAATTGGGCAACGTTACCGTGCAACACGTAACATGTAGGGGCTGCTTAGAGTTTTCATGTTTTGATCCTTGGATACACCCCTGCCCCTGGTCCGGCAAAACCGTCGAGCTTGCTCAATCATTGCCCAGAGGCCCCAAAGTAGTTCCTTTTTGGGATGACCTTATAGGATTCTATATATGAACCCCGAAAAGGAACTACTTTGGGGCCTTTGGGTGTAGTTGACCTGCAACTTCACACACGACGTCAGCATTTAGAACCTGATAACTCGCGAAGCGCATCCACAGAGCCCCAGAACGATAAACCTGGTGTGTAAGAGGTGCCCCTTGAATCCTTGCCCCATACTTCCCAGCACCATAAAGATGCTCTA
The DNA here is from genome assembly GCA_905221615.1 of Symbiodinium sp. CCMP2592. Taxonomy (NCBI): domain Eukaryota; class Dinophyceae; order Suessiales; family Symbiodiniaceae; genus Symbiodinium; species Symbiodinium sp. CCMP2592. The sequence goes on from CAJNDT010003513.1 coordinate 478,127, forward strand.
AAGTCTAATTTTAAGAAACATAAACAAAACCGAAGCAATATGCTCACACATATTCCAAACTATCAGCTCAGCCTAAGCCCACCAACCACCAAGCCCAAGGCCCTGAAGACCTCAGTAGCATTGGCATTCATACCGATATCATGGTTTCCATGTCCGTAATTTCCTTAGGACTTCCATCCAGAAGCCCTACATGCCTAAAATCTTGCGTCCCTTAATCTAAGCCCCGACCCGTGTTGTGAAATCCGCAAGAACCCGACTGAAATCCTCACTAAAGCAAACTACGGCACCCTTAATTCAAACGGTCTCCTAATGATGCCCTTTGTTTGGCCAAGCCGCCCGAAAAGAAAGCAAACCCTTATGACATCCATATCAGGCTCTTACTTATGAAAGCCTCACAAAACCATATAATCAGGATCATAGGACTGCCCAGAGACTCCAAAACCCCTTAATTAAGGAATATACCTTAAATTGTAATAGGATTTAAGGAGTATTCCGTAATTAAGGGGTATTGGAGACTCTAGGCTCCTTATGAAACCTTTGGGACGGGGATACCAATTAACCACACAACAACCCAGACCCCCGGGAGGATCCAAAAAGTAGATCCCTTGATGGGGCTATAAAGTACCCTTAGTAGTATAAGTAGATCCCTTCATGGGGGTTCCTATAAAGTACCCTTAGTAGTATATGACCCCAAATTAGGGGATCTACTTTCTAGATCCTCCCGGGGGTCTGGGAAAGCAAGGTCCGACCTCACGGAGGCAATGGGATTGCCAGTACTCCAAGGCGACCTGCGTGTTTCGTAAAGCCTTTGGGTTTCGGGTTGGTTACCTTAGGGTCTATAAAACCCAAGGTTCCTTGAAGTATAGGCTTTAGAGTAGAGTAGCTTGAGGATTGCTCCTTTAGGCTTCCTGGTCGGATCATAAAAGAGTTCTATCTTAACAGGGGTCATACTGTTGATAGGCAAAATCCTGCATGACCCTAAGGACTCTAAACTATGGGAACTATGGTATATTCCTTATAATGAGAAATGCAGGATTTTGTCCATCAGCAGTAGGCATTCAACGACCCGACTTCCTTGTACTCAACACTGACAGCCTAGACACTTGCAGGGCTGCACAGTAAGATTCAAAACACCACCTTAATCCCTGAACCCGAAACGACTTGCGTCCATGATCTAAAATTCTAAAATCCGCGTGCGACAGGCCGTTTTTTTGAGAGGGGCGGGCGTCCTAATTGCAGAATCGTAGCGTACACGGACCGTCTTGCTGAGGATACTCTGTTGAGTTGCTTTTGGTACCCAAATCAAGGAGTGTGTAGAGTGGGAGTTAGGATTTGGGGGACCCTTGGGGAAATAGACCCTCCCAATAAGGCCCCTTTTAAGAGAGCCAGAAGTAGGGTTCGGAAGGGGTACCCTTCAAGGGGTCTCCCTAATAATACTACCTATCTTAGTTGCCGAGTTTATAAGCCCAAAAAAATTTTAACTTTCAGTTTTAAGAGGGTTTCATTATCCGAAAAAGTTTAAAGTTTATAAACTCAGCTACTAAGCTATAGAGGGCTTCAAGAACCCAACCCACAAGTCGGCCGGCCTCCTCGTCGGGACGACTCTCTGAGTCCTCTTGGGCGGGAAAGGAAAATGAGCGGTTTGTTGCCGTCTAATGGGTGTTATGAACATGCTCATAAGCTTTTTCGATGAGACTTTTGAGCCCTAAATCCTGAACCTCAGAGATTTCAGATGCAATAGGGCTACGTACGGTCTGAATGTTAAGGGTGATGAGGCATCTTGTACGATTGTTGCGAAGTTCCACAAAGTTTTCTGATCTTCTTCAAGCAGCCTGAGGAACTGGACATGTCTTGTTCTTTATCATAAGGCCTTGTCAGGTCCCATAGCGCTTCTACAGTGCTCTGAATATTGGCCTCAAGGCTTTCGGAAAGGTTGCACAGTCTACTTTTGGTATTGGCATACATACAATGTGAGGGTCTGAATGATCAGCAGTAACCGTTCCTGAGCAGGGCCCCTTGTTTTTCCTGCAAGATGTCTAGAATACGACCCCAAAGCCCTATACTCCGTATCCCTCATGATTCCGAGGGTCGAACTAGCCGAGAGCGGGGCCAGCTGTCGCATGTTGAGGATTTACGGATATAAGGCTTTGTCTTTAGGGTCGGTATAGCGGGCTCAGGTCCGGAGAATAATTCAGGGTTTGGCTCAGGGTTTAGGGAACGTTTTGGGGTTTACCCAAAGGCTCCATGTACCTTTAGAGTAGATACTTAAGCCTTAAAGGGGTCCCAATATAGGTACTTTGAGGCCTAAGTACATACTATATGGGTACATGGAGCCTTAGGGTTAGGTATTCGGCGTCATGTCGATCTCTCACACCAATGCTGCGGCCCCCCGACCCGAACCTGTAAGCGAAATGCAATAGGCTTTCGGTGTACCTTATGCTTTAATCCTATAGTGTATAGCTATATATATATATATATATATATATATAAGGACCATATAAATAAGGGAACACCACAAATTATTCGGACCCCGACATTGCCCTAAACCCTAAAATCGGCAAAACCACAGATCGGAGAGTCCTTCAGCTCTCTGTAGGGCTTCACTGTGGTCCTGTTCACATCGTCGCCTTCACTGCCGGCGTAAGGAAATCTTTCTGTGCCCAAGTGTGATCGGATTGGGGCTCTGATAACTAGCAGAAAGCTTGGGGGGGGGGGTCCATTTCGGGAGTTTCCGAAAATCAGGGGTACCTTCTTCGGGGGTCCTTAAAATATGGATCCTATTATTTAGGTACTACATTAGGGTCCCACATTTTCGGAAATTCCCATTTTTTCTTATACGTATATCAAGGACCAGCAATCCTAAATAATGGGCTTTCAGGTAGCACTCAGCCACTATGTTGCCTGAGTCGACAGTTGAATCCTGAGCATCTAAGCATGGTGCTTGGTGCATGCTTGATTGGGGAAAAGATCCCTCCCTGAACCTTAAGCCTCAAGCCCTCATCTGAAGATACAGTGGACCTCACCTATAGTCTCCATTGTAGTTCCTTTTTTGGGTTACCCTATAGGATCCTTAATATATAATTGGTTAAACCAAAAAAGGGATCTGCAATGGAGACTATAGGCACATCTTGAACAACATCGACCTTCAAAGCTGACAAAACACTCACAAAATATAGGGGCCTTAATTATTAGAATAGGGTTTTGGAGGCCCATTACACTATAATTCTAAGAAGGAACCCCCACCATAGTATTGGTAATTGTTTAGGCCCCTATATTATAGCAGCCTTATAGATCCCTTATAGTAACCCTTGTAGACCCCTTTAAAGGAACCCTAGTAACTCCGAGCAGAACTCTTCAAAACCTATTACACGACCAATCCGGAGGTCCATTTCATAAACGCCCAGACACCGAAAATCACCTAAACCCTAAACCCTGAAACCAAGGAGATTTCTTAGAGCCGGATTTTAGTTTCGAATTTAGGAGCACGAGGTCTTAGACATCGGAGGTTGAGGGCATTTAAAAGGCATTCAGGGTCTCACTTTCATCGGAGAGCTTGGAGAGAGCCATGTTCTGCAGAGGATGCAGATGGGCTCCAGCATCATCTTGGTATTCTCTTTCAGCATCAGACAGGTGCTGGCCTGCAGATGCCTTAAATCCCAAACCCGAAACCCTAAACCGTAAACCCTACCTAAACTAAACCCTGAACCCTAAACCCTATAATTGAACTAAACCCTTAACACCCCTTAGCCCAACCCTAAACCCTACTTAAACTAAGCCCTAACCCTAAGGGTCCATGTACCCAAATAGTATATACTTTCGCCCCAAAGTACCTACATAGGGACTACTTTGGGGCCAAAGTATATACTATTTGGGTACATGGACCCTAAGGGTAACCCGACAAGGTCCGAACCGCACATCAAGGCCCAAGCTGAGCCCAGCCAAGAACATGGAGAGGAACTCCTGCGCATCCTGGCATTCCGAAATCACTGGTCCATGTGCCCAAATTTCCGAAAATACAGGAACCTGTTTTAATACCCTGAATAGCAGCATCCTTATGACCAGGACCCCGAAACAAGGTACCTCTAATGTCGGAAACTCCCGACTAATATATACTTTAGCGCTAAAGTACGTATGTGGAACTACGTTCAGGCCAAAGTAGATACTATATGAGCACATGGATTCCTTATTACATTTATAGTATAATGGGCCCCTAAACCCTATTCTATCAATTAGGGCCCCTACAATACAGTACCCTTCTAGCTCCCTTACAGTAAACACTCCATCCGAGCCCTTTCGAAGCTGAGTTTAGGCTGGGGGGCTAAGGGTTTAGACGGCTTGTCGTACCCTTATAAGTCCCTTATAGTAATTAGGGTTTAGGGTTTAGGGTTTAGGGTAATCCTTATAGGAATCCTTTTGAAAGGAACCCTTAAGGATCTCTTAAGGATCACGGTTTAGGGTGTTTTGGCTTGGCCTAGGGATCAGCCCTTTAAAAGGGCTTTGGGCTATTAAGGGCTTGCCATATTGCTAAACGCTAAATGGTCAGTGTAATGATGCTGTGGTTTTAAAGAAGTTTCGTTGCAAAGCGTTATATAGCGTATGTTAATCATATATGTCGCTACATGCTGAGCTCTTGGTTTCGGATTTGAAGTGTTCGGAAGAGGTTGTGCCGGGCATACTAGTAAGCTTCAGGGCTTGGGGATTCGGGGGCCGTTGATGCAGTCGCCCAAGCACATCCCCCCACAGTCGACGGCCGGAGGTCATTGCAAGCGGTTGCGTCACTTCGCTGTAGCACCGGCTGAAGACCCACTCCTGACCGCAAGCTTCCAACGTGACATTGCCGAACACAAATTGGCAGCTCCGACGGGCCGTCTTCGGTCTGCAGCAGCCCTCGGCCGGTGCAGGAAAGGCAGAGGTTGCAGAAAGGTCGGCCCGATCCTCGCCCGCGATATGTGGCCTGTCTCTGTGGCAAGGACGAAAACCAAGCAGTAGAGGTTCAAGACCCGGCCAGCGCACCCGTCCCGATCGGGATCCGCGGCGGGCATGAGGGCCCATGTCCAACTCACCTGGGCCGTCCAAGCCGGCGGGATGCGGAACAGAGTTCGCACGGCGCAGCGCCGACTATGGTGTCGGGCTATGGCTTCCACATATTGGGGGGCTTTGAGGGTTGAGGGCTTTAGGGTGTTAGCGTGTTGGCATTTAATTTTGGGTTTTATTTAGGATCATAAACATAATAGAAGCAATATTAATAACAACAATAAGAACAATGACGATACTATATCAAAAGTAATAATACCTTAGATCTTGAAGGGCTGTATAGAACTTATCAACTGTAAGCGCGACGTCCAGAGCTTTGAATCGAGTCTCAAAGTTCGCCTCACAAGCATGGGGAACCCAAAATCTAATCTCGGCATCCACCCTCAACCACCAATCCTCATGCCCGACGAGCCCCAAGTTATCAACTCGAAAGCTGTAAGCCCTGAAATCCTGAAACCTACCTTGGGTACTGCCCCCATACAGTAACCGTCCATAATAGGGCTACGATTAAGGCCCGAATATATCCATGTTAGGAATATTACCCAACTGTCACTGAGTGCGGGCAGTACCCAAAACCTACCCATAGTCTCCATTATAGCTCCTTTTGGGGGGGGAGCCTCAATCTAAAATGGCTCAATCACAAGCGGAACTGCAGCGCAAACTGTAGGTAAGACCCCAAACAACAGACCTCAGAACCCTAAGTCCCCAAAACACTAAGGCCCGCAGTAGACCTCAAAAATCCGAAGTCCCTAAAACCCTAAGACCCTTACTTCCAGCCCCCTCGTCCTGCTGCTTCCAACCGGCGAATTGAGGTTTGAAGTCGGAAAACAGCCCTCGGCGTCAGGGTTTTTGTTGCTAGAAAGGTCGTTGGAGTTTAGGCTTTCTTTGTGCTAAAGTCTTTGGAGTTTAGGGCTTTGCTGATAAAATAGTCTGGGAGTTTAGGGTTTCGTCTCGGAGGTTTTGGGGTTGAGGGTTCAAGGTTTAGGTTCCGTTAAAGCCGAAGGTTTGTCGCAGGTGCAGTGAGACTGTTTCGATTTGCCAAGTTTCGGGGTGCTGGGTTTAGGGCTGAGGGTACAGGCTTCCAGTTCCACTTAGTTTACCTGTAGTGTTGGATGGAGTAGCTGCGTAAGCAAAAAAGAGAAACGGTGATCACTTTATTTGGAGTTGAGAATTTCAAAAAAGAGTGAGAAGCGGGCTCAAAAATGGACCCGAAATTCGGACCCGGTTTTTAGTGCCTCTGAGTATTAGCACACTTCCCGAGGGCTCAGAAAACGGCCGCATTTTTGGGCCTGCGTTTTGGTGGCGGCGAACCACTTGCGAGCTCATTTTTGAAATCGCACAATCCAGATGCGGAGCGACCATTTCTTCAGCAAGATGCAGCCGGAGAACTCGAAAGTGTAGCTAGTAAATGCTTGGTTAACCAGTTTTATGGTTAGGAACCTATAATAGGGATTTTGGATAACCACAAAAAGGAACTACAATGGAGACTATAGGTAAGGCTGGTTTCGGGTTCAGGGTCTAAGTTTTGGTCTTCGGATATAGGGTTCACCGTTCAGGGTTTGGGGTTGGCCTGCAAAGCAAGCTCCAAACACTACACACTGTGACATCTAAATACCTTGTATACAACCTGCGCTGAACTCCAGTAAAGCCCTAAAGCCCTCAACTCTAAAACACCTTAAGCCCTAAATCCCCAAACCCGAAATCCCAAAACCGACCCTAAAACCCTAAAGCCGCACTCCCTAGACTCCGGGTCATGAAGCCCCCCTGAAGCCTTCAAAGGGGCCGCCGAAATCTGATCTTCGGTCCCAGGGTCGCTTGAAGTCTCGTGGTGCCACAACCCGAGAACCTCGCAGCAGTTGGGGTCAGGGTTTACAGCGGTTTAGGGTTTAAGGTTCAGGGGTTTAGGTTCAGGGTTTGGGGTTCAGGGTTTAGGGCTTAGGGTTCGGGGGCTTAGGGTTTATATAAGGTTTCGGGCTCGTATAATGCTTTCAGGTTTAAGGTTTATAGGGCTTAGGGTTTAAGTTTTTTGTTGTGAGAGCTCTTTTGTGCCTGCACGGAGGCTCGGCCAACGCAAACATTATTTAAGCCGAGCCAATTCAGCCCCCTGTCACAACTCCACTTGCAGGGAGCAGAAGCTACTAAAAAGGCTGAACCCCTACCATCTCAGATAGGCCAAGGTTTACGGCTTAAGGTTTCGGGATTAGAAGTGAGATTACAAGACAACCCACTGGCATGTAAAAGCTAGAAACCCATCAGTGGCAGAAGCCAAAGAGGCTGCTGCCAAAAGGGCTGGTTCAGGGTTTGGAGACACCCACAACCAGAAGTGACATCTCGATTTACTCCCTCCTACAACCACCACCACGACCACGACAACGACCGCGACAACGACCACTGCGATTGCGACTGCTACTGCTACAAATACTGCTGCTGTTAATTCTACTGCTACGACTGCTACCGCTACCGCTACCGCTACCGCTACGGCTACGGCTACGGCTACGGCTGCGGCTACGGCTGCTACTGCTACTGCTACTGCTACTGCTGCTGCTACTGCTACTGCTGCTGCTCCTGCTCCTGCTCCTGCTCCTGCTCCTGCTACTGCTACTGCTACTGCTACTGCTACTGCTACGGTTGATGATATAAATCCTGCGTTACCTTAAGGGCCCTAATCTGTGGGAATTATGGCATATTCCTTATTATGGGTCATGCAGGATTTATATCATCACCCGTACTAGCCACTACTACTACTACTACTGCTGCTACTACTACCACTACTACTATAGCTACTACTACCACTACTACTACTACTACGACGACGACTACTACTACTGCTACGACTACTACTACCACTACTGCTACTGAATGTGCCAGGCAGGGCTCAGCACAGTGCACAAACACTTGATCTTAGACGACGAAATCCAGCAACAATATTCCGACGCCCTGAACATTAAGGCCATAAACCCTCAAACCCTAGACCCCCGGCACTGAAAATCCTAAGCCCGAAAATCCTGACCCCAAACCCTGCAAATATGAAGGGCAGGCCTTGCGTCCGTGCTTCGTGCATGTCCTGGAAAAGATCGGCGAAAGCGATCGCCAACTTTCCGGCCTGGGAAGTTCGTTTAATAAGGGGGTTTAGGGTTTATGGGTTTAGGGTTTCGGGGTTTATGGTTGGGCGAAGTAATAAGTACCGTGGGGTTTGCGGCAATGCAAGATTTACGATGTTGTAAGTACGAAGGAGCCAGGAGGATTTGTCAGGCCTTTTGTGTAGGACTTTTTTCGGCCGCTCAAACAGGTCTCAATATTCAGGCTCTTGGTCTACTGTAATACTAAGGGAACAATAAGGAATACTGCGCATACTATGCTGATTATTGTGATATTCATAGGAACATCCTACATGAGACCCAGAACCTGTATATAACACCACAGGTTAACCTTTAGTTCCCAAGTGATACTGGACAAGTAAGTGTGGGCACTTCTTTGAAATTGGGGTCCACTAAAAGGGATCCTAACTTAGAGAACTGCCCTTTTCAGCACCTGTGGATTAGGGTTTGTGTTTCAGGGCTTGCGGTTTGGAACCTCTCTGCTCAAGGGGTTTATCCTCGATCGACATGTCACAGCGAACTTCGTAAAACCTACAACAGGGTTTCCCATAGCCAGAGAATGGGCAAGGTCCACAGTCGAAACCGTTCATTCCAAGTTAATTCAACCCTATCACCTCAAGCATGGGGCCATCGAATATGGGCGTGGCTTCCCTCCCTCGTACATTGCATGACCTCGAGACAGATGCATGCTTACCCAGAGGCCCCAAAGTAGTTCCTTTTTGGGACTACCTTATAGGATTCTATATATGAACCCCAAAAAAGAACTACTTTGGGTCCTTTGGGTAGGTATGATAGTACCCCAAGAACGTTTCGTGTAGCCTAGCCTACTAACTACAGAGCATGTTAAGGAAAGCCCTGACCCTAAACCCTTAACCCAACCCCTACCCCAGAATCCAAGGAGACCCCAAAGGTCCTATGTACTGTTATGGGGGATACTTCCCTAAGTCATAATAGCAATTCCTAAAATAGAAACCCTACATTCTACTATAAAGGTACTTTGGACCCTTTGGGCCAGCCCCCAGACCGAAGCGCCGCCACCGCCGACCCTTATGGCACAGGGCCTGGAGTTTCCAAAAGCGTCCAAGTATCATTATCGCAGGTGTTTTGGCCCAAAGAGGATATACCACACCATTACTTGGACTCTGTGGGTTTAAGATTTAAGATTTAAGACTTGCAGCTTAGTTTTAAGGTTTTAGGAGTTATCAAACCTTGTCTGAACTCCGAGCCAGAGGCATTCCAAACTCAGTAGAGCGAAAACAGCAAGGCTCGTAAACCCTAAACTCACCCCCCCAAGCAACAAACACGGGGGCACGGCCATACCCCACTTGCTCGCCAAATTCACGTCGTAAAGATACCTTCCACGATCTCACAAGCGTCGAAGATGGATGGTTTAAGGCTTCATAGCTCTACCTTGACCCACCAGCACCTACTTTTTTTGCAGGGCCCCCAATGATTAGAACCTACAGAACATTAGGTTTTGATAGGCGAAGGTACAGTGTACACCGCAAGCCCGAAAGCTTCTATAACCTTTGCCTCGGCCCGGAACACATATCTAAGGAATTGCATAGGGACATCACGAGGAGGATTCCGTTAAGGGCTATAAATTACTATAAGGGGTACGACAACGGTTACTATAAATGATACTATGCGATGCAAGACGCTGCCGCACGTGCGACTTAGCTCATCTGATGCATGTCATGTGCGCACATCCGTCTGCTTCCGCCAAATCACACAGCGTGGCTGCTACTTCTGGTAGGTGCCAGCTTGCAAAACGAAGCCCCTTGTGCTCCGGCATCGCTGCCACAGCGGGCAGCTTGCGAAGCAAAACCCTCATCGCTGCCTTGCCGCTACAACTTCGGGCAGCGTGTCAAGCTCATACCCCTGCGCCCCCGCTTTGCTGGGCTGCCACTTCCGGTGGCTTGTGCAGCTAAAACCACCCGAATGCTAACGTCCGCATCACAGCAGGCAACCCTAAACCCTAAACCCAAAACCTAAACCCTAAACCACCTCCTGCTGCAGCTTGAACCTCCAGCGGACCATCAAGTCTCGGACACTTCTTGCCATCTGCACTTGCTGCTGATTGCAGCTCTGTCAAGGTGCGTTTTTTGAAACTTGAACATATTCCGCGCGTGCGTCATCTCCGTTTTGAATTTCAGCCGCCGTGTCGTCCAAGGTTTTGAAAATCGCTACAGCATGAACTTCCGACAGTTTGTCAGTCTGGAACTCGTAGCCTGACATGGGTCCAGACTTAAGGAGCAGCTTTCTAAATCCAGCATGGGTTAGGGTTTAGGGTTTAGGGGTTAGGGGTTTAGGGTTTTGGGGTTTAGGGGGCTGGGGCTGCAAGAGCTGTTCAAGACTCTCAAGATTATCCTGCTGCTCACACTCCGGTTCTGCTCCTAATATAGGGGCCTTAACAATTAGAATAGGGTTTCGGCGCCAATTATACGATAACTTGGATAAGAGACCCCCACAATAGAATGGGTACGGGTAATTCTTTAGACCCCTATTAGCGAGCCCGCAGCTCGTAGAGCCTGCTATGCAGCTCAACCCGTTCCATCAAGACCCTAAAACCTAAATCCTAAATGAGGTTACAAGCAGATCGAACCTCGCCACATGTAAAAGTTCTGCTCCGGTACGCTACATGGGTAATTAGATCGCTAAGTGAGGGCACTATTTTGTGGACCCAACCAGGCCAGAGAACGACCCACATGAATGTTGAGCGGGGGTGGCCCACGTTCAGGACCATGATGTTTGTTGTTGACGCTTGCCATGGCGGTTCAGCAACCTTCAAACTCACAACCTATTGTGTTTGTATGGGGGACTACTATTTTTGGTCAGGCATCAGGTGGTGAACGGCCGGCGACCGTTCGAAGACATGTAAACCTGAGACAACGATTTCTGAATCAAGAGGCCGGAGCTGTTCAAAAGATTCAGTGCCCAAGGTCACGCTGACTGGAAGTACTCCGACAAGAACGGTGAGTGAACCAAACCTGGCGTCGACAGCTGGGCTTATAGATAAGGCTTCAAGGTTTAGGACTCAGGGTCTCGATTTGTTTTTGATTGGTTAGCTCAATTTTTGCTCCCGCCAGAACCTGTGGGACACGAGATTTACGTCTGGGTTTCAGGAGTTAGTGATGCTGTGTTTGGCAGCATCATGATCCTCAACAGGTCTATGATGTTCTGTGTATTGTCCGCAGTGCTGCAGTCCTCTTCCCGCTATCACTACGGATACTACGGATTGACATCGTGATAAAGCCAGCAGCAAATTTCTCACATTGTCGATGATCTTGTTGTTTTCTATTGGCTGAGTCTTGCAATCCCGAAACCCTCAGCTTCGCAGTTGCTGCAGCCAGCTCCTGCGACTCTGAAGACAGTTGAAGAATTTAAGGGCTAGGCTTCAAAAGTTGAAAAGTTTAGAGTTTAAGTATGGAGCATACACGCTCTTCCGTGCAGGGCCAAAGCAGCACCATGAAGAATCGGTCTTGTGAAGCGAGCGTGAGCTGGACCGAAGCACAGTAACATGTGCAAGTTGAGGTTGACATGTACAAGTGCTTCAATGACGGTCTTGCAACAAGCATCCGTGCGAAACTCAACACAAAACCGGCGAAACCCAGACCCATGACCTACGACACTAAAGCCACATAGCCCCGTGTAGTAACCCGCAACCTTTACAGGAACCCTGACCGCACTTTTCAAAAACCCCTGAACTCCAGAGAGAGGATGCACGAATGCAGGACTTTGAACCCTGAGCCCTGCGCCCCAAACCCAAAACCTAAAACCCCCTCAAGTCATCCTAAACCGGGTCCTACCATAATTGAAGGTATATTATTCCTGAAGTAAGGGATTTTGCAAGGTCTGCGTCCCTTGAAGTTCAAATCCAAGAGCCGGACACTGGATCGAGGCGTTCATGTAGCAAGTGTTTCCTTGGCGCACAGGGAAGCGCTCGATTCAAAAAGGTATGCTGTTCAGATATAGCTGAGTATGAGATGCTGCATGTACCTATGGATTTGGGCATATGTCAAAATGCATGAATATTTGGAGAGTCTTTGTGCAGTGGTGACGCAGTGAACGGGTGAACGTTCCGTGACTGCCGGAGAGGTTCAGGACATCTTTCTTATCTTCGTCAGGGCCGCCGCTCCTACAGATCATTGTGCAGGAAGGCCACAGACGTCTGAATAAATTTGGTTCTTCATCCATTCGTGTTAGATCTGAAGAGCCTCTGCAGTGTAGCACGGAGAGTCACGGCCTGTGCTTTTGAAATTTATCTATCTTGGACAGCCCATCCTACGGACGTGGTTTCACGTTCTTGGGTTGAGGTTCGCACTGAAAACGTATGACAAGCCAGATTACTGCCTCCACGTGGTGACCCAGCTTAGGCTGCAATATGCTGCAACTGCCTGGCCCAAACAGCAGCCAGCGTATACGCAAGCAAGATCCCCGGGAAAGAATTTGGTATGCTTCATGGTTGCTTTATCAACCCTAAACCCTAAACCCTAAACCCTAAACCGTCATCCTAGTCCGAGCATGCTTGAGCCCCACATGCTAATGTAGGCACCTTCATAGTTAGAATGGGGTTTTGGGATATAGTATACTATAAGAATAGTAATGATAATAAGGAACCACCCCGAACAAGTAAAATGTACTATGTTCATAAAAAGGAACCCCACAAAAAATAGTGTTGGCAACTATATATTCAGCACCCTGTATTAACGTGTTTGCCTGGGCTGCCCGACCCAGGTTTTGCAAGCCCACGTGCCCGTGGTTTTTGCCAGCATTGCTGTGTAGGCCTGATGAAAGTGCCGATTAGGGTTTATAGGGTTTTCCCAGAGGCCCCAAAGTAGTTCCTTTTTGGGATTACCTTATAGGATTCTATTTTCGAACTCCAAAAAGGAACTACTTTGGGGCCTTTGGGTAGGGTTTCGGAGGATTCTGACACCATAACCCTAAGCCCCAAACCGCACAGTACTTCACAGGTGGCTGTTCTGAACCAGGAGCAGGCTTAAGGAACCCACGTTACGTTTAAAGGTGCCAGTATGTAACATATATATATATATATATGTATATATATACACACACAATAACGCTAGCGATTTTCAATTGTTTCGCGGAGAGTTCCCAAACACACAACGCTAGCGATTGGGTGGGGAACATTCCCAAACGAAACCCACAGAAAAATCGTTGGTGAATGACCCTTAATTGGAGGTAGCCGGGTGGGAGGGAGTATGTAGTTATCACGTAACGTATGGGCAAGAGTCTGGGGTCGACTTTGTTGCGTGTATATACATATATATATACACATATATATATACATATATATATATATAATATTTCTATGTATTTGTTTATATATACACACACACCCGAGAAATAGTGTTGGCAAGTGTTGAGAGGCTTCTATATTACACCCCGAAGCCTCAAACAATGAAAGCCACAAGCCCCCAAAGCCCTAGGGTGGTAGCGGTGGTGGTGGTCACGGTTTATCGCAATTGAATATCGCAATTGAATAAGCTGAACCGTCTCGAAACACTAAACCCGAAATCGTAAACCCAGCCGTCAACCACAAACCCTACCTTAACCCCGAAGAACCGACATTTTTTAAGGACTTATATAAAGAATTCATAATAAGGAACCCTAAAAAGGCAGGTTATTCAGGGTTAAGGTAAACCCTAAACCTCTCAACCGTTCAAAGGCCAGACTCTATCTTGCTGGTGAGCGTGCTCGGCTTCCGACTGTTTCTGCCCAGGCTCACCTGCTGCACGCCCCGGTAGCGTAAGAGCAACCTGCCACGGCATGGTATGTGGGAGTTTCCGAAAATTAGGGGTGCCTTATTTGGGGTCCTTATAATAAGGATCCTATTATTTAGGGTACCATATTAGGGTCCCTATTTTCGGAAACTCCCATGTTTGTCGAGGAGAGTGGGCCAGAGAGAGAGAGAGAGAGAGAGAGAGAGGGTGGTGGCCTTCAAGTCTGCAGCATGCGATCGGATTAGACTTTACGAAATACACATTGTCCTCTCAAAGGCCCCGATCCATCCCAAAAACGGTGGGGGTGGGGTGGGGGATTTTAGGGTCCAGGGTTTAGTCTACGGTTTAGCATTTAGGGTTTCTGAGCCCTAACAAGGGTATCCCTTTGTAGAATTCATGGCTTTGGGTGTGTCGGACCAAGGCGTTCTCCGGCCCAGGAAGTTTTGCCAAATACCGTACCACTCGTCCCCAATCAAGCGAGGCTGCTCCCTTCGTCGAGAAAGCCCATATATGTCTATATGCACATACATACATATGGTGCACCCCCCATTGTGTGTGTATATATATATATGTGTATAGAGATAGAGGCTCACCCCCAGAGTTTATGCAACCTTGGCTTGCTCAAGACCCACAGCTTTATAATCTCTATAGGGATATTATCTATACATTGGGAAGTCCTTATATATGCGATACAATGTTTGATGAATTTCACCCTTCGTCCTGTGAATACGTTAAGCTCTCTGTGCATACCTTCCTATGGGAAGACCAGTTCATTCATTGTCTTCCTCTGGTTATTAGGCACGGAACTTTCCTCCTTGGCTACCATTGCAGACGTTACTATGAAAACCTCGAGCTATACAAAAACTGCTTATGCTGGCCTGACTCAAGATAAACGTGCAGAATGTACACATTTCTGCTCTTTCTGTTTACAAGGGGGTCCTAAATTGTTGTGTTTTCATATTTCCCAGAGGGTCCATATATACTGCCGTTATGGAATTAGGTCCCAAAAACCATCCCTATTATGGCTTTGGGGGCCTAATTCCATAATGGTAGTATATATGGACCCTCTAGGTTTGTATTGCCTTTACAGGTGCGCACAGAAAGGAGCTCTGACCAGTACAATGCTCAGAGGCCCCAAAGTAGTTCCTTTTTGGGACTACCTTATAGGATTCTATATATGAACCCCAAGAAGGAACTACTTTGGGGCCTTAGGGTAACAATTCAATAACAGCAGTTCGCAACACATGTGTATTCAACGTCACTAGTTGCGAGGCGTTAGTTTCTTACAGCGATTTTATTTCGACCAACAAAGGCATGGACATCACTTACTGAAACTGATGCAAAGACTTGAGAAAAGCTAGGCTCAAAATCAACATGCAAATATCGTTTGGTATAAGGAGAGGATACCAAGAACCAACCTGTCAGAATGCAAAGCTTACCAAGGGGCCTCATGCTGAATGTTATGATGTCAAGAATAACAATCCTCGAGCTTCAATGCGTACCGCATTACCCCATCATCCTATGCGAGCACAGGTGTGAATATTCAAAAACTAAGACTTGCTACTGCCTTCCCGCAAAAAGAAACGAAGTCTTGTATCTGAAACCCCGGGCCTGTTCAGGGCTACTTTTGCAGGCCCAAACCCTAAATCCTAAACCCCTAAACCCTAAGCCCTAAACCCTAAACCCTAAGCCCTAAACCCTAAATCCTAAGCCCTAAATCTTAAACCCAAACCCCTAAACCCTAAACCCTAAGCCCTAAACCCTACAAACCCTAAGCTCAAAGGCAAAGACGAATAAAGCTGTCGGCGGAGCTGGTGGCCATCGAGGAAATGCAGCGCATGGAGAGTCTTGCCTGATTATATTATATTCGTTTATATTAAATTATACTGCATTATATTAGTCTATAGAATATACTATATATACTATATTATATTGTATCAGTTTGTATAATATTCGACGGTATTGCATTAAATATATATATATATATACATGTATATATTAGTATCATACTATGTTTGATTATATAATATGATATTAAACGGCCAGGGGTTTGGGTTACAGGCTCTCGCGGAGGCTTTGTTCAGGGCTTTATGTTTCTTCATCGGCTGTTTGTGGGGTGAGACAAAGGCTCTGTAGGGATGCACCGGGAACTCCCCTGGCCTCTTGTGAGTGGTTTCTAGGTCTGCACATAGTCCTTGTCGCTCCTGTGACGGGGTTGCCTTCGCTTGTGGCGTTTTGGGTTTGATAGCATTTTGTCCAGTGTCTGGCCTGTGCTGTGTCTATGTTTATCCGATAAGGTAGGTACTGCAAGCCAAGCCACCCCGGATCCTATACACCTATGTATCCCTGAGGGTCCATGTACCCATATAGTATATAGTTTGGCCCCAAAGTACCAGAATAAGGACTGCATTCCGGCCACAGTATAAAGGGAACTCCAGAAAGTTGGAATATGGTTTCAGGGTAGGATACCTTATGATCTACCATACAGGCCTTAGGATGATCATATTCCAACTTTCTGGCTTTTACTTTATACTATTCGGGTACATGGACCTCGGAGACCTCACAAGGTGGGATGAAGGTAGGTGGGACTGAGGATCCCCTATATATAGACTCTTTCAAAGGGAAAAAGGAGGGACCCTTAATGGGGACCCCTACCCTATAATGGACCATATAATGGGTATATAATGGCTATATTAGGGGTATATACCTAGGGGTCCTTATTAAGGGTCCCTCCTTTCACCCTTGGACTCTTATTTGGGAATATCCCACCTACCTTCATCCTACCTTTTGAAGCCCCCGAGGACCCCAGGGTATGTTGGGGATATGGGAGTTCCCGAAAATAGGGGACCCTAATATAGGACCCTGAATAGTAGGATCCTTATTATAAGGACCCCAACATAAGGTACCCCCTATTTTCGGAAACTCCCATATGTACACAAACCATAAGGCCTTACGAGTGGACCTGCTATAGAAACCCTGCACTCGACTGAGTACGTACTTTGGAGCTTTGGCTATCAACCGAAACATTCACTATACTGAGCTTAGAACCCTAGCAACAATAATCATTTTAGCTGTGTCTGAGGGATTATAATAACCAAAAATTTAAAAAATATTTCTAAGTACTCCTAAGGGAAGGCCCTAAAACCCGAAACCCCGAACCCCACTCCTGCGATCCGGCTTCGAAGTGCCAAGTAGTGTTGACGGATACTTCACACCGGGTGGGTCGGAGAAACGCACAGGGCAGGGCAGAATGATAGGGTTTGGGGTTTAGGGATAGCTTCTTCCTTGACATCCAGTGCAGCTTTGGAGTAACCCACCAAAAACCTCCTAAAGCCCGGAGCCCTGCCCAAAACCGCAACAATGACCTGACGAAACCCTGAAACCTTGGCACTTGGGGACCACTGGAGCCGAAACCCTTACCTCGAACACTGTCCAGACCCTAAGAGACCCTGAACCCAAAACCTTAAGCCCTTCAAAGGGGAAAAGGAGGGACCCTTAATGAGGACCCCTACCCTATAATGGGCAATATAATGGGTATATAATGGCTATATTAAGGGTATATACCTAGGGGTCCTTATTAAGGGCCCCTCCTTTTACCCTTGGAGCCTTAAGCCCTGAACACTAGAAAACCAGACCCTGCGGTTGTTAACCCGAAGCCTATGCCTGAACTCCCAAACTTCCCTCTGTTCTGTTATACCCTCAATGCCCACTATTAAGGACCATAAGGGCTCTTTCCAGGACCCTCCTTGTACCCTCAAATAGGGGTATATGGTCCCAAATAAGGGGCATTTAGGGTCTAATAGAGGGTAGATGGGGGGTCTAGGATGAAAGGGTACTTGCGGGGGTCTTGACAAACCCCAAACTTCTCAACGTCCCTGAAACTGAGGGGTCGGCTCTCATCGACCTGGCAGCTGGCTTTGGGCGCTATGACATCCTTCTAACAAGGACTCCCGGATAATATTACTAGAACATTATACTATATGACCGATGTGATGTTATACTTTATCATGATAAAAGTCTTATGAAACTAATACTGCATCATGGTAGAATATACTAAAGATGTATTATCTACTTGTTATTACGTACATCTTACTATCTACTTGTTATTGCATACATATTACAGGTGTCTAAAAAAAGGATCCCGTTGAGCTTCCGAGTTCTGGATTTTGCACTTGAACCTCGGTGACGCCCGCTTCGAGGTCGTCGTTGATGCTGTGGCAGAGCACCTTTGCGAGTTTAGGGTCTGGGATCTAGGGATAGGGTCTAGGGTGTAGGGATTAGGGTCCAGGATTCTCTGCGGTGTATTTTCGGAAATATACGGGCAACAACATACCAAGCATGGTGTTGGGGTGTGCTTTGATACGACGCAAACCCCAAAGCCTTGCCCTGTACATACATACATATATATATATACATACATACACACACACACACACTCCATTGCAACAGGGATCCTGCAAGCCTTTTGCCCTTACATAACTTAAACAAAGAGGGCTTACTTACCAGGGGCATTACCCTAAACCTCAATCCATTAACTTAAAGCCTTATATAGATCTGAACAATAAACCCCCCCAACGCTAAAATGCAATTTCGTCCTGGGAACCGGGCAATCTCTGATGCCTCATCGCTAAGCCCATGGAGCTTGCACGCCACCTTTCGTCGGAACACGTCGCTTCGAAAAGGTCATCTTCTTCGGTTTATGAGTTTAAGCTTGAGGGCCTTTAGGGCTTTCGGCTCTAGGGTCGCTTTAGGGCTCTAGGGGTGCCTTCGGCTATTCAGGGGTCCGGTGGTTTCGGTTTCGGGGGATCTCCAGAACTTGTTGGCTTCTGGTTTGGGGTTTAGGGGTTGGGCTTACGGCTTCGGGGGGTAAGGCCCGCCGGGACCCCAAGAACCCCAAACAACGGCTCTAAGGATTCTCACTAGCAGGTAAATAGACGTTCTAGCAAAGGGTCGTTGGGGAGGGGTCTAGTGAACTAGGACAGCAAGTCCCTGGACAAGAAAAACGCAAACCCATCTAACACGCACTGGGCCCTGCAACGGTATGCCACTGCTCTATGTTCAAGCCTCTACATAGGGCCCAGTCTCGGGGGAAGAAGCTGTGCAGATACTTCGTGTCCCGCTAGAGTCCCCAAATAACCCATCCTAGAGACATGAATACAAGTCTAGTCATATGCATTGAGATATATATATATATATATACGTTCAATATTGCACGACACCCCTAAGCGCGATTGTGCGGCATGGCTCCTACCTGCTTGGCTTCGCCGCCGGTAGCAGCTCGGCTGATCCTGAGTAGCACGCAGGATGCAAGATGAGAGTACCCTAACCCCTAAACCCCTAAACCCTAAACCCCTAAACCCCAAACCCCTAAACCCTAAACGCCCTAAACGCCTAAACCCTAAACCCCTAAACCCCTAAACCCTAAACCCCTAAACGCCTAAACCCTAAACCCCTAAACCCTAAACCCCAAACCCCTAAACCCTAAACCCCTAAACCCTAAACCCCTAAACGCTAAACCCAAGGGAGATTCTAGCGCCTTCCTGGTTCCTTCTTGAAACCAGCTTCGGGGATCCAGAAACAAGCCCCATATTGCAGAACTACCCAAGTGCTGCTATACATACATATATATATATAGAGAGAGAGAGAGAGAGAGTCATATAGAAGATACATATATGTATGTGTATATAAATAGCTGCATACATATGTCTGTACATACATACTTCGGCCCGGAGCCTAAGAGCCAAAACGTGCTACAAGTAGACTTCAGAATTACATCGTGGCTACGCCTCTGCTAGCATGTCGCGAGCACTGTGTTTCAAAGCCTAAACTCCTAAACCCCAAACCCTAAACCCTGTCGGGGTTCACGGTCTAGGTTTTTTTAAGTGCATCCGACTTTTGATTACTCGCCAGCCCGCCTTGGGTTTTACAGCCTAGGGCTGCTTAGGGTGCCTTTCTCGCAGCCCCCGAGGAGGAGAACCAGTGCTATAGACCGTGAACTTCTCCACTGCCCAAACCTTGCAGTGAAGGGGCTTAGGGTTTGGGGTTTAGAGTTTAGAGTTTAGGGTTTAGAGTTTAGGGTTTGGGATTTAGAGTTTAGGGTTTAGGGCTTAGAGTTTAGAGTTCGGGGTCCAGGAAAAAACCAAGCCCCGGAACCCCATTAATTTCGGGCCTTAATAGCTAGGCTGGGGCTTTGGGCGTACATTCTAGTATAGCTATGGTGAGGAACCCTAGCCATAATGTTGGTATTTCTTCCGGCCTCTATAGTATCCGGTTACGGTGCACAAACCCCCTGCGGCACAGAAACCCCTGAACCCCCAAAGCCACAAGACACCCAAACGAGCCGGAAGCCGCGTACCACCCGACAAAACACCGAAGTCTTCTCCTCAAGCACCTATACATAAAGAGAGTGCCCTAAATTCCTAGCGTCCTAGACTTCTGAAACCTATCGTCTCCGTTATTATGCGTGTTATCATAGGACCCTAACCGTAAAGCTGGTTAACCCGAAACTGCTCTCTGAGAGGGCCGGCTGCAAGACGTGCTCCATGAGAAGAACTTGACCGGCCTGGAGACAGACGGAGAGCTTGGGCTTTTCCTGCAGTCTAGGGTTCAGGGCTTAGGTGTGTGATATGGTTTAGGGTTATGTGCTGAGGGGCGTAGGATTTTGAGGGTTGCAGATGGTTTTGGCTTTGGGGTTTAACGGTATGGCCCACAATGTCTTTCAGGGGTATAGCAGGGTGTGTGTGAAGATACCCTACACCCTACCTTAGCCCCAAACCTACCTTTTCAAGAAATATGAGGAAATCATAACCCTACACCCTAAACCGAAAACCCTTAAACCCTAAACCCTAAACCCTTAAACCCTAAACCCTAAACCCCAAACCGGAATGCAAGTTTCTTAGGGCCCAGGTAGACCCTAAAACCCTACCCTGGAGGGACTCGGAGCTCCAAGGCCCACCAGGCACGGTTTAGGGTTTAGGGTTTAGGGTTTAGGGTTTAGGGTTTAGTATGAAAAGCGTTTTGGATTCGGGGGTTTAGGGTGCAGGGTGTAGGGTTTTGGGGGTTTAGGGGTTAGCGGTTTAGGGTTTAAGGGTTTAATTAAGGGTTTAGGGGTTAGGGGTTTAGGGTTTTAGGGGTTTAGTCTGAAAGGGGTTTCGGGGTTGCACAGTTTAAGGTCTTGGGGTTTAGGGCTGCTTCAGCATGCTCGTCGGCATTAGGCGTTTTGGGCCTGGGGGTTGTTGGCGGTCGTAAGGGTCACAGTGCCTTAGGATTACAGAGTTTGGGGCTTAGGGCCACGAAGTTGGGGCCGAGGTTCATAGCTCTAGGATTGTAGGGTTTATAGGGTGTACATACCCCACACTCAGCAGCAAATCAGATCCACGATCCGACGGAATTAGGCCAAGGCTGATCGTTGCCGGCTTCATGCCCAAAGGGTCCTATGTACTGTTCTGGGGATACTTCCCTAAGTCATAAATGTCATAATAGTAACTCCTAATCTAGAAACCCTACATTCTACTATAAAGGTACTTTGGACCCCTTGGGATCATGCTTCCAGTCCGAGGATGATGAGGTTGACCACTGATGATGCGGCACAAGTGGCATACAAATTCGATGGATGGTGATCTGCTGCGAGATCGAGAGCGAGATCTACTGCTGCGTCGAAGAAATACCTTTAGGTACGACTTCGTCGGCAAGCCTTTGCACAAAAAGCTTTTCCAAAATTAAGTCCGCTAGTTCGCTAGGTCGAGGGCCGTCAGAACCTGACGGACGTTTTGGCGGTGACGACACGGGTAGTCTGAATTTCACGTGCTTTGGGCTCCGACTGTCCGGGTTTGAGAGATGATCCCTATTTGGGTAGTTGTCAAAATTATGGTCCCTTGTTGGGTGCCCTAAATAATAGGTGCCGTATTGTAATCAGGACCCAAAACGGGACCCTAATTTTGACAACCACCCATTTAATCCTAGCATCCCAGTGACCTAGTGGCGGCCTGCCGGTTATGGGTAGTGTGGGGTTGATGTAGCGTTCGGGGCCACATGCTACATTCGGGATATGTTTATATATAACTAGCATCACAATACACAATGCCAATAAGAATGGCAATAAGAAAAACAGTAGTCATAAACCGCAAACTGCCATCAGCACCATCATCATGATCATAGTCAGAACAATAAGAACAACAATCCAATACAAGCAGGGTTGGAAAAACAACAAAAATATTAACGATGAAGAAAATGACAGTACTAACAGCAATAATAATATTAATAGCAGCGTTAATACTGACCATAATATGTCTAGCTACTATGATAGCACTACTGACAACAACTACTGTAATGACGTATATCTAAACTAGAACCCTAAGGGTCCAAGTACTCCCTATTATAGGACTTTAGAACCTTTTTAGGTATCAAAAACCATAAAATAAGGACTACTTGGACCCTTAGGGGAAGCAGACTACCTAGACCCCCAAAAGTAGGTAACATAATGGCCCGAATCCTATAAAAGGCTATTATTCTACATACTTTTGGGGTCAGGTACAGACCAGGCTCCGACCTTGTCTGTACGATGTACGTGCAAGCGCAGCGGGTACATCTCCAACTCCACACGTCCATCGATCTCGATGACCTGAGGTCACAGAAATCCTAAACCCTACCTACCTCTTATGACCTAGCTTCTTAAAGGCTTGTAGAAGGAAGCCATGACAGCCAGAAACACCAACCAACAGCCGAAGGCTTTTCGTGGATAAATTGGTCAGTCAATCTGAAACCCTAAACTCTAAACCAAGCAGAAACAGAACCGGATTCTACTTGTTGTGTCATTGCCCCGAAGAAAATCCTACGCCGTTTACAGCATTGTTTAAGGGCTATAGGGTTTGGAGGATTTACGGCATTAACATGCGTTAACTCATATTGGGTTCTTACCTTTTCCTGTTTCTGCTTGCCAAGTCAGCTACTACTGCGGTGAGTGAGCAAGTATCTCGTTCAACAAAGCTGAGGGCGCTCTCACATGCTAGTAGAACCCTCATGAGACCCTCTACATCCTTAAAAAGAGCAGAAACCTTTTGTTGAAGGTGCTGTAGGAACCTGATTAAGAACCCTAAGGCTCCATGTGCCCATATAGTATGTACTTAGGCCTCAAAGTACCTATATAGGGACCCCTTTAAGGTTTAAGTATCTACTCTAAAGGTACATGGAGCCTTTGGGGAAGCCCCGGCCCTATATCCCCAAAATCCTAGGTTCATTTTTTGGCCCTCAGAAAGATTCTGGGCCTGGGTTTCAAAAAATGCCCAGGTTCCCGTACCCAGAGACTCCAATATCCCTTAACTAAGGAATATACCTTAAATTATGGTAGGATCCCTAATATGATTTAAGGTATATTCCTTAATTAAGGGTTATTGGAGTCTCTGGGTATCACCGTCTCGCCACTCTCCCAAAAGGATCGAAAGTAGGTAGAAAGTAAAATGAAGGGTTTCTAGAACACAAATTACTATCATGATTTGGGTAAGCATCTCCCCTGGGCATTTAAGTAACCAGGGAGAAAAAAGTATAAACTTGGTACTCCAAAGCCCAGTTTAGGACCCTTCGGGTCTGGTTCGGCTAAGAGCTTGGGACTCCCCACCTCTCTACCCCCCTTTGAACCATAAAAAAACATAGTTAGTATTTCAATACTCTCCTGGGTTTCAATATGATCAGAAATTTCCTGTCTATAATTACAGTATGAGGGGCCCCAAAACCCTATTTTAGATATTGAGTCCCCCATATTATCCAAGGGTAGAAGGAGGGAATTTTAATAAGGACCCCTACCCTATAATGGGCTATATAATGGGTATATAATAGCTATATTAAGGGTATACCCAGGGGTCCTTATTAAGGGTCCCCCAACCCCCAAACCCTAAACTCTGAGTCTGTTTAGGGTGTAGGTTCCAGAGTTGTTGGGAGCCTTTGGGTCCGGTTCTCAGAGCCTCGCCTTGCGTGGGAGAGGAGGGCCCTGGAGGCCGTAGAAAGCATGCAACGCTTTCCACGCGCCCTCGGTGACCACCTGCAGAGGCTTTGGGGCTTAAGGTTCAAAGGGTTTAAGTTTAAGGTTTAGGGTTTAGGGTTTAGGGTTTAAGGCTCCAAGGGTTTAAGGTTTAGGGCTTAAGGTTTAAAGGGTTTAAGTTTAAGGTTTAGGGTTTAGGGTTTAAGGTTTAGGGTTTAAGGTTTAGGGTTTAAGGCTCCAAGGGTTTAAGGTTTAGGGCTTAAGGTTTAAAGGGTTTAAGGTTTCGGATTTACCAGGACCCCAATGCCATATGGTGCTTAACAGTGGGTATTTGGGGTATATTAGAGGGTAGTTGAGGGGTCCAAGTAAGGCTTAAGGTTTAGGGTTTGGGGTTTAGGGTTCTCAGGTTTGTTGTAGCATTTGTGCATGGGCTTTGCAGGGTTTACCCCTAAACCCCAAGCACTAAACCGTTCAGAGTATGCACAGTTTGTAGGATCTGGAGGCTAGGGTTTCCCTGAGGGATCAGAACTTAGCAAGTAGGGCTTAACGTGGTGACCTCGACAAAGACCCAACAAAGTCCCCTGACTCGCTATGTAGGGTAGAGAGAGAAGAAGAATGCCTACGTGGTAAGCTACTGCCATTTTTGGGCCCAATAGCGAAAGCCCTCGTTGTGAGGACCTGGATAAAGAAATCATAGCAAGGAGCCCTAATCCCTGCAAAAGGATTCAGTCTACCCTATATGAAACACGAACCTGATTAAGGTTCAGGGGTTAAGGATTTAGGGTTGTTATATAGGTACCTAAGTAAGTAGTTATTTAATAAAAGAGGGTTCAGGATTTAGGGTTGCTAACTTGTGCCCAGGCTTAGGGTTTGAGGGCTTAGGAAGGTGTAGGGCTTCATGCCCAGAATCTTTTGCTGAGGACTTTTTTGAGGGGTTTTGAGGCTGGGGAGCATGGCTTGGGCTCAGTATGGTTCAGTTTTGGAGTGCAGCATCTTAGGGTTTAGGGTTTAGGGTTTACAGCATTATGATGCTGTTCGGAGCTGACTGAATCTGCATGAGTATGAGGGAGTACAGGAGTTGTGCATGAAAGTTGAGGGTTGTGAGGGCGTTGCCCAGGCTTCGGTTTCAGGGTCTCGGCGTTTCAAGCATCGGGCCACACGACTGAACCCAGAAGCCCCGGAAGGCCTAAACCGCCCAGCTCCCTAAACTCTTAAACTGGGTTGCAGTACCTCCTGAATCTCAGCACCCGGAACCTTTTCCATGTCGATTTCATATAAACCCTGCAACCGTCAACTCTAAACTCCAAACACTATAGTTATTCCTACTTTTCACAACCCCTAATATATACTCCTATAAGTACTACGCACCCTTACAGGCACCCTAGGATGCTCTTAAAGGAAACCCTGAGCTGCGTTTTTTTGCTGAGTTATCCGAGCATTCCCAGAGCAAGTCTTGTCCAGCCGGTCGGCCAACAGAACTTTGATTATCATGAAGGCACCCATACCCTCAGGGACCTTATTATGGGGTCCTTAAGGGGTCTAAGGCCCTAACTATGAGGTCCTTGGAGGGATGGGCTAAAGTTTACCTAGACCCCCAAACGTAAGTGAAATAATGACCCAAAACCTATAAAAGGCCAGTATCTGTACATCCTTTTGGGGTCCAGGTAGGGATTCTAGGGCTACGGCACCCCAAACCCTATGCATTACCATTCATGCTCCGCACTTCAGCTTGGGGCTCGGGGCTTTGACTTTGATACGTTGTTTGCTGCTAACCACAGGCCCCAAAGTAGTTCCTTTTTGGGGTTCATATATAGATCCTATAAGGTAGTCCCAAAAAAATACTGTGGGGCCTCTGGGTATCCATCATTGCAATGCAGCTGGCTATCGATGCAGAGTGAACGCGTTTATGTGTGCCTGAGGGTCTGAAGGGCTTTGGGGATCAGGCTCGAAGGCTTGGAGTTTTACGCGTGAGCCTGTGTTGAAGTCGTACGAAAAGACAAGTCGGTTGTCCTAAGGCTGACACCTTACGCCATGGTCCGTGGACCCCGTGAGATAATTATGAATATCAGCTGGGATTCGTAGTATGACTGTTATTGCTGTCATGGCTGCTGCCTGTTAAGCCCGTCAAAGTAGGGCTTAGTAGCCCAAAGGCTCCATGTACCTTTAGAGTAGATACTTAAGCCTTAAAGGGGTCCCTATATAGGTACTTTGAGGCCTAAGTACATACTATATGGGTACATGGAGCCTTAGGGTAGGTTTTCTGGGAATGCACGCGAGCGGGGAGGCGCGAGCCGACGTGTGCAGCCTTGGCAGCGCCAAAGAGGGTTTAGGGCTTTCGGGCTTAGGGAAACTTTACTGAACTTAGAACCCTAGTAAAAATTTTTAATTTTAGTTGTTTCTTGGGGATTATAATAACCAAAAATCAAAAAATACTTCTAAGTACCCCTAAGGAAATTGGCTGGTGTGTTGGGGTGTTCTTTGTTCTTATCAAAATATCAGCACGGGGTTGGGGGGAGGGGGGGGGCATTTCTTCGTTCCATGGTTCTTCAAGTCTTAAGGTTTAGGTTTTCAGGGTTGCGGGCTACAGGTCTTTAAGAGGGATCCCTGGGGATTGCCATCGGTTTAGAGTGAAGTTTCGGGTTTAGCTCTCAAGGCTCATTTCAAAGAAGCGGGCACGAAGACGAATCTGTGCAAGGCTTTTGGGGCCATTGACATCTCATGCACTCAATCCCACACCCTGCAAACCTACATCATCAACCCCAAACCCCACACCATAACCCAAACCCCTACGCCGCTAAACTCTACACACTACAAGTCGAATCCTGAATCCATCTATGAAGAATTCCTACTATTTGCTTAAGAGCCCCCAAAAAATAAAAAATATATTCCTTATGGGGGTAATATAGGGATTATTATTTTTATTTTTTGGGGGTTTCTTAAGCAAATGGTAGATTCTGCACAGCACAGGTTACCCTGTTCAGGCCAAAGGTTTAGGGCCTCAAACAAGGGATGTACACTCCAGGCGCCGGGCTCGTTAAATCAGGCACCCACTCGGCTGTCGCCTCAGGCTACAGGGTATCCGGAAGTTCGGTCTAAGGCGGTGCAGCTGACGAGGCTTTTAAGGCTCAGGGTTTGGGGTTCAGGGTCTATCCTCCTTACTACGATTTCAAATCTAAGCTTTTCAAGGCCCAGGTAGAACTCGGGCAATTCAACTTAAACCCGAAAACCCACAGCCCTAGCCCCCTAAACCCTAAACCCTAAATCCCAAACCCTCAACCCCTAAAGCCCTAACCCCTAAACCCTAAGCCCTAAACCCCCTAAACCCTATAAGCCCTATAAGCACTAAACCCTAAGCCCCTAAACCCTATAAGCCCTAAACCCTAAAACCCCAAAGCCGCTTGGAGGCTTCGAGCTCGGGGCTACAGGGCTGCTTCCAGGAAGTTCTCCGACACTTAGCAACCTTGTTTAGGGGTTTATGAGTTTAGGTTTTAGGGGTTTAGGGGTTTAGGTTTTGGGGTTTAGGGGTTTAGGGGTTTAGGGGTTTAGGTTTTAGGGTTTAGGGGTTTAGGGCTTCGGGGTTTAGGCCGTTTAGGGTTTTCGGTTTAGGGTTTAGGGGTTTAGGGGTTTGGGGTGGTCTGTTTGGGGTTTAGGGCCTCCTGATTACTGATTACGAATAAGCCCCTGTACATTCGAAACCTGAGGAGTTAAGGGTTGGTTTAGGCTTGAGGAGTTTCGGGTTTAGAGTCTAGAGCTCGGGGGGTTAAGGAGTTTAGGATTTGCGCTTAAGGTTCAGAGGGCTTTGGGCCGAAACCCTTACTCGCGCATGGAGCTCATCATTGCCAGAAACGCCAACGAAGGCTTGTAAAGCCTGAACCCTAGTCCTTGAACCGGTTGTGGGACTTATTTAAGGTGCAGGGCCGACGCGCATTCCCACAAAGTGTCGTGAGTGCTTCGGTTGATGATACAAATCCTGCATTACCTTAAGGACCCTAAACTATGGGAAGTATGGTATATTCCTGATTATGGGTAATGCAGGATTTATATCATCAACCGTTGCGAAAGAATCAGAACAGCGTGCCCGGGTACTCACTATTATGTCAGATCTCGCTTGGGGCCCTGACGTTTGGCGTATTGCTGTGCAAGTTGGCCGAACATAACCTCGGCCGCAGCCTGGCGGTGTGGGAATTCCCGAAGGGCCCACGCAGTCACACAGAATATACATTGGCGACAAAATAATGTACAGGTGATTTGTTTACATCCAAAATCGTATGTATGCGTGGGATCTTCAAGGGTCGTAGTAGTAGTAGTAGTAGTAGTAGTAGTAGTAGTAGTAGTAGTAGTAGTAGAAGTAGAAGTAGAAGTAGCTGTAGTAGTAGCTGTAGTATTAGTAGTAGTAGTAGTAGTAGTAGTAGTAGTAGTAGTAGTAGTAGTAGTAGTAGTAGTAGTAGTAGTAGTAGTAGTAGTAGTAGTAGTAGTAGTAGTAGTAGTAGTAGTAGTAGTAGTAGTAGTAGTAGTAGTAGTAGTAGTAGTAGTAGTAGTAGTAGTAGTAGTAGTAGTAGTAGTAGTAGTAGTAGTAGTAGTAGTAGACTAGTAGTAGTATGACTAGTAGTAGTATGACTAGTAGTAGTATGACCAGTAGTAGTATGAGGAGTAGTAGTAGTAGTAGTAGTAGTAGAAGTAGTAGCAGGAGTAGTAGTAGTAGTAGCAGCAGCAGCAGCAGGAGTCGTAGTAGTAGTAGTAGTAGTAGTAGTAGTAGTAGTAGTAGTAGTAGTAGGGGGAAATAGGTTTAGAAAGAGTGCTAGTAGTAGTACCAGGGATATTGCTGCTGCGACGTCTACAGCTATGGCTGCGAATCCGGCTGCAGCTTCACACTACGGTTTAATTGATTTCGTATTCTCCAGTCACAGCTGCGATGCTATTGAATCTGCTATTGTTCCCTGCATGCCTCGTTGGTTGCATGGAGCTTGGCCCAAGCATCCCAATGGCGTCGTTTCTCCGCCTTCGCAAAGGCGCACGTATGGGGGCAGTACTTGACATGCTGGTCTAGGGCCTAGATGTCGAGCAATTTGGGGGTTTCCCAAATTGGGGACCCTAATATAGTACCCTAAAAAGTAGGCTTCTTATTATAAGGACCCCCCAAAATAAGGTACCCCTATTTTGCGAGATTCCCACTTGTTTGAACTTCGGGTGGAGTGTGTGCGGCAGGGGTTCGACCACGACATGGACAGAGTCGGGAAACACGGTCTGGGTTGAGAGGTTTCCGATGTGGCTGTATGTGCTCAGGAAGGGCAAGAAAAACAATGAAATATGATCACCATCACCACACTTACCATCATGACATGGTCTGAGATGAGGGCTGCGGCTGCTTTCCCCATAAGCCCAAACACTGGGTGGGAGCAAACCACTCAGGTTCGAAGATCTTGCACGACACGAACCGTGAACCCTACATCCTGATCCGCCAAACCCTGAACCCCTAAAGCCTAACCCCCAAACCCCCAAACCCGGAACCCCAAACCCCAAAACCCTAAACCCCCGAACCCGAAACCCTAAACCCTGAAAACCCTAAACCCCCAAACCCGAACCCTTCACCCCGAACATCAATGCATCCACCAAGGGTGGCCTTTTGTACAGAGAAGGCTTCGGGCTCCAAAGTCGTTCAATGCTACTATAGGAACCTGATCAAGAAACCTTGGGTCTTTACTAGGGTTCCTTGTATGAATCCTAATATACTCTCTTCTCCAATAACCAGGCCCAAACAAAGTTCAAGCTTTTTAAGCTAGACCAAATATATGAAGCCAAAAAGTTTAAAGTTCTCCAATAGGCTAAGTAAGTATATTGGGGGTTACAGGGCCAGGGTCTCTTAATCAGGTTCCTGCATTACCTGCCTGCAGTACCTGATGCAGGCCTGAGCAACAACACACACCCAAACTGTTCTTTAGGGCTCCTTGAAAGTCCAGGTTTTGGGGCTACCTGGAGGATCACATGATCCTCCAAGTAGGGTTTGGTATTCCGGGCGGCCTCTAGCAAGGAATGTGAGAACGAGTCGGGCAGGGTCTTGGAAGGAAATGCGTTTCTTGCCACACCTGGCGTTCCGATTCCCAGAGACTCCAATATCCCTTAATTAAGGAATATACCTTAAATTATGGTAGGATCCCTAATATGATTTAAGGTATATTCTTTAATTAAGGGTTATTGGAGTCTCTGGGTTGACTCCCCCAAGCTGAGACTGCAAGCCCTTAACCCCAGATTCCTCCTCCTAAGCCACTGCACCCTGGCCCTGTACTTAGAGGATCATTGGACTTAGTAACTGGGGTTATAAGTAGGGTAACTATACTTATAACTACTTATAACCCCAATTAGGTACTTATTAATTAGGGTAACTATACTTATAACTACTTATAACCCCAATTAAGGTACTTATAACCTTACTTACTAAGTCCCATGATCCTCCAAGTAACCCAAAGCCTCCTGACCGTGCATGCTGGCCCAGGCCGCAGCATCAGGCGTGCAATTGGGCCTGACTTCCGCAGAGACTCCAATAACCCTTACTTAAGGAATATACCTTAAATCATATTAGGGAGGGATCCTACCATAATTTAGGGTATATTCCTTAATTAAGGGATATTGGAGTCTCTGGGTCCCGGAGGGCCCAATCTACCGCTTCTTCGAGGAAATGCTCTCAAATGGAGGCTTCCAGTCAGGGTGTGAAGCTGGTAGATGCGTAGACCCTTAAAATCATACACGGCTTGGCACAGGAACGCTAACGACGAATACCTCAAGCTTAAAATACCAGTAACAGTAGCATCAGTAGCAGCCGTAGCAGCAGTAGCAGTAGTAGTAGTAGTAGTAGTAGTAGTAGTAGTAGTAGTAGTAGTAGTAGTAGGCGTCGTCGTCGTTGTGGTGGTGGTTGTCGTTGCTGCTGCTGCTGCTGCTGCTTGTTGTTGCCGTTGCTGTTGCTGTTGTTTCTGTTGCTATTGTTCCTCTTGTTGTTCTTGGCCCGAACGCCACGTAAACGCGTTGGTCTTGTTCTTGTTGTTGTTGTTGTTGCTGTTGTTGTTGTGGCTGTTGTTGTTGCGGTAGTAAGTAGAAGTAGCCATAGGAGCAGGAGCAGCAGCAGCAGCAGCGGTAGCAGTGACAGTGGGAGGTGGGAGCGGCAGTCGCAGTGACAGTAGCGATGGCGGTAGTGGCGGTAGGCGGTAGCAGTGGCAGTGGTATAGTAGTAGCACCACCACCACTACCAAAACCAGTACAAGTACAAGTAAAAGTACTCGTACTCGTACCGGTACTAGTACCAGTACTATCCAGTACTCGTACCAGGCCTCGAGTAAGTACCAGTACTAATGCTGCTTCTGCTCCTGCTGCTGCTACTGCCCATGGAACCTGATGCCACCCCTAGCCGAGCTTGGAACTCGGGTTTATGAAGAGCGTGGCCGTCACATTGGATATCCACCTTGCAGGGCTTTCGGGTTTAGGAGATGGCGCGCTTTGCGATTTAGGGCTCAGCACGCCTTACCCGCCCCCACTCGGTCGAGCAAGGAAACTGACCTACATCCCGCAGTTACATCCTCTGGAACAATCAATGTTCGGGATTCGCCGCTTGGGGTTGGCGGTTTCTAGTTCAGAGTTTGGGTAACTTTTCCGTTCACGACACTGAACTTGTAACCCAAAGCCCTCAAGAGCTCGCAGTAATGCACCTCCACCACCCAGGGAGACTTGCAGCAGCGGACAGTCAGCGATTCTTTGCACTGGCACCAGTCCCTGGATCAAATCGGAAAAACAACAGCGTGGAGTGCCTAATTATGCCAAACCGTGACCCCTGTAAACCCTCGACTCCACAGTGCTCCAACGCAAGCAGCTAGCCGTTTGCTAGCAAAGGTATCCCTTGGAGGGACTCATAGCCCTCCCGACCCCACAATACCCGCAGCGTAAGCCCTGAAGCCTATTCCCCCAAAAGAGCTTTGACTAGAAACCAAAAGCCTGCAATCCCTTTTGTAACTACAAGGTGGTGAAAACCCTGCCCATCAAACACCTCTTCGAAACCCTACCCACCAGAAACAAGCAGAACCTCGGTGAGCGAAGAAAAGCGAAGCCCTATAAACCGAACCATTCCTTCAGGCTCCAGGGCCTGCAAACTCTGAACATCCAGTGCCCTTCTTAGGAGGCAGCGGGCAGTCTCTAGGTTAGCTTTGCTACACGTCCTTAGGTCGTACAACGGGATCTCTACTCCAACTTCTCTATTAGCAATGGGATTGGCGGTAAATTGATTCAGTCCTACGGCTGCGGGCTGCGGGGCTTTAGAGGTTGGGCACCAGCACCTCAAGGACCTCACGCTGCATCTCTAAGGAAACACGATGAAAACCCGTAATGTCCGTCATAAACTTGAAAGCAGTATCCCTTATACATATATCCCTCGTAGTATCCTTTGACGTAGCCCTTATCGTATCCCATTTGGTGACCCTGAAAGAACCCCCTACAGGGAACTCCAGAAAGTTGGAATATGGTTTCATGGTAGGATACCCTATAATTTACCATAGAAGGGTTAGGATAATCATATTCCAACTTTCTGGAGTTCCCTTTACCATGATCCTGTCCTCCCACTGCAGTGAAGAACTGGCTTGGCGGAGCGCCAGCCCGGTTCAAAGGCATCTGCCAGCATGCAGAAGCCACGCCTGCTTAGAGGATCACGGGACTTAGTAAGTGTAGGGTTCCTTAAAGGGCTCCTCTAAGGGATCTATATACGGGTTCTATACAGAAGCTACGGATAGTACTGAAAAGACCTGTTGCTATTTATCCTTACAAGTCGTGACTTACAACAGTGCATGCTTTGGGTGTCGGATATCGGTCTTGCTTTCTTTTGTTTCGGTGCATTGTTGCGAAGGCTTCAGGTTAGACTCAAAGTTTCGTGCGCCGGGACGAAGAAGCTGGTGCTGAAACGTCTACCGAACCCTGGACCCTAAACTGAAAAACATAATCATAAAGCCTACACCGTCAACCTAGTCCTACAGAATTTGAGCCCGAAGACAAGGCCACTGAACCGAATCAAAACCTCGAGAATGAGAACCTTTCTGGTTTGATGTCAAACGATTCCAGCACCACATGTGGAGGGCTTTGGCGTGCAATGTCGGGATCATGGTTTCCAAGTGGACCCGAAATATTGCCGCTACATTGAACACCTGAAGGCGCTTCTTGGTATATAGTTTACTTTCACTGGAAGTGATTGTAGCTCACATGAGCACACCCCAAAAACCTAACTACTTTCGATAAGCTGCTGCCAAGATATAGCTGCAGCATATTGATCCACTGCCGCGGAATCTGGGCATCTAGGCAAGGCTTTAATAACCGTGAATTCATTGCCCAGCTAAACACCCAATCCATCGTTTGAGAGATCAAAAGTTAAGCTCTTCGAACGCCGGGATCGTTGATCAAACGGTGGACCCTTTTCAGAGTCGCTGCAGCCGCACCCATAACGCCTACGGCAGAATCCCAACAATGGCAAAACCTTATCATAACAACTGAATAGGAAAGCTCGGAGTATCTTGTGCCATAAGCAAAGTACGGGTGTCGGTTAAATACCTCTACTAGTTGCTCAGGCCCCTATGCTACAGCATTCATCAAACCTGGACCTTCAACGCTAAAATAAATCCCAGAACGGTACTAAGCCCTGAGCAAGACAAATCAGCACTGCAATCATGCATCTGAATATGGGGCCTTAGAAGTTCAATCTGAAATGGCCTTAAGGCAGCCCAAACTAACTTTGGAGCCCTATATAGCCTCTGCTGAATTGCACTCTTCATCGTGAAACGGTGATCCCCCTTGCTTTTGCGTCAATCAAAAACAATGTAGGCAGCTGTTTTCTTCAGGGTTTGAAAAATACGTGCTACGTAATGTTATTAATGGCATCCGCACATCGCCCCGATGACGTTATGATACTTTATACGGCCATACGGTCCCTCTCTATCGGCCTGTCACCTCCGGCCGCGGCCCAGAGCCCCCAAAGACGCAGTCGGTCCGCCTGAAAATTTGGGGTTTATCTAGGCCTGCAAGGTCCGAGTGCTGGCGTGTTTTTCGCTCCAATCCGGCTGTCACAGCGCAGGCAGCTTGAGGCATCGGGACCGGCATATGATCATGTCACCGCCTGCGGATGAATCAGCTTCTCCTTGTTTGACAACTTTCGCTATTCACAACCGTCGTGGTTTTTCATGTAATTATCCAACATTCTCTTCCTTATCGCATTGGTTTGCCTCCGCAAGACTCGTGCATATCATGACGTACGGCCGGTGCTCCTGTTCCATACGAGCTCACATACTCACGTACGTGCTGCTGATGGCTGATGCCTCCAGGAAGTGGGTGGGATGCCGCCGTCGTTTTTTCAAGTTGCTTGCTGTTACTTCCGTCTACAAACACCCACGGGGATGGTTGCAATTCAAGTACTATCTGCGCAAGGCGTATGGTGGTCTCCACACGATCGTGAACCTCAGACACCACTTGAATCAGAGGTGGACAGTGAGTGCGCCAACCAAGTTTTCAGCAAGCTCAAATGTGTTTTGGAGGTTCTATCCCGGCCTTGTCGTGTTGGATGATCTGCGCGGAGCATGCGGAGCCACGGAAATTTAGAGGCACCGCCACCGATTGCAGCGTATCCAAGTCAGATTTCTTGTTATGCTTTACTTTAAGTTGCTCTGCTGCTGACAAACAGTCCCGAATCATATCGGCTGCGTGTTGCTCTTCATGGCCTGAACTGATGGGACTCATAGTGAGACTTACCGCGTTCAAGCACCTGCCCCAACAGCCTACCTTTGGAAGGATGTGTGTAAGAACGTCACAATGAGGAACCACAACACGATACTATAGGGGCCTCAATAATTAGACTAGGGTTTGGGGGCCCAATAAAGTATAGTTATCTGGGCCTTTAAGTAACCAGGGAGAAAAAAGTATAAACTTTTATTTCATAAGGGTTCCGTTAAGAAAAAAAGTATTAAAGTATGGTACTCCAAAGCCCAGTTATAATAAGGAACCCCCAAAACAGTATTGCCAAGGAAGCCCCCGGGAGGTTCCTGAGGGTTTAGGCTTCAGGGTTCCTATAGGGCTCAGGGTCTAGGGTTTAGGGGTTCAGGGCTTAGGTTCTAGGGTTAGGGGTTTGGGGCCAGGGTTTAGGGGTTGAAGTTCTGGTGGGCGTGTGTCATGATTAAAGATTGTAAAGTTGGCACTACAAGGAGACGTTACGGGTTGTGGTTTGGGACCTCGATTTTTCCTAAACCCTACCTAGCATCTCCATTGTAGCTCCTTTTTGGGGTTACTTTATAGGATCCTAATTATATATTTGGTTAAACCAAAAAAAAAGAACTACAATGGAGACTACAGTTAAACCTCAACGGTGGAACTTCTTGCAAGTACTCTGAAAACCCTAAACCCTAAACCCTAAACCCTAAACCCTAAACCCCTAAACCCTAAACCCTAAACCCTAAACCCTAAACCATAAACCCTTGAAAACCACAGGCCTGAACCACTCAAGCCCCTGAACTCGAGAAACAACTATTCTAAACAGCATGCAAAGGCCTAATCCGATTATTCAGGCCTCCTGATGTACTACCCAAAGGCCCCAAAGTAGTTCCCTTTTGGGGTTCATTCATAGAATCCTACAAGGTAGTCCCAAAAAGGAACTACTTTGGGGCCTCTGGGTAACCCATGGTCTGCCTTACAAGCCTTCAACCCGAAATCCCAAAGGCTCAACATCCAATCCTACACCCCTGCACTCGAGA
Organism: Symbiodinium sp. CCMP2592; assembly: GCA_905221615.1. Classification (NCBI taxonomy): domain Eukaryota; class Dinophyceae; order Suessiales; family Symbiodiniaceae; genus Symbiodinium; species Symbiodinium sp. CCMP2592. The sequence goes on from CAJNDT010003513.1 coordinate 513,735, forward strand.
GAAGTCTGGGGGCCTTCAGAACTCGAATAGGGTTTTTTTTAAAAAAAAACGAATAGGGTTTAGGGACTGGGGCTTAGAAAATCTAAGGGCCTTGAGACTACGAAGAGGGTATTGAGGTATGTTATTGGAATACTTGCATTTGGGGGGCATAGGGGGTACAGTTACCAAGACCTCAGAGCACGGGAGTGCTATATACCTGCAAAACAAAGCCTACACCCCAAATCGCGAATCCTATAAACCCTAGACCGAATATAAACCTGCAAGCTTTCTCAATGCCAGACTACACCCGAAGGAACCTGAAAACTGAACTGAACACGTTTACCCGAAATACACAAATCGACTCCTGAGATCCACAACACTCCTTGAACCTTGAAGCAGACATAACTGAAAACTATATTAAACATAGCATAAGGGAAACACGCAAGCTTATACCATGTTCCAACAGAAAGACTAAGAACAAGCCTGGAAGGATACCACGAAGCACTTGTGCCAACCCGAGAAGATCCCTGTGATAACCCTCAGAATCGTCACACAGGAGTAAACGAAATGCAGCTGTGAGCTCGATCCTGACACCTAAAGTTCAAAACACCTATCTAAACAACTCGGCCTTAAACCCACACTTTAAAACTTAAATGTATCAAATTGTCCACATATCTCTTCCTATATGGATACCCTAGAACCACTCGAAAAGCACGCTTCTAATCATCAAGCTGTCCAAATATTGCGGCGCTCGCAGATCGAATGCCTCTGAGTCTGCAAATCGTGCCCAGCGCTCGAGTTCCTTCGATGGTTTCGAGGTCTGCTTAGGGCTTTGGGTTTAGGGTTTAGGGGTTTAGGAGGGTTTAGGGGTTGTGGGTTTAGGGCTTGGCAAACCCATAGGGTACAAAATACCTAATATAGGGGCCTTAATGAATAGAATAGGGTTTGGGGAGCCACTAGACTATGGCTATAGCAAGGAGCACCAAAACATTGTTAAAGTTGTAACTATTTTTAACTTTTTAGGCCCTTAGTACATGATAGGAAGTAGGGTTTCCATAACAGAAAACTACTTTTATGGTCTGGGTAAGTAAACACCATGTAGATATCTCGGACCCTTTGACAATGCTCCGGGGTGCGGAAGCGTTTTGTTGCAGGAATGAAGATCTGTGCGTTGACGGCCTGTGCAACGAAGTTATTCCCACAGGATTCATGTAGCAAACTCTCGTGTAGTTTGGGTTTAGGGTAGTAGTAATAGTAAGCGCAGATGGGTAGCTGCAGGAATATGCTAATGCTGCACATTCAGGGTTATTGCGATGGCTGCCAACAAATCCCCGCCCTCCGGCCACTCAGCCTGCGAATGTCTGTACTACATTCTGCGTCTATGTTAAATGTATTGTGTCTGTGTTGTCATTTTGTTTGCTTGGCTTTATACCTTTCTATTTACATGTTCTACATCACCCGCACCCCCCACCCTGGCCCGGCTGTTCAACAAAGTTCCGCATACATATAAAATCTACTAAACATCTACAGCTGCAGCCTTCTCACCATATGACACCCCAACCGTATGCTCACAACCCTCTTTTGTTCAGGACTGCATCGTAGACAGTACCGGTATGGGAGTTTCCGAATATAGGGGACCCTACTAATGAATATAGTACCCTAAATAGTAGGACCCTGATTACAGGGATCCAAAATAAGGTGCCCTAACTTTTCGGAAACTCCCTTATAAAACCTGAGCTGTTCCAACCCGGGTCGGGTGATTCGGCTCGGTCTCGCGAGCTGTGTGCGTGGTGCTGGTATTGTTTGGGTGGGGCAGGGGTTTAGGGTTTAGGATTTAGGGTTTAGGGGTTTAGGGTTTAGGGTTTAGGGGTTTAGGGGATTAGGGTTTAGGGTGCTAGGGCTTCCTACTGTCTGGTTCTGAGTACGGAATAGGGACGGTCTGGTTCTTAGTAGGGAATGGGGGAACGGATTATGGGGACTATTCCGGGCAATTATATAGGGACTACTGTAGGGATCCATTCCCCATTCCTTACTAAGCACCAGGGAGCCGATGATAGTATCACAACTGCAGGGTAATACCCTAAGAACCTACTGCAAGTGTTAAGGTCCGCCTGTCACTAGCCTTTTGCCACACAGCACGGTGATTGAAATTATGAGGGGCCCTGTACACATCCCGTTGAAGCGTATTACTGCAGCAGCCCTATTTCGCCAAACCCTGCGCAAACTTGCTCTCTGAACTTTGTGATGCACAGCCTTCGACACTTAACTAACACTCAACCGTAAAACACCATGTCAACGAAACGCATGCATAATCAAACGACGCAGCTGTCTAAAGCCCAGAAACCGTCCGATAAGCCAAATTAAATTCAGGGTCCAAAATACCTCAACCCTAAACCCTACCCCGAGGCCCCACAGCAGTTGCTTTTTGGGATTGCCTTATAGGATTCTAAATATGAACCACAAAAACGAACCACCTTGGGTTTGGGGCCTTAGGGTAAACCCTAACCCCTAAAACCCTAGACCCCAAAACCCTAAACCCTAGTCAAACCCTGTAAGACTTAGGCTCCAAGGGTAAAGCGCCGTGACACAGCAGCGAAAATGGGAGTATACAGTTTACTGTACGGCTACTACTGTACAATCGATGCGGCCCCCAGATTGCTGAAAGTGCGCTTCCAGTATCCTTCTAGAACCCTTAAATTGTATATAGCGTCCAGGTGTAAGCCCTAGACCTGAAACCCTAACCCTCGAAGAACCCCCTTAAGGGTCCAAGTTGTCCTTATTTATGGTTTTGGGTCCCTAAAAAGACCCTAAAATCCTACAATAGGGATTCCTTGGACCCTCTGGGACCCATTTCAATCCAGGGCGCCTCTCTGCGCCGACTCTCGCGCAGGGCTTGCGCGGCACGCATCTCCTGGAGGCCCTGGGAGAAGAATCACGGGCTCTCCTAGAGGGTTGTAGGTACGGGGTTTAGGGTTTAGGGGTTTAGGGTTTACAGGGTTTTGGTACCGTTATGCTTCCCCAAATCATAATAAAGTAATTCCTTGTGTTCGAAACCCTACATTCTATACCATGTAGGTACTTTGGACCTTTTGGGTCTGTTTGGGTTCGGGGTTTGGAGAGTTTAAGGATTTTGGGCTTGGGGTGTAGGGTTCAGAGTTTGGGAAATCTGGGCTTGGAGTTTGGGGCTTCAGCGGCTTAGGTTTTTTTTTTTTTTTTAAGGCTTAGGTTTGGGGTTTCAGGTTTCAGGGTTTAGAGCGTTCGGGGTTAAGAGCTTCAGTTTCGGGGCACTTGGTGTGGATCAACCCAGAGTTCCGTGCAAATCCAAACCCTACTTAGAGGATCATGGGACTTAGTAGGGTTCCTTAAAGGGCTCCTTGAAAGGGATCTATAGAGGTTCTAGTATAAGAGGGGATTTAGGGTCTACTTAGAGGATCATGGGACTTAGTAAGTAGGTTATAATTGGGGTTATAAGTCCCCTAAGTGGGGTTATCCTAATTATAACCTACTTGTAACCTTACTTACTAAGTCCCATGATCCTCTAAGTAGAAGCTTATAAGGCCCAGAGCCCACAGCCCTGATTGCCTTACTCCAAACCAAAAACCCAACTAGACTCGTCTCCAGGACTCCCCCTTAACCCTGAAATCCCCAAACCTTACCCTAAACCCTAAACCCTAAAATCCCCTAACCTTAAACCCAACCCTTCAACTAAGCCTTAAGCCCTAAACCCTAGAACCCAAACCATCCCTCAAACGAACCACTGAAACACCCTAAAACCCCAAACCCTCGCTTTAAAGGAACCCCTCAAAAACCCTAAACCCCAACCCCTTCCCTTTAAAGGAACCCCTCAAAACCCCACCCCCCCCCACCCCTTTTAAAGAGCCCCGAAAATCCTACAAACGGGAGCTGCGGTATAGGGTTTAGGGTTCAGAGTTTAGGGCTCCGGGACTCCCAGCATGGGCGCCGCCAGTGGTGACACGGCCCAAGAGCTTTGGAAGCTCGATGGGCCTCTCCTCCGCGGCCTCCTATAGAGCGGCCGTTTGAAAGGGGGTGTCACAGGGGTTCTATACCGGCTTCTAGAAGAGTGTGCTTTAAAGGGCTCCAAAGAAAGGGTCCTCTAAAGGGTTCGACACAAAGGGTTCTATAAAAAGGGTTCTTGCATATAGAGGGTTCCGTGGCCTCCCAAAGCGGCTGTGGGAGGCGGGGGGGAGGGTCCTTTAAAGGATTCGATTCTACAAAGGGTGCAGGTAGGGCTCTAGATTAAGCAGTAAGGGGAACTTAAATTATCTCAGATCGATACCTGGTTCAGGGCTTAGGCCTTAGGGGCCTAGGGCCTCTCCTCCTCCGGAAAGGGCCCTTTCAAGGGTTCTGCAACCTGGCGGTTTCATCTTATTGGTTCGATCTGGGGTTCGGGTTTGAGGGTGTAGTGTTGATTGTATGGCCGTAGGACTTCTGAGACAAAGAACACTGGAGGGGTTTTCTGAGGAAGCCATACACGGCTTTGTGTTAGCGGATATTTTGTTTTCAAGCGGCATGTTCTGCTACAACGCGTGTGCTGCTGGAGATGGCTTTCTGTTAGAGACTTTCAGATTCACAAGGGGCTAGTCAACTCTCAAGTGCTACAGGGGCATCTCGTTAAAGAGGGCTTCTGCAGTGGAGACAAACTGATGTTAGCGAGTCTGATAAAGAGGCTAATCGAAACAGTTTTCCGTTAGACAAGAAATGTGAAAGCTCTGCTTTAAACTCTAAACCCTGCCTGGCTTGGCTTGTTTGGTTCGGCTTCGATTGCTTCGGCGTGGCTGGCCTGTTAAACTGGCTAGCCATGCAGGGCTGCCTTTGCAGAGGGCTTCTGCTAGAAAGCGCGTTCTTCTACCAAGGTTTTGCTGTTGCAGGCAACTTGTATCATGTTAAAGCCTCTACATTATGATACCCTACAGCCTACAGCATTTTATACACCCTTTTAAACCCCTATCAAATTAAAAAACTATGGCTATTCTAATCATCAATCAACGCCATTTCCCTACGGGTCCATGTGCCCAACTAGTATATCCTAGAAAGGGACTGCTTTAAAGCCAATGTAGATACTACTTGGGCACATGGACCCTCTGAGGAACCTGAGACAAGGGATTCTCACGGGTCCTGCTCCTCCTCGGGTTCTGGGAGTGCGGAGCCCAACCTTGTTTTCGATTGGGAGTTCCCGAAATTAGAGGATCCTAATATAGCCCCCAAAAGACAGGATCCTTATCAGAAGGACCCCGAAATATGGTACCCCGAATGTTCGGGAACTCTCATTTAGTGCGGTTGAGGGTTTTGGCGCGATGGGCTTTAGGGTTCTGGGTCTGAGTTGCAACGCCAATGCGAGGTTTTCAGTTTTGGAGGTCTGCAGGCATAGGATCCATGAAATAAACCATGACCAAGCAGGCTACACTTTAGCAAACGCTGCATCGCGCTCCAATCCAACTGGCCATCAAGGAAGTGTCTTGATGACTGCTAAGGTCCTAAACCCTAAAACACATGCTCCGGACCGTGAAACCATAAGCCTGAAAGAGGGTTAAGGTTCACATGCTCGTTAGTATCCAACTGGGTTCTTGTAAAGGAGCTCAGTCGAAACTGGAAGAAAGCAATGCATGAACACGTCGTAAATACCTGCGTACCCCTACTGTGTATACTGACCATAAAAAATGTGAACATTAGCAGTACTACTATTGATATCGGTACTCATTTCGGTGATGATGCTACAGCCAACGATACAAATTAATCACTATTTGTGTACCCAAAGCATAATGTTGCAAACCCTGACTGAGCCGTTCTATCATCCTGATGTGACCCTTCATCCCTCACGTACGATGTCGAACCTGAACTTAAGCTCCTAGCCTCCTCATGGCTCCTCAACGTGGCAGCAGCCTGACAATAACAATCTACGCCCTTTGTGGTTTAAGGGTTTCGTGTTCGGGTTTAACGGATTTCCGCGGGTATTGAGTCCGGGGTTCAGGGATTTGGGGTGTAGGTCCCGGTCTGTGCGAATAGATATGCTACAAACTCTGATATGTCTTTACCGAGAGAGAGAGAGAGAGAGAGAGAGAGAGAGAGAGAGACAAAGAGAGAGAGAGAGATAGAGACAGAGATAGAGACAGAGACAGGGACAGAGAGAGAGACAGAGACAGAGACAGAGGGAGGCAGGGAGAGACAGAGTTTTCACTGGTCAGGATAATCCCTACCTTCTTGGAGGTCTGCATGAAGGGTGTGAGATAAAAGCCACAGCGGCTGGACGTTTACAGTCAATGGCGTCGTTCGTATTTGCCGGAGATCAGGTTTCGGGCTTGTAGGTTCAGGATTCCGATAATGGCGCGCTTAAGGGATCCACTAAGCGTTCGTTTGAGGGCATTTTCAAGGGTTGCTTTCGGTGTTCCGTTCGACGCTCTTTTGAAGTAGCAATTGCTACTATAAAAACCCGTCAGGGTTGGTGCCAGGTTTCCTTGAAGAGTCTCAGATCCGAAACAACAGAACCCGCCTGTCTAACCCCTATTTCGTAACCCAAAGCCCCATTGAAAACAAAACAAGAACTCACATTGTGTACTGCCCCCACGCAGTAACGGTCCACAATGCGGCTAAGGGCCTCATATACCTGCAAAAATATTGCTGTTATTCAAGTGGTCTTGAGTGGGAGCAATATCCAAGACATAAAGCCTAATCCCCATTAATTGCTCCCGTACCCCAAGAAAGTTATAGGTGTTGGGATTGCTTTAGGGTTCAGGGCTTCATACACCAAAAGAGTCAGGTGTCAGTTATGGTTCAGAGTTTAGGGTTGCTGCTTTCATTCTCCGCTATACTCTATTACGAAATCAGCCAGCACCTGAAACCTATGTGCCTGCGCGCTTATGCTAACGCACCGGATGCGCCAAAGCTAATTACTGGTGAGCCCCAGCAGCCCTTGACTGCAAGCCAGTTTGGTAACGGGTTTGAGAAGTCTGGCTGGTTCTTAATAGGGATTGGGGGAATGGGTTATAATTAAGAACTGCTGTAGGGGACATTGAGGAACTATCATAAGCATCCATTCCTCCAATCCTACTAAGCACCAGACAGAGTAGGTCTTAGGGTTTCAAATCCCTGCCGACCGGAAAATAGCAACTTGCGTAGAGACTCCAATATCCTTTAATTGGGGAATATACGTTCAATTATAATCGTAGGATCCATAATATGATTTAAGGGTTCTAAGCCGGATGCCCAGTGTTCTTGGGCTTTGCATTACCCCAGAGTTTTGAAGCTTTTCCGGCTGCGGACACATAAGCAGAGTGTTTGAACAATACAATTCTGAAGTGCAGCTGCTGCCTTGCTAAGCAATAAACATCGCGATACTTGCATGCATTTCGTTTTCCAATCTTGTGCGATGTGCAGTTGATGGCTTTTGCCGAGCAGAAAACTCGCCTGCGTGGTGTGGTTTCAAAAACCGCAGCGTGCGAGATTTTACGCTATACGGAAAAGTTTGACTGTTTCGTGGAAGGAAACGACGATCATGTTGCCAAGATCGAGGGTGTGTGAATAGCGAACGTGCTTGATATTCATCGATAAGTAGATGCCATTTTTCACGATCGTTGTGCCGTGGTAAAGTGCCTGATAGCCTTGTCCGAAGCCTTCTCTTGATAAGAGACGATTTGCATTCGATGGCGTTGGTGCTGAACCCATTCTGGGTTACGATCTCGCGCTGAGGTTGATTGACAATTCCATGACGGGGAGTCTTCTCTGATAGTCCATGAAGTTCGCGATGGGCTTTGAGAGCAGATAGAGTAGCATTCCATTTTTCGGTCACCAAAATATCCCACTTTTCATTCCCAACATGGAAGGGGTTCGTTTTCATCTCCTCGTGCCCACGTGATTGTCCGTCATGTGCATCTGCTGCGTTCTTCAAGATGCAAAAATAAAGTGCCTTGACGTGTCCGTGGAGTGCTGCACCCCACAGCCAGATTTGATCACGTTGAGGGGGGGGTGTTGCAGGAATTTCGGCCCGCACCTTGTTCGAAGTGTGCCGATGAATACCTTGCCCACACTGCGGCATCCTCTTCCTAAGTGCGTATGTTACTATGATGATTAATGTTAATGCAAAACTGAGTATCTAGACATTTGAATTTGTAAACGTATTTAGCAGATGAAAACACCGAAATCACGAATAAAAGAAACTACGTCAAGCCACAGATGGATTGAACAACGCCTTGAGGCAGGATGCGTCCATCCTTTGCAGCATACCACCATCGAAGACTCCTGGCTTAAATCCGGTGAGGAGCTCCCGCTTTAAAGAAGTCCAAGTGTTTCGCTGCAAGGATGGAAGGAACCAAGTCTGTCCGGCCTGCCAGGTCAATCTCGTGGTGGATTGCGTGAACAGAACACTCTTTATAATTTGAGCCCAAGGACTTGCCTGTACGGGTTCGTCCCTGTCCCTTTGATAGCATGTTGTCGCTTCGATGGAAGCATCTTGCTCAGAATGTCGTCCAAGAACCATGGTGTGAACGACTTTAAGGTAAAGGGCCAGTGCTCGATCGTCGTCGCGTTTTGTCTACCACGCAAAAGATTGTGGAGCGCTTCCTTTACCTTAACCTCGGACCAACCCTCAATTTTGCTAACAGGAGTGTTGATTCGCTCATCAGTCCACTCCATGAACTGATTGCGGTTATTGGTCTTGGGACCAAGCTCGCGGATGATAACTTGTAGCCCTCCTCTCTGGCATGCTGGCCGATAGAGATTTTATTTTCGAACTTCGCCTTGATGAGCCAGCAACGTAGTTGCTTGCCACCCACTTTGTCAAGCATGAAATAGAGGCCCGTGAGACCAAGCCGGATGTGATTACCCCATTCAAACCGCAAAGGAGTAGCATGACACATCTGAACACAATCTGAAGCTGGTACCTTGTTGCGGTGAAGGTACACATGCTTGACGATGTGAACATAGGATCCATCCGTATTCTCCGACGGGAGGCGGCTGTGCAGTTTGTATGATGATTTGCATGCTGTATGGCGTGGAGGGTTCTTTCTTCAGGTTGAAGGGCTCAGGGAGGTTGGAATATTTGCTCTCACAGAAAAGTTTGTACAGGTTGTCAAACATAGTGGCGGTGACCTCGGTGGGTGATGCATGATGGCATCAGCTAAATGCTCAAGTTTAGTGGCGCTGGAATCGAGATGACGAACAGGTACACCGATCGTCACATCCCCCCGTTGTTCGGTCTGAACGAAGGGGTCGTCTCTCTGGACCCTGCGTCTTCATACCACCGACTTGCATAATTGCAAAGAGTTCCGAAATAGTGTTTTTTGGTTTTTTGTTTGATATTGTGTTTGTTTGTTTGTGGTTCTCATTTTGGAACGCCCTGGAAGGCATAATACACGCAGTGCTTCATGAGGACCGTACATGCAAGTCAGAAAAGGCCCAAAACGCTGGGCACGCGAACAGGTCTAATTGCCGATGTAAGGTATATTCCTTAATTAAGGAATATTGGCGTCTCTGGGTGTAAAGACTCCCATTCCAAAACAAAAAATATACCCGCAACCCGGTACGCCGGAAATATCCGCAAACCACCCTTAAAGCCTTAAGCCTCTGTTCCTTCCCTAAACCCCATACACCTTAAGCCCTTCAACCCCGTAATCCCATTGGATGTTTTTTCTAGGGTGCATTTGCTGGGTTGTTGTTATGGGATTCGGTTTAAACTACCATAGTAAAAAACCATACGTAACACTTATCATAGATCACTATCATGGCAACTTAGGTTAAAGCCCTGAGCAAGAACCCCGCTTGTTGTGGGCCTTTCTTCGCCGCAGAGCTGCCGGGACCGAAAGAGGGCGGCGCTGAGAGCCCAAAAGCAGGTCCGGCAATCCGAAGACAAGCAGAAGTGGGGCCACGGCAATCAAGGTTCTGCTGAGCTCAATCGGGTTTATTCTGAGGTGTTGCTGGGCCTTGTAAGGCTTTAGTAAGGGTTTGTCTGAGGTGTGGGGTGTGTAGCCACCCAGAGCTCAAGAGCTCTTAGTCTGAATCTATGTCGGGGCTGCTTATTCTGACATGGGGCCCTTCATAATCCGAATAGAGCTTTGGTGTATAGTATGGAACCCAAAGGAACACTGGCAGTTCCTGCGGCCTCTGGGAGAGGGGGGCCTTCTAATTAACGTCTTGGGACCCATCATACTCGAATCATGATAGTATAGGGAGTTTTTTAGGCGCCAAAATGACTGTAGCAACCTGATTTGGACACCCTGGTCCTAAAGCAGGTTTGGGATACCAAGCTGGCTCCTGACACGTGCTTCACCTGGTCGTCAAACCCTCATTCAAACTCTTAACGTACCCTCCACCTGGTAGTCGACCCCTTCGCAGAGTCCAATCCGCAGCAAATCGTGGGCCTGTCCCAGCCGGGCTTGGAATGCAAGTTCGAAGGCTTTGGCTTTGTGCGTTTGTGTGCGTATATATATATATATATATATATATATATATATACATACAGGCTGTAGGCGGACCACAAGGTTACGGCGAGGTGCCAACATAAAGGTACTATAAACAAAGTACATGGACGTGCTACAAGGATGATATAAGGGTATCATAATGAAGAGGTACTCTTACCTCTCTATCTATCTATCTATATATATATATATATATATATATATATGCATTTGTAAGTTGCTGCGAAGGGTTCCACATAACAAAGGTCCTATACGGCTACTAGCAGGGTGCCACAGCAAATACGCCAGGGTTACCATCGGGGTACCATGTATCCTTATTTGCAAGCTTACAGAGAGGAACCTCGCAGCAGACCTGCTGCTAAGCTTGTTCGAAACCCTGAATCCTACACCCCGCAGCCGCTTGAATGTGAATCCCGAAGACTGAGCCAGCAGCCCAAGCCCTGAAACAGATACTCTGGATCCTACAAAGACACACCTGTCCAGTATCCAAGGGGAACTAGCAGCTAGAGGGTAACTTTTGGGATGCTAGAAGCTTTATAGCAGCCCAAGAAAGCTAAAGGTTACCTACCCTGCTACTCTAAGCTTTAAGCCCAAAACCCTAATCTCTATAGACCTATTTTTCCTTTAAAGTGTAGCTACTGGGTTTAAGCCTAAAGGTTACCTACTCTAATACTCAGAACCTGTAATTTAAGAAACCCACCTGTTTAGGGTTGCTGAGCATGATTTTCTCATATATGACCTGAAAAAAGATAGGTTATCTGGGGCTAAGGTAAACCCTAAACCCTAAAACCCTAACCCAGGAAAAACAATAATACTTCTACAAGGGCCTTGACAATTACAACAGGGTGTTGGGGGCCAGTATACTACAGTTAGACGAAGGAACCCCCCAACAAATGCATTGGTAATTGAAGTCCCTTTTCTGAGTTGTCCTTTAACTACCCCTTCGAAAATTATTTACTATTATGGTTCTCTACAAAATAGTAGGGGACATTAAAAAAGATCCCAACGGACAACCCAGTCTTGAAGTCACTAGCCGAGTCGTTGTCTGGGCCCATGACATGGTCCACAAGCCCCGATGTGTCAATCGTGGGGGGGCCCTGCGGCCGGCGGAACGAGGGGTTATAGGATTTAGGGGTTTCGGGATTTGTTGGGGCTTTGGGCTTATAAGGTTTATGTTTATAGGGTTTACGGGTTCAGAGATTGATAGGGCTTTGGGCTTTATAAGGTTTAGGCTTTGGGGTTTATGGGATTTATAGGGCTTTGTGCCTCATGAGGTTTAGGTTTTGGGGTTTTTGGGTTTATAGGGCTTTGGACTCACAGGGTCTAGGTTTTGTAGGGTTAAGCGTTTATAGGGTTTAGGGCTTAGGGCTTATAGGGTTGAGGCTTTAGGGTTTAGGGTTGAGGGTGTTCTGGGGAGAGCTTTGAAGATACATTACAGCTACTAGAAAACCCAACACCCGAGTCAAGAACTGTAAACCCTGGCCCAAAACTCAAAACCCCTTCAACCCGAGCCGCGTGAACACCTGAATCCCTTAAGCTGAGCCCTAAAATCTCGGGAGCCTGAAGGCTGCTTAGGTCCACCTTGGACCCGACACCCCCAAAGCCCAGGACCTTAATTACACCCTTAAGACGCCGAACCCTAAACCCATCAGAATGATGAACCGTCCAGTTCTAGGCCGAACCCTTAGCCCAACAAACCGGAGGCGCGTAAGACTGTGCAGAATCCGACAAGGGTTTGGTAGTCTGTATGACTAATACCGAGAGTCTCTATTGTAGTTCCTTTTTGGTTAACCAAAATCTCTATTGTAGGATCCGAACCATAAAACTAGTTAACCAAAAAAGGACCTACAATGGATTTTATAGGTACATTGTAAAGTTCATGCAGGCCACTATCGCCCGACTCACCAAACAACCCAAAGTAGGTGCTTTTCATAAGCTTTCAGCCGCAATAGCAAAACTCAGCGGCCTCAAAAGATAGGATGACGGTAGGTGGGGTAATCCCCAAATAAGAGTCCTTGTATAGGGGATCCTTAATCCTACCTACCTTCCTCCCACCTTTTGAGGCCTCCAAAACTATGGGTACCACCGCCCCTCGACCCCTAGACGCGGTAAGGGACCAATATCGTCATACTAGTGACTCATTCGGGACCTGTTACGGAAAAACGCAATATCTCGACAACTCGTATTAAGATCTTGTGGCCGACCAGGGGCAGTAACTAATCCCCGTACTCAGAAAACAAAGCAATCTTTCCCGAGCGTGGACCTTGGGAAGGAAAGCATACTGCTACCGCTTAGGGTTCCTTAACACATCTGTACAAGCCACAGTATACCCCCCCAAGCCCTATGCTAATCATTATTAGAACCCTATAGTTACGCTATACCCGCATAGTAAAGTAAACCTTGTAGTATCCCTGTAAAGAACCCTAAACCCTAAACCCCTAAACCCCTAAACCCTAAACCCCTCAACCCTAAACCCCTAAACCCCTAAGCCCCTAAACCCCTAAACCCCTGAGCCCCTAAACCCCTGAACCCCTAGAAACCCTAAACGCAAGAACCTTGCAGGAACCCTGTTCTGCCGACTTGCCCTAAGGCTCCATGTACCTATATAGTATATACTTAGGCCTTAAAGTACCTATATAGGGACCCCTTTACGGCTTAAGTATCTACTATAAAGGTACATGGAGCCTTTGGGTTGCTTAGACATAGGTCCAGGCCTGCTCCCGCGTGCTGTTCGGCGTCGACGTGAAGTCTTGCCTCGATAGGGTTTAGGGTTTAGGGGTTTAGGGTTTAGGGCCGATATAGTAGAATGTAGGGTTTAGGGTTTAGGGTACAAGCCCAAAAAGTCCAAAGTACCTTTTATAGAGCCCTTATGGGCCTTAATCGTGGCTATTTGGTGTAGAATGGAGGGGCTTTAGGCCCAAAAGGTCCAAAGTACCTTTATAGTAGAATGTAGGGTTTCCATATTAGGAATTACTATTATGACTACTATACTTAGGCCTTAAAGTACCTATATAGGGACCCCTTTAAGGCTTAAGTATCCCCCATAACAGTACATAGGGTCCTGTGGGAAGCAGGGGCTTCTTTAACGGTTCTTTTGAGAGCTGCTTTAAGGGATGCTTGAGTGGGTTTAGGATAGTGGTGAGGCGGGTGGGTAGTTGGGGTTTGGGCTGTGGGCTTCAGAGTGCAATCGACGAGGCTGTAAGGTTTAAGTTTTCGGCTGGTGGAGTTAGCTTAGACCCCGTGTACTTGGAGGGTCGGGGGACTTAGTAAGTAGGTAGTAAGTAGACTTATAAGTACCCTAAAGGGGACCCGAAGTGGGGTTATGGTACTTATACGTCCCTAAAATAACCGGTTACTAAGTCCCCCGACCCTCCAAGTAGGATCTACGGCTTCTGGGTGCAGGCTTTTGGGCCTTGGCGTTGTGGGTTTAGGGGGTTTGATGCCGACGAATTATCGACTTTCCTCGCAAGCCAGCTGGGAAGCACTTATTACTATAGGGGCCCAAATGAACACCAATACTGTTTTGGGGATTCCTTCTTCTAATCATAGTATAATGGCCCCCAAGCCCTATTCCAACTATTAAGGGCCCGATATTAGCATCAGCAACCGCAAAACAAATGAAGAAACTAAAAACATACATACCCCAAAGCTCAAAGGACTCGTATCTGTTGTGCCAAAATCAACTCTCTCTAGGGCTTTCGGCAGAACAGCCCCAACGGACAGCCAGCAACGAAGGCGATGAGCAATCCGAAATTTGCCGTAGTGATCTTCGCGCTATGAACCCTAAGCTATCAACATATCAAGAGCCCGACATGCAGAAACGAACGCCCACTCTGAGGCCACCAGCCACCGCTGCCACCAACGCGCAGAGATAATGTACCTGGAGAAGGAGTCGTATTGCCAGTATATGTCCCAATAACAACACCACAAATCCACGTTCATCGCAGGCAGCCATCTACAAACGCAGCAAACGCGTGGCTTGAACCCTATATCTCATATCCAAGCATCATTTACATAAACGTCCGAAACTCTCCATGACGCTCTTCAACATGTACATAAGCTTACCCTCAAACAACGATTAACGATTCCCAGTCGTCTCTAGGGTTGAAACCTACCTATAGCCTCCATGGTAGTTCCATTTTTTCGGGTAGCCAAATTTAGATAACAGGATCCTAGCCATAAAGATGATTAACCGAAAACGATTAGGAGTCGCGAGTTTGCGTGCTACGCGTGTCGGGATTGGAATTCCTTAGCCATAGCTGCGGGATCCCCGGCCCGACAACCGAAAAGCCCGATTCCCCACAGCGATGCAAAAGCCTACCGCTTTGGGGGGTTATACCCTATACCTAGGCGGTCATAACCGTAAGGTTTGGAGATACAGGTATATACTATAGAAAAAGACTTTTCACGAATATCTGTATACATATATATATATATATATGGGTATTTGTCAAATTAGGGTCCCTTTTTGAGTACGCTAACTAGTAGGTGCCGTATTGTAGTCGGGACCCAAAAGGGACCATAATTTTGACAACCACTCATATATGTGTATATATACATACATACATACATACATACATATATATATATATATATATATATATGGAAAATACTCTTTCAGCAAGGGGTGCTTCCGTACTATGTTTTAAGACCTCTTCCTCAAGGCTCTTTGGGAAAAGCCACGTGCGCATGAAAACTTGAACCCTGCCATATGGGGGCTCCAACGATATTAGAATGGGGCTTTGGGGTCTGGTCCTTGGATTCGAGGACTTCCCCGGTTGGCGATGGCCCCCTGCATCTTGGCATCGTTGGCAAAGAACTTGCCACAAAAGATCAGGCGAGTGTAAGCTTCGGTCTGGGCATCATGATACTGTTGATGATACAAATCCTGCATGACCCTAAGGACCCCAAACTATGGTAATTATGGTATATTCCTAATGCAGGATTTATGTCATCAACCGTAGCGGTCTTCGTACGGCTTCTTCGCCTGCACGAACATGGGGTCCGAGCTTTTCAGCCGCAGGCTTCCATCCTTTTCCCGATGGAAAAGTCTGTTGATCACTGAGGTTCGGTAGGCCCTTGCGGAGCAATCACTAGGAGGCGAGTCATACATGTCGCAGATGTAACTGGGAATTTGGCTTGATTGCCTCATTTTCGCCCACTTTTCTCCTTCGCCTTTGTCTCGCTTCTCTCTGGCATCCTTGGTCCAGCTCGTGATCTGGTCGTTGACCCCGAACGCTACATGATGACCCCTTACTGAAACCACACCCTGAACTAAACCATGCCCCACCAGACCCGCCACCCTGAACAGCAAGAGCCTGAAACCCAAGATCATTAACGGTTTAGGATTCAGGAAATCCATTGCCTGCAGACTGCGCAGACACGCTTTCATCCAAAAAACTGGTATCCACAGCATCGCAAAACATGCACATGGGCTGATTGCGAAATCGGCTAGACCTTTTGCAGAAAAGGGCTCATTGCACTTAAAACTAAACCTACAGAACCCTAAACCCTAAACCTATAGCCCCCTAAAACCTTAAACCCTAAACGGATGGAAGAGCCCTGATATTAGGACGTTTAAAGGAGCCTCTTAAGGGATCTACCAGATTGACGGTTGAGGGTGCCTTTAAAGGGAACCCCTGAAGGGATCTGCTAGAAGACTTAGATAGCCCCAAGGGTCCAAAGGACCCAATAATCAGGTACTCGGTTTTAGGATAGTAGTTATGTAGGTTAGGATTTTGGGGAGTATATGATTATTGGGTACTTGGACCCTTGGGGTAGTGAACAGGGGAACTTTAAAACTTTTTGGCCTTATATATTAGCTCATCTTGGGCCCAATTGTTGAAGAAGAGAGAAGACCCCTGAGATTCGATTCCACCCATTATACTATAGTTCTAAGGAGCCAAAATAGTATTGGTAACTGTTTATTATATATAGGTAGTGTAGTGTGACAGGAGGCACCAGACGTCGCCCACATGGCCCGGGTGTTCCGGGTTGAAACGACCACCCAGGCGGTCAAGAAGCACGCGCTCCTCGTTTCCGGCATCGAAGGATTACCCAAAGGCCCCAAAGTCGTTCCTTTTTGGGGTTCATATATAGAATCCTATAACGTAATCCCAAAACGGAACTACTTTGGGGCCTCTGGGTAGTGTCCGGGCCCGCATGGTTTTGGGAATTGGGGTTTAGGGTGTACGGTTACGTTTAAGGTACCAAGTTGCAAAAGCTGACCGAGAGAAAGGCTTGGAATTCGGCGGACCTTGAAAGTGTGACCCTGCCGCCAAGGACCCTTAGCCTTTGCAGAGCCTTAGAGGATATAGCTGTAGGGGAACATGGTTGCACGGCTTCAGGGATTATAGGGGCTTGCGCACTATATTCAAAGGCTTCATGGTTTGCACATTTAGGGCTTCAGGTGTGTGACATAGCCCTCGGCAAGACAGCCTCAAAGTCTAGACCCTGTATTGACCACTGCGAAACTGGCTTGACCCTTCCAGAACCATTCCTACATGTTAACATCTTGAAAGGACACATACTCAAGATCAAAGAACCGAAACCTTTCTCAATTTCTCTCTGCCGGGTGCAAGTACTGAGGCCACCGAGAAGGGGTGTTAGGGTTTTGGGGGACTGTACAGATTAATTGGGGGATGCTTGGGTTCATGATTTCTGCGGTTCTCAGGCCCCAAAGCATAGCGACAATAGTCCTCGACGGTCCCCATGTGTCCTGCGGCATATTTGTTCGGGTCACCGCCTCATAAGTCCCAAAGCCGTGACATCACATGTTCACAAAATTGCCATGTCCCGTGCAAACGTGATTGAACGTCTATTTCTTTGGCAAGAGCCTTCGTCCGTCGGGGTAGTACATGTCCGCTCCGTAGGCGACAAGAACAACGTCCTGGTTTTTGGCGTTCTGCGGCCTGGTGTACGTCGTGTGCATCCTCGTCCCTTGGTCCGGCAGGAACTCCTCGAGGGGAGCCCGAGGAGTCGGCAACTGGCCCGAGGACTCTGATCTTCTGAGATCAGCCGCACACCCCGCGAAAGAAACATCTGGAAGCAAAGCCTTCCCACCCTTTTCATCACAGAAAGGGCCTCAAACGCCCCAAACCCCAAACCCTAAACCCTAAACCCTAACCCTAAACCCTAACCCTAAATCCTAAACCCTAAACCCTAAACCCTAAACCCCTAAACCCTAAACCCTACACCCTAACTATAAGCTTGTGGGGCTACTGCTAAGACTGGCAGCCTGGAACTCAAAGCTCCTTTCTTGTAGGCTCGTACCCGACCCCCTTCTTTTGGGGTATCTACTTTTCTATACAACAGACCCTAGCCATAAAACTAGGTATCCTAAAAAGGGGCCGGGTATGGGCCTCTACACTGAGCCTCTACATAAAGCCCTAGAACCAGGCAAAATCATGCCGCGCAGCCACTCCTAGAAGCAGAAGAAACCTACAAACTACAGCTTCGCCAAAGCAAAACCGTCAATAGCACCCGCTGTGAAGCTCCCAAGCTCTATCGCGTTTAGGCCCAGGGTTCAGGATTCTTCAACGGTTCTGAAGTACCCTGCCGGATTATAGAAGACTTCGGTATCCTTCCCGATCACTTCCATAAGACTTTCTCTAAAAGCTCTAGAAAGCTTCTTGAAGAGATTTTCTTCGTTCGAGTTTCTAGAAGGCTAGTTTTGAACTGTGCAGGTTCAGCACAACAGAAGGCTGACTGGTTAGACTGGCTTCGCTTTTGAAGGGGAGGCTCGGGGGCTCTCGTGAGTGGTAAAAGCCGATCAGGCGCATTTTTCAAACCCTAAGCTCCGGAGAGTGGCAGCCTAAAAGAGCAGCAGTACTATAAGGGCCTAAACAATTACCAATATATACTATTTTGGGGGTTCCTAATCATACTGATTCTACTATATGACACCCCCTACACAAATTCTTAAGGCCCCTATATTATAGCACCCGTATGGTAGCCCTTATTCTATAGACCCCGTTTAAAGGAACCCCTATTCTAATTATTAAGGCCCCTATGTTATAGTACCCTTATGTTAGCCCTTACTATAGACCCCTATTACAGGAACACCTATTTCTAATTACTGTATTACCTATAGTCTCCATTGTAGTTCCTTTTTTTTGTTAACCAATTTTATGTTTAGGATCTTATAATAGAGATTTGGGATAACCAAAACAAGGAACTACAATGGAGACTATAGGTAAGCCCCCCAAATTTTTGCTCCTCTTCCGCATGGGCCGGAGGCATCCTCGGCTCCGTTGTATTTAGGGCTTAAGCTTTGGGGTTTAGGGACTTTTTGGGGGGATCCAAACCCTACTGTTTTAGGGGTTAGGGTTTAGGGACTTTTTTTTTTTGGGGGGGGGGATCCCAAAACCTACCCTTTTTAGGGGTTAGGGTTTAGGGTTTGGTGACTTCTTTGCGGATCCCCAAACCTACTGTTTTCGGGGTTATACTCTATCTCAGAGGGTCCAAGTACTCCCTATCATAGGATTTTGGTACCTTTTTAGGTATCAAAGACCATCCATAAGAACTACTTGGGCCCCAAGGGTATAATTAAGGGGTCATAACCTGCTATTTTTAGGGCTTGGAGCTACAGGTCAAGTCTGGAGTCTGAAAACAAGGACTTTGAATGCTCAGCGTGTTCTGAGTTGTGGGCAGGGGGGGTTCTAGTTTCTGGGCGTCTGAGCTTTGTCCCAATAGCTTAGGGGCCCAAAGTTGGAGAAGATGGTTTCGCAGCACTGCATGAATATCTCGATTGGAACTATGACCTGGTGCAAAGGTGTAGGGACAAACCCAAGGGGCTACGAATTGCTTACCCCGGGGCATGGTCTGAACTCATACTACAGGATCAACAAGCCTGGCAAGTGGGGCTATCAGCCTTTCATACTGTTTTAACTTGCAACCTCGATTGAGGTACTTATGACCATACTTACGAACTCTCCAGATCCGTTAAGTGAGAGCCTTGCCACCCTCAACCTCTAATGCCAACAAGCCTCAACTCTCAATGTAAATCCGAAAATTTCTGAACACTAAACCCCGGACCTAGGTAACTATCCTTATACAACACATTTATCTCCTGACCCTAAACACAAACAAGGTTTAGCGTCCGATCCATGGCTGAAGCTTCCCACCCTTGCTACGCCGATACAAAGTCCTACCAAGCCCTGTTGTAAGACATCAAAACACCGAAAAACAACAACTTACAGTACACCATAAAAAGGTTTATGGCTTCGGGTTTAAAGTAGAAGCCAGAAAGTTGGAATATGATTATCGTAACCCCTTTATGGTAAATTATAGGGGTATCATACCATTAATCCATATTCCAACTTTCTGGAGTTCCCTTTAAAGGGTTGCAAGACCTGATAAACCCTTCAAAACCATCCCGTGCAGGCGAAGGCTCTTCAGGTCTATCCGCGCAACATAGCCAAGAGCCTAGAAGGCTTCGGGCTCCTTTAAAGGATCCTCGAAGGGTTCTATAAGAGATCTATAAGGGCTTCGGGCTCCTTTAAAGGATTCTGCAAGGGTTCTATAAGAGATCCATAAGGGCTTCGGGCTCTGTTAAAGGATTCTGCAAGGGTTCTATAAGAGATCCATAAGGGCTTCGGGCTCTGTTAAAGGATTCTGCAAGGGTTCTATAAGAGATCCATAAGGACTTCAGGCTCTTTTAAAGGATTCTGCAAGGGTTCTATAAGAGATCTATAAGGGCTTCGGGCTCTTTTAAAGGATTCTGCAAGGGTTCTATAAGAGATCCATAAGGGCTTCGGGCTCTTTTAAAGGATTCTGCAAGGGTTCTATAAGAGATCCATAAGGGCTTCGGGCTCTGTTAAAGGATTCTGCAAGGGTTCTATAAGAGATCCATAAGGACTTCAGGCTCTTTTAAAGGATTCTGCAAGGGTTCTATAAGAGATCTATAAGGGCTTCGGGCTCTTTTAAAGGATTCTGCAAGGGTTCTATAAGAGATCCATAAGGGCTTCGGGCTCTTTTAAAGGATTCTGCAAGGGTTCTATAAGAGATCTATAAGGGCTTCGGGCTCTTTTAAAGGATTCTGCAAGGGTTCTATAAGAGATCCATAAGGGCTTCGGGCTCTTTTAAAGGATTCTGCAAGGGTTCTATAAGAGATCTATAAGGGCTTCGGGCTCTTTTAAAGGATTCTGCAAGGGTTCTATAAGAGATCTATAAGGGCTTCGGGCTCCTTTAAAGGATTCTCTGAGGGTTCTATAAGAGATCCATAAGGGCTTCGGGCTCCTTTAAAGGATTCGCTAAGGGTTCTATACAAGATCTATGTGAGGAAGGGCGCTGGACGCGTCGCAGAAGACTCTGGGCATTCCAAGCAAGGCTCCTACAAGAGATTCTAGCATCGAAATACTCTAAACACTGAGAAAAGTCCTAACATAACACAGAAGCGGATTGCACACTCTGCAGCTTACAGCTCATATTCGCAACCAGAATTCCATCCGTTCTTCTCACCCAGACCTTCCAAAATCCCTTAATTAAGGAATATACCTTAAATTATAATAGGATCCCTAATATGATTCAGGGTATATTCCTTGATTCATCAAGGGGTTTTGGAGTCTCTGGGCAGGGTGTTCTCGTTGAAGGCTGTTCGTCTGACCCTAACCCTGTAACAGTTAGGGTCAGAAGAAAAGCTAGGGTTTATAGGGCTTAGGATTTTACAGGGCTTTGGGTTTAGGGTTGTGTTGCTTTTTTTTTGAAGGGTTTAGGTTTTAGGGCTCAGGGCTTAGGGCTTTAGGGTTTTAGGGTTTAATCACTACAGTAATTTTCCTAAACCCAAGTACCTGATTATTGGGTCCTTGGGACGCTTGGGGTAAGGCTCCGAAGGAGGATACGGCTTCTGCGCCCGAAGACTGTCTTCTTTACGCAGGCTTTGGGTGCTATGTTGGGCTTGGGGTCTACACGATTCCTGGTCGTTCTGTTGTAATGTCCCTATCCAAAACCACTCTCAGTGCCTCGTGCTATGGGCTGAAAGCCCCAAGCCCTCCGCACAAGTCCCCTCAACTGCCACGCCAATAAAGAAGCTGTAGAAAGCGGATTCTGTGATCAGTGTGCACAATGCTGTAACATGATATAACTATGACGGGAACACGAACGAATACAAGGGAAAGATGGTTGCGCACGGCTACAGTTTCGGATTTGGGGCTTGGTGCTTCCGGACCCCGCACACCACCCAAGGACAACTGTGAAGCCCAGCTACACAGTGGGGTATTGTCTTATGAAACTTGTATGCACCTGACACTACCCGTAAACGACGTCCAGAAAGCAGCATCCTAAACATTGCACACCCCCAAAATGCAAACGAAAGCTATTCTCACTCCTCAGCCCTAAACCCTAAATCCTAAGCCCCAAACTGTAAACCCTAAATCCTGCACCCCACACTCTATACCCTAAACCCTAAACCCTGAAACCCGAAACCTAAAGTCGTTTTCACCCGCCTCTGTGACCGCAGTGGCATCCGAACACCAGGGCTCCTGTGGAAAGGGCCGTCTCTAGGCTATGGCTGCGGGGTTGCGGATTCAGGACCGTTCCGGGTTTAGGGTGCAGAGGTTTAGGGTTCCGGGTTTACGGTTTAGGGTATAGGCCGTATAGGGGTTTAGGGCTCAGGGTTTAGAGGTTTAGGGCTCCGATTTTAGGGGTTCAAGGCTTGGCGCTAAGATGCACTTGGGTAGTTGTCAAAATTAGGATCCCTTTTTGGCTCCTTATTATAATGCGGCACCTAATATTTAGGGTACCCGAAAAGGGACCCTTATTTTGACAACCACCCACTTGTCGACTCTTCCACGGGTCTTTGCCTCTTGGTAGTTTAGTCCTGACTAGGGCCCCCAAAAGCACCTAAGCATAAATTAGGATAGGGATATCCCATATAAACCCCCTTTAAAAGGAAGCCCAATTAAGTAGGGATATCCCGGTAAAATGCTTGTGCTTATGTCCTTTTTGGGTCCCTAACTGACGCCTGAGGCAAGAAATATCGATGAAGAAGCTTTAGCTTTTAGAGCTTGAGGGGTTGTTGGGTTTGGAGAGGCTAGACTTGTAAGCTTTAGGATTTGGGGCTTAGGGCGCAGGGCTACAGGGCTATGGACTATTGGGTTTTGGGCTTCAGTCGTTTTGATTTCGATGCGCTTACGATTGTTCTAAGTCTCATCGGTTGAAGGGTCTTATCGTAGCTTATACGCGGGTATGGGTGGCTTTGGGGCGTCGAATTATGTGAGAAATACTCTCTTGATACTTCTACTCTAGTATGGGTGTTTGCTGGTGATCTTGGTTTTTGGGATGTTCAAAGGCGGTCGTCGTTGGAAGTGGAAGGAGTTGTGGCAGGGCACTGGCAGTGGCAGTGATGGCAGCAGTTGTGGTGGCTAATTGTAGTGAGTGGCACTGACAGGGGGAGTGGCAGTGGCGATGGAAGTTGCAGTGGCAGTGGGAGAGTGGTTGTGGTCGTCGTCGTAGTAGCATTGGTGGTTGTCATCTCTCAGTTACTGTATTAGTAATCACCACTTTAATGGTGCTCTTGGTGTAGCAAGGTTTCCAAGATTCGATCTAGATCTTGAGCGAGGAAGGGGGGGGTTGCCAATAGGAGCAAGACTATCCATCCATGCCAGGCGGGAGGAACAGCAGGGGCAAATTGCTGCTTGTGGTGCAGTCACCTGTCTCGCAGGTTACAGTATAGACTTCTATGAGACCAGGGCTATGAAAATCGAGACACACACACAGCCCCGAAAACCCTGGACCCCAGAGCCGTGAAGCCCTAAAGACCCTGGAGCCCTCCAGCCCCAAAAGCTTAAACCCTAAGGGCCCTAAGGCTTTAAACAAACTCCAAGAATCCTGAAGCTCAAAACCCCTCAACCCTACTAAACCCTACTAAACCCACTAAGCCCTACTAAACTGACCCTTCTAAACCCTACTGAACCTTTACTAAACCCTACTGAATCCTACTAAAACCTACTGAACCGTACTAAACCCTAGTAAACCGTACGAGCCAAGGGCATGTCCTTCGACAGGGACTCCCGGCGTAGAGGCGCAGGAAGTGGCCGTGCGGCTCTCCTCAGTTATCGATCCCGTTTGGGAGTTCGGTCCTGGGGTTTAGGGCTTAGGGTTTGGGGTTTAGGTTTTAGGGTTCCTGGGTAGCCCCTTTATATTAAGGGTACCAGTGTTTCCTACTACTATTAATCTGTCATCTTCGTGCACCCTGCTCCTGGTCGCCTTGTCGGTGAGGCGTGTGCCGTTGGGTGTACTTGAGTTCTCTTGGTTGCCCAGTCCGCGAGAGAGACTTAGGCAAGCCAAGCGCCGGCACTGAGTCCTTCCAAATAGAAGACCCAAAAACAACATACTTTACTAGAATATATAGGCATACACATAGTAGAAATTATTGTAACTGCATGTAACTATACTGTGATATGATAACCTCCTTTGCAGAAGGAGTGCTTTTGAGAGTGAAGGTCGACGTCTTGCGCTTCGTACCAGGTTCTGAGAGTTGTTAACTCTAAGGCTCTGGGGACTCATATGTTAAGGCCTTTGGGCCTAAAGACCATATTATCGTCTACCATCATCTACTATCATGAACTATCTACATAAAAAAATCATATAAAAAACTATCCTGTACCATCATCTACCATCATAGACTGTACAAGGCGTTTGGGCCATATTGATCCTTAGGGTAAGTATGCTCCTGCAGCATCGCCCACTAATCATTGTGACCCTCGACACCAAGTCCCATGATCCTGTACTTGGAGGGTCGGGGGACTTAGTAAGTAGGTAGTAAGTAGACTTATAAGTACCCTAAAAGGGACCCTAATTGGGGTTATGGTACTTATAAGTCCCTAAAATAACCAGTTACTAAGTCCCCCGACCCTCCAAGTAAGTATACCTACAAATACCTAACCCTCAGGCTCACCAGCACCAAACCCTGACGCCCTAAGCACTGAACCAAAACCCTGCAAAAGCCCTAAACCCCAAAACCCCCGAAACCCTAAACCCCTAAACCCTAAATCCTAAACCCCTAAACCCTAAACCCCATAAACCCTAAACCCTAAAACCCTAAAGCCCCAACCGCCCGAAACCCTGAAGACCCGAGGCAGCCACCCCTGCAGCTTCACCGTGAAGACGGACTGGGCAGCTTGGGCAGCTCGCCTGGAGGCAAGAAGGGGTCAAAACCTAAACCCCTAAGCCCTAAACCCCAAAACCCCGAAACCCCCAAACCCCTAAACCCCTAAATCCTAAACCCCGAAAACCCTAAAACCCCTAAACCCCTAAATCCCAAACCCACCCTGAAACCCTTCAGGGTGTCGGGTTTCGGTGGACTTTCAGGCCCCGGCCTTCAGGTTTCCGGATGTTTCGCAATTTTATTGAAGGGGGGGGGCGGGGTGGGGTGGCCGGGGGTTCGGGCTTCTGCTTTGGGGCTACATGCTTTAATGGCGAAGAAGTTCCACACCACAAAATGCAGAAACCCAAAAATCACCCGAAACCCCAAAACCCCGCATCCTAAGCCCTCAAAGCCCTAAGCCCACCCTTATAACCTCAAACCCTGTAAAGCCCTACGAACCTCGAGACATCCTAACCCTGAAACAAGCCCTCAAACCATATGCCCGGCCTATGAGAGAAAGCCAAACCACCCGCCCCAGAGCCGAAAAGTGGTCAGAAACGGAATTCCTTAGGGCTCCATCGATTTAGGTTTTAAGGGTTTAAGTTTTAGGGTTTAAGGTTAGGGGTTTAAGGTTTCGGGTTTAGGGTCAAAGGTTCAGGGTAAAAGGTTTAGGGTGCAGGATGGCAGTACAACACAACCCCAAAGCGCGCTTCGCGTATAGTACACCTGCAAGGCCTTATGCCCTGCAAATAGCCGTATACGCCCGCCATGAAACTCTAGGAACCCTTCTGGTGGAACCCTGTAGAAGTCCCATAGCAACCCCATATGAAAAGGCCTTACATGCACAACCCGAACTCCACCTCTGAACCCAAAGGGTCCCTATACAAACCCTTACAACGCAGTACCACCCCAGAGCTCTCAAAAGAGCCCTGAAAAGGAATTCCAAAAGGATCCCTTAAAGGAACCCTTAGGGGTTCCTTTCAGGCTCGATAAGATGAGGGTGCCTGAACACCCTAAACCCGAAACCCTAAACCCCTAAACCCTAAACCCCTAAACCCTAAACCAGCCGAGAAGCAAGAGCTCTGCTGCCTCGCTGTTGGAGATCGCCAGTCCATCCGATGTGCGCGTGGCAAACATGCCTTGAAGGGTTTAGGGTTTAGGGTTTAGGTAGCCCTGCTGCAAGGTTTACCTGGACCCTAAGAAACCCACCGTTTTAGGGTTCCTTAATACGATTTCCTTATATAAGTCCTGAAAAAGGTAGGTTATTTGGGGTTAAGGTAGGGCTAGAAAGTTTAGAGTGCGGGGCGTGAGGTTTAGGTTTTAGGGTAAGGCATCGGTTTTAGGGCTTCGGTCTAGGGAATCTTCATAATTGGAATACGGAAGCTTTAGGCGTTCCTTGTCAGAGTTCCATTGAGGGGCCAAGAAAGGTTATCAGAGGCCATGCTTAAAGACTCAGGGACTTAGTCAGGATAGGGTGGCAGGGGATATGCTACTAGAAGTGTAATACACAAGTAGTATGCCGGTATATTAGCATGATTGTTTTCAGACCCGTATTCCCCTCCAGGAGCAGGAGACTTGGTTAGCATGATGGTGGGGTTTGGGGGGGGGTCTTGGGTTCAGGTACTTGAAGGGTCAGGGAACAGTCCATGTGCATCGGGGGTCGGATGTGAAGAGGCTTGATTTGGGACTTTCCGGAAATAGGGGACCCTAATATAGTACCCTAAATAGTAGGATCCTTATTATAAGGGTCCCAAAATAAGGTACACCTATTTTCGGAAGCTCCCATTTGGTACAATAAACCGATGGTGAGGAGACCCTTCTCTTCCTGAGATGTCTTGCTCATCCTCCATGGCTTGCCACTGAGTGTGGGCACTGCGCGGGAAAATGGGAAAGAAAAGAACCTCCAAGAGGGCAAACAACCCAACTATACACGCGCATGGAGGTTCTTGGTTCATCACATTGTTGGCACGTCCTTGGTGCGAAGGACATGTCCTGACCAGACGACCAACAGGAGTGGCTTGAGCCAGACCTTGGTGACGGTTCCAGTGTACGCCTCGTGTCACGATGTGCCAGCTGTTCCAGCCGCCGTAGCGACGAACGGCCTCCCACCGAGCCGCGCCCTAATGGCAAGAAAGCTCACTTTACTGGCTCTGAAAGGTGTCATGTTTGAGCTTGGGGTGTCTTTTTTCTTAGAGGATCATGGGGCTGAGCAGGTATGGACATATAAAGTAAGTCATAAATACCTCAAGCAGCTTTACTGCTTTAGTGGAGTTTTATGTAGACATAACTGTATTACTGCTTTTGCTTACCTTGCCAGAATAAGATTCAAGGCCCAGGGGTGTGGCGGGGCTTCGTGGATTTCAACTTGGCCCTCTTTATTTCACAACCCAAAACCCTAATTTCGTGTTTCGGGTGCAAAGACTGTACAGTCGGTATTCGCCGTCACAAACAGGCTGCGCAGGCCTGAAGCCCTAAAATCCCTGAGCCGCAACCCTGAACTCTAAACGTAAGCCCGAAAGCCTCAAGCGAAAGAGGGCTCGTATAAGTTCAACAAAGGCGTCTTGTAACTAAGTTAAGCAAATGGTTAAACGTGCTGGCCAGGATGTTTATGGGGTTCGGAGTTCGGTTGTGTTGTTGAGGGTCACAGTGTCTGGGTTGGGTTGACTAAAACCTGGACCCTGCAGCGTCAAGTATATGCTACACCCATGTCAGAAGCAAAGACTTCAATAAAATCAACCCTGGACTCCGATACCTTACACCCTAAAACATAGGGTTGTCTTCCGGAACCTGACCAAACCCTGACTTGCAGCACCGTTTATTTGGTAATCTTGCCCCTTCTTGTGAAATCCTAACCAGAAGCAAGGCGACCCGAACAACAACTGCTGCAACTCGCGGTGTAGAGTCGAGGGAGTCAACTGAATGCAGGGACTTCGTAAGAAGGGCTACAACTTCTTATGAACACCTGAGCCTGAGGCTACAAGCTAACATGTATCTAAGCTTACCTCAACTTACGAAGTCCCATGATCCTCATACTGCTCAAGATCCGACCTGTTTCATGCCCAGGAGCGGAAAAGCAAGTCTTGTCGCTGGCTTTCCGTGCCGACGAGGCAAACTGCCCAGTCCTGCATGTGCCAGGCTCATCGGTTAGGGTTCCGAAGACGCCAAACTTCATCTTCAATCCGAAACTTCTCCACCCGGTTTAGAGTGTTGCCCGATATAAGGGCCTCAACAATTAGAACAGGGTTGTTGTGTTTCGGTTTGTTTTCGGGTCATAGAAAGCTTGTGCAAGGGCCTATGGGTTTCTACGGTATAGTATAGAAATCATCTATGGGCCGTCGCAATTAACAGGGCTTTAGATTATAGAAGAATATGGGATAATAATGTGAAGGACCCCTTAGGAACAAATTTTGGCGAGTGTTCAGGACCCCTATACTGAACAAATAGTTACAAAAGAACCTAAGCCAGAGGAGAAGTCTCTGCCCGGATTTTGAGCCATTCTCATCTATGATTATAAGGCTTAAGACCTAGGGCTAAGGGGTACAGGCCTTGGCAGAGTAATTCAGATGTAGGTCTTCTATATTAGGAATTACTGTTATAAGATTTAGGGAACCTCCCCGATAACAGTTCCCAAGCCCCGTTGGGACAGTGCAGCTCCTCAATCCACTCATGGACAGAGACGGTACCTGGCGGCTGCTTGAGGAAAGGCTTTGGGCTTAGGGCTTAGGGTTTAGGGCCTACGTGAATCACACATTACCTAGCTTTGTAAGGATTTACAGAAGGAATTAGACATAGCCTCAACAGGTAGGCAGTAAGTTATTGGGGTTAAGGTAGGGCTTGGGAATTCCGCATTATAGAACCTCAACTAATCTACTTTGGCCTAAGTTCCCGATCACGGCATACGTGCCCGGAATCGGAATGATTCGCAGCCGGGCAGGGTTTAGGGCAGGCGTGCCAAAGCCAACTGATTTCTGCCACGAGGTCGAGGCCACTGAAAACACAAAACATGTATTGTACAAGAAGACTTCTTGCTTCTTGACAGAAACAGACTAATGAGTAACAGTTGCTCGGAGACTCGGACGTGCAGCTGGATCCAAAGCTGTGCGACCTGTTCGGGCATCTCCTGCTGGCTGAGAGACTAAGTTCCGCAAACCCTCGGAAGGAGAAGGGACGTGTCCGTCTGTCACTGCCTAAGTCTCCAAACAGTGAATGTGCAAGCACACGTTGCCACAAGGCCGCCGTGGAGTGAACCAACAGCCAGGACGGTCCATGAGGGCAGGTGCATTTCAGGCCTGTACGTCCGAAAGAGCCATAGACTCTGCCATAGACACTACGCAAACTATAGCCATACGGACTTGAGATGCCTGATCCGACCGAGGTCGCTTTTGCCTCCGGGCCTTTTGGAGGCCATCCGTGTCTGCACATAGTCGAGGAAGCTGTGGTCATAAATGGGGTTATGCCGGAGAAAGTTCATCATCTGGGTGAAGCTCATGCGAGAGAGGAGCTTGTGCAGATTCTTCATGGTCCTGACTGGCGAAAGGCATGGGCTGGAGTACTTCTCGATCTCCCAGTGGATCTGCTGCTGCAGGTAGAAAGACTCGATAAGCACCCCATCCAAAGAGGCACGCTCAAAGACCTGCTGCAAAAGCAACTGCAACACCTCTGGGCTCGTCAGGCTCCTAGGTGGGGCTTTCAAAGCGGTTGAAAAATATTAGTAAATAAGATCCTCTTAAGCCCAATAAGGGAAAATATACAATGTCCCAAAGCCCTACCTAGGCTCTGTATAGCTGCTCTCTGCTTCTTGTCCGGCTTAACCGGCTTGACCTTCTCAGTGCCCCTTGACCACTGCAAGTGCAGATCGGTGTGGGACGCATCCATGTTCGCGGCTGACCTCGGGCTCTATGCATGGGGTTAGAGCTGGACGTTCGGAACCCCTGCAGCCAGGTGGCAGATGCCTTTGTCGCACTGCCTGCCACTTGGTTGAAACCTCTCTCGTCCTGGGAGAGCGGCAGAAAGTGCTCTCAGAGTATCTTCACCGCTTAAAGAACGGATCCTACGAGAGGTTCATGACTTACACGCGACGCTCATGACGTTCCAGAAACCCTCACGTGGCCCTGCTGCCCACCTGCGAGGCCGTCGTTCGAAGGACTTGGAAAGGCAATCAGAAGAAACGCCGAAGTACGCTACGACTATAATCTGTGGTCGGAGCCTACACGGCTGCCAGGAACCAAGACAGGTGGAGTAAGGGGTTCGTCTGCGGTTGAGTTTCCATGGGATTTGGTTGCAAGATCTTCGCGTGGCATAGAGGAGTCTATGTGGCTGCTTTGGGGGCCTTAACAATTAGAATAGGGTTTTGGGACCCTGTATACTATCAGTATAATAAGGAACCCCCAAAATAGTCTCGATACCTATTCCGGGCCCCATATTACATGGTTTATCCAAGTCCACAACGGCTGGGTAGCTTGGGTCAAACTCTGCGGAAGTTGCTTCGAGTTTCTTGGGCTGAAAGCAGAAGAACGCACCACATAGGTACAGGCTGCTAGATTTGGCTTCCGAAACCCTATAAACCCTAAACCCGTAGACCCTAAACTGCACAAGAGCCGAATTACAAGCCCAGAAGCATGCAAACGGCAAGCGCCGCATGCCGGTCATAACAAAGCCGGGCACCGAAGCGCTCGAAACCCCCCCAAATGTACTTCAGAAACTTCAGGAACCCTATAGATCCTGAACCATATAAACCCTATCCGTTAGCCCCATGTAAACCCTAAGCCCCATATAGACTCTAAACCCTAAACTCCCAAAAACAACCCAGAACCCTAGACAGTAGTCGTAGTAGTAGTAGTAGTAGTAGTAGTAGTAGTAGTAGTAGTAGTAGTAGTAGTAGTGCTACTGCTACTACTACTACTACTACTACTACTACTACTACTACTGCTACTACTACTACTACTACTACGACTACTACTACGACTACTACTACTACTACTACTACTACTACTCACGGCCCCATGTTGCTCCGAAGCCCTAAACTTTGGACCCCTAATCATCCGTAAGACCGAAACGGCTCCCGGGAAGCACCACTCTTGGATTTGTCCATGTTCTCGAAGAAACGGCCCATGAGGTCGGCCGGGGCCGAAGGGAAGGTCCTGTTTTGATATCATTGATATCCTACGGTGTTGGCTTTTGCGATTTTGGTGGGTTTAGGGTTTATAGGCTTTGTAGACTACAGGTGTAGAGATTGAGGTCGGGGGTGATAGGTCTTAGGGCCAAGACTGTTGGAATTGAGGGTTTAGGCTTTGGCCTTACGCTTTACCCTAAGGGCCCAAGCACCTACAGTTATCAGATGTTCCCTCTTGTACTTAATGAGATAGTTTATGCAAGTATCAATGGCGGATGCCTGAGCGCGATGTGCTTTGGGAGCCGTATAGGTTAAGGAAAGGGTTTATAGTGCGTGTAGTCGACGGGTTAATTACGTGTATCTCCTGAAGAGAGATCCACTGATCGGGACACGGGGGGGTTAATAGTATTGGGGGACCGTTAGACAGCAATGGCAGCGTTCAAAGCTCCTCCAACTGGTTGCTTCAACCCACGGCCAAAAGATTAACATCACGATCACAAAAAGAGTTTCCCTCTCTCTCTCTCTCTCTCTCTCTCTCTCTCTCTCCCCCTCTTTATCAGGGCTTGAGGGGCGTTCAAAACCCCCCGGGCTCATGGCCCCGCCACTTGTTATGGGGCTTTGTAAAAGTGTAACACCATAACTGGTTCCCCCTTTTTATGCAACGGACTATATATTGGACTATGGAAGTTTCAAGGGTATCGGTTATCTTTGCGACACTCCAGTGAAGTGGGGACTCTCTCCCTGCTTCCCTCTCTCTCTCTCCCTCTCTCTCTCGCTCTCTAGAAGTGCTCGACTGCGACCAGGAATGGACTACACGAGTCTGTAGTGCGTCCGTATGTTTTGGAGTTCTGCGGGGTGTAGGGGCTTGCCTCTGCATACGTTATACCAGGGCTTTAGGGCTTTGTTTTCGGGTTTACGTTTACGGTGCGTAGGGTTGTGGGTATTGGGTCGCCCGAAACACCTGAGATCCTAACTTTTTCTTAACCTATGAATTAGGTTAAGGGTTTACCCCTGAAAACAGTAAAGACAGCCCTCTGCAGCGGACACTCAAAAACCTAAGCCTCTTTTAAACAAAGGTTCCTGGTAACCTTTTGTGTCAAGAACGAAGAACCATCCAAGCAACGAAAACCCTGAACCCATCTTACCCCCTAAACCCCTTAACCCCATAAACCCCTACACCCCCAAACCTTAATTAAGCCCGTAAACCCTAAACTCCTAAACCCATGGCCTCAAGAAGGCAGCGCGATCCTACACCCCTGAACCCCCAAACCCTAAACCCATGGCCTCAAGAAGGCCGCAACCCCTACACCCCTCCCAAGCCCCCAAATCCCTAAACCCCCAAACCCCATGAATCCACGGCCTCTAAATCGCTTAAACCCTAAACCCCCAAACCCTATAAACCCACGGCCTCAGGAAGGCAGCGCGATCTACAATACCGAACTGAGACGTCGAGGCGACCTCACTTCTCTGCACGGCTTTCGGGTCGGGTTTCGGGGTTTCGGGCTGGGTTTTGGGTTTAGGCTTTAGGGGGTTTTAGGCTTTAGGCTTTAGGGGGGTTTAGGGTTTAGGGGGGTTTGGTTTAGGGTTTAGGGCCAATTGTACATTAAGGATCTCATAAGGTACCCCATATAGGTGTGTTCGGGGTTAGTGTCTACCAAGGGCCCTGTCATTGGGTATTTGGGGCATAGTAGAGGGTACTTGCGGGAACTAGGTAGGGTTCCGGGCTTGGGGTTTCGAAAAACCCTAAACCCTAAACCCCTAAACCCTAAACCCTAAACCCTAAACCCCTAAACCCTAAACCCTAAACCCCTAAACCCTAAACCCCTGAACCCTAAACCCCTAAACCCCTAAACCCTAAACCCTAAACCCGGCTTAGGGCTATAGGGTTCTGGAACCCAGGCTTTGCTCTTGGGGATTTGTTTGGTGGATGAGTTCAAGACTGGGATTGAGGCCTGAAGAGTCAGGGATGGACCATCGTTCCCAAAGGGTCCCATTTACTGTTACGGGGGATACTTCCCTAAGTCTTAATAGTAATCCCTAATATGGAAACCCTACATTCTACTATATCGGTACATAGGACCCTTTGGGGTTGTCCTCCAATCCTGAACACCTTCATGGTGCAGGGATTCAGAGGTTTCCAGTATCGATGCGATGACCCTAAACACTGGCCCTCCCCCAAGCAAGGTGCTAAGACCTTTCCTACTATCAGTCTACCCCTACACCCCAATCCTGAGAACCAAACGGTTACGATTTGAGGTTTAGGGCACGGCCCTGGGCTCCTATAAGCCCTAAAACCCTCAACGCCCAAACCCTCACAGTCCCAAAGCCGAACGTCTCATCCGTACCTGCCAGGCTTTTAACCTTTGGAGGAAGCACGGAACACCGACACTCCAACCCCTCGCATTTACCCAGTGCCCTTTGTCCCGCAAGGGGCATATAAGGCCATGCGTAAGAAGAGCCCAGCATAGAAGACTAGTACAGTTATCATGAGTTCATCCTTGAAAAGCACAAGAAGACTATTAGAGCAGAGATCCTGCATATGGATCCAGGGACGGAGGAATACCTCTTCTACAATACAAAAGAAAGAAGATCCGTACAAAAGGATCCGTAAAATCAGGCATATTTAAATAGCCCGATATCTTTTCAGCCCATACACAACAACCATAAAGCCTTTTCACAACGGGGTCCTGAAAAAAAACAACCCAACTAACAGGAAACCCTACTAAAGGAACCCTATCCCAAGCACCCTTATGGCCTTATGGTAAGTCCTTACAGAAGCCCTTCCCCTGGGATGGTCTCATACCCTAACCTAAACTCTACACCCCAACCCCCGTTTACAGAGCCCTACAAACACTAAAGCCCGCTTACAGAACCTTAAACCTGAGTATTAGTTGTCCAGTATCCTGCGGGAACTGAGGGCGCACCTTTGGGGTTACATAGGGGTTGCAATAACCCAGAAACCTTCCCTAACCCCACCCCTCCCACAGAATCCTCTACAGTCAAAGCCCAAGAGTTGGAAACCCAATAACCTCAATCCTTAACAGTAATGTATAGGGAATCCCAGCACTATTTGGCCTTAACAAGTTTTCCAACTTTCTGGGGTTCCCTATAAACCCGAAGGCCTTTACAGAACCCTTTTTAACCCAAGGTCCTCTTACAGAAGCTTAAACCCAAGGGCAAAAGGAGGGACCCTTAATAAGGACCCCGAGGTATATACCCTTAATATAGCTATTAATACTTTGATTAAACTTACCTTTGGTTGGTAGGGAATGGAAGAATGGTAGTAATAGTGGTTAAAAATTGTACTCCGTTCCTCCATTCCCTACTAACCAAAGGTAAGTTAACCCTAAACCCTAAACCCCTAAACCCCTAAAGCCTCTAAAGAGCGCTTTCGGCTTGCTCGGCTCCCCACCGACTGCCAGGCAACTCTGAGCTCAAGGCAAAGGTCCTTTTCAGGTTTAGGGTTTAGGGTTTCGGGCGCTTTAGGGAGCTCCGATACTGAACTTAGAACCCTAGCAAAAAATTAGAGTTTTAGCTGTTTCTTAGGGATTATAATAACCAAAAATTAAACATTAATTCTAAGTACCCCTAAGGTTCGGGGTGCTGAAGGGCTTTACCAGCACACCCCTTCAAGTACCCTTGAATAGAGCCCTTATGGACCTTAATAGTGGGTATTTGGGGTATATTGGAGGGGCTTTGGGCCCAAAGGGTCCTATGTACCGATATAGTAGAATGTAGGGGTTTCCATATTAGGGATTACTATTGAGACTTAGGGAAGTGTCCCCGATAACAGTACATGGGACCCTTTGGGAGGGAGTTCTTGGTTCTGAAGGGCGTTAGGGTATAGAGTCTAGGGTTCAGGGTGTTTAGGGCTTAGGGATTTAGGGGTTCGGGTTCAGGGGTTTAGGGTTAGAGGGTTCAGGGGGTTAGGGATGTGTAACGAGATGATGTTTTCACTTAAGGCATGCTAAGGCTTCACAAAAAAACGGCTGTAGGATTTTTTTGTAGCGTGTTCTTATCAGGCTTTAGGGCTTTGGGCAAGGGTGGTTGGGGGTTAGGGGTTTGGGGTTGTGTAAAGGGTTTAGGGTTTAGGGTTTAGGGTGTACAGGTCTTGGTACGGCTTCGGTAGGCTTTCTAAGCAGGTTTGTTTGCTCAGAAGTCCCACTTAAGGGTGCTTCCCTGGGCACTGCCCCCATGCAGTAAAAGTCTGTACATAAAAGGGTATCAGTAGAGGCCCGGAAAACCACCGTATAAGTATTATCCAACTGTTACAGAGTGGTGGCAGTACCCAAGCTCTTCTAATCAGAACATCTGTGGTCTATGTTAGGATTCCATCCTTAGGATCTGTGGCTTTATCTAATTGTCTGACAATTACATCTCAGGTATTATATACTATAGAACGTATTCTTTTTTAGGGGGTTGAGGTTGGAGGTTGGGGTTCGGGTATTAGTGGAGTTTCGGGTTCGGGGTGTTTGGGTATAAGCGTTGGGGTTGGGATGATGTGGGCATATAGGGTGTGGGTTTACGGGGCTCGCCCTTGTGAAACGGGAAACCTTTGCGAATCCCTATGGGCCTGCCAAGTCTTGATAGAAGCTGTATGAGCACGAAAGCTGTGCAAAACCCTTTCAGACACCTTATTATCACCTTTGTCAGAAAGCGCACAGACATCTCTATAACACACCTCTCATGGAACCATGATTTACCAACCAGCCAAACAACACCGCTGGAAACAAAAATGCAAACATTGAGACGACACTGATAGATGCAAATCCAATCCTGGCAGTCTGCTTACCATTTAGGGTTTAGGGTTTAGGGTTTAGGGTGTTACCAACATTGCAGAGTCCTACAGAACCCGTCTGGCACCTGGAAAACACCCTTCCAACACACGAGTAGAAGTCTGCAAAACCAGGAAGAACCCTTACAATACACCTATCAACAGAGAAGTTCAGGCCACTGCCAGAAGAAGTCTAGAATCTAGAAGAATGAACAGATCCTTGTGGAACACATGTAGACAACTGACCTGTTTGGAACCTTGTAAATTCCTGGTACAACCCCGCCCTAAACCCTCGACCCTCGCCAAATCCTAATAAAACCCTACGAAACATTCCTGTTAGAACCCTCGAAACCGACATACTAAACTCTAGGCCCCTTACACAACCCCCCGAGACCAATCCCGAGTCCTTGTGGACGCCCACACGGTCTCCCCAGGTCAACAGCTGCTTCAACTCATCCCTCTCCTGCCACTGCTATATTTTTGGTGCAAGGCATACTTGTTAGAAGATGTAAGGTTTAAGGTCGTAGGTGCCCTGTCTGTTGTATCCTTTGTTGCCGCTTTGTGGGTTGGCAAGGTGTGCTTCTGTCTCCGCTTTGTTTGGCATCGGGGCGTCCCCTGGCAGGGTACTGCGGACTGCAGAGACCTGACACAAGTCTTACCCAGACCTTGATGTCCTAAGGCTGTGCGGCAAAACCCCAGCAAGGGTCGAAGCCGCTGCCGCAACCCTACACCCACAAGCCAGTGCCTAATTCCAATCCACCCCTGACTAAAAAACCCTAAATTTTAGACGGCTCCGCCGAAGATGCGCCAGCGCAGGTTGTGGCTTTAAGAGTAAAAGGAAGGCGGGATTTAAGGCAAGCAACCGACACCCATAAAACAGTTTAAGTAAATTGACAGTTTGAGTAAATTGCAACATGTAAATAAGGGGCCAGGATTAGGCTGGGCTGGGCTGTGCTAGGCTGGGCTGGGCTGTGCTGGGCTGGGGGAGGGCGGGGAAGGGGGGTGGGGGGCAGGGGGTTGGGGCCAGAAGGGGGTGGGGCGGCAAGCGGCGGGGGGCGGAAGCAGGGGGGGTCAATCTCGAGGCGGTGTCAATCTGCCCCGCCCGCCGCCGGGGCGGATTGACACGGGGGGGGCCGGCAGGCAGTGTCAATCTGAAGGCGGCCCGTGTCAGCGGATTGACACCGACCGGCGCCAGATTGACACTGTCAATTCCGGGGCGGCAGTGTCAATCTGGAGGGCGGCCCATGCCAATCCGGCAGTGTCAATCTGGAGGGCGGTGGGGTAGGGGGCTGGAGGGCAGGAAGAAGGGGGTGGGGTGGCAGGGGGCAGAAGCAGGAGAAAATTGCTTCAAAGTCTTAAAAAGCGGACTTGAAGACACTTTTAGATCGAGGTAGGGCTGCGCTTTTAAAGCTAGGAAGGAGAAAATTGCTTCAAAGTACTAAAAAGCGGACTTGAAGGCACCTTTGGAGCTAGGGCTACACTTTTAAAGCTAGGGCTACCCCCTAGGAAAGAGAAAACACTTTTAAAGCTAGGGCTGCACTTTGAAAGCTAGGGCTACCCCTAGGGAAAGGAAATTGCTTCAAATTGCTCAAAAGCGGAATTGGTTAGGGCGCCAGCAGCTGCGCTGGCGATTCGTTAGCTTGGAAAAGAAAAAACACGCTTTTAAAGCTAGGGGCGACTTTTTAAAGCTAGGGGTGCCCCCTAGGGAAGAGAAATTGCTTCAAAGTGCTAAAGAGCGGAATTGGTTAGGGCGCCAGCAACTGCGCTGGCGAACCCTAATCCCTAAACCCTAAACCCTATAATCCCCAAACCCTAAACCCTAATCCCTAAACCCTAAGCCCTAAACCCTAAACCCTCAACCCTAATCCCTAAACCCTAAGCCCTAAACTCAAAGGCATTGTGGGTGGGCGGCGCTTAAGCCCCTCGACCTCGATGGCGCAGAGCGACCCAAGACGCCTGCCCGCCTCCCAGGGCACGGCAGGGCAGGGCAGGGCAGGGAAGGGCAAAACAGCACAGGCCCGCCTAGGTCCTTGGAACCTGCTCGCCCCCTGGGGGGTCTCTTTTTGGAGGGGGCCCCCCAAAGCCAGCGCCCTCCAGGAACAGGAGCTTGGGGTTTGGGGTAATGACTTTGTTAAGGGACCAGTACTGGTCCCGAGCCGAGGAGAACGTG
This sequence comes from Symbiodinium sp. CCMP2592, assembly GCA_905221615.1. Taxonomy (NCBI): domain Eukaryota; class Dinophyceae; order Suessiales; family Symbiodiniaceae; genus Symbiodinium; species Symbiodinium sp. CCMP2592. The sequence goes on from CAJNDT010003513.1 coordinate 551,283, forward strand.
TTCCGGTGCCGGGTCCGACGCGTGCTACGGTCCCCATGGCTGTGGCCCTGCCCTGCCCTGCCCTGCCCTGCCCTGCCCTGCCCTGCCCTGCCTACCCTGCCCTGCCCTGCCCTGCTCTGCCCTCCTGCCTGCCCTGCCTGCCTTGCCCTGCGGTTTGCGGTTTGAAGAGAGAGAAACCTTGGAATGAGTTTAGGTGCTAAACCCTAAAAGGAATAGGTTTGGGTGGTTTGGCCGCCTTAGACGGCGTGGGGTGGGAGAATTATAAGAGAGAGCCATCCACAATCAGGCTTTAACGGCCAGTCGTCACATGACGACGCACTCGAAAAGACACTGATCCAAGATCATTCCGCTTCTGCGCCACTCTACGGCAAACCTTAAACCCTAATCCCTGATCCCTTAACCCTCAACCCTAATCCCTAAACCCGAAACCCTAAGCCCTAAACCCTAAACCCTCAACCCTAATCTTTAAACCCTCAACCCTAATCCCTAAACCCTATAACCCTAATCCCTAAACCCTATAAACCCTAAACTAAAAGCAACCCTACTATGCCCTTCCAGGCTTCTAGCCAGAATCTCGAGATGCCGGCCGGTCCACCGGGGGCGGTCCGCCATGATATGCCGAGCATCAGTGGACGGCAGTCCACTAGCTAGGATACCCAGTAACCTAAGAATAAAAAGGCCTCTCTTTTTGGTATTGGGTAACTTTATAAGGAACCTAGGATTACAAAAAAGGGAATAAGGGTACTACTGGGCATCCTAGCTACGCAAAGCATCGGACGTGGCGAGCGACAGCGAGCTCCGCCAGTCGTCCGCATAGCAACAAGGGCATTATAATTTAAGTCCTGAAAAAGGTAGGTTCTTCGGTGTTAAGGTAGGCCCTAAACCCCTCAAAACCTCGATCCTAAACTCTACGTAAACTATAAGCTAAACCTAAACATAAGCACAAAACAACAAGCAAACGCGTCGTGCCGAGATCGAAGGCCCAGATCCGACCTGACTACCCGTCCGCAGAGGACGATGCCCCGAGACCTCCCAACATCCCTCAATGAAGGAATACAGTAGAAGCCCAAAAGTTGGAAACTCCATAGCCTCGATCCTTAAGAGTAATGTATAGGGAATCCCAGCATTATTTGGCCTTAATCCGGTTTCCAACTTTATGGGGTTCACTGTCGACCTTAGTAAGATATTATAGTAGGACCCCTCATATCATATCCCTTAATTAAGGAATATACCTTAATGGCTTATTATAGTAGGATCCTCCTATGGTCTAAGTTTAAGGTACATTCCTGAACCCAGCGGATTTCGCGATCTCTGGGCACAGAATCGCAGGCGGAGTCGGAGTCTACCGTCAACAACATCCTCTCAGACTCCTATGAACGACGAGGGACTGCAAAGAGAGCATGTATACCGACACGCGCCTACGAAATTACAAGCTCAGTCCTCAAGCTCCAACACCCTCTGAAGCCCTCAAATAAATGCTAAACTGCTAAACTAGAAGTGGCCCCCACCCTGTAATAGTGGTCTTATAGGAATATAAATAGGGCCCTAATATAATCCTTATAGTCACTATTAGCCCCTTCTAACCTGAAGCCCTCAAGCCCTAAAGCCCATATCCTCAAAACTCCAGAAGCCCTGGAACTATCAGCCACAACCCCCGTTTCCGTTACCCAAACCCTAAACCCAAAATCCTAAACCCAAAGCCCTAAGCCCTAAAGCCTAAATCCCAAACTCTAAACCCCAAACCCTAAACCCTAAATCCCAAACCCTAAACCTTAAATCCTAAGCCCTACTGTAAAACGCCTCAACCCCCTTTCCGTTCCCTGCGCTAGCCTGCGAGCTCATAGAGCGCTGGACAGGGGGGCGCATCCTCTGTCGGGCTACGAGCAGGATACTTCTCTGAATTAGGGTCTCTTTTAGGGGTCCCTTAAAGGGATCCTCTAGGGTTTCTATAAGGATACTATATGGGTGGTTGTCAAAATTATGGTCCCGTTTTGGGTCCCAAATATAATACGGCACCTACTATTTAGGGTACCCAAAAAAGGACCCTAATTTTGACAACCACCCATATGGAACTAAAGTGCATTGTGAAAGTTAAAGTGACAAGGCCTTGTTGGTTTTGGGTTTGGATATGGTGGAATAAACAGGGAAGGGGACACCCCAAAGCACAGAAGCAAAACTCAACATAAGGTCGAGAAATGCCATGATCCTGTGCTCGGGTTGGTTGGTGGCGGATGGCTTCCGACAAAACCAGGCCATCGACAGGTTTCGTTTTCTAAGCCTTTACCAGACCTCATCTTGACGCTGACCCAAAAAGGTCTGACCATTTCTGGAAGCATTCTGGCAACAAACCTGGTAGTGCTGTCACCAGGCTCTTCTGAGAATATGAACTACGATCTGGTTTACGGCGCCTATCTTCAGCATAATCATTCCCAACATCGTCCTGTTTCATTATCGTCACCAGCTCGGCAGCAACACCAGCACCAATCAAATCACCTCCGTCAACAGCTTCACCAACATCATCACCATCACCACCATCAATATCATCATCATCATCATCACCATCATTGCCATCATCATCCTAAGCACGCGCACCAGTGCTGGCGCTGAAGCACACCTGCAACACCAGCACCAACATCATCGCAATAGGCTTGAACAACCTTCGGCAGAAACCCCCAAATTAAGCGCAGACCGCACCTCAAACCCAGCCCTACAGTAGAAGCCAGAAAGTTGGAATATCATTATCGTAACCCCTTTAAGGTAAATTATAGGGGATCCTACCATTAATCCATATTCCAACTTTCTGGAGTTCCCTTTAAACCTGAAGCCCCAAGGCAAACCCTAAACTTCGAACCCTTGGCCTGGCCCTATAGAAATCATCAACTCAACCCTGAACTATACTGTTTAGGGTTTAGGGTTTAGGGTTTAGGGTTTAGGGTTTAGGGTAGTGGGAACCCTGGCAAAAATTATAATTTTAGCTGTTTCTTAGGGATTATTATAACCAAAAAGTAAAAACAATTCTAGGTACCCCTAAGTGAACCCCAAAACCACAAGCCTCAATGCAAGGCCTCCAAAGGTGGCCAGGCGTGGGGTCGTCGATGGCTGGATCCATAAGCGCTGAGGCCGAAACTCGCCTGAAGGCAATGCTTTTGATGTGCACAGAGCCCACTGAATGTTCCTTGAAAGGGTTCCTCACAGGGTTCCCGTAGGGTTTTCGTGTAAGGGTGGGCTATGCGAATCCCAAAACATATAGGTTTGTCAGTCAGCGAGTTTATGATCACTAGGTATCTCGACACTTACGTTACGGATAGTCTATCTTCGGGTTGAGGGTATACTATACAGTTCAAGGTGTGGACTTAGGATTCCGGGCTGCCCTTGCCCATTCAACCACTGAAGCGTCTTCCAGAAAACTGAGAGAGCCTACGACCCACAACTCAAAGGGGAAAAGGAGGGACCCTTAATAAGGACCCCTAGGTATATACCCTTAATATAGCCATTATATACCCATTAAAAAGCCATTATACAGCCCATTATAGGGTAGGGGTCCCCATTAAGGGTCCATCCTTTTCCCCTTTGAACAACCAAAGACAACCAAGTCACTATGCAGGAACGCCTCAGGCCCAGGTAATTGAGTACTCCTCTAAACTATACTGGGTCAAAGGGTCCCCCAAGTACCTACATAGTAGCAAGTAGAGTAGATATCGTAGGACTTAGTAGTATGGTTTATGTAAGTCTTAGGTACTTGGGCTGATGACAAAAGCCCTGCATGACCCATAATAAGGAATATGCAATATTTCCCATATATTCCTTATCATGGGTAATGCAGGATCTATATCATCAACCGTTGGGATCCTTGGGGGGGTTGGGTGGGTGGGTACTCTTATCATACGGAGCCGGAGAAGTCCCACAAAATGCCATATGTCATGTGGGTGGTTGTCAAAATTTGTGTCCCTTTTTGGGTCCCTGTTATAGTACGGCACCTACTATTTAAGGTACCCAAAAAGGGGCCATAATTGTGACAACTACCCAAATTACTTAAAGGGACCCTCAGGGCGAGCCCAACAAATCACTAAACCCCAGACGTGGAAAATCCTGTGCTTGCAGTCCCGATGCTGTTCCAGCCCGAAGATCCAATCCACAAGCGGGGAAGTGATGTTGCAACCTGGGCATTGGCTGAGAAAGCTGGGGCGGTTGTGGGTCAGGGCTTAAGAATCTTGATTTAGGGTTTATTAAGTTTTGGAACTGAAGGCCGAGGGCAGCGAGTCTCCGGGGCTCCATTCTTTCCAGGCTGGGACGCTTACAGGAGGAGGCTCTCCTGCAAATAGCACAATGATGGGGTTTAAGATTCTTGAGGTAGGGATTCCTTAATATGAACCCTACTATGGGAACCCTAATCCCTGCTAAGCCCACATAGGCTAAAACCCCTTTTGGCCACCTATGACACATAGCAAGGGAATCCAAACATTGGACGTGGAGTTTGGGACAGAGACTTGAATGGGGGCTGTCACTTCAAGAAACGGCACTCAAAGGTCAAGAAGAAAATGATCCTCACCCCACCCCTCAACCCTCAACCCCAACACCTAAACTCCCTAAGCCCTCAACCCCGTCATCACCAAACCCTAAACACCCCCAACCCTTAACCCTGAGTCATGTAAACCCTCGAAAAGGAAGACGCAGGGGGCATCGCGGCGTTCGGAGGCTGTGGCGTCTAGGTTTCACTGTAGTCCAAGGGTAAAAGGAGGGACCCTTAATGAGGACCCCTATAGGTATATACCCTCGATATAGCTAGTATATACCCATTGTATATTTCCCCTTTGATGTAGGTTTGGGAGGAGAGACTCACGGCTTCGAGAGCTTCTGCATTGTTGAGTTTTGCGGCTATACCCAGAGTCTCCATTGTAGTTCGTTTTTCTGGTTAACCAAAATCTCTATTACAGGGTCCTAACCATGAACTTGGATAACCAAAAAATGGAACTAATGGAGACGATCGGTAAAGCATAGACACTTTCCTAGATAGAGCTTGGGGGTCTTGTAGGACTTAAGGGGTCCAGAGACGGGTCAGTTGTGGTCTGGTGTTGTTTGCATTGCATTCTTGCAGGACAGAAGGTTAGTCCGAGCAGCAAGTCAGCTGGTGGTGGTGGTGGTGGTGGCAGTGGCAGTGGCGGTGGTGGCGGTGGCGGTGGTGGCGGCGGTGGTGGTGGGGCTGGTGCTGGGGCTGGTGGTGGTGCTGCTGCTGGTGCTGGTGCTGGTGTTATTTTGGGGCTTTGGGGTTTAAAGTTTAGGGTTTGGGGTTGAAAGTTGCTGCTGCTGTTATTGCTGGTGCAGCCCCCCTAAAATCCGCCTGCAACACAAGCCCCCCAAACCATGAACCCTAAACCCTACACCCCTGTGCCAAAACCACCCTAAACTGAACCCTAAGCCCTGAACCCCCAAACCCTAACCCCTAAACCCTAAAACCCTAAACCCTAAACCCTAAACCCCTAAACCCTAAACCCCTAATTAAACCCTAAACCCTAAACCCTAAACCCCCAAACCCTAAACCCCTAAACCCTAAACCCCTAAACCCCCCCTAACCCCTAACGAAGCATGTCGTCGCGGTACGCGCCCACTGCTCGAACTTTTCGTAGTTGACTGCAGGGCTGCCATCCAAGAGCTCCTGGAGGACATGGGACTCAGGGCTTAGGGCTTAGGCTGAAAAAAAAACCAGAAGATAAAGGGTTTAGGGTTTTAGGGTTTAGAGCTTAGGCTGTAAAAAAAAAACCAAAAGATTTAGGGGTTAGGGTTTATAGGGTTTAGGACTTTAAGGTTTAGGGCTTAGGGCTTAGGGTTTATAGGGTTTAGGATTTTAAGGTTTAGGGTTTATGGGCTTAGGGTTTATAGGGTTTAGGGTTTTAAGGTTTAGGGTTTATGGGCTTAGGGTTTATAGGGTTTAGGGTTTTAAGGTTTAGGGTTGATGGGCTTAGGGTTTATAGGGTTTAGGGTTTTAAGGTTTAGGGTTTATGGGCTTAGGGTTTATAGGGTTTAGGGTTTTAAGGATTAGGGTTTAGGGTTTAGGGTTTATAGGGTTTAGGGCTTGGGGGTTTAGGGTTTATAGGGTTTAGGGGGTTAGGGTTTATAGGGTTTAGGCTTGAGGGTTTAGGGTTTATAGGGTTTAGGGTTTAGGTTTTGGGGTTAGGGTAAGTGAGTTGCAAGTTTGGGTTTTAAGGCTTTGGGTTCGGGACTGGGATTGGGGGTTGTTGGGGGACTCGCTGAAACGGCAACAGGTCATGTATGCACAAACTAAAACCCTGAACGATTAAATCCTAAAACCCTGAGCCCCAAAAACCCTTAACCCTAAATCCGAAAATCCTAAAACCCTGAGCCGAAAAACCTAAACCCTAAAACCTAAATTCCTAAAATCCTAAGCCCCAAGATCCTAAGACCTTTCAACTACCCCGGGCCCTTCAGGAGACGAATTTGGGTCCAAAGGGTAAGCGAGGAGGATGGTGTGCCGAAGTCCGCGTAAGTGTTTTTTAGGACGTCAGGGTTTAGGGTTGAGGCAGTTTAGGGCTTGGGATTGAGGATTTTATGATTTTAGGGTCTAGTTTAGGATTCCGGGATTAGGTAAGGCTTAGGGTTTCGTATTGTACCAGCAGACCGCACTGCCAACTTGGCACCAGTCGAGGGGAACCACAATCAGAACAACTGCCTCAGGTGGGAACCCAGCGGTGCAGCATCCGCAAGGCTATCAACAGAGAAAACCAACCACAACCCCACCCAAAGAGGCCTTCCCCACAAACTTACCTTGCAAGGTCCCTTGGCTCAACAGGTTACTGCTTGACTCGTGGCAAGGCGATCGGTCCCTCCCACCCTGCCTTGAGAGCCGCCGCCACGGCAGCTTCTGCCGAATCGTGGCAGCGGCCGTCGCTTAGGGACCTCGCGGAAATGATTGAATGCAAGACCCAATCAACAAGGGTCCCAAGTACCTACATTGCACATCTAGTTGCAGCATGGGGACACGTGACTCATGTCAAATTTAAGCAACTCTAAACAAATGAAAACCCAAGTATTGAACTCAAAGTCTTTCTAACCGCAAAACTGCAAACGCAAAATCCCGAAGCCCTAAACCCAAAACCCAGAAAAGCCTTAGGCGAAGATGAAGAGAATTCTAAATCCTAAACCCTATCAAGCCCGCCAGGGACAGCCAAGCGACTTGGCAAACTTTTGCAGGTCGCGATCGGACCTCGCGGAGGTCGTGCTTTCGTCTGCTTCAGGATTTGTTGGTTCATGGTTTTAAACCCCACCGCTCAACATCATATCAGAGTCGCAAAAACAGCTACGGGGGGTATATACTACTATATATGTAACCAAGAAGCCTTACGGCATCATATTACAGGACCAGGAAGATACCCAGTCTTCAACACACCCTCCAAAACTCTCAAACTCCACATCTGAAAACCCCGAACCTGGTCCTGGACGGTTACCCCGCCCTATAATTGGACAAGCTTTTATAAGGGCCGGGCTCTATGACGAGTGGGTAATGGCGGGGTCGAGCAGGTCGGGCTTTGCGGCTTTAAAGCTGATTGGCGGGGTATGGGACTTTCCGAAAATAGGGGACCCTAATATAATACCCTAAATAGTAGGATCCTTATTATAAGGACCCCAAAATAAGGTACCCCCTATTTTTGGAAACTCCCATATAGTGTCGTAGAAGAATTTGGGGTCTACACTGACTGGGAAAACTGTATGAGACATTGCGCCCTAACGGACACAAAGAAGTCCTGACTGCTCTGGTGGAGTGGCTGAAATACGGTTGACGATATAAATCCTGCATTACCTTAAGGACCCTAAACTATGGGAGTTATGGTATATGCCTTATTATGGGTAATGCAGGATTTATATCATCAACCGTAGCTGGGGACCGTCATGTGGTCAGGTGAAGGGGTATTTTGCTCGATCGTATATCGTTTTCTTGAAGCAGTCGAAAACCTAAACCCGAAATCGCTCGGGATGGATCCTACTAGTCAGGATGTTGCTTTGGGGCTGTTGCGGTGGAAGTATATAGGGACGTGTGACTAGAACGGGATAGCACTTCAAAAAAACTTAACCATTATTAAACCATTCTGAATTACTAAGGTTGTTAGACTTAATGAGGATTGTAAGGGCTACATATGCCATTCTTGCAGAACCATGGTGCTTCCAACATTAGACAATATTCTGAAAATCACCCCAAGCCACAGCCGCTGATCCCTGTCGGCGTCGTACACCATGAAAAGCAGCCGAAGCTTCTGATCTGGCCTGCCAGCTCGCTTTAGAGACCCTAAACCCTAAACTTGACGGTTTTAAGGTGTAGGCGCAAGGAACCCCAAGGACCCAAACTCTCTAAAACCTGAAATGGCGGGGCGAGGAAGCAACGCGCATGAGAAGGGGTCTGCATCTAAGGTCTAAGGCGCTACCACTTTCCTACAAGTTTCGCATAAGATCTGCTATATACAATACGGCGAAGATGGCAGGGTGTATGGTTGGGTTTAGAGTTTAGGGTTTTATAAGCTTTAGGACTTGTAGTTTCTGGTTTGGGTTCAGGGCTGGAACTGCTTTTTGGGGTAGGCTTCCTGCTTTTTTTGGGCAACTGGGTTTCCTCTAATCTATTCGGCGCGACAGATCCCGTAGTACCCTCATACTCAACACCCTGAGCCTCGGTCTATAGTTTTCTATATGCACTAATCAGTGTGTATATATATATATATATATATGTTTGTATTTCGATGTGTATATATATAATTAATTGTATGTGTGAATATATATATATATATGTGTGTATGTGTATATATATATATATATATATATATATATATATATATTAATATAGATATTGATTAATTATCCATCTGTATATATATATATATTTACAAGTTCCTCTTTTCATCTTCCAATATTGATGAAGCCTCGAAGTGTTGTTGAATACTTCAGGGTCTCTCATTCGCGGGTACTGGACTTACGATCAGGCAACGATACTTGTTTGTTGAGTTGCTATACTATGGAAGCACAACTACATGTGTATGTAAACGCATGTGTGTGTAGGTGTGTGTGTATATATATATACATAAGAGTTCATGCGTGTGAATTTTGTATGGAAGTTCATATTGTTTCGCGGGTTCGGTTCACATAGAAGGATAGCTCAACGTGTAAGATTCTACAGTATTCCCACGGTTTTTCATGCTCCCTTCTACACAACCCGGACTAGGGCCAAGAAGTTTTGATGCAGTCCTTTTGTCGCGGCCGTGCTACACCGAGTTGACACAAGCCGGGGGCCACTCGTTGAGTCTTACCCATAGTCTCCATTGTAGTTCCTTAATCTTGGTTTAGCCAAATATACAATTAGGATCCTATAAAGTAACCCCACAAAGGAACTACAATGGAGACTCTAGTTGGGGTTAAGCCATATACCTATACCCCAAAGAGTACACCGTTCAAGCTTTGCTCGTCCGCCTTCCCTGTTCTATCTGCCCAACCCCGGTCTTAAACTGTCTGGTGCTAAGTAGGGAATGGATTATGGAAACTATTTTGGCAGATTATATGGCGTTACTATGGGCTTGGGCTTAGGGTTATAGGGATCCATGCCCCGGCTCCCTACTAACTGCCAGGGGGTACATGGCAAACCGAGCGATTAAAAAAAACAAAAAAAGCTGCTGGGGAGACAATGTTCCTGGAGAGCTTAGTTTAGGGCTTACCTGGACCCTAAAGAGCCGACAGCTTACCTTTTAAAGGGCCTATTTAAGGAAACCATAATAAGGAACCCCCAATAAGGAACCCCCAAAACCGGGGTTTTTTAGGGTCCCGGTTGGGTTCAGGGCGCACAGTTTAGGTTTAGGATGTAGGGTTCAAGGCTTAGGCTAGGTTTCGGGTTACACCCAACAGCCCAACTAGGAGCAAACCCTAATGCTTGCGAAAACCGAATCTGCATTCTCCAAGATTGCAACCCAAAACCTGTCTGAATGTTCCGTGTATCACCGCCTCCCTCGACAAAGGATAGCGACACCACATATAAACCTGAGCGGCTTTGACTTTAGAGCTTTCGGATGAAGGGTCTACTGGTTCAGTGTGCTTGCAAGCCCTTTCTTCCGATGGTCATCCTGCTGACTCCATGCGCAGAAGACTCCTCAACCCTAAACCCAAAACCCCCTAAACCCCCTAAACCCCCTAAACCCCTAAACCCTAAACCCTAAACCCAAAACCCAAAACCCTAAACCCCCAAAACCCGTAAACCCTAAACCCTCAACCCTAAACCCCAAAACCGTAAACCCCCCAAAACCCCTAGACCCAATATGGAGGGCAAGACCCGACAGGCTGGAAGTTATGGGGGAAGACTATTCACCAGCCTCTGGGACGAGACCCACGGCTTTTTGGTTTAGGGCTTAGTCGTGTTATCTTAATGACGACTATGTGCTTAGTCTGAGTGTGTGCTTGTGCCCTAAATGCTACAGCCAAGTTTAAAGGAACGGGCTGCTGTGGTTCTATACTATAGGAGCCTGAATAATTCTGACCGGGCTTTGCATTATACATTATAACTACAATAAGAAACCCCCAAAAATAGTTTAGGTAATCATTTCGGCCCCTATTTTAAACCCTACAGCAAAGTTTAACAGAACAGGCTGTTGTGGTTCTAAAACCAGGTCTGGGATCATGAACCAGAAAAACTTGAAGCCCAAAAGTGGAAGGTGATTGTAGGGGCCTCATTGAATAGATAGGACAGGGTTTGGGGGTATATTCCGTATACTTATATGGGGACGATACGGGCATCAACACAGCATACTGATACCGGACTACAAACGGATACGACTACTATTACCAAAAGATCTCAAGGCTGGAAGTTTTCCCCGAAGCCGTAAGCTTAAGGCTTAGGCCGCCCACCTGCGTGGGTGGGCGGCACTTGAGCCCCTCGACCTCTATGGTGCAGTGCGGCCCAGTACGCCTGCCCGCGTCTCCACAGCCATGGGGACGGCAGCACCGCTTTTCGGAACCAGTTCTGGTCCCTATCAAAGGTTCATACCCCAAACCCCAAGCCCTTCATTTTGGGGGTGGTCGGCCATTTTGGGCCTGGCGCCTCCAACGAGCAGAATTCAAGGACCTAGGGGCCGTAGAAGGGTGCCTGTTGGTTGTTTTTTGTGCCCAACTTTCGGGGCTAACCCCAAACCCCAAACCCTAAACCCTTAAGAGGACTCAGAGGGCACTCCCAACTCCCTTCTGGCCGCCCCTACCCTGCTCTGCCCTTCCCTTTCCTTTCTGCCCTGTTCTGCCCTGCCCTCTACCCTGCCTGCCCTACCCTGCTCTGCCCTGCTTGCTGCATCAAGACGCTTCAAGAACTAGAGAAAACCTTAGAATGAGTTTAGGTGCTAAGCCCTGAAAACAATAGGTTTGGGTGGTTTAGCCGCCTCAGACGGCGTGGGCTGGGACGAAGTTACACTCTCGCAAGATACTTCCGCTTATACACGACTCTGCGGCAAACCCTAAACCCTATAAACCCTACACCCTATAAGCCCTAAACCGTATAAACCCTATAAACCCTCTACTATAAACACTAAACCCTATAAGCCCTATACACCCTAAACTGTAAACCCTAAACTCAAAGCTGGAAGTTCTCGACTCTCGCCGAGAAGCTGCTGCACGGTCAGGGTGCCCGTGGAGTCCGAGTCGAAACATTGGAACAATGCCTTTTTGGGGTTTAGGGTTTGGGGCTTATAATTTTGGGGTATAGGGTTTAGGGTTTACAGGCTTTATAGGGTTTAGGATTTATAGGGTTAAGGGTCTAGGGTTTATAGTGTTTTGGGTTAGGGTTTAAGGTTTTGAGTTTACGGCTTAGGGCTTAGGGTTTAAATTTAGTGGTTAGGTTTAGGGTTTAGGTCTTAGGGCTTACAGGGTTTATAGGGTTTAGAGTTTAGGCTTTAGGGTTTGGGGTTCAGGGTGTACTACTTTCGACATCGGTGCTTTGACTTTCGGGATGTTTGGGGTGAAGAGTCTGCATGGAGGCTAGGCCTTAATTCGCATGCGGCCAGAGGAGATTGCTTAAGATCGCATATTGACGGCCATGCTCCGAAACGGTCAGACCTCTTAGCCATCCTACTTCAGTGATTGTTCATTTGAGGTGGGCTGGTGTCTAACGTCTTACATTCCACTTAACGGAATACACTGACGCAGCGAAGCAACCCTGACCCCATAAGCGTCAAACTTGAAACCCTAAATCCTTAAACCCTCAAGCCCTTAACCTACTTGTCGGGTATCATGGGGAACTAAAGGTTAACCTTTTTGGTTATACAGGGATTATATAGGGACTATACTACCCCAAAAAGGCTAAAGGTTGCCTACTCTCTACTAGGTTACCCTAAACCACTAAGGACCTTGGACCCTGAATGGTTTGTAAATTAGAAACCCGTAAGTACGGAACCAACACCCAAAGCCCTGAACTACTCCAAAGTCTGCACAGCATAGCTCACTTGAAAGAAGGGTTTAGGTCTAGGGTATACGGTCTAGGGTTTCAGACATACGGCCCCAACATGCAAACCTCGAACTACTACTTCAGGTGCTCCGGACCCTTACCCTAAGGCTCCAAGTAGCCCAGAAGCCCCGCATAGGCGGACCCCTTGGCCCAATAAGAATCCCGAAACCCTAAACCCGAAAATCCCTGGAACTGAATCCTTTGAGACTTGGGCTTCGGAGGAAACACGCAAAGAACTGTTCGACCCAAGAACCCCAACACCCTTAGTACAGACCCCTAAACCATAACCAAACCCTTACACCACGAGCTCTGAGCCCTAAGAGCACTAGTAAGTGATAGATAGAACAAGGCTTTAACAAAATACTTTGTGCGAGGAGCAGTGCTGATCATTACGCCCCCCCCGTACTTCGGAATCCACACCGCCCCAACATGCCCCAACACACTACCCAGACCTTCCAAAATCCCTTAATTAAGGAAGATACCTTAAACTATAATAGGATCCCTAATATGATTTAAGGCATATTCCTTAATTAAAGGATTTTGGAAGGTCTGGGCACTACTTACCACTCCTCTGCAAGTGCATCCGGCACCGGGTCGCCAGCACCCGAGTTCCTCAGCGCAGGCATTGCAGCAAACGGCAGTTTAGGGTTTAGGGTTTAGGGGTTTAGGGGTTTAGGGTTTAGGGTTGGGGCTTGAGGACAAGTTTACAGGGTTTTGGTTTGGGGGTTCGAAGTTTAGACAGTGTAGGATTTGGGCTTTCGGCGGCTTGCTGCAGGGCTTTGTAAGGGTCTCACTGCGAGTTCAGTTTATGAGCCTCTCGAATGCTCGCAGCGTAGGGTTTCTTGCGCGGATATGAGGAGTTTACCAGCTGATCGAATCACCATGTGTCAAATCAAACGCCGAAACAGGCATGGGGTGGAGTGGCGCGAATGAGCGCTCGATATTTTGTGTGTGTATATACATATTACATGTATGTATGTATGTGTATATATATATATATATATATATATATGTATGCGTGTATGCATGTATGTATGCAGGAACATACACGATGGACCTCTATTAAGCTCCTGTCTAACATTTTTGTCTCTCTCTATCTCTCTCTCTCTCTCTCTCTCTCTCTCTCTCTCACTCTGTGTTAATCTCTCTCCCTCTCTCTCTGTCTCGCTCTCTCAGTCTGTTGCTGTCGATCTAGCTGCCTATGTGTACAGGTACACCTATAAATATACACATTACGTATGTACCTGGGTATGTATTGACGTAACTGTATGCATCAACTGTTTATTGAACTGCTTGCTTATTCATGTGCTCACTTGCTATTTCGATCACCAAACCAATGCAGTCGACCATTCAGGTCAAGGTTATGTTCATTTCATCTCTGGCATTTAACGTCATTTCATTTCGCTGTCATGCAGGCATTTATTCATTACTACTTGTAGGTAGCACCCAGACACTCGTATACGGTACCTGTGCTCGTAGGGTGTGAAACAAGGCAGAAGCCGGCTTGAACAAACGGAGTGTGCAGCAACTCCCCCAATCCGTAATGACTGAATCGAATCGACGGGACATCCTGAAACCTGGACCCCGAAGCCCTAAACCCTAAACTCGAAAGTCAGAAATCCTAAATCCCTAAATACCCCAAGCCCCAGAAATCAGAAGCCCTGATGTTGAGCCGGGCCACAAGAAACCGGCGCGAAACTCTGCCGGTCTAAGCCTTACTTTGATGCATTTCTCTTTCCCCTTAAAGGGTCCAAAGTACCGATATAGGAGAATGTAGGGTTTCTATATCAGGAATTACTATGATGGTTTGGGTTTGGGGAAGTATTCCCCATAACAGTACATAGGACCCTTTGGGTTCCGCAAGGTGTATGTAGGCTGCCCAGGGTCTAGGATGAGTTTGCAATATTCAAAGAAGGGGTGCAGGGTTTGGTTTATATGGGAGTTCGGTTTTTGGGGTTTAGGGGCTTAGTATGGTTGAATTAAAAAGATCACGGGACTTAGCAACGAAGGCTCGCCAGTGTGCCATAGGTTGAGGATCCTTCTATTCGAGTCTTCCAGCTTCTGCCGGTTTAGTTTAGGGCTGAAGGTCTACGTATTCTATATCCATAGGGCTGCAGGGATCCGGGCTTTAGGGCCCCAAGGTTTGGGGTTTTAGGGCCTCAGGGTTTGGAAACTTTAAGCTAAGAGTTTAGGGGTTTTAGGGTTAAGGTACACGGAGCAACCTAAAACAGTCAGTTTGCAGAGTTCTATCCCTGGAACAAATTGTTCAGCACCATCGAGGTTTCCCAAGGTAGGGCTGGTGTGAGGGCTCTTTGGGTCGGGTGTGAGGCCGCGGGACGGTTGGGCATGCTGGCTCAGCAACGTCAGCTAAGAAGAGCTAAGAACCCTGAACGCTAAAACGTACTTGATCTTCAGGCCCCTACCCTACTCTAAAGTAGTTCCTTTTTGGGTTTCATATTTAGACTCCTATAAGGTAATCCCAAAAGGAACTACTAAGGAGCCTATGGGTAAGCCATATGAACCCAAAGCCGGAGGGCCGGAGGGGGGTTCAAAATGCTGCAGCCCCGACCTGGAGCGCCTTAGGATCGCAATTGATCGATGGAACTTTTTTGTTGAGAATGCCCTGGTCGCGGTGCCCCAAGCTTCCAGTGCAGCATGACCAAAGTTGCTGCACGCGCATGTCAGACACAATCTAGAGATGCATGTATGTATGTATGCATGCATGCCTGCATGTACGTATAGTACATCATAGAGAGAGAGAGAGAGAGAGAGAGAGGTCGTGCACGAAAAGCGCTGAACAAAAGCACCTGAACCCCAAGACGAGATCCTCAAGCCTAAACCCTTCGGGGGTTCAGGAACTGCACACCCTTTATAGTACCCTTATGGTACCCTTGTGCTACCCTTAAGGGTTTTTGGGCCCAGTATGCTATACTTGTTATAATATGCAGCCCCCAAAATAGTGTATATACGTAATTAATATAAGGCCCCTGTAATACAGAGTTCTCCAGTGCTGGGGGAATCACTCCCCTCGCACGGAGAGGCGGTGGAAGCCTTCCTCGATTCGGGCCACTTCCTGGCAAAGAGCTGCGGCTCGGGGCGGCTTGGGTACTTGGGGCTTGGGTTAGGGTTTACGGGGGCTTTTCAAAGGGGCGCTTGATATAGAAGATTGAATAAATTTAGTAATGCATACTATTCATTAGGAGTTTTGTTATGGTACAGGGTGTGGGGTTCCGGTTTAGGGTGTAGAGTTTTTGGTCTAGAGGCTAGGGTTTGGGGGGTTAGGGCTTATGGGCGAAGGCTTACGACCGGAAAAGAACCAACACAAGGTTTCGGAGTGTACACACAAGAGGGTGTGGTTGTATAGCACAAGAAGTATTCTGGAAACGCAGGGCGGGATGCAGCAAACCGTGTACCCTAGACTCTCACACTGAACACCTAAACCCGAAACCGCGAAACTCCAAAACCACATCCACACAACATAATATGATTTGCTTCACTAAAACCACTCAATAAACCCGAAAGCACGAACCTCCAAAACCACAACCACACAACATAATATGACTTGATTCCCAAACTCTCTAAAACCCACCATCTCCAAAACACCCTAAACTCGCCAAGCCCAAACCCATTTGCTATGGGTCTTTCCACATCTGCACCCCCCTTGCCCGATGATCCCAAACACAAACAACACAACAAAAAACCGTGAAAAAGGGGTACTACTGAAACAGGTCAGGACACTCCTGGCTCCAAGTTTGGGCTCTTTACATGGGGGGTTTCCGAAAATAGGGGACCCTAATATAGTACCCTAAATAGAAGGATCCTTATTATAAGGACCCCAAATAAGGTACCGCTAATTTTCGGAAACCCTGGACCCTAAAGCTTAAATCCTATAGATCCCTTGTAGGAACCCTTATAGATCCCGTTAAAGGAGGCCCTAATTTTCGGAAACTCCCACATGGATCCCATGACTGTGAGGATGGCCAACGGGGGGGGCTTTGGTTATGTGCTTCAATTCCAACAGTAGGAGCTGAGGTTCGCGTTCGCAGGTTTAGGGTGTGGGTTTAGGGTTTATAGGATTTCGGGTGTAGATTTTAGGGTTTGGGGTTTAGGGTGTAGGTTTAGGGTTTAAGATTTGGGGAGTAGGCTTGCGGGTTTGGGGGGTTTAGGGTGTAGGTTTAGGGTTTAGGGTGGAGGGTTAGGGTTTAGGAGGCCTCCGCACCAAGTCCACCCGATCCTCAGCCCTCGTCTGACCCAAAAACCCAGCCCCTAAAGACCGAGGCCAAGACACTTTTTGAACCCTAAACTACTATTTGCTTAAGAACCCCCAAAAAATAAAAAATATATTCCTTATTGGGGTAATATAGGGATTATTATCTTTATTTTTTGGGGGTTTCTTAAGCAAATAGTAGTAAACTGTATAGCCTCCTCCCTGAACCCCGAAGGCCCTAAGGCGCAAGCCGAAGCCTCTCCAAATCAAAGTCAGACTTACGGTAGCCTCCTTAGTCAGCTCTTTGAGTCACCTAGGGTTTAGGGTTTAGGGTTTAGGGTTTAGGGTTTAGGGTTTAGGGATTATCACCCTTAGAGTCAAGTTTCCGTCTCCATCGTAGCTCGTTATAGTTGCAATCCTATAATCTACACTCGGTAAACAAAAGAGGCACAACAACGGAGACGTTAAGTAAGTCCTAAACCCTAAACTAGGTTGGCCCTTTACAGCCTCCGACAAATATTCGCAGTTACGATTCTCTGTCCCGAAGACCTATCCCCCAAGGGTCCAGAGGACCCAATAATTCGGTACGGGGATCTAGCAGTAGCAAACACAGTCAACTTTTTTGCTGGTGTTGTCGAGGCTGCCCACTGAGGGAGCGATTTTGCGGTCTGCCAGAATCGCGATCAACATCGCTTCCCCATGGATCCCAAGTACTCTAGGGCCTTCTCAATGAATGGAGTTTTGTGTTGTTTTTGGGTGCCTATGACGATCACAGGAAGGGCTACGGCTACCAATCTGGACTAGTATAGCGGCCTGCTTGATTGGAATAGGCTTTTGGGGGATCTTGAACCATAGCATGTATACACTGCGCCCAAAATTCCCTATTGAATATTATATTCTCTGACCCTAACGTATCTGTACAGGAGCCCCTGTCCAACGAAAGTATACTACCATTTGCTTAAGAAACCCCCAAAAAATAAAAATAATAATCCCTATATTACCCCCATAAGGAATATATCTTTTATTTTTTGGGGGTTCTTAAGCAAATAGTAGTATATCTGTGTGCACACGGATCCTCAGGGGCTCTCCGGCTGTCTGACCGCTCCGCGGTCGGGACACGCAATTGTTAAAGGGGGAGAACTTGCCCTGCAAGGACTCACCCAAAGGGTCCTACGTACTGTTGTGGAGGATACTTCCTTAAGTCATAATAATCATTCCAAAACCAGAAACCCTACCTTCTACTATAAAGCTACTTTGGACCCTTTGGGTCACCGTAGGATCCCAGTTTACTTACCCACTGGGCTCCTAGGGACAGAGTGGGAGCAGTTCCCAGAGGATTCTCAGTACCTATATTGGAGAATTTTTGCCGAAACCATACTGGTAGTTCCTACTGTAGAAACTTTACTTTTTCTACCGTATATATATATATATATATATATATATATATATATATATGTACATACATGTATATACACCATATATATATATATATATATATATATATATATATATATGGTGTATATATAAAAAGGTGCTGAGAACCCAATGGGCCTGGCTCCATAACATGGTAAAAACCTGCTTGTTCTGCGGCTTAAAATCTTCGTTGAGCCGGCGAAGAGCTACATAAAGAGACATTCGAGGCACGGACATGATCTTCCAACCACTCCAGGTCTTCTCCTGCTAGCCACCTGACATAGGGCTTGCTTTTGCTATCGTGTTTCTAGAATACGGCTTTCGAGTGTTGCCGTAGTGGTGCTATAACAAGGCTTCTATCAAGAAAACATCCTTAGCGCTTTATGCCATGCTGTGTTTAACAAGGATTCTGTAGTCTTCATGGTCTCATACTTTGAGGATCATGGGACTTAGTAAGTAAGGTTATAAGTACCTTACTTGGGGTTACAAGTATAGTTACCTTACTTATAACCCTATAGTTACTAAGTCCCATGATCCTTTAAGTAGACCCTAAATCCCCTCTTATACTACAACCCCTATAGATCCCTTTAAAGGAGCCCTTTAAGGAACCCTAGTTACTAAGTCCCATGATCCTTTAAGTAGGGCACTGTAAAGGGGGCTAGTTAGGCCTCAGGTGTCCGCCCTCCCCGCAATATGGGAGTTTTCGAAAATGGGGGTACCCTATTTTGGGGTCCTTATAATAAGAGTCCTATTGTTTAGGGTGCTATTTTAGGGTCCCCAATTTTCGGAAACCCCCATATCGACCTGATATGAATCCACAACCCTTCTCTGACCTGCTATCAATCCTAAACCCTAAATCCACGAATTCCAAAGCCCCATATCAACTCTGGAGCCCTCACCCAAAACTTCACCTCCCTCTGGTTTGCGAAGAGCTCCGGGTGCTCCACGCTGAGGCGTTGATAGTTAGCTGGACTGGAGAGTTGCAGCTCCTCGGCTCGATCAAGGGATCTATTCCCAAAGGGTCCCATGTACTGTTATGGGGGATACTTCCCTGAGTCATAATAATAATTCCTAATATAGAAACCCTACATTCTACTATATCGGTACTAACCCTAAACCCTACATTCTACTATAAAGACTATAAAGGTACTTTGGACCCTTTGGGGGTGGCTTAGGGGTCATGAGGGGCATCTTGCTGTACCCACATGTGTGCATACCAGTTCTCCGTTTCAGGTACGTATCAGTGATAAGTATTACTCTCAGTGATGTGATCTACATGTTCGTGGCTGCTGTTCTTGCGCAGCCTAAACCCCTAAACCCTAAGTGAAGTTCCCAGGACCCCCCCCCCCCCCAAGTACCCTTTAGTAGAGCCCTTATGGCCCTGAATAGTGGGCATCTGAGGTATAACAGAGGGTAGTTGGGGTGTCTAGGTCCTTACCCAAAGGGTCCTATGTACTGTTATGGGGGATACTTCCCTAAGTCATAGTAGTAATTCCTAATATGGAAACCCTGCATTCTACTATAAAGGTACTTTGGACCCTTTGGGTTACAAGAGCCCAGGTGTCAGCCAGCAGCTGAGGCCGCTGTTGAGCGGGGGCTGCGATGATGTAGGGGTAGTCGTCATCGCCCAGATCCTCGTCTCGTGTTTCGGCTTTGAACAGCTAATTTTTCATGATATTCGATGTGTTCTATATTTTAAGGCTTAAGGTTTATGGCTTAAGGTTTGGGGTTCAAGGTTTAGGGCTTTGGTTGAGGTTTAGAGCTTGGGGAGGCAACCAATGTCGTTGGTATTCCTTCTTGAGAAATATGCCTGTCGACAGACAAAAGTGTTTCCGAGAAGGGCCCATGATCTATCTCCCCAAAGACATCATGGTTGGGCGACTCGTCCACAAGGTTGCGCATGCAGTCATGCACACCTGGGTTGTAGTTTCGGGGCTCTTAAAAAATATAAAAGGTTACCTCTAAAAGGTTACCTCTATAGGAATCATAAGGGAAATTAAAAAGTTGCCCAAAATGCCACCTAGACACCAATGGGCATGCCAGAGGGAAGGATCTGAACACGACCGTCCTGTCCAAGGGTAAAAGGAGGGACCCTTACTAGGTATATACCCTGAAAAGCGCTATTATATACCTATTATATAACCCATCAAAGGGTAGGGGTCCCCATTAAGGGTCCAAAGTACCTTTATAGTAGAATGTAGGGTTTCTATATTAGGAATGACTATTATGACTTAGGGAAGTATCCCCTGTAACAGTACATAGGACCCTTTGAGTCCTGTATGGCAGGTGACCTTTGATCAAAGCCTCCCCCTTCACGAACCCAAAGGCCCATCTTCTTGAAATCCCCCACGCCCTTGTTGCGGATCTGGTCGAAGGTCCTATACTGAACTTAGAACCCCAGCAACAACTATAACCTTAGCTGTTTCTTAGGGATTATAATAACCAAAAACTAAAAAAATCAAAGCTAAACCCTAAACCCTAAGCCCCTAAAGTAAAAGCCAGAAAGTTGGAATATGATTATCCTAAACCCTTTATGGTAAATTATAGGGTATCCTACCCTGAAACCATATTCCAACTTTCTGGAGTTCCCTTTAAGGGTCCAGGTCTTCCAGCAACCCTCGTAGAACTTCGGAGTTCTCTGTGCCAATCGCCAGGCCGTCTGTGCCTTCTGCCAGCCGACAAAGGCTACCTTCAGCTCATCACCTTACGGGCTGAGTACCCTAGCTCCAAAAAGGATAACCGTTTCAATGATTGTAGGGTTCTACAAACCCCAAAATGTTAAAGGATACCTACTCGGCCACTCAGTCACAAAAGAGGAGGTTGTGCCACTGACGTTCCTGCATGAAGACATTCTCCCGGCAGCGAGAGCCACCGTTGTCCAAGGAAAAGATATGACCGACCTCTGCATCGGCATAGACGTTGGCATCAAGTTTAGCACGGATCCTCTGTTGGAACTTTTCGTCATCCTCGTCCTCGGTTGTCAAGGAGCTTAGGTTTGCTACCATAATGGGGTCCTATAGCAAGTAATTATTATGGTCACTTAAACCGTACAAACTCCCTACCAAGAATAGGGTTTCCCATCAGGGTGGCTTCCTGACTATGGTATCTTGAAATCAATAGACTTCTTCTTACCTTCGGTTAGTAGGGAATGGAAGAATGGTAGTAATAGCAGTAGTAGTAGTAGTAGTAGTAGTAGTAGTAGTAGTAGTAGTAGTAGTAGTAGTAGTAGTAGTAGTAGTAGTCGTAGTAGTAGTAGTAGTAGTAGTAGTAGTAGATATAATTGTACCCCATTCCTCCATTCCCGACTAACCAAAGGTAAGTCTTAACAAGATCTCAGCATCGGAGAAGGTGTCAGGGACGTTCCGGCCAAAGACTTGTTGGGGGAAAGCAAAGGCGAGCTGGCGATCCATTGCGACGGCGGTTCGCAACAGTGCTCCGTTTAAAGGATTCGTCTAAACGGGGTCTATAAGGGTTGCTATAAGAAAAACTGTAGCGGTCACCATATCATTAGGGTTTTATGACAACCAGGGGGCTTAACTAATTATTGGTATAGGGCCCCTTTCATTCAAGGGTCTCGCTTCAAGGGGTGTATAGGGGTTACTAGACGGGCTACTACAAGAGTTTGGTATATGGGCCAGAATAACTACAACAGGGTTTCGGTGCAGATACTTGTTCTGAAATATGGGCACTGTGGCACCACCAATTTTGGGGACCTCCATATCAGAATAGCGCTCTTCTTGGATTCCTCCCAGTACATTGACATGTTACTGGCAACCTGACCATCGGTACTGATCGGTCATGGTCCTTGGCCTGCTTTGACTAGTGGAACTGTTGCAATCTAGCGGAGCAAACCAAAATAAGAGGCCAAGATGCAGAATGCACTGTCCCGCCCGGAGACGAATGTCAGATTTCTCTCGCAACTTTGTAAGAGGGAAGCAAAACCCTAAAAACCTAAACCCCTAAACCCTAAAGAATGAAGGTGAACTGCCGGAACCCTAAGCCGAAACTCTATGAGTTCAACAGACCATGCAGGTCCGGCAAAAGCTCTGAGCCGCGGCCGTCCGAGACACGGGGATCGGGCTTCAGTTTGTGAGTTTGGGGTACATACTACAAAAAATGCAACAACATAATATAATGGACTAGAACATGCCATAATATACTGTAAGGTGTACGGTAGGGTGCCGGGCGTAGTTGAGGCCTCAAGGCTGACAGAAATGCTTCGGATTTCGCGCTTGGTTGCTGGGTTTTCTCAAGTGCTTAGGGTTTCGCGTTTAGGGTTTACTCATAGGCTCCATAGTACTTCCTTTTTGGGGTTCATATTTAGAATCCTATAAGGTAATCCCAAAAAGGAACTACTATGGAGCCTATGAGTAGGCTTAATGCTCAGGGCTCAGTTAGGATTTAGGGTCGCAGCTCCAGCTTGCCTTTTGAAGATGTCGCTGCTATGGGGTTACTTAGAGGATCATGGGACTTAGTAAGTAGGGTTCCTGAAAGGGCTCCTTTAAAGGGATCTATAGAGGTTCTAGTATAAGAGGGGATTTAGGGTCTACTTAGAGGATCATGGGACTTAGTAAGTAGGTTATAACTGGGGTTATAAGTCCCCTAAGTGGGGTTATCCTAATTATAACCTACTTATAACCTTACTTACTAAGTCCCATGAGCCTTTAAGTAGCTTTTGGAAAGCTTGTGCTGGATTTCCGGCCGGCCTCGGTGCCAAGCAGCTGGACCTGACTTATAGGATCCTTAAGGGAGGGTGGTTCAAGGCGGGAGGGTATAAGGAATCCTTAGGGGACTGTAAGGGAACCTTAGGGAGTACTAGGGAGAATTAGGGATCACTAGGCTATATACCCCCTTGGACCCCCCTCCCTTAAGGATACTACAACTGACTGCGAAGTGAATCAGTGAACATTGCACGCAGGTGAGTAAAAGTTTGTTTAAGGCATTTACGGTGGCATGTGGGGGGGGGGGGGGTGTAGTGCTACAGGGTTCAGTATGCACTTCTGCAAAAAGCCTAGAGATTCCTTATAGGAACCCTTAACAAAAACCCTTATAGATCCCTTTATTCAAAAGAGCCCCCAATTTTCAGAAACCCCAAACCCTAAACCACTTTATAAAGGTTTACCCAAAGGGTCCAAAGTACCTTTATAACAGAATGTAGGGTTTCTATATTAGGAATTACGATTATGACTCGGAGAGATCCTCAGAGCCATAACGTTGGGCTCTTGCTAAGGAGCCTAAAACGCCCGCACCAGCCAGCGCCCTCAGGATGACTACAGCATTGACCGCATTCCTGCCGCAATACTGTGTGTCCAAAGGTGTGGCCTGCCCGGAGAAACTCTTGATCATCCTGATCATCTCATCGTTGAGAGGCATCAGTGGTGGCGGGTCAACTGTGCCATGGGCAATCTGCCCATTCAATACTGCACTCCGAAGACCACCATGAGGGGCCGGTGTCTCCACGGCCTCCTCGAACTTAGCCCAGTGCTGACAGAGGTCCCGGCGCAGCGATGAGTAGGCACCATCGCAACACTCCATGAATCGGTCAATGGCCTCCTGGTCAACAGACACCCACGAGCCTTGCGAAGTGGAAGGAGGTTCCTCCAGAGCCGTGTGAAAGCCCGTAGCGGCCGCACTGCATTCAGCGGTGGAGCGGGCATAGGTGGCGGGCTTGCGTTGCCCAAGCCCGCTCATGATAGTACCAGACTGGTGTGGTATATATATATATATACATATCTACACACACGTAGACTTTATGTTTGCGTATACGTAATGCAAATTTGTGTAGAGAGATATACATCTGCGCACATAAAGATCAAAATCATGGCTGCTATTGCGATGATCAGGGTCATTGTTGTTGACGTTAACAAAACTGGTCCTGCTAATATTGTTATGATGACTACTATTTTTGATGCTGATACTCTTACTAATATGACGGTCATTTCAAGCATAAAAATATTTACAACTAACCAACAAATAAGTATATAAATGGCCAGCCAAATGCAACTGTATATATATATATATATAGAGATACACATACACACATACCTCCGTGACCACATACATACATACATCCATACATGCAAACAAACATACATACATTGACACATTGACACTAATACAAACATATACATAGATGCATACGTACATACACACGCATACATACATGCATACATACATACATACATGCGTACAAACATGCATGCATGCATACATACCTACGCATGTGGTACACACATACATTCATACTTACATACATGGCTACATGAATACATACATACGTACATACATACATACAACAAATAAACCTATACTGCATAGGTAAGTGTGTGCATGGCCATTAAACTAAACGTTTACGCTTTCCAACGAAAACAAAAACCTCAGCAGCAAAATCAGTTCACCGCGCGCTGGCATACTTAATTACCTTCGAGTTCAGCACACTCTTAACAAAGACCACGGTGCCGGCCAAATGCGAGAGCCCCTTGACAGAAGCACATCTGAAAGGATGCCGCAAAGCAGATTGCCCTTCCGAAGCCCAAGCTGAGATCACGGAACCATCCTAAGCCCATCAACTCACAAAAAAACCTCAAGGAACCCGTCAGACCCCTAAACCCTAAACACATCAACCTAGCATCGTATTCAAGTTCCTCAATCCCTAAACCCGAGGCCTATAAATCTTAGCCCGAAATCCCAAACGGCCCAAACCCCTAGTCCTGCCCGCTCTGCTCTAGGGGCGCTGCGGCTTCCTCATAGTCTAAGAGTTGCCTCGAGCCGCCCGCACCCATGGCTGCACTGGAACCATGGGTGTTGAAGTGAGATTTTCTGGGTTGGCCTTTAAACACCCTGAAAAATATTTATATATACGGCCCCTTATAAACACAAATAAGGAAAATAAAAGCCAGAAAGTTGGAATATGATTATCCTAACCCTTCTATGGTAAATTTGGTATCCTACCATGAAACCATATTCCAACTTTCTGGAGTTCCCTGTAGGAGGGGACCTTCAGTCACGGTGGGTTACACAGTGGGATATGGCTATTGGGACAGGGTAGTTGCCTTAAATCATAATGGCTTCTTCGGATCGGGGAAGTGGGACAGTCACCTGATACTTCTGGCAACCGTAAGGATGTGAGTTGATGGTTGGGGTTCTCGACTTGGCTAGGGATGCGACTTCTTTAATTAGCCCACTCATCTTTTTTTTGTGGGTAGCTAGGCTATGGATTCATGGGGACAGGAAGTGGGCTTGTGGGGCATGATATCCCCCTGGAGCCTCTGAACGCGGAAGAAGACGCATGTACGATTTGACAGCCTTACATAATCAAACCGGAAACACTGCAATCCTAAAGCCTTGCATCCAAACCCTGAGTGGAAATCCTAAAGCCCAATTTACTCTTTTTAACGGAGCCCTTGAAGGAGCCCTTAAAGGAACCCTGACCAGACACTTCATGTCCCTATCCTTTGCTGAGGGTATGAAAGGGCAATAGGCTGTTGGCATTTAAAGCTAGTAGTTGTCAGAGCTTCACGTTTTAGGGTTTTGCTGATCTTTAAATACACGGCTTGCTTCAAGAGGTTTAGGAGATATTGACCGGAGTTGGCGTGGCTTGTCCTAGTTTATGCGATGGCACCATTCAATCGCTTGCGGCCTTCGACACTGCTTAGGACCAGTTCCGTTTTATGTAAGCCCCACGGAAGCTAAAGCTGGCGAGTGAAGAGCTCAACAACGCGGCAGGAAGCCGAAAGCGTTCGGGCAGGAACATGGGAATCAAGAACGGACCTTATAGTGCTTTGAATAAGGTTATGGGGCAACGAGACGCTATTCGTGAATGTTTCGGCATTCGTATTGCCGACTCAGAAGCCCCTACTCTCTCAGGTCACTTCAAAAAACAAACGCATAGCTGAAGCGCTAACTGTCGACACCTCTTTAAATCGGTTCAGGTTCTGAGGTCTAGGGTTCTGGGATTGCGGATCATGCTAGGAAGCTGGAAAGGGCATCCTGCAGTTCAACAACATCTCTAATGCTGCAATCCAGATTGAGAGCCTTCTGATGCACATGTCGAGCCGGTCCTTAACCCAAACCCCGTAGATCCAAACTCACCGCAACTTCTCACCCAAAGCCCTACAAGCCCAACGTAGGACTAGGGCTCCAGTTACCCAAATAGTAGGGTCATGGGGTAGATAGTATATGGTTAGTAACCTACTATGTAGGTAACTGGAGCCCTAGATTAGGTCCCAAGCCTTAACCAAGCCTTAAACTACCTATATAGGGACCCCTTTAGGGCCGAAGTACCTAATTACTTTTTGGGCACATGGAATCTTAGGGCCCTGTGCAGACTCTTTTCCTTCCCGCGCAGACTCCGCCAGCTGTCTGCACCAGCCGCGCGCCTCTGTGGGACCAGACACGAGCCGGGATTTGGTCTAGGGGCCTGAGTAACTAGAGCAGGGTTCCTTTCAAGGGGTCTATATATAGGGGCTATACTATAAGGGATCTATAGTAGGGTTCTAATATGTTTAGTAATCAGAAAAGGGCTTTTGGGACCCATTCAACTATATTGATAATAAGGAGCCCCCAAAATAGTATTGGTAAATATTAGGGTTTTGGGGCCCATTATACTATAAATGGAATGAGGAACCCCACCCCCAAAAAACAAACAGCTTAGGTAAGTATTTGGGCGCCTAATATAGTACCCATTTCGACCCCTTATCGTAACCCTTAAAGACCCCTTTGAAGGGACCCTAGGAACCCTGAAAGGTAAGTATCTAGGCCCCCAATATTGGCGGTGGAGCCTTGGCCGGCCTGGTCGTTAGGTTAGAGGAGCTGGATCTAGGGTTTAGGGTTTAGGGTTTAGAGTTTAGGGATTTAAGGTTTAGGAGGTTCGAGTTTAGGTCTATAGGGTAGTTTAGTCTACATTTAGGGTTTCGGGCCTAGGAGTCTAGAGTTTCTGTTTAGGATTTAGGGTAGTTTGGTCTACATGTAGGGTTTCGGGTTTAGGAGTTTAGAGTTTCTGTTTAGGATTTAGGGTAGTTTGGTCTACATGTAGGGTTTCGGGTTTAGGAGTTTAGAGTTTCTGTTTAGGATTTAGGGTAGTTTGGTCTACATGTAGGGTTTCGGGTGTAGGAGTTTAGAGTTTAGGTTTAGGATTTAGGGCAGTTTAGTCTACATGTAGGGTTTCGGGTTTAGGCGTTTAGAGTTTGGGTTTAGGATTTAGGGTAGCTTAGTCTACATCTAGGGTTTCGGGTTTAGGAGTTTAGAGCTTATATAGGTTTGTGATTTAGGGTAGTTTAGTCTACATTTAGGGGTTCGGGTTTAGGAGTTAAGAGTTTAGGTTTAGGATTTAGGGTAGTTTAGTCTACATGTAGGGTTTCGGGTTAGGAGTTTAGAGATTAGGTTTAGGATTTGGATAGTTTAGCCGTTTAGCCTACATTTTGGATTTTGGGTTTAGGTTTAAAGTTGAGGGTTTAGGTTCAGGGTTCTACTAGCACTCAGAGACAAGGAAGACCTGAAGCAAATCCTGGTTTGGAGGGGCAAGGGGGTTGGGGGCGGGCTTCATGGTTGCTTAGATCGGGTCCTAGGGTCTTGTTGTAGAGAGGGTTAGAGTTGAAGTGGAGCCCGAGGAGATTGGGTTCGGCATCCTACTGTGCAGGCCTGAATATTAGAATAGGGTTTTTGGGGTATGCTATTACTATGGTTAAATATGAAGGAGCCCCCAAAATAGTATCGGCAAGTATTTATGCTACGATCTTCTGATGCTTGAACTTTACAAGGGCGAAACCCTACCCCTATACCCACGTATGACGAATGCCAGTCCTCATGATCAGCCGGTGGGCGGCCTTTTGGGTCTGCCCACCGGCTTGCTTTTGTGGGCGGGCCTGCCCACCTGGCGGCTGGCCTGCTGGGGGCCGGGGGGTGGGCCCTTGATCAAGGGAAGGCAGCATTGCCCTGCTTCGGCCCGGGTGGGCGGCCCTTGGGCTTCGCCGGGGGTGGGGGCTTGGGGGGGAACAAAATCGCCGCCAGCAAACAGCGGTGCTGGAGGATTATGGGGGGGACCAAGTCTGCCGGCACCCACTTGGCTGCGGCCGCACCGGCCTGCACCCCCACCTCTCGCCGCGGCGGCGGCGGGTCCTGTGAGTAAAACTGTTCAACTCAAACCGTTCAAGTTACTGAGACTCTTCATCTCCACGCGCCCCCGGCTGAAGCTTCGTTCGAGTCATCTACCCCTCGCCAAGTAGGGGGTTGAGGGTTTAGGGTTTTATGGTCTGGGGCTTAGGGTTAACGGCGGCAAAAGATCCGTCAGGAGAGGATCAGTCTGCCAAGAGACCCCCGATCCCGAAACCTCCGTTGCCCTCAAAAGCCAGCAACCAACCCCTATCAAACCCTCAGCAGCACTCCGAAATCCTGTAACCAAATCAGCCGCCACCATATCCCTAAACTCTAAACCCCTAAACCCCGAAACCCTACACCCAAACCCTAATCCTACCTATAGTCTCCATTGTAGTAGGACCATCAAACTGGATAACCAAAAAAAGGAACTACCATGGATACTATAGGTAAATCGAAAAGCTGAACCCCTGGGTCTACCCCAGACCTTAAACTCTGGACCCTTCTGTCCCTAAGCCCTAATCCCTTATATCCCTAAACTCGAAGCCCTTATATCCCTAAACCCAAATCCCTTACATCCCCTAAACCCTAAGCCCTTTATCCCTAAACTCTAACCCCTTATATCCCTAAACTCTAACCCCTTATATCCCTAAACTCAAAGCCCTTATATCCCTAAACTCAAAGCCCTTATATCCCTAAACTCTAAGCCCTAAACCCTAACCCCCTCAACTCTAAACTCTCAACCCTTATATCCCCTAAGCCAAGACCGCGGAAATGGCCCACCTGGAAGGATCTTGTTCATTCCGTCCGAACCTCGAAGCAGAAGACTCTGGTCTCCGTGTTAAGGGCTTAGCCAAACAGGGTTTAGGGTTTAGGGGGTTAGGGTTTAGGGTTTAGGGTTTCTTTTATTTAAGTGCAATGACCCCTTTCCAACTCTCGCAGGAAGAGCAGGTACTGAGCCCGCCAACTCGGCATGCTTAGGGTTTACCTTAAGCCGGAATAACCTATCTTTTTAGGGCTCCTTATTATGATTTCCTTATATAAGTCGTTAAAAGGGTAAGTTATTCCGGCTTAGGGCTTAGGGTTTAGGGTTTATAGTAGAAGACAGAAAGTTGGAACATGACTTTAGGAGGATTAGTGCTAGGATCCCTTATGCTTTACCTTAAGGGCATGAGGGTAATGATGTTCCAACTTTCTGGCTTCTACTGTAGGGTGGTTAGTCTCAACATGTCTCAACAGACGCATTGCCCTTTGCCGATGGGTCAGTCTTAACACAGATTTTGCCAAAGCATAAAGGTAAACGGGTTGGAATCGCTTCCTTCCAGTCATTCATGGGCCGTAACCTTGGCCGAAATCCGAGCAAAACCCTTCGCAGTTTTCGGCAACAAATCCTACAATGGGCCATCTCTATACCCTAGACCCTGAACCAGCCCCACTTGCACTTAGAAGTGGGTGTTTCGAGCCTGGGACCAAGGTATCTAGAACGGCCCTAGACCCATGTGGGATGTTGCTCCCTAAACTCAGCAATCAATATATATATATATATATATATATATATATACACAGACATACATGGTCACTTGGCGGCAGTTCCATCAACCCTTCGTAAATTTCATGGTGCTTCTCCGGTAGCTCAATACGTCGGTAACTGGGCCCTAAACTTAAACCCGAAACTCTACGCCCTTGACCCGAACCCAGAACTCTTAAACCCCGAACCCTAATCCTGACCGTAAACCTCTTCGGCTTCGACTCTATGTCGCGAAAACACACAGCCACCGTGCCGCACCTAGCCACCAATGCCCCAAAGCCCTAAAGCCTAGACTCTAGACCCAAAACCCTAAAACCTACATCCTAAACCCCGAAGCCCTAACCCCCAAGCTCAAATCTATGCGAACCCCTAAACCCCACACCCTGAACCCGAAGCCTTAAATCCTAAACCCCAAGTTCAAGTTTACTTGAACCCGAAGCCGTCATAGCAAAGTCAGAACCCCTAGACCGTTGCCTAAACCCTAACCCCTAGAACCTAAACCTTACACCTTAAATCCTAAACCTTAAACCCGAAATCCTAAACCTTAAACTCCAATTCCTAAACCTTACACCGTAAATCCTAAACCTTAAACCCGAAATCCTAAACCTTAAACCCCAAATCCTAAACCTTAAACCCTAAATCCTAAACCTTGAAGCCTATGTCCTAAACCCTAACCCCCAAAGTTTAAGCCGTCACAGCGAAGCTGGACTCCCTCTGAGACGAGTAGCCATGAGCTCCTCGTCATCAGAGGACTGGTCTTCGAACATCGCATCGTAAGCCTGGCTATAGTAGAAGCCAGAAAGTTGGAACATGGCTTTAGGAGGATATGTGCTAGAATCCCTGATACTGTACCTTCAGGGCATTGGGATAATGATGTTGAAACTTTAGGTTTAGGGCTTTTAGCGTGTAGGGTTTTTAGGGCTGTTGGGTTTTTTACGGCGTTTAGGGTTCAGAGCTCAGGGTTCAGGAAAGAGTGGGGTTTAGGGCTTAGAGGTTTAAATGGTTTAGGGCTTGTTGTAGGGTTACAGGGTTAAGGGTTTAAGGCTTGGGGCTTAGCTGTTACGGTTTTGTTGCTTTGCAGCTAGGGGCTTAGGGGGTTCGGATTTTGGTGTGTGAGCCTGGCTTGCAGGAGCTCGGCAAACTCCACATCCCACAAATGTCTCACAAAGGGTTCAGGCTTTAGGGTTACGGTTCAGGGTTTAGGCCTGTAACGCAAGGCTTCGGTTCTTAGGATTTGGACTTGTGGGTTCAGGGCTTAAATCCTTCGGGCTGGGGTTTGATATACTGAGCTCTAAACCCTAAACTCTCAACCCCTAAACCCTAAACCATCTAAACCCTAAAACCCCTAAACCCTAGAACCCCTAAGCCCTAAACTCCCAAAACCCCTGAACCCTAGAAACCCTAAGCCCTAAACCCCCTAAACCCCAAAACCCTAGAACCCCTAAGCCCTAAACCTCCTAAACCCCCAAACCCTGAAACCCCTAAGCCCTAAACCCCTGCGACATTCTTTAGGGTTTAGGGTTTAGGGTTTAGGGTTTAGGGTTTCTAGCTTTGCCGGAAACGAATTGGAATGTAACGGCCGGCTTTCTGGAGGTTTAGGGTTGGAGGCTTGTTTTACGGCTTAGGTGTTGAGGGTTTGACAGTTAGGTGCTGAGGGATTATTAACAGCTTCGGGTTCATGATTTAGGGGTGCAGGGGGTTTGGGGTTTAGAGGCTTGGGGCCCTTCGTTATGGAGCATTCGGATCTCGGGTTAGTTGACCGCGCACGAAGGAACACCTTCATGACTCCCGAGATGTAAAACTCATGTTCTCTAAACCCTAAACCCTCTCAACCCTAAACCCCAAAACTCAGCTGATGATTCAGGGTCTCTACTAAATGACAGCATATGAACTGACTGATTACAAAAGCTCCATATCTCAACACTCACCCCACAAACTCTACACCCCTGACCAAGGTTCTCACAATTTTACAGCCCTGAAACCAACCGTAAACTCCATACCCTCTTACTACACTTCTAGGTGGGGTTTTAAGGCTTTTGAAAAATATTAGTAAATAAGATCCTCTTAAGTCCAATAAGGGAAAATATAAAATGTCCCAAAGCCCCACCTAGACTTCTATAGCCCCGAACCTTCAACCTTGAACGCACAGGCTACGCGGAAGTAAGCTCATCAGGCCTCCTGGATCTTGCTGGCTGCACCCTTCACATCCTGTCTCGGGTTTCGGTTTAGGGTTTAGGGTTTTAGGGTTTAGGGTTTAGGGTTTCGGTTTAGGGTTTAGGGTTTTAGGGTTTTAGGGTTTAGGGTTTAGGGTTTCGGTTTAGGGTTTTTTTTTTGTTTTTGAACCCTCTTTTCCCGGTTTAGGGTTTAGGGTTTAGGGTTTTAGGGTTTAGGGTTTAGGGTTTCGGTTTAGGGTTTTTTTTTTTTTTTTTTTTTTTTGTTGAACCCTCTTTTCCCGGTTTAGGGTTTAGGGTTTAGGGTTTTAGGGTTTAGGGTTTAGGGTTTCGGTTTAGGGTTTTTTTTTTTTGAACCCTCTTTTCCCGGTTTAGGGTTTAGGGTTTAGGGTTTTAGGGTTTAGGGTTTAGGGTTTCGGTTTAGGGTTTTTTTTTTTTTTGAACCCTCTTTTCCCGGTTTAGGGTTTAGGGTTTAGGGTTTTAGGGTTTAGGGTTTTAGGGTTTAGGGTTTAGGGTTTCGGTTTAGGGTTTTTTTTTTTTGAACCCTCTTTTCCCGGTTTAGGGTTTAGGGTTTAGGGTTTTAGGGTTTAGGGTTTAGGGTTTCGGTTTAGGGTTTTTTTTTTTTTTTGAACCCTCTTTTCCCGGTTTAGGGTTTAGGGTTTAGGGTTTTAGGGTTTAGGGTTTTAGGGTTTAGGGTTTTTTCGGTTTAGGTTTTTGAACCCTCTTTTCCCGGTTTAGGGTTTAGGGTTTTAGGGGTTTAGGGTTTTTTTTGAACCCTCTTTTCCCGGTTTAGGGTTTAGGGTTTAGGGTTTTAGGGTTTAGGGTTTTAGGGTTTAGGGTTTAGGGTTTCGGTTTAGGGTTTAGGGTTTAGGGTTTTAGGGTTTCAGGGTTTAGGGTTTCGGTTTAAGGCTTCGGGTGAGGAGTTCAGGCTTTGGGCAGGAAGCGGGGCAGCCGCAGCCTCTTTCGCTGTTTGTCTTCCGAGAGGTCTTTTTGCAGGGTTCGAGCCTCTGCTTACTCTCCATGTCGTGGTTCTTGGCGGGTTTAGGGCCCTGGGATTTGGGGCTTAGACGGCTAGGAGGTTTGGGCCTACTTTTTGTGAGGTTTAAGGCATCAGGGGTACAGATATGACGTAGAGGCCTGGACAAGTAGACTAAGGATGTGGTCAGCCTCGTCTTACCTGCATTAGGAAACCACGAGGAATATAATTTCTGCTTCTTGTAGACCCCATTATGAACTCATGAACTCCGCAAAAGAGCCCCTGTTCAAAAAAACAAACACAATGTAGAAAACAACGAAAGGCACTTCTATGTGGTGCAAATGTTTGATGTTCGGAATACAGCGCAGCTCTGAATCTCAGGATTTACATTGCGAGATATGGGGGTTCAAGTCAAGCTTGAAGGGTTTCGGGTTGTCGTTCGTCAGGCAGGAGAACGTAGACTCTTCTTCGAAATCACTCGGTCTGCATCTCCATGTCTGACTCACGGCCAGGTCCCACCTAATGCGCTGAATGCAACATCATCTACGTCGAACCGCCCAAACCCAGAGCACTACTCCCTTCGAAGGGGTTTCTTCAGTACTTCTTCCAAAAAGACCATTGGACCAAAACATAACCAGAAAAAGCAACACAACATACACATTCACATAACCAAGAGCCTTGTTATAGCCGTAGTATCTTCCCCGAGCAAAAACCACCATTGCCCCAATACATCTTACAATTCCCCAACCGGAAAATCTGACCCGAAGTGTCCGTGCACCTTCACAATGAGAATCTACTTTGGATGCTGTAGCGGCTTCCTGTAGTATTCCGTATAGGTACTTCATTCATTACTTCAACTTATGCAGTATGTAGGTGCAACAAACATGCCAGATAACAAACCTCTTACGATATAACAACCGGGAGCCCGAGCAAAAGCCTACATCCCACACCCGGTCCGATCCGAAAGTACCCCACTTCCAGTATACCTAACATCTTACCGGAGGCTTCTTCCCCAAATTCCCAAACCCAAACCCCAAGCCCTATAAATCCCTAAATACCCCTCATAGCACCCTATTCCCTACACCCGAAGCCCAAGCCCTATATTAACACCCTCATAGCACCCGTGACGGCGCTCTGAAGGACGCCCTAAAACTGCCTCGGCCGGCCCAGGGGCGGAATCGGCTGTCTCCTCGGGCGCCTGGCTTAGGGTTTAGGGTTTAAGGTTTAGGGGTCTAGGGTTTAGGGTTAGGGTGAGAATGATGGCCCCACCAGGGCTTCCTGGACCTTACTTAAAAGGCTCATGGGTGGTTACAAGTAGGGTTACAACTAGGGTAGCTAACTATATATACTTGAAAATCCATATTCGGGGACTCTATCCCCACTTAAACCTACCCCTCAACCTCCAAGTACCCTCTTTTACGATGCTTTCTGGGACATATGAACAGAAAGCGAACATTATAGTGAGATTCTATACTCCAGGGTTGTACGGTTTGGGGTTCATTTTGGCTCTGCAGCTCAATAAGCTTCCTGGGAGCCCAGTTGCCTTGATACAGGTTACCGGACTTTGTTGATATACAGCCCTTATCAAGGGTCCAAGTACCCAGCAAAAAGACACTCCTCAAATGCTAACCTACACTACGATTACCACTGCCAAATTTAGAGGTGCTTGGGATTCTTAAAAACCCTATGAA
This sequence comes from Symbiodinium sp. CCMP2592, assembly GCA_905221615.1. Classification (NCBI taxonomy): domain Eukaryota; class Dinophyceae; order Suessiales; family Symbiodiniaceae; genus Symbiodinium; species Symbiodinium sp. CCMP2592. The sequence continues at coordinate 585,830 of CAJNDT010003513.1, forward strand.
ACACTCTAAATCCACACAAAGAACATTCAGAGAAACGGAGCCCGAAGATGTGGGTAACTGGGCCTCTCGTGAAGATTGGAAGCCAAATCAGGCGGTTCTTCAGATAGCCACGTTTGGGAATCCCCAGTATCATCTCATCCTGGGTACCCACTGCTAAAGCTCCGAACGAGCGGCCCTTGCTATCGTAACCCTAAACCCTAAACCCCAAACCCTAAACAAGCTGTCAGGATTTCTGCAGGTGAAAGCCTCCAGCTCGCGGAGCGGGGGAGAAGCGGCAGTGACTCGAAGATCAGCAGTGCCCTCCGAGTCGAGGGTGACTAGGATACCCAGAAACCTAAGAATAAAAAGGCCTCTCTTTTTGGTATTGGGTAACTTTACAAGGAACCTAGGACTACAAAAGGGGAATAAGGGTACTACTGGGCATCCTAGGTGATGTGATGCCGCCGCGCACCATGGCGCAAAATGTACGATAAGGCCTTGCCGACCTTCACCAGTCTCTCACGCGAACGGTGCCGACGGCCTTGGCTCCTGGATCTGGATCTGCGCGCCTGGGAGCATAGGCCGTCCTGGGGGCTCGGCACGAATGGCTCTGGAAGACGCCCCTGAAGATGCCGTAAGTGCAGAGCCCAGACCTTCCAAAATCTATTAATTAAGGAATATACCTTAAATTATAATAGGATCCCTAATATGATTTAAGGTATATTCCTTAATTAAGGGATTTTGGAAGGTCTGGGAGGCGCAGCTCCTGGCTGGCTCCTCATAATTACTCGTTTTCGGAGGAGAGGATCGACCGCGGCACCAAATAGCCCTGAACACGATAGTCTGAACAATGATACCCCCTTAAGTTGAGGGACTCAAATTTGAATAAAGATGGGGTGTGTAACAAAGACCCGAGCTTGTCCCGATTTTTTCCATGTTTAAGGCTACTACATCCAGCCCAGAGCCCTGTCCCCCAAAGCCTTAACTTCCTAAACACTAAATGCACCATTTAGGGTTTAGGGTTTAGGGCAACCCTAAAGCCTAAACCCTATTCGTTGCCTCCTCCGGGAGCATGGCAGGCTCATTGAGGTCACCGGGGGCGGCGGAAGAGCCTCAGAGATCAATTTGAACGGCTCTATAAATAGGTCCCCCTTAAGGTAACCAGGTACCTTTCATATAGGGTTCCCTTTGAAGGGATCTTTAAGGGTTCACTAAGCGAGTTCCCCCCAAAGGGATCCTTAAAGGGCTCTGCAATAAGGTTCTCTCTTTCCTTGAATGGTTGTGGGGCCTTTTGGGGCTCTTGCATAGCGTGCTTTTGGATGTTTAGGTGTTTGAGGGTTTAGGGCGTTCGAGGGTAATGTAGGCTTCAGGGGTCCTTCATAAGAGGGATCCCGGCTTCGAATACTTTGATGCCCGAAGAATCGTAGAAAGTCTGGGTTTTGGCGTGCTTGTACTTAATATAACTTAGCATTACACTGACGCTCTCACCTTCCTTAAACCGAGCACTGTGTTGGCTTACTTTGCCGGTATTTCATAGGAACATAATTCTTAGCTCATTTCTCAGACCGCTACATGAATAATATGCACAACACATAAACCACCGGCAATGCTTAATCCTGACAGCCCTCCAGCTCGTAGTCGTAACGTCCTTCATCCGTTAACCCAGCGACCAACAGCAAGCACCCGCACTTGCGTGTTGAGAGCTATACGGTACTCTGAACCATACCAGAAGGCTCATACCCTACCCCTTTTGTTGGGTACCTAGTCTTCTGGTTAGCATCTGTTATATAGAATATAGAAAAATAGATACCCTTAAAAAAGGGTCGGGTGTGAGCCTCTAGGTAGAAACCAGAAAACCCAGCTAGACAGCACCCTGAAATCGAATCCTTCTGCGGATGCTTCTGCGAAGCACCCTACGCCCTAAACCCTAAAACCATAAAACCCTGAACCCTAAATCCTAAACCCTAAATCCTAAATCCTAAACCCTAAAACCATAAAACCCTAAACCCTGCTCCGCTACAGGGCTGTATGGGATTCGAGAGAGGGCTCCTTATCTCGAGTTTGAATACAGCTGCACTACTTGGCATGGAGTCGTGGAGTACAGTCTTGTGGTATAAAACGTACGTCGGGACTTCTAGGAGATGCTGCGATACTTGATAGTCAGACCTCTACTTAAAGGCTCATGGGACTTAGTAAGTAAGGTTATAAGTAGGTTATAATTAGGATAACCCCACTTAGGGGACTTATAACCCCAGTTATAACCTACTTACTAAGTCCCATGATCCTCTAAGTACACCGGGCTCTATGGCGCAGCACGCATGATCTGCATTGTGCTTACTCGGGGAGTCCTAGCCCAAAGGGTCCGGATGTTCCATAATAGACCCTAAACCTTAAACCCTAAACCGTGGCTCTATATCACTCCCCAGACCTTCCAAAATCCCTTAATTAAGGAATATACCTTAAATTATAATAGGATCCCTAATATGATTTAAGGTATATTCCTTAATTAAGGGATTTTGGAAGGTTTGGGTATATCACTCTATATCAGGAAGTTCTATTTTGATTTGGGGAAGCATCGCCCATACCTGACCCAGGACCCTTTGGGTAATAGCAAGATCCGGGAACGCTGCTCGGCGCTTGCCCGAGCGACTGTGCCGCTTCTTTCGGCTGCGCATTCGCTTTGGCCTTTCAGCAATTTGAGGCTTATAGGTATAGGATCTAGAGCTTAGGTTTAGGAGTTAAGGGTACAAGGTCTAGACTGTAGGTTACTGAGTTGAGGGTATAGGATCTAGAGCGTAGGTTTAGAAGCTAAGGGTATAGGGTCTAGACTTTGAGTTAGGGTCTATAGGGCTTAGGTTTAGGAGCTAAGGGAATAGGTGTCAGCCCGCTTCAGAAAGCTCCTACTCTTACCCGTACTGTTACGCTTACCCTCACACTCGCTGTTACTTTTAGTACAATGAAGCCATAGTCGTATTAGTAATGCATAGGTGCTATGCATACGAGTCCTGAGACCATACCTACCTCATGGAGAAGTACTATGATGATGATTACAACTTGACTACAACCCTGACTATTTCTCCGTCAATACACTGTCCGTTGCTACCGGAAGTCAGGACGAACAATCTCAAAACATCGTTGTTGCAGCCCTCCTAACGTAGGCACAGCGTGACCTCCAACTTGAAGCTTGGACAAACACTATGAACCCCAAAAGGACCTTAAGGTTCCATGTAGCCATATAGCAAAACGCTTAGGCCCCAAAGTGCCTATGTAGGAATCCCTTTAAGGCCTAAGCCTCAACCCTAAACCCTAAACCCTGAACCCTAAACCCTAGACCCTAAACCCTAAACCCTACACCCTAAACCCTGCACCCTGAACCCTAAACCCTAAACCCTAAACCCTGTGGAGCCTGAGGGGGACTGTACAGGCCCCCTAAACAACACGCCTCAGCCCATTACCGTAACTGTGGAGCTTACTGCCGAAGGAATCTCCAAGGGTAAAAGGAGGGACCCTTAATAAGGACCCCTAGGTATATACCCTTAATATAGCAATTATATACCCATCATATAGCCCATTATAGGGCAGGGGTCCCCATTAAGGGTCCCTCCTTTTCCCCTTTGAGAATCCTTTCAATGCCAATGCCTCCCTAAGTCACAAAAGAGAAGAAACTCAAATCCTCCAGCTATCTAAACTTGAACCCAAAGGGACCTATGTACTGTTATGGGGGATACTTCCCTAAGTCATAATAGTAATTCCCAATATAGAAACCTACATTCTACTGTAAAGGTACTTTGGACCCTTTGGGGAACACATGAAACCTAACACGATCCAACCCCCACCCCCTAAACCTAAACCCTTAGAACCCTTAGAGCTTATAACAACCGAAAGCACGTCTATGCCAACTTAGAACAATAGTAAAAACAATGTTGAAATATTCTGTTGGATATATGAACAAAATACCAAAATATTTCCTAAGGGAGACTATAGACGTAATGCACCGCTACAACCCTCATAAACACTGAACCCTGAAAACCACAAACCCTATGAACCCTAGGCGCGATAAACCCTAAACCCTATAAGCTCCAAACCATATAAACCCTATAGGCCCCAAACCCTATAAACCCTAAACCCTTGTGAACCGTCAACCCTCAACCCTATCAGCCCTATAAACCCTGACCCCTAAATCCAAAAACCCAAAAACCCAAAACCCTATAAACCCTGACCCCTAAATCCAAAAACCATAAACCCTACAAACCCTGTAAACCCTGTAAACCCCGAAAACCAAACACCATAAACCATAAACCCCATAAGCCCTAACCCCTAAATGAACTAACCCTTCAGCGCCTTCCTGGCCGATTTCACGCCGAAGGCCTTCAGATCGCTCTTGCCATCATAGAAGGCTGCCTGCAAGGACTCTTACACCCGCCCCCCATGCCATATATATATATATATATATATATATATATATATACACACATGTATAAAGTCATATCTACATATATATATATATATATATGCATATATACACATACATGCATAAATACATACAACGCCGTTGTCGCTCCTGGCACTTGGACAACTGCACTCTAGTATCTGGAACGACTGCATGCTTGGCAAAGCTGATGTGACAACGTGGCTGGACTTTGCATTAACTAGATGAGCCTGAAATCTTAAGCATGAGCACCTTGAACGTTCTTTGCCGTGACTGGCGGCGAAACTGCGCAGATGGTAAGCTCTCAGTAGCAGCCTTTCCGTGGCATGGCGAGCTGCTGGGGCAGTTCCTCCAAAAGCACGTACCCCTGGCTGCAGTTCACGCCCAAAAAAAGAAAGCGTCCATCAATAGCTATATCCAGGATCGGTACATTTGTAGCTGTTGCCAGCATGCCCATGAAAGCATCCTCGACCCAGTGCAAGAGCAAGCGGGAGCCTACCAAAGTCTGAAGTACAGTTGCCATGTTCTCAACGGCCTTCCTGCTGGCCAGCCATGATGCCTGTGGATACGGAAGAAGAGCTCCATCAACCAGAAGAGGCCAGTCTTTCAACGATGCCGTCCCACACGAAAGCTCTTCAAAGACATGCGGAAGCATGCAGCCTCGCTGGCCCCAAACAAAACCGTTCGGATGCAACTTCTCAAGTTGCAGGTCTTCTTGAAGCAACTCCACCAAACGTCCAACTTGCAAACGCTCGTTGCCATTGAGCCGCACGAAGTATTCTGCTTGAATCTGGACGGCTAAATGGAGCAAATGACAAACTTTCAATGTCAGATTGGTATATGCATCAACTACATCGATTGCAATGATGTCGCTAAACCTGTCTGCCTCAAGCACAAGATGTTGCTGCTCCGCATCACTGAGGCCTGACCAACCTACCACAAAGCCATAGCGCCAGCGGCTCTTGGCACTATCACCTCCTTGCATCCGTCCGCCTGCAGCCCAGCCCGTTCGCACCGAACTTCGCAGCACATCATCTTGTGGCCGACATAACACTGCCACGAAAAGGGTTGGCTTGTCTGCAGATTCTGCAACCTCAGAGACCCATCCGGGCGCAAGTGCGATCCTAGCTTTGGCGGGGGCACGAGCGAGGCGTCTCGACCGACAGGCCTCACTGTGGCCGCTCATAGTAGGAACACGTCGAATCACCCGTGGAAGAAGACCGCAACGAAATCGGGGATCATCTTCGCTTCCCAGCTTGGGCCATCGACGGGTCCCACGTCGGAGTCTGTACCTAGCTCATGGTTGGGATCATATTCAACATTTTAGCTTCTGTATCCCTTATTGTGTTTAAGAACTCATGAGAATGGAAAATGCTACCCAACTCTGACAAAGGTACTCTGATACTCTGCTAGGAGGCGAGCACAGGACTGCGACTCCAATCCGGGTGTTTCCGCACACGTCGGACAGCTGGCATGACACCGGTGATCTCCCTGAATTCCAGGCACAGCAAGCGTGCTTCTTCGAATATCCTGCTTCGACAATGGAGCAGTACTGGGGAAAAGCCAGGAGAAGTGCTGCTGCACCAGCGATGTGACAGCATCTGGCGTGGCCGCATGCTGGCAGGCGGAAGGCAAGCAAATGGCCAAGCCTCCCGGTGCACCCTCACTCATAGGCTCTATGACCATCATCTCGTGCGTTGAGCGTTCGTCACATTTCCGACCCAGCTGCGTCCAATCATCCGTTGTAAAATCAGTTGTCCAATCCACTGCACGACTTAGCTCCCATAAGCTTGCTGTCGTTTCCCTCTCCAGGAGGCTGTTGCAAGCTTTTGCGTGGTCGAAGTGGTTGACTGCTGACACTGCAGCTCCAGCAATTCCAGCAGCCATGGCCCTTACCTGGTACATTTGGGAGTTTCCGCAAATAGGGGACCCAAATATAGTAGCCTCATAAATAGTAGGATCCTTATTATAAGGACCCCAAAATAAGGTACCCCTAGTTTTTGGAAACTCCCATGTTGAGGGCAGGCCAAGGGCTGGTGAGCTGGTCCACATAACGTAGGGGAGGCATGCAGTCCCAAAGGGTCCTATGTACCGATATAGTAGAATGTAGGGTTTACATATTATGGAATTACCAATATGACTTAGGGAAGTATCCCCCAGTACGTAGGACCCTTTGGGAGTGAAGTTTGGCACAAACATGTCAAGACATGAGGCCTATAGGGGAAACTAGGTAGCCCCGTTTTGGGCTTCAGGTTTCCGGTGTAGTTCTTTCTGGCTCGGTCCCTACATCCTAAAACTAGACTACGTAGAAAACCTTCGGATTCGGCATGGGGTAAAGTTAGTGTGAAGCTTTGGGGATTCCGGGGTGGGCTTGAGGCTTCTGTGTCTGTTTCTGTGCAGGGGGACTTTGGGATCGCCAAAGCACCGATCTGCGATGACCTCGGTCGAACGACCTACGCCCTGAACCCCCACACCCCAAGCCTCTAACCGCCATCAACCCCTCCCCTAAACCCTAAACCCCTAAACCCTAAACCCCTAAACCCCTAAACCCTAAACCATAAACCCCTAAAGCCCGTTGCCCCGCTCCGCCGACCGGTCCGTTGTAGGGGCTTGGGCTTTCGAGATTTTCCTTTTGGGGGTTTAGAGCTTTCGCCTTATGGGCTGAGAGGCCAAGGGCTGAGTAAACCTGTGGCCCCGAATAGCCTACAGTTCTAGTGCCAGATGCCGTGCCCGGTTTCTGCAGTATTGGGTTTAGGGTTTAGGGTTTAGGGTTTAGGGTTATAGATACTGGGCTCTAGAAAACCTGAATCCGAAAGCCTAACCCTTTAAACATCGTGAAGAGGGATACGTGGAGCCTTATGGAGGTTCCCTCCCCAAAGGGTCCTATGTACTGTTATGGGGGATACTTCCCTAAGTCATTCCGATTATAGAAACTTTACATTCTACTATAAGGGTACTTTGGACCCTTTGGGCTCTAAGGCCCCCATCTCTAGGGGCTTGTTATGAGAGCTTAGGGTATCGAGTTTGGGTTGTATACGGCGGCTTTCGGTTCAAGGACTACTCGGGGGGCCTGAACGATAGGAAGCGGGATTTCTGTAGCGGCATTCAGAACGAGTCTGTATAGAATGTTATTGAGTTGTGCAGGGTGTCATACGGTTTACCCAAGGGGGCGTTATTTCTGTTGCCCGGTGCAATCTAGTAGCTCTGGGTGAATTACCCCTATCCTACGGGGGAATACGATTACCATTTCTTTGCTCCGAAATCAAGATTTCACCACCACCACCACACCACCAGCACCGCCGCCACCACCAACTACGACGACAACGACATCGACAACAACACAACCTCAATAACACCACGTACAATAGCAACAGCAACACAAACACCACCACCACCACCAACAACAACAACAACAACAACAACAACAACAACAACAACACCAAACACAACAACACCAACATCAACAACAACAACAACAACAACAACAACAACAACAACAACAACAACACCAACAACAACAACAACAACAACAACAACAACAACAACAACAACAACAACAACAACAACAACAACAACAACAACAACAACAACAACAACAACAACAACAACAACAACAACAACAACAACAACAACAACAACAACAACAACAACAACAACAACAACAACAACAACAACAACAACAACAACAACAACAACAACAACAACAACAACAACAACAACACAACAACACAACAACAACAACAACAACAACAACAACAACAACAACAACAACAACAACAACAACAACAACAACAACAACACCAACAGCAACAGCAACAGCAACAGCAACAGCAACAGCAACAGCAACAGCAGCAGCAGCAACCACAACAACAACGATCACAACAGCAACTCCAACAAGAATGACTAACAACAACAACAACAACAACAACAACAACAACAACAACAACAACAACAACAACAACAACAACAACAACAACAACAACAGCAGCAACGGCAACAGCAACAGCAACAGCAACAGCAACAGCAGCAGCAGCAACCACAACAACAACGATCACAACAGCAACACCAACAAGAATGACTAACAATAACAAAACCAACAGCACGAAAACACAGCAATAATAGTAACAACAAGTAAATAAGCGAAAGCTCACATTAATCATAACGAGACGAACAACAACAAAGAACACCAAGACGACCAACACTATAAACAACAGGAGTATCAACAATAATAACAATAACAAAACAAGACGAATAACACGATATAATAAGAACAGTAAGCTCAACAAGAGGAACAGGATAACACCAATGAGAACAGCACTAGCGACACATGATAACAACAAAACAACCACACTAATACTGTCAGTAAGAATAACAATACCAACAACGGCGATAACTACAATACACATAACAACAACAACAACACCAACACCAGCAGCAGCAACAACAACATCAACACCAACAACAAGAACAATAACAATCACAGGCACAAGCAGAAGCATAACCACACCGACAACATAAGAAGAAGAGGCTGGGCCTTGGACCCGAAGCGAGGCCCCAAATGTAAGCTTAAGGACCTGATATTTCAGATTGCTTCAGTGTTTAGGGATTACGTTTTTTTTGTTTGAACGCCTTTTTCCGACTGCAAGAGGGTTTAGGGTTTAGGGACCCCTTCCTTAAGTGCTTCAGGTTGGGCTTGGACCCCGAATCTTAATGACCGTTCAACCCGACGATCTCCTCTTCGGTACCCTAACCCCTAAAGGGAACTCCAGAAAGTTGGAATATGGATTAATGGTAGGATCCCCTATAATTTACCTTAAAGGGATTATGATAATGATATTCCAACTTTCCGGCTTCTACTGTAAACCCGAAGATCCCCTAATATAGGGGCCTTCATCATTAGAATAAGGTTCCTTTAGGGGTCTATACAGGTTCCTATAAGGGATGCTATAAGGGTACTAAAATATGAGGGCCTTGTAATTAGAATAGGGTTTTGGGGCCCTTTGTACTATAGTTACAATACGGAAACCCCAAAATAGTATAGGTCATTATTCCTGAAGTAAACGCACTGGAAAACCTGAAACGGCCTCGACTGTACGGCCACCGAAGTATCGGCCATCCATGACCTTGGGGACTAAACCCTAAGCCCTAAACCCCATCCTTATTCAGGGTATCGGGGGTTGGGGTTTAGGGTTTAGGGTTGGGACTTCAGAAGCGAGCGTCTAGGGCGTAAGGCTTTACAGCTTTTATCAGTCGGCTTTAAGTAGAAGTATCCTCTGGGATTACACGACACTAAGATCGAAAAGTGATTCGTCCGGAACAGCTTGGGTATCGTCGGGGCTGCAGGTTTGCGGTGCTGCTTTAGCTTGGGGCTTGGGGTTCAGGGGATCTTTCAGACCAGAGCTCCCCAGAGTTTCCAAAATCCCTGAATTAAGGAATATACCTTAAATCATATTAGGGATCCTACTATAATTTAATAAGGTATATTCCTTAATTAAGGGATTTTGGAAGGTCTGGGTCTGTGACATCCTGCACTTTGTCTTGGGAGGTTGCTGGTGGCCATGTGGACCGCCTGATTAGCAACCCCCCTATCACATGAGATTATAGCAAGGATTCTAGGGTCAAGGTTTTTTTTTTTACATGTGCTAGACCCGACCCTCCCATCGAATCCCCTCGCAGCGAGGCACACGGTGAGACAGCCACCCTTTCAGTGGCATGAGAAAACTTTCACGTCATGTGTAGATCTCGTCATATGTAGTAGTCGACAAAGGACCAGACCACAGAAAAGAGTAACTCACGAAGTTCACAAGTCCCTCCACGACGCATATTCCAATCCCCCTCTCCGCTCTGCCGCCTCATCCCAGTCTTCAATCAAAGCTTGGTCAACCTCTACGTCCGAAGAAAAATCTGCCGGGAGCTCATCACCCTCATCCAGAGGAGGAGGACTAAGTAAAGTGAACGGGTCAAAGATCTCATCCGGCACCTCATTCACAACGGCTTCTTCTGTAGCTGCTGCAGCACTTCCATGACTGAGATCACGTTCCTCGAGTTCCCCGCTGAGCACTTCCCGGCACTCACGCGCACGATCTCGGCGGTCAGGATCACCTTCACGATGATGATGTTCCACATGCCGATCCAAGAGCTCCACCGTCTCTCCATCGACCTGGTCCACACTCTCTGCATTGGTCTCCTGCTGTTCCGGAAGTGTCTTTGTAGCTTGATCTTCGCCTTGAGGAACTATCACCCAGACAAAGTCGCCACCAAAGTCAACATAGTCAGGGACCCCATCAACATCAAACCCACGTAGCTCTCGACCATGTGAAGACCTCCTGGGGCTCCGGGAGCGAGGTAGACCTGATCGACTGCTTCTCAGGCGCTCGGTAATCTCTGCCACAACCATTCTGGCCACCGTTCTCGCCATTCGGAGTTCGGGAATAGACACCTGCGAAGTGGGTGCTGCCTCCCAGTCACCAATACCCCCCGCCAGTGATGTGGCATCAGAGTCCTCCGTTATGTCACCACTCGACCCAGACTCCACAGGGAAGAACTCCTCCTCGTTGTCGCCAGATGCATCCCCATCTCCCGTGGTGATACTGGTAGTAGAGGCAAGCCAGACATCCATAGGCAGTGTAGTCGTCGAGGTCGAAGTAGTAGAGGTGGACTCATTCTCCCCAGCCAAGAAATCGTCCACATAACTGGCCGACACATAAGCAGAGCTCTCGTCAAAGGGTGTAACCGGGGCTGCCGGATCATAGACCGGGGCAGACGGGATTTGGAGTGGCGTGACCGGGGCAGCAAGCGACATGGATCCAAGGACAGCAAGTGGCGTTGTAGGAGCAGCAGGGTCAAACACAGGCGCCGATGGAATAGGTAGAGGACTTCCCGGTGGAACATCTCCTCCCATGAGCGGCGTCGTAGGCGCCAACAACCCCTGGGCTGAGCTCCAGTTGGTGTAGGTGGGCTGGCCGGGTCCCAACCCCACTGCATCGCCCATGTCTCCAGGGTGTGGAACCTGCCTGGTAACCTCGACGGTGGCATCATGCTCCTGGTCGGCGTAGACGTAGACGAAGGCGACGAAGAAGACATCATCCCCATGGGTCGAGCTGAGGGACGACCCGTGCCAGGCGGCAGCCCAGGGCGAACCATTCGTGGCTCCGGAGTCGCCAGCCGTGGTCGTGGGCCTTCCCAAGACGACGATGCACCCCCAGAGCCTCCAGCAGCCACTGTGTCCATGGCAGCGTGATCACGTTTAAGAAAGGGCCGGGGTGACACACGCATCCCTTGGTTCGCTGCTGGCCCAGCAGGAGGGCGGGTAGGGCGAAGCTGCCAACGCCTGCCAAGTTCCTGTAGTGCTCGCGCCCCACGCTCACGACTCTCCCGGTTGGCTCTTTCGAGGATGTCCCGGTTCATGCTTTCGCGTTGCGTGGCGACCACGGATGCTGTGATGGCATGAATATCCGTCAAAAACGTCTCCGCCCAATCAGCTAGCATCCGGTGCTCAGCAGCAGACCTGGGAGGTGCCGTCCTCGGTTCGCCCTCCGGGATGGTGAGTTGACGAAGCAGGTTCGCTCTGTAGTCCAGCAGCGCCTCCGAGACCAGCTGAACAACCCGGAGGTGCTGATACACGCTCCAGCGTAACCCAGGGCCCCAAGCAAGGGACGACTTGCTCCGGACTTCCCGAAGGGCACTACCCACCAGTTCACAAAGAAGGTTGCGAATGTTGTTCTCGCCCAGGTTCGCCTCCAGAGTGTTGTGAACGACCAAATCATCCGTAGTCAAAGTGGAAGATTCCTCCGCACCCGTAGCCAACTGCAGTAGCAAAGCAGTATCTTCCGGCTGGGCGACCAAGGCGCTTAAGGGCAGTTCCCTAGCAAGGTCACCCTCATCTTCCATCTCTCCAGTCGTAGTCGTAGTCGTAGAGGTCCACGAAGTCTCCCCCAGGAAGGTCCAGTTACCCAAGTACAGAGACACCGCATACTCAAAGGGAGCACCCGAAGCTGTAAGAACTGTCAGTGCCAAAGTAGTCGTGGTAGTCGTGGTACATACCCACATACGGCACGGGAGAGGGTGAAGGCCAGCCAGAAGGTCCAGGAGCAGGTCACCCGCCATGGTCGCCGGGGAGGTCACAGCAGAATTGTGTAGATTCACCCCAGAGCTGAACCACCAGGTCGAGCTCGCGGAAGTCATCATGAAGGTCAGCGTAGAAGTCGAGGAGGTCTGCTTAGGAGTCAACCACCAGGTCGAAGTCGGAGAGGTCATCGGCGAAGAGGTCGGCGTCGATAAAGAGCTCGCAGGGAAAAGCATCACGGGAAGTGTCACACAGCTCCTCGTCGAAATTGAAAAGATCGAGGATGTCCATGTGGCAAAGGTCCGGGAAGAAATCTCAGTAGAAGTCACCCACGTCCACGGCCACGGGGAGTACGAGGTGGAGCACGTCAAGAGGGACGTCGTCAGAGAGGGCGAGGAAGCACACAGCGAAGGCGGCGTCGGCGCATCGCGGAAGACATAGAAGAGCACATAGCGGAGCAGCATGAGCACGCGAAGCGAGGCCATCATGCGGGGATGCAAGAGGAGGTCAGCAGGGAGTCGCTAAGAGAGGCACAGGCTGCAACATGACAAAGGTTGTCCAGAAAAACACACATCAGCTGGTAGGCTTCACTCGTGTTCGCAATGTAAACCTGTCACGTGTCAATGCGCAAGACGTAGACCAGAGCAGTAGTTAGAATCTAAGCGAGAGTTGCCTGCCCCTGCACCATTTAACATCCCATTTGTCAACCCATTCTTGCTGCAGCATCGCCCATTGCGCTCTGTCCAGAGCAACTTCCTGCCAAGACGTGCCAAAGGTGGAGGAAAGCTCTCTTTCAAGACCACACGGGTAGAAGGAGCCCGGATGCCGGATTCCAGTGTGAAGGGATAGCGCCTGCTGGGCCTGCCACCATTTCATACCCTTCCAGGACAAGAGCTGCGATACAATGCCCGGTGAGGAGAACACCCCAAGGCCCGAGTCCTGGGACTGCCTAGCCCAGTGCCCCGCCAGGCTATGTTGAAGTCTACGGACACGAGTGCTCCAACGGTCAACACCTTGCTGAACAAGCCACGCCCGAACAAATCTGCATGTGCGCGTGTTCCACTGTACCCAATTCTCGTCTTTGTCTCTGCCTAGTCGGAATGCATCACGAAGAATGTGTGTCTGAACAGTATTCAGCAGCGCCAAATCGTCCGGTGACCAGAAAACAGCGCCAGCGACCCAGGTGAAGGAGGATTCAACCAACGAGCGGAGTTTTTTGATTTTAATGCCCCAGCTGCCCTTGGCCCGGAAAATAGGCCGTGCAACAGCAAAGGCAGCTCTAGCACGTGCAATGAGGTCCCTACATTGTCTGCTGGCATTGCCCTCAAAGGAAAAGTCGAGGCCAAGAACACGAATGGTCTGAGAGGGAGGTAGCACAGCAACAACTTCCTCACCGATTTTGACCTGCCTAGCTCCGACATAGTGTTCAGTGGCGATGACGGCAGTTTTGTCGGTGGCAAGTTCAAGGCCAACATGGGCCAGTGCTTGGTTGATGTGAGAAATCTTCCTTGCCAATTGCTCGGCAGACTGTTCAAATAAGAATATATCATCCTGGTACTGAAGGAGGTCAATCCCGACGTTCTCGAATGGCTTTGGAAGGGACTCCCAGAACTGACTATGACGGACATCCTGTAACACATCTTCCAAAATGATACCGAAGAGTTCAGCAGACTCCGGCGACCCCTGTTTGATTCCAACATCACAGTGAAAGGAGAGGTGCCCACCACCAGGCACAAGCCCTTTTAGATAGTTGGGACGCAATTGATGCAGTAAGAAGCGGAGTTCACGACCAAGCCCTTGGAGCTGTAGACGTTGAAGCAAAAAGGCAGCAACTCTGGATCTAGATATCCTGTCAAAGGCGCCCCGCACGTCCAACTTCGCGATCAACAGCCCTAGCTTCCACTCCCTCGAGGCGTCCCTAACACGTGACATCGCCCCCACCAAGTCAGCAGGTTGTCTCCCCGGGCCACAGCAGGAGATATCCGATCCTCTACGGAGCAGAGGAAAGGTACGAAGCATAACAAGTCTGGTGGTCAACTTCAAAAGTGCACTAGACATAGCAATGGGTCGCAAATCCTTCGGAGATTCAGGTGTGGACACCTTTGGGAGGAGGGCGAGAAATGCAACGTGCCAGTCAGCGGGGACCTCGCTCGTACGGATAACGTGATTGAGGAACGCCAGGAAGTCCCCCGACATGGTCTCATGAACTGAGAGTGCTCTGAGAAGATCAACCCCAACAAGGTCAGGTCCAACGGAGGCGCCACGCTTCATACGACCAAGTTCACCCTGCACTTCTTCAATCGTAAAGGGCTGCCACTCTTGCTCAACCTCAACCCCGGCAATCATTTGAAGAAGTTCATCCTCCCATTCAGGGGCTTTCCCAGCCGTGAGCTTGTTGTGGAAATGTTTGTCAACCATCTGAGTGAGCTCCTCCTCCGTGCGATCGACCAAAAGTTTGCCCCACCACCCCGCATTCCTACTCCGCTGATTCTTCCAGGACCTGTAAGCACTCCAATCCCCACCAAGAATCCTCTGAAGTCGTGTTTCCTCCCATTGCCGACGTGCATACTTACTGGCCTTATGAGCACGTTTCCAGTCTGCAGCGAGACCCGTCTGTTTCGCAAGTTGGAAGAGTTGCTTGACTTCATCGGTGTCCAGGTACTTACGCGCTGGGATGGGTTTGGTAAACTCCTTCGCAAGTTCCATGATGTCATCAGCATCAACAATGTCGCGATGTGGCAAGTCACCCAGCACCCATCTTGCTCGAGAGTCCCCCTGCCAAAGTGTGTGCCTGGTGGAGTCGAGGAAAAGGAAGGTCTTGAGACAGGCATGATCCGACCCAATTTTGTGCCGAGCAGCAGCATCAACATGAATCCGGTTGAGGCATCCCCGACGAGTCCAAACTCCATCGATCTGCCTTCCTTCTCTGCTGGTGTCTCGTGGGTAGTGTGTGGCCAGTGTCCTGTCTTCCTGACGAGGTGCAACAGGACGGAAGCCCATTTTGCAAGCTTCATCTGCAAAAACGTTCAGGTTCTGGGACCCAGAGGAAAGCAACACATCACCATTGTCATCATCATGCCAGGTCGTAGCCTCATTCAAGTCAACTCCGATCACCGCCTGTAGATGTCTCCACTTACCCCCACTGCGAGCCAAGTATTCTGAAACCGCCTGTTGGTAGGTGACGTTGTTCACCCCAGTATGACAGTGCAGCGAACCAAGAAGAATTCTCCCGCTGCCTTTAAGCTTGACGACCGCGAACATGCCTCGTTTGGTGGCCCTTTTCTCCACCACCGAGTCAAAGAGATCACGTGAAACTCCCACTCCACATCCCCTCCATTGATGGTTGTCACGATGGAGAAGCCAGTGATGGGTATCAGTGTCAAAATCATCCCATCCAAGATTTCCTCTGGAAACCTCTTGAACGAGAACAATGTCAGCACCTGGTTCAGCGGACGCCACCTTTTCGACTGTCTGCCCACCCAGATTCCAACAAATTAAGTTCACGCAGGTCCCCTGTTGATCATCATGACATCGCCCCGGAGACACACGGGCGGCATCACTCTTACCTCCTCACTTCTCCCTCAGCAGGGCTGCCTGGGCCATTTCCCAGGTTGCTCCTGTGCACTGTGTAACAGCACGCACATCCACCCAACCACTCAGGACGTCGACGTAGTCCTCCGCGCGAGTGTGGTCTCGTCGGTGTGCTGTGCTCCCAAGCTTGAATTCGCCACACCATGTGGTTCCGGTGCCCCAGTCCAGGTCGTAGTTTTCCGGATCCGTGGCAGACATGTGGCGAATGGCTCCGTTCTCATCCTTAGACGACATTGCAAGCTGTATGGCAACACGCCGAAGCATGGAGCACATGGCAGAGCGACGGCGAGCTTCAGGTGTCTTCACGAAGGAGCACCATGCATGCTTCACATCACCCCCATTCTTGGCAGTGCTCTCAAGCTGAAATCTCCCTTCTCGGATGATCTTGATGACCTTGAGCATACGAGCACGAGTGGCCTGGAAATCCTCCCCTTCACGATGCACGAATCGTAGGAGGCCAAAGGAACGCCTCGGTCCGAAGATGACGAGCTTGTGGGAGTCCAAATCATTCTTCAACTCATCACTATTCAACAAGCGTTCACTTTCCTCATCGATGATCGCCCTTCGGGTATCTGCCATCCAACCACCAATCACGAGCGTGCGCATGTCCTCCTCACTCAGACGATCTTTGCGTTGACTATCATCCTTGCGAGGTCCTCCTTCAGGATGTCTCCCTTCTTTTTTCGCAAGGTACTCTCCCCACGGATCACCCGCTTGCTGCTGACCGTCAGGCGCCCCAACCTGCAGGTGAGTGACTTGTTCACGAAGCTTCTCCAAATCCTGGGTCAAGTCGTCCACCTTGCGACTGGTAGCATCCCCCTGCGCCCTCAGTGTCGAGATCTCCTTGTCTGTCGCCCTCTGTCTGGTGTGGATCGCCTTGGACTCCATTCTCTGCTCACGCTGCGCCTGTTCCACCTTGACGAGTCTGGCTTCCATGGTCGACCATACCTCCTTCATTTCCTTCATGTGAACTCCCAAGATTTCACGCAGCTCATCACTAGACATCCCCCGGCGGTTGGAGATTCGACGACGTCTGGTTGGAGAATCCTCACCCTCAGGGTCATGTTCTTCCTTCACCTGCGGCTCCAGACCATCGGAACGCACAGGTCCGCGTTTCCTCTTCCCCATCACATCGTGCGGCTGGATTTCCCCGTCACTCTCAGGCAGGTCATCCTCGGACTCGTAGATATCCGTGGGCGAGGGCACCTCCACCACCATCCCATCCGTCTGATCAGCCCCAGGAGCACCAGTACCTCGCCCATCAGCCATATTGAAGTCGCCACAGTCGAAGTCGCTCACCGGACAGCTACCCCTGGATGCAGTGCCAAGCAATCCTTTTGGAAAAGCACTTGAGCCAAAATGGCTTGAGCCAAAATGGCTACGGCTCAAGCCATTTTGGCTCAAGTGCTTTTCCAAAAGGGTTGCTTGGCACTGCATCCAGGGGTAGGGTCAAGGTTTAGGTTTTAAGGGTTGGACTTGAGTATGTGTGCATGTCTGTATACATATACTGACACATATTGAAAACTATATACATATATATATATGTATGTATCTATCTGTATGTATATATATATATATATATATATATGTGTGTGTGTGTTTGTGGTTATATGTATATACTTATATGTCTATATATATATATATGTATATATATGTATATATATATATATATATATATATATATATTAGTAAAAACTTATATACATATATGCATATCAGTATCAATATATATATATATATATATATGTATATATGTATATGTATATGTGTATATGTGTATACATATACACATTAAAATAAACACTAATATATATATACACACACACAGAATTACATAGTATATATCACTAAAAACATGTTGATATGTATACATATATATAGGTACACACAAACATATATATATATATATATATATAACATGAGATCTCTCATATTGTAGCGCTTGGAGTTCTGGCTTGTCCTGGTTTCAGAACGGAACCCTGAAGAACTTGCCTCCATGGAAGGTAAAGTCAGTTCTGCGAGTAGATGTCTCAACCCGATCACATGCATGGATCTGTACAGGAGGATCCTACTATAATAAGTCATTAAGGTATATTCCTTAATTAAGGGATATGATATGAGGGGTCCTACTATAATATCTTACTAAGGTCTACAGTAAACCCCATAAAGTTGGAAACCGGATTAAGGCCAAATCGTGCTGGGATTCCCTATACATGACTCTTAGGGAATGAGGCTATTGGGTTTCCAACTTTTCGGCTTCTACTGTAAACCCTGAACCTTACGGCTGAAAACCGAACTTCGAGGCCTAAAGGTCTAGGACCCAGAGTAGGCCCTTATTCCCTTTTTTGAGGCTTAGGTTCCCTTATAAGCACCTTTAAACTAAAAAGGGCACCCTTTTCATTCCTAGGTTACTCTTGGGTCTAGAGGTGCACTGCCCTTCAGCCTGAACCCCAAAGGCCAACTCTCTGGGCCCCAGCAGCAAACACCACAAGCACTGAGACAGCACATAAATAAGCTAGACCCAAGAGTAACCTAGGAAGAAAAAGGGTGCCCTTTTTGGTTTAAAGGGGGCTATAAGGGAACCTAAGCCTCAAAAAAGGGAATAAGGGCCTACTCTGGGTCCTAGTAAGCATGAGTACATAAACAGTATTCATAGTCATAGTCACACTCAGATATCAGAATCATAACACGAATCATACCAGCGAAACCACAACGGCCGGGCCTGAGCTACGCTCCCATAAACCTTATGCCCTAATCCCCCCCCCTTCACAACAAAGTTTAACAGCCCTCTTATGTAGCCTTTGTAGTAGCCCGTAGATTGAACCCTTAAAGTTACGCCTATGCGCTCATGGTGACCCTTATCGTAACCCGTAGACCCTTATACCCTTATAGCGACCCTTATAGTAACCCTTACACCCATATAGTCACCATTATGCTATATAACTAAATGCTAAACTCTGAACCCTAAACCCTCAACCTTAAACCTTAAGTCCTAAACCCCATGAACTCTAAACCCTTATGCCCTAAACCCTGACCCTTAAACCCTACGGTTGATGATATAAATCATGCATTACCATTAGTGAGAAATACACCGTAATTCCCATAGTTCAGGGTCCTCAAGCTAATGCAGGATGTATATCATCAACCGTAGGTCCTGGGCCCCCGGGCACGAATGCACTCTTCGGCCTCAGCGGAAACCTTGAACTTCACGCAGACGATGCCCTGCCGGCTTAGGGTTTAGGGCTTAGGGTTTAGGCTGTTTAGGGTTTAGGGCCAGTCCCAAAGGGGGCTGTTTAGGCCAGTTTACGGTTTTGGGGTTCAGAGCAGTTTAGGTTTAGGGCTTCGGGTTCAGGATTTAGGGTTGAGGATGATTTAGGGTTCAGGGTTCAGGGGGGGTTAGGGTTTCGGGTTTAGGGTTTAGGGTTCGGGGGGGGTTAGGGTTCATTAAAGGCTTCCGGAAAGGAACAGAATAGGCTTCTGGAAGCGGTTAACTACCGGGCAGTAGCATTGCTTTCTTCCTAGACCCTCCATCTACCCTCTGTTAGACCCGAAATGCCCCTTATTTGGGACCATATACCCCTATTTGAGGGTACAAGGAGGGTCCTGGTTTAGTGTTTCCTCCTAGGGCTTCTTGAAGGCTTCTTGGGTGGATTCAATGTACGTAGGAGCTTGTTTTTTTTTTCACAGGGGTCTATAAGGGGTACTATAAGGGATCTATAAGGGTACTATAAGGGATCTATAACGGCACTATAAGACTGTAGGAACCTGATTAAGAAACCTTGGGCCTTTGTTAGGGTTCCTGATATGAATCCTACTATTTTGGGGTTATAGGCCCAGGGCCAAGGGTTTCTAAAGCAGGTTCCGACATTAGGGTTGATTTAGGGTCCTCTCGGGTGTCTGTAGTTCCTTTAGGGTTGTCTGACTTCTGCTCTTTCCATTGGCAAGTTTGGAGTAGGGTTTAGGGTTTAGGGTTTAGGGTATAGGGTTTAGGGTTCAGGGTTTAGGGTTTAGGTTTCGGCGCAGCTGTGATCAAACTTCTCGACTGTCTGGACCTGCTTTCGCGGCGTGGGGGACCAAACTCGTTGAATGGCTTGCTCTTCCTCCAACTACCCTCTATTATACTCTGCTCTGAATACCCACTATGCAGAATAATAAGGGCTCTATAAACGGGTATTGTGGGGGTGCTGGAAAACATTCGTGTGTTCGAACAGTTTCTTCACGTAAGCTGTGATGGCTCCCCAACCCAAGCGACTCTAACGAGGGCTATAGGGTTTGCGGTTTAGGGGTTTAGGGTAAAACGGTTTCCGGATCAAGGGTTAGATCCTGCCAACCCTAAAACTTCAACCACCTAAACCCTAACAGCAAAAACGCCCCAAGCCTCAAAACCTAAATCCCAGACCCTGAAACCTAAACTTCTAATCCCGTAAACTGTATACCTACTCTTTCCCGAAGGCTCTGTCTTCTGTAAGCTTTGTGCTTGGGGCCTTTTTTTGAGCGCCGTTTTCCAAGAGGCTGCAAGTCTGCGACTTTTAAACGGGCCTACTTGGAGGATCATGGGACTTAGTAAGTAAGGTTATAAGTACCTTAATTGGGGTTATAAGTAGCTATAGATATAGTTACCTTACTTATAACCCTAGTTACTAAGTCCCATGATCCTCTAAGTAGCCCCTAAATCCCCTCTTGTAGTACAACCCCTATAGATCCCTTTAAAGGAGCCCTTTAAGGAACCCTTGTTACTAAGTCCCATGATCCTCTAAGTAGGAAGGCGTAGGGGGGCCTTTAGATTTAGGGTTTAGGGTTTAGGGTTTAGGGTTTAGGGGTTCGGCCCGATGGCCCCATCATCCTACAGGGGCCTTGCAGTAGAAGCCAGAAAGTTGGAATATCATTATCGTAACCCCTTTAAGGTAAATTATAGGGCCCACGAATCCATATTCCAACTTTCTGGAGTTCCCTGTAGGTTTTTTGGGCCCACTACACCATAATTAAACGGAACCCCTAAACTAGTGTAGGTAATGACTAAGGCTCCTTCTTCACATGGCCTTCTGGATCTTTTGAACCGTTCTCTGTTTTCGATCCCCGAAACCCTAGGGTGAGGGCCAGCGCCTGCAAATGCTGCTCGATGGGTGTGACGCGGAGAACCTGCTCAGCATTTCGGGCTTATGGGTCTTTAAGGCTTTTAGTTCATGGTTCGGATGGTATTCGAAGTCTAAAGCTCCATTCCTTGTTGACTTTAAGAACCCATAAGCAATGTAAAGTGTTAGCAAACTATGACAAAAGTCTTGCAAGCCTTAATTGCTAGAAGAGGGCTGTGGATGTATGTTCCAGCATAGTCAGGAACCCGAAGGAATAGTATTGGTAATTAATATGGGGCCTTAATAATAAGAATAAGCATTTGGTGCCCATTAATTATACTATACTCATGCTAAGGAACCTCCAAAATCGCATTGGTAATTAACTATTAAGGCCCCTTATGTCGATCCCGTATAAAAGCCCTCATAGACCCTTTAAAGGAGCCCGCAACATATTGTAGGTAATTACTAAGGCCTGTATTATTCACTCTTCCATTTTACGTTGCCGGCCTGCAAGCCCAGAACGCTACAAAATAGCAGGTTCTGAACCCCCTGACTATGGGGTATAACGGTATAACTTCTCCCTCAAAGGAGTGTTGGAGGCCTCAAAAGGCGGGATGAAGGAAGGTAGGATGATTGAGGATTCCAGGACTCCTTATATAAGGACTCGTAGCAATACCCCACCTCCTGATTCGAAGGTGGGTGCGCCAGTTTCAATCCCCAAAAGGTGAAGGTGCATCTGCCTGCACGACATAGCCATTCTATCTAGTTTAAATGACAAAATCCACCAAATAAATACAAAGCCTTCTGAAGCTCTGCAAAGCAGCTGCAGGGTTCCATAAAACACTGTAAACCCTTCTACGACCCCATGAAAGCTTAACGGTTACTTCTGGTTCTTTACTCGTCTACTACTATTAAGTCAAAGTCGGGTAGTTCTCTACATTAGGCTCCCTTCTGTGGTCCCAAACTGCAGCGGCACCTGCGGAGAAAGGACCTTAGAACGAACGAACTACCCATGTAGACTCCTCATGCCGTAGGGTCAAGATCAGGCCTGGGCCGACAAGACTTCCAGAACCAGGGTGTAAAGTTCCCAGACCTTCCAAAATCCCTTAATTAAGGAATATACCTTAAATCATATTAGGGATCCTATTATAATTTAAGGTATATTCCTTAATTAAGGGATTTTGGAAGGTCTGGGTTTTCGGTCGATGATGTAGGGCTAACGGGTCACAGGGTTAAGTTTTAGGATTCTACGAAACGAACCGACTGCAAAACAGGCGTTCACGCATGACACCGTGTCCACCGTGGCACGCAGGACTTCTCAGAGCAAAGAGTTGCCTCAACGTCAATCCCCAAAGGGTCCAAAGTACCTTTATAGTCTTTATAGTAGAATGTAGGGTTTAGGGTTTAGGGTTAGTACCGATATAGTAGAATGTAGGGTTTCTATATTAGGAATTACTATTATGACTTAGGGAAGTATCCCCCATAACAGTACATAGGACCCTTTGGGATCCCCCATTCCTTCCACAGGCTGCCATGGGGGCTGCGCGGTTACAAGACTTACTGTAAGCCTCAAACAGCCTCCGTGCACGCTGGCGATGCCACATTCCCTGCATGACGCCAGCGCATGTTCTTTGTGCGATTTTGCAGAGAAGTGATCACGAGACACCATGCGGCTAGGAAATGGTAGGAGAATGCATTCCGGAGCTCAATTAATATTCCTAGACCCTCCATCTACCCTCTATTAGACCCTAAATGCCCCTTATTGGGGACCATATACCCCTATTTGAGGGTACAAGGAAGGACCTGGTTGGTATAGTCTTTCATCGGTACTTCGACCCTGCGGGGGAGGTTTAGAGTGAAAGAGGTCGATCCAATGCAAGGTTGACAAAATTTTTACCCTAAGCCCTAAACAAAAAATCCTGGGGCCGCGTAGGGCATACCACACCCCCAAACCCTAGATAAACCTTAGATCCTAAGCCCTAAACCCTATACAAACCCCAAACCCTAAATAAACCCTGAACAGGGTCCATCCCTTAAGCAAGGCTCTCTCTGGGGACCGCCTGCCCGATCTTCTCGCACTCCTCCTGGACCTTTCGGAGAAGGCTACGTTTTGGGTTTAGGGCTTTTTAGGGTTGGGTTTAGGGCTTTTTGGGGTTGAGGGTTTAGGTGATAGGGTATTTTAGGGTTAAGGTTTTTTCTGGCTTTTTAGGGCTGAGGGCTACGATTAAAATTTTAATTTTGGAGCTTTTGGGGCTTCGGGCGTGGCTTCGGACCAGGGTTAGGGGTCCCAGACCTTCCAAAATCCCTTAATCAAGGAATATACCTTAAATCATATTAGGGATCCTATTATAATTTAAGGTATATTCCTTAATTAAGGGATTTTGGAAGGTCTGGGGTTCAGTGATTCAGGGTTTATGATTTAGGGCTAGGGTCAATGTTCAAAGCAGGTAACCTCTGAAAGAAGAGGTCGGACAAGGTGGGCTCTGTTTTCAAACCGACTCAGTCAGTTGGATAGAAGCAATAGCGCCTTAGAGAGGGCTCTCAAAGCTAAACCCAGAAAACAACATCTAAAGCTTACACCCTCAACCCTAAACCCCTAGACCCGAAAAGAGTCTTTGCAACCCCTTTGAGCACAACCCGGTTTAGGGTTCAGGGCTGCAGAAGTCCTCCCAAACTATCTCTAAGGAGCAGACTTCCTGCGCCAGCTCGGTATAGAACTCGGCTCCTCTGCAGCTGAGAAGCTTCTTCTTGCCCGAAGGCTCATAATGGCTCAAAAGCCTTACATAATAGGGTGCCCAGGTTTAGGCCAAAAGCCCTAACATATGAGTCCTTGGAGCCTTCTTGGTTACGGGTGTCAATCTCAGTGCTGCGTGTTTAGAAAGCTCGAGTTACGGACTCCGTGCTCAAGCTCAGAACTGCCCAAAACCCAGACCTTCCAAAATCCCTTAATTAAGGAATAGACCTTAAATCATAATAGGATACCTAATATGATTTAAGGTATATTCCTTAATTACGGTGAAGTCGACCGTAAAGGATTTTGGAAGGTCTGGGAAAGTCTAAAGTTTTATGGTCTTTGAAGCAGAAATCCTCAACAGAGCGGTCCGTTTATGTGTGGTCTCAGGTTCGGGACGTTCGTGTCTGTCATTTCTGGCTTAGGTTTCTGTGTAACTTAGCGACCTCAATACATTGCATATTGATAGAGTCTAATAAGCAGCTTTAAGGAATCTAACTTGCTGATGCTCAGACCCCTGGTTACGCTCACCAGAACCAACCAACACTTGGCTCATATCGGGAAATATAGGAGGAGCTAGCACCGCTCACTCCTGCTGCTTCGGGATCTACTTTCTGGATCCTGCCGGGGGTCGGGGTAAAGAGTCCTATAAGAGAGTGCCACAACGGGGTGACTATAAAGGAGTACTACAAGTACAACCAAGGATCAACCTCTTCTCTCTGTCCCTGGTCGTACGGCGACACCCGAATCTAGCGGTTTAGGACCTAAGCGTGTGTGGTTTAGGGTTTCGGGTTTAGGTTCGTTTTCGATGACATGTTTAGGGCATTGCGATTCAGGCTTTAGTTCTACTAAATCTGAAACTCCTACTCGTTCGAGATTCCTGCTACTGGTTTAACGTATGCAAGTCTAACCTTAACCACACAGATTGCCGCGTCTTCATGCGCGACGCATACGGCTTCTCCGTCACAGATGTGCGGTTACTCACAAGGTACAGTTTCAGCAATCGTGTTGCGACGATTGTCGACCTCAGAATTTCCATCAAGAAGTACAAGTGCCGTGGGGAATTGAAGGTGGCCTTCAGCTGCGAGGGCAAAGGATATAGTCGATGACCCCATCTCTCCCTTGCGGACTTGTCCAAGCACGGATGTGCTCCGGTACAACTCGTGGCAACCTGTAGTCTCCATTGTAGTTCCTTTCTGGGGTTACCTTTTAAGATCCTTAATATGAAATTGGTTAAACCTCAAAAAGGAACTACAATGGAGACTATAGGAAAGTTGGAGGTGAGGTCAAATTCTTCATCAAAGGAATCCAACGAAGTGGCGTTGCAGCAAGCAGGCTGGTCATCAACCGCCCCACCGAGCAGAGTCCGACGAACGGGACTGAACAGGATGTCTGTGATGAAATGCAAAGTCCCGATATAGTAGAATGTAATGTTTCTATATTATGAGTTACGATCATAATTTCGGGAAGGGTACCTTGCAGCCTTTGGGATACCCACACGCAAGGCCTTTCTAGGCACTGTGCAGAGCCGACGGACCGTGAGCTTTTGACTTGGCTCCGGCGACGGGCTCGTCTGCATCCCGAGTACCAACCAACCATCAGAGCCCAACAGGCTTCGGGAGTTTGGGGCTCAGGGTTTTTAGGGTTTAGGGTTTAGGCAACCATCAGAGTCCAAGAGTAGGGAAGGCTAGGGTTTCAGGTATGGGGACGCTGTCGAACTGGTGGTTCAGTTTGGCTTCTAAAGCTTCGCGACATAGAGTCTGGGGTTTCGGACTTGTGGCGTTTAGGGTTTGGGGTTGAGGGTTTAGCGTTTCGGGTGGCTTAGGGGTTTTCAATTTGGGAGCTGAAGCTTGGCGGGTATCGACTTTGAGGGTCTTGTGGGTTCTATAGGGTTGAGGGTTTAGGGTATAAAGCTTATCCTTACCATCAGGCTCCAAGGAGTCATGGCTCCAACACCATGTTAGTCTAGGGGCCTTAATGATTAGAATAGGGTGTTTGGTGGGTTCCTTGTTATATGTAAATATAGTATAATATACCCCAAGCGTTATTCTAATTATTAAGCCCAAAGGTTCGCGTTGCGAAGGCTCCTTCTTTCTCTGCCTCTTCAGGAGAGAACATGTGCCTCAGAAGCGAGGCACGACAGGGATTGAGGACGAGGAAAAGACACCCCACTCAGGGCCCAGGGCTCGATCCACATGGTTAGAGCAAACCCCTTGTGTCGGGCTGTGACCTATCGTTTCGGTGGGTTTCAGGCAAGTAAGCCTGGGTTTAGTTGAGGCGTTAAAGTCTCGATAATCGAATGCTCGAACTAGATTGCGGGTAACGCAGGAAATAGAGCATGATGGAATCCGGCATCTGCAGTCCATAAGCACTAGAGCGGCCATTGGCCCGAATGAAGAGGTAAACCGAGGAAATCTAAGAAACTGACATGGCGAGTAGTATGAGGGCATTAATTTTTAGAGTAGAGCTCTCGAGTACTTGTAGTATAAGTATGAAGGAACCTTCAGGAATCGTATTGGTAATGACTCAGGCTTCTGTAGATACTAGGGACTACTAGGGTGTGGGGTGTAGGCGGCTGGTCTCGGAGTCCGGGGCCGTGGGTTGAAGGCGTAACGAAACGGCCCTTAACCCTGAACCAACGGAGCCTCTAAACACTCAACTCTGAGCCCTACTTGACCGACAGATTTACAATTATGTGGGAGTGTCCGAAAATAGGGGTACCTTATTTTGGGGTCCTTATAATATAAGGATCCTACTATTTAGGGCACTATATGAGGGGACCCCGATTTTCGGAAGCTCCCACGTCTCCCTTTGAACCCCAAAATAAAACACAAACAAACTGCCCAAACCGCGAATACCCAAACCGTCAACGCAGAACACTCAAGTCCGAACTCCCGAAACCTACTGTCCATAAAGGTTCCTGTAAGGGATCTATAAAGGTTTCCTTTAAGGGATCCATGAGGGTTCGTGTATGGGTTCTTTCAAGGGATATCTGAGGGGCCCGGCTTTAGGATGACGATGCGCCGGCCGGTTCCGTCGTCCATCTCTCCGCTCCAGGACACGGCCTTCACAAAGGATCCCAAATGGCGACATGGGAGTTTCCGAAATTAGGGGTACCTTTTTTGGGGGGTCCTTATGATAAGGATCGCACTGTTTAGGGTTTTAGATTAGGGTCCCCTCTTTTCGGAAATCCCCACACGGGTGATGGTCCCGCAAACTCAAATAGCAATAAGTGATAAGACTAACAAGACGAAAAATGACATTAAGAAGACGAATAATGATGATGTAGTGCTGATCATAGTCTGTTACTCTGTTATTACTTATAGCAACCCTGCCTTCTGCAATGTATACGTACTTGACGAGATTTTGTGCTTGTGGATGTGTTTCAGAAAGTTTTGGGTCTCGAGGCTTGGGAATTTGGGAGGGTACAGGTTGGAGCTACATCTTCGAGGCTTGGCGCATGTGAATTTCAGGGTCTGGGGTTTGGGGATAAAACGTGGGATTACGGGAAATACAAGCCAAACCCCATAATCCCAACAACCTAAACCCTGAAGAGTGGTGCCTCTTTGAGCGCGTTCTTGGCTGCGATGTACTTCGCTCTGTCGGCATCCGGCTTTCGAGACGTGGCGAGCTCCTGCATGGGATTACTTAGGGCGTTATGGTTTAGGGCTTATTGCGAGGTTTAGGGCTTACTGCACCGCTTAGGCTTGCTGCAGGGTTTAAGGTTTGGCATTGGATTAAGGCGGGTTTAGGGCATGGGGTGTTGGCTCTTGTTCTTTGAAGCCTGTGCGATCGATCCCTTACACGGCACTCGTCAAGGTGCACCAACTCAACGGAAGATACGATAAATACTAAAGCCTAAACCCCAAAACCTTATACCACCGTACCGGGCCGTACCTAGAGCCTGCAACTACCCTCTACCATACTCCAAATACCCACTATTTCCGACCATCAGGGCTCTATGAAGGGGTCGTTAGGGGGTCCTGGTAAACCCTATAGAACCCTAAACCTGGACCATGCCTTCCTCACTTACAAGTGTAAGGCCCCTAAGTTTGAGGATCTCCGACAAGATGATGGCTAGCCCACGCAGTTGCAACTCAACATCTGCCACGCCGTCGCGCTGTCTGGCGGGAATGCCTTGAAGCGTGTGCTCATGAGCTTGAAAACTTTCTGGAGCTGGGCCACGTCCTCACTCCGGGGAGACGGAAACAAGAAAATCTCGTAGAAATCTGCGAAAACTGCGCTGCTCGACGTAGCTGCTCTTCTTCGTCTTCCGGTTGCCGGTCAGCATCTCCTTGCTGACCACATCAGATCCACCACATACAGTCCTGGCATGCAGGAGCCAAGTTGAGAAACTGTGGCTTTTTCAACCATACCCAAAACCCACATCAAAACAAGCGAAAGTTTGTCAGAGCTGACAGTTGACACAGGGCAGCATTTATTTAGGCGCAAACTGCCAACGTACTGTTTACTGCGGAAACCCAGTACCCGAAACTAGGCTGCCAGCCCCAGCACTGGATAATTTGAAGCTTTCGGTTTTACTATAGCCCTGAAAAATAGAGACTGGTACGCCGTGGCGGCGCGTATGTTCGAGGAATTCTGTGTTTTTCCTCGAGTTTTCTACTATAGAAATGTCTTGATCATACTCCCCAGAATACACCAGCAAACATCTGCACAACGTCTTAACGCAGTATTACTCTCAACAGCTGAACTGACGCCCGCACAAGCAGCACGCTGACGATCCGACCTTGGCAGAGATAACTACTTAGTACCTACTTTAATCCTGTTATACTCATAGCCCTTCAAGGACGCGGAGACAGCAATTCTCAGTTTGCACAGAGTTATCAGCTGCTTCGCTCACTCTTCTTCTTCTTCTTTGGTCACGCCTCGGACTTGTCGCAGCAAGAGACAGTCGACTAGAAGTCAAAATTTGTACACGTATGTCAGGCTTCTTTCTTCGATGAAGCAGACTGGCATGTTGTCGGATAGAGCTTCCTACTTCGAGGACGCTGGACGCTTCGCCATGCAGGCTGCTGGCCTCCGCAAGCATACCTTTGCAGTTGGACGACGGAAAACTTTCGAGGCGGATGATTTGCTGCAACTGTACGGCTGAGAACGACGGCGCTTACGGCTTGAACTGAATGGGCTGAGGTGACTCACACTGTTCTTGCGGATCAACTCGTTATGCTTCTGCACGTAGAAGAGAACATAGAAGAAATGCGTCTGCGGGGACATGGTATTGAATGTTCTGGCATAATTGCGAAACCAAGCGAAGGTTTGCTCAGCCACAGAGGTATTCACCTCTCTCAATCTCTTGTCCAACTTCTTGTGCACCAAGGGCGAGCACGGACAAGTTGTACCATGACCATGTGCGTGGAACTTATCGACGCAGAAATACTTAATGTCCCGGAGCATGTCCGACCTTCGCACTGCTTGCAAAGCGCAGCACATGCGGTCATAGATGATACAATCCAAGACAGGAAGAATTTCAGCCGCATCTTCAAGCATCCTAACTGCCAGGTCATTGTTCTCAGGGTGGATCATCTCCTGCACACCAACGATGAGGCCGGACTCTGGATGAATAGCCATAAACCACCCATTTGTGCGCTTTTTGACTGTGCCGTCCTTCCTTGGCCGTCCGCCATGGGCAGGAGTAATAGTAGAACACCTGGATGAAACCTTTTCATGGCCATCGATCACGAGCTCGTACATAGACTTACTCTCCTTAACAGTAATCTCATTGGATTGGAACCACTTTTGATATTCCTGCACGAAGTTGTCAGCAAGCAGCTTCTCCAAACAGATCGACAGGAGTTTCTTGTCGGTGTCCTGGTCCGACAAGTCGCACCACATGAGCTCGCCGACCTGTAGGACATTGAGATACAACTGTGCGGTAGAGTATTCCAGCCGCCATCGAGCATGCTCATTTTCGTCTTTCCACATGACTTCCTTTTGCGCAAAGTTGATAGCATGGACACTGATATGCCAACGAAACTGCAGCATGCCATGATAATCCAGGAAAGATCGAGTGAAGACCGTCTTGGGATTCACGAAAACAAAGTCCAGATCACTTGCATGAGAGCTGTTGATCTTGTTGCCGTCCACCCAACGGTAATTGTAGTGATGCAATGTTGCACAACTGCGATTGGAGCATTTCTTTGTCAAATGTTCCACAGGATGTACCCCGTCGAGTGCATATAAGCGTGCTTCGATAACACGCTCCTTCCGAATAGAGGCACCACACTCCAAGCACGTCTGCAGGGGTGAGGATAGCACCAGTCTATCTGGACAGTGTACATCCACTTTCATTGTGATTGAGGCTTGCGATGCAGGTCGTTTGCAAGGTCCTGATCCACGAAGGTCATAGGCTGCGTGAGTAAGCGTCTGAAGACGAAACCAAGACAGATTCTCCATGGAGGACACAATCTGAGACAGGATCTGGAAGGTGGTGTGCAAATGACGCCCGCTAGACTCAGAATCCACGACACATACTGTCGAGTCGCCCAGGAATCGGATGCCACTCCAATGTCCACCACCTGGAGCTGCTTGATGGACAATGAGGCTACCGTTGAGGGTATTCACCTCGCTCAGATCCACTTCCTCCATGTAGATCATGCGGTATGCGTCTTGCGGAGCGCGCTGCGAACTGTACCTCATGTGCTCGTTGAATTCCCTAGCGGAGATATCACCTTCATCTTCCGTAACCTCCAAGAGGTCAGTGTCGCAGTCAGGCCGGAGCACAGCAATCACGTAGTGCAAGCAAGACGAGGTTGGCCCTTGCAAGCTAGCCCGGCAGATACTCCAAAGTCCAAGATCTTTGCGAATCAACAGCCTTGCTATGCTTGACAGCTCCGTGCCGGAAGGCCACGACTTGATGGCCATGGGAATCACACTCTCTTCACATGCCCGACACGCTTCGACGACATCCAACTCTGCAGCAAGACTGTCGCATTCAACATAGCACCCATCGAAGAGCAGCATTTGCACAGAGTCTCCCATGTGCTCTGACATGATGTGCATGAGCTTCGCCTCCTCAAAAGACAGGGAGCTGAGAGCCGACTGAACTCTGGATTAGGACGATCTTCATAAAGATCAGCGAATACTCTGGCAGTCGGCATCTTCAGTAACAGCATAGCGGCACGCTGTACCTCGTCACAAAGCTTGAGCAAATATGGGATTTCAACGGAAGGCCGGCCACCGTAGAAAATGCGAATAAGCTCTACCTTCGCTTCCTCAACGGTACACTCCGAATACTGTGCCAGAGATTCTCTCCACTGTTTGTAGAACTGCACGACCTTATTCAGCATGGGGAAATTGTCCTCATCCCAAAGTTCAGATTCGCGCAGCTTCGAAACTAATAGACGAGGATGGCACGAAGGAGCGTCGACTTCGGCGCAGTGAGAGCCCAAGGCAATGAACCTTGCTTCACGCGCGAGCTTTTGACCAGAAGGTCCTCGCGACAACAAGCGTCCATAATGAGGTCGTCTGTAGTAGGCGATGTCAATGCTGGAGAAGTCTCCATTAACCAATCCGTCTCGACGATGCCGAGCAATGTAGGCTTCCAGGAGATCTTGACGACGATCGTTGCCAGCTTGCGCATAGGCGTTGAGCGCAGTCAAATTCACTCTCTCCTGCAAGCGGAGTTCACTATTACGCCCGAGCGCACTGAGATCTTCGACGATGGTTTTGTTTTGTCGGATAATTTGTGCGTCATGGTGGAAGGCTGCCCCTGTCCACTTCTCCTGCGTGTGCAGCAAGTCAAAGGGATCGCCCCATTCCGTCCAAGACCCGTACTTGTCGATGCCGCCGTGATTGTCCATGGCCAACTGTAGTTTCGTCCAATCCAGAAGGAGCTTGTGGAAACAACCATGATCCACTTGCTTCAAGAGGATCACGTCAGCGTTGTCCACGGCCTCGATAAGATAAGAGAGTTTAGTCCGCTTTCCTTTCGACGAGTATATGGCTCCTGGCAGAGCCTCAATCTTGTGGATGAGGTACTCCTTCAAGACTCGCTTCCAGGGCGTCTGCGAATGAGCACCAATGACTAGTCTATTGAACTCATTCACATCATCCGTCTCGTCTCCAGAAGGCGGAGCATTGCCGCCCGCAAGGCGCGAAGCTAGCCACTTGGTATCACGAACAAGATCGGCATGAACACCGGCGAGGTCGTTGATCATTCTCAAAGACTCTGCTAACGACGTTTCCTGGAAGAACGGAATGCAGTATTCCCGTAGGAACAGGGCGGCCGTTATCTCATGTGATAGGAAAGCAGATAGTTCGTCCTGTGGAATCAACAGGAAGACGCCGTTGTCTGTGTCCACCTCATTGACATCACTGACGAGTTTCCCCTTCCCCATGCGAAGACACACGATGCGTCTCTCCAGTTGCTGGCAGCATTTGCTGCGATCGCGAGCTTCCTCAGTTGTGGGTATGTTGTCATAATTTAACTCCTGCACCTTATTCAAGCTCTCACCAAATTTGCGCTTAGTGGTGAAGCCGTAGTTGACCCGACAGTCGATGTCTTCGTCAACTACGAATCGCTTCCATAGGTCGGCATGGAAGGAAGACTTATGATCCATCTCTTGGGTGCGAACATTGGCCATGTTCCATGCCAACTCCGCAGATTTGCGGAATTCCGATCGGTCCAAGAAGACCCCACAATCCAATGTGGAGGAAGCAAGGTCCCCGAACAAGGTGCGATCCAATATTGCCTCCATTCCTTTACCATCGCCACCTTTGCCGATCTGGAAGATCATTTTGGAAGTGCATACTCGCTTGAAGGCTGCGTGGAGGAAGCACAACTTGATTTGGAATCCATGTTCGTTCATGTAATACAGAGACTCGAGGAAGAGACGAAGCCTGCTACGGAAGTTGTTGACATCAATGTTGGGGTTCTGTGCGATCACATGTTCATACAGGTAACGGTAGTTCAGTTTCAAGTAGCAATTCCGATCACGTGATTTCGGAGCCACATCCCAATTCTCGTCGAGGTACACGTCCGTGAAACAGACGCCTGTCGATCTAGGCATAGGTGTATCCCACTCCAAGAGAAACAACTTTGTTAGAGGCTTTGAGGAGATTTCGCTTTCCCATGTCTCCCGATATTGAGCGAGCATATCGGCGACACGGCGAGACCATTTCGCATGCCACGCCTTGTTTCCTGTAGCTTTGCGAAGATGATCACTGTTAGCCTTGGCGACGCCACATAGCTCTTTAATCACATCCACGGACTGTTGAAGAGGATGTCGAATCACATTGATCACTTCGGCGCCGGCGGCTTCCCAACTCCATTGGGACTCTCGCTCTGCCGCCACCAAGTCCAGAGAGACTTGAACAAACAAGCCCTCCAAGGCCATCAGCAAGTCCCATGCATCGATGGACAAGTTCTCAGAGCGAACCCAAGCACCGTCCTCGTACCGAAAAGCTTGTCGACAATGA
This sequence comes from Symbiodinium sp. CCMP2592, assembly GCA_905221615.1. NCBI lineage: Eukaryota > Dinophyceae > Suessiales > Symbiodiniaceae > Symbiodinium > Symbiodinium sp. CCMP2592. The sequence continues at coordinate 619,135 of CAJNDT010003513.1, forward strand.
GCCCTCCAGTTATGGCCATCAATCAACATGGCCAACATAAGCTTCTGTTTGTTAGACATGCAATAGTTTGCGGCATCCATGTCACAGATGTAGTTGGCAATGGAGATGAGTTTGCAGGTCTCCGGAGCGAAGTCTGGAAAGGAGTTACGACCCCACTGCATGTAGTGCTCGTACATGGCTGGCATTGTGATCGCGTTCGGGTTGACGGGTGTCGGCGCCAAGACATGTGGGGCAGGAGGGTCGATCTCCAGATCAGAGAAGGCGCGAAACCTCATCAGGACACAAAGTAAGAATTACACACATATATGCTCGGAACTGCGTAACATTGCATGGGATATCCGCGTCTGAGACCCCAACAAATTTGCACCTCTGAGACGTTTCGCTGGACGAGGTGAAGGAGAAGACCCCGCCATGTGAGGATACTCCTCCTGCATGAGATGTTCCAACTGACTCTCCAAAGAATTGGACATGTCAGCACTGACGACAAGGGACGCGCGGATGAAGTTGTAGCTTGAAAGCTCGAGAAATGCTGAGGCATTAACAGACAGCAAGGATGGAATGTCCATGCATAGGCTACGATACTACACGGACATGCCAGGTCGTTGGTATGCGACAAGAGACTGAACTGAGTCGAAGACAAATGGAATGATGATCAGGAAGAAGATGGAGGACCTTCCAGTAGCAAGAAAAGCATGATGCAGAAGGGCATCCTTCGTGAAGAATCACCTTCCTGCGAGAAAAAGACGTGCATATATACAATGCCGTATTACAGCCTTCCTATTGCTGCTGTACATCCTCTTCCTCATCGTGAGCCCTGTACCTTGTCTCTATTGTTCCCTCAGTGCCTATTGTCTTGTTTCGTGTCTGTCCCCCTCGCCCCTTGTCCCCTTTGTCCCCCTTTGTCCCCCTCTGTCCCCCTTTGTCCCCTTTGTCCTCCTCTGTCCCCCGTCTGTCCCCCTTTGTCCCTCTTTGTCCCCTGTCCTCGTCGTCCTCCTTCATCTTACTTTGCTCACTTTGGTATCTTTGTTCCAGCCTCTTGACTGTACCCTGCTTGTTGCCTTTGTTTCTCTCTTGTTCCGTGAGTTGTCTTCTCTTATGTATCTGGGTTCTGCTTCTGTCTCTCCTCGGCTTTATAAACTAGAACATATAACAGTAATGTACACGTCGTCATACGCCTAGATTGCCTCACAGTGCATACTGACCGAAAGATTTTTCCGCCATTGTTCGCAAGCGTAACTAGTTGCATCCATCATTATATATATGCACTCAACTCGGCCTCATCCCACATGAGACCAGGAGGCGGAAAAGTAGACTCGGGAAAGGCTACTGCGCTGCAGCGGTTGCGCTTCCAGTTTGGCTCTTCTCCTTTGGAGAACCAACCGTGCTGAGACCAAAAAGTATCAGACCAGGATTCGTTGCGTCCTTTAGACGACCAACGCCCCCCGCTCCAATACTTGGTCTTTGCGACACGCGCGGCGATTTCCTCTCTCTCGGCTTTACGTGCTCTCTTTCTTGTAGCCTTCTCACTCTCCAGCCGCAACCGTTCTACACGAGTGCGCTCCAACTCGAGCTCCGTAGCTGTGGAACTCTTCCGTGGAGTCGACGGTTTAGTAGACTGACGGGATGCCTTTGATGAAGTAGGCCGCGTTCGGCTATGGAAAGATGTCGGCTGCCTATGCGGTGGCTGCGGCTTCGGAGACTCGCTGGACTTCGGCTTCGGCGGGCAGGTGCAGCGATCCCGCCCCCACTTCTGACATCCAGAGCATTTCGTACGAACCATAGCGCGCGCGTGAGATAGGAACAAGATCGATAATAGGAAAAATCTGCGGCAAATATGTGTAAGCTTATGGTAAGTGCAGTACATATACGGATAAAAAAAGCCAAGCACCGCCAACGCTGAAGTTGAGGTCGCGACCTGAAACACCATTATGTGGGGTATATGTGAGGATACAACAGCTCGGATACAAGGATTTGCAGGGCATGACAGGGGTTGCTTAGGGGGGGGGGGGGGGGGGGGGCTGGGCGCAAAAAAAAAGTAGATAAATATTATTATTGTTTTCTATTTTTATTTTTTTTTGCGACCCCCCCGCCCCCCGGGGACCCTTCTAGCTCGGCCTGAACATCCGTACGTGGAGTATTATATTATAACGTCGTACAGCAGCAAACACGTAGCTTTCAAGATACAAACGCTCATACGAAAGACATACCTACAGGCATGCAGTAGAGAATAACATTGCCCGCACTACGAAAGGCGTACCTATAAGCATGCAATAGAGAAGAACAAAGTCAACATCCCGAAAACGACTGAAACCTGCAACCTCGAAAACACGCGCCGCCAGGGCGTACCATACTGGAAAAATAAGGGGACAGAAACCCCTAAACATCGAAAAGGGCAGAAGGGTAATAGTCATACTAGCGGGGAGATGTAGGAAACCACCCTAACGCCCCCTCCCAAGCTTGGCTCTAAAAAACTGGCCTTGAGAGCCAAGTTGCCTTGCTGTTCCTGAAACCCAAGATCGGCCCGGTGGCACGAGTAACCCGTTGCACATCCCAATTATGGAGAATACAGATAAATGCTACCCCACCGAAACCTACCTTCAAACCCCCTCTTCTACTTTCTAGACTACGCTGCGACTCCGCTCCCAACACAAGTCTTGTGTTCCGCGTGTTCAAACCTACATAAACATGCTAAGTGTTGCCTAGTATTCCCTGTTTACGACTGCACAACCGTTTGAATCAGTATAAAGATGCTAGGCTAGGTACTGTCTAGTCTTCCCTGCTTACGACACCACACGGTTCAGGCCAAGATAAAACTGCTAAGTACTGACTAGTGTTGCTTGTTTACGACGACGCAAGCCCACTCAAACAAAGATAAGCATGCTAAGTATGGCAGCTTAGTGCCCACTGTTCACGACGACACAAGCCCACTCAACCCGAGATAATCATGCAAAGTATTGCGTGGCATTGCCTAGTATTCCCTTTCAACGGCGATACAACGCCGTTCGAACCAAGATAATACCACTAAGTATTGGCTAATGTCCTCTGCACACGCTATTAAACGGCAAAGCCGACAAACCGTATGAAATATTTCTGTGATGCCGAGGGCCAAGTCACCTTTTGGATGCTGGTGTAGGCTTAGGGATATAGGGTGTGCAAACAAAATGTTCATGATGCAGCACTAGGGACTGATGCTTCCAGCACGGTGCTCTTCCTTCTCTGATACACACAGCCTGCTCCGTTCTACTTCCGCAGGAGTGAAACTTGTGGCACTTCCTCCGTGTGCGGCAATGTATTCTGAATCATACGCCACGCGATATTAACATAGGCCTGCAAATCAGCACAACACTCTCTGCACAAGCCTGTGCAGGTGCTTTGCTTCCAGCCCTTATGCGCAAGGTGCTTTTCGCACACATTATCATGTCACAACATGTTCTTGAGTATGATGCCACAACACCTTGCAACACAAGCGCTCCTATGCTTACTAGTTACTAGCATGGCACCTGAACACGACATCACAATGGTGCTAACGCAAGCCTAACGTGAGTGCTCTGCCGATTAAATTTCTGAACGACTCATTCATCACCAGCTGCACCATCATTGCTGGATTCAATCATTCCACCCGGCGGATCATCGACTCGCCTCAGGTCCACCGTTACACATGCTCCGACATCTCCTATGTCGGTCTTCTGTCCGCACGTGTAGATGGTAGTCTGCCGAAGAGGAACAACGACAGCAGCAGCTCGTTTCGGGAGAGGAACAACGACAGCCGCAGGCATGCTCCGGGAGCGATCTTCAATTTCTCCTTAAATTTGTTCCAACTGCTAGCGGCTGCCTTCGTGCGGACTTGCTTGCGGTTCCAAGCACTCGCTCAGCTTGCAGTGGCTGCCTCTGTCCCAACATGAAACAGACTCTCATACCTGTTCTTGGCCTTCTGAATCGTGCAAAGCACTTGTACTCATCACGCGCTTCTTCTTGGGATTGTCCTGAAGTTGATTCGGGCTAGTTATATCCAGCGCGCAAACACAGGTGTCATGCCAATCGCTGGTCCAAGTCGTAAAGTCAACCGAGGATAGTGTTGAGGCGGTGTATGAGCTGGACTCAATGTCTGGTTTCACCCGAGCTGCTGTCACTGTCATCCTCGGAGTTCCTTTCGATTGGGAAGGCACGGAAAACGAAGATTACGTGTTGTGCCCTTCAGGAGAGCATATCGCAGCAACGATGAAATGTGCAGTAGTATAAAAACACATAGAAGAAACACTGCGTGCATTAAGAGCACCTCCCGCAAAAAAATACCCTTAGAACCGTTCAGACTACGTATTCCAGAGTGCAAACCTGTTAATAACACTTCACAGGGCTCATGAAACGTAAAGCCGTTCAGAAGATTCTGCATGCTACGCTGAGTCGCGAACCGGGCGGCTCCTGTACCTTGGTTGGTTTCATCTGTCACGATTCGATCGGGTGTGCGAATGCAAAGAGGATCTCAGAGTCGTGCACGGCTTCGCAGCATAAGTGTGAAGACCTTGTTGATGCTCTCTCATTAGTCTCCTTGGTGTCTTTTCTTCGTGTCTGCCTTCCACTCTCTCCGTCTCCGTCTTTCTCACGGTTTGTCGGGCGCGGCACTCGTGGCTCGTGAAGCCTCGGCGGAACCTGTAAAGAAGAGGTGCTTGACAGCGCCTTGATTATGCTCTTCCGGGGTTAGGGAAATCAGCCGGCAACCCGGCGCTGAAAGGCCGGCGCATTTGCGGCTGGAGATATTTGTTGGAACGGCAGTATCCGGTCACTCTGCGAGCCCGGGTCCGTCCAACCACTTCGACCTCAGGTCCACCTGAGCGCAATGTTTGTTTCCAGGTCTGCGTTTTATTTGCGAACACAAACCAAGGCTACGGCCGGCAGCATGGTTGCGCTTCAGCGGCCCGATGTATGCGAATTCGAGCCGATGCATCCGTCATCGCCGTTTATACAAAATACAGGAGGCCAGGTCAAGCTTCCGTTTATCTCAAAGGTACACACACTCTCACACACACACACACACACACTGAAACGCTATTTTAGCAACCGCGCACTTGAGCCAAAAGGTAACGTCAGTGTGAAACAACTGTACATGAGACCCATACCCAAACTATACCCCAAATCCAGTCACGCCTCCCGAGTAGGGATCACGCTTTGCTTTCCCTGCGAGTTCTTTGGGGTATTCCTTCACGCCTTTCCTAAGGCCAGCTCATGCTTTCCAGACCTGACGGTGTAGCCCATTCGACTCAATAGCTTCGTAGCAGTTTGGCCGTCCAAAGGCTTCGTCATGAGGTCCGCCAGCATGTCTTGCGTGTTGACCTTCTTCAGGCGTATTCTTCCTTGATCCACTATTTCTTGCACCCACAGATAGCAGGTGTCAATGTGCTTGACCTTACCCAGCCCTCGTCGCGAGCCGATGGATATGCCCGCGCTGGCGTCCATAGCTATGTTGACAGACAGCTTTACACCCCAGTCCGCCATCATCGCTTGCTCGCCCAAAGCGGTTGAGGCTGTTGATATCAAGCCATAGTATTCTGCTTCTCCAGTGGACAGGGCAATCACAGCTTGCCCCTTGGCTGCTGTCTTCACCGTTGCTTCTCCGAGCTGGATCACGGTTCCAGTCGTGCTTTTCCTAGTCTTGATACACCCAGCATGGTCACTGTCGGACCAAGCATTGATGCTTGTGAAATGCTCTTGATACGGAATCAATTGCACCAGCCTAGGAGATCCTCGGAGATATCTTGCAGCTCTCTTCAAGAGACCCCAATGGTGTTGTTGAGGTTCTTTCAGCCCTTTCGCCAACTCGCGGACGGTCCTAAGCAAGTCCGGCCTATCCATAGACAGATAACCTATCCGCATAGCGATAGAACGGTACAGAGCTGCTTCAGCAGTACCAAGTGGAGTCTTGTCCATGTCCTCTTCTTTCACCTTGACCAGTGGAGTGGTCACAGAAACTCCTTTCTCCAGACCCAGCTGTTCCAGAACTAAGTCCACATGTCTTGGGTCGGCTTCCATCTCGATGCCTTCTTGGGTCCACGTCACTAGGCGATTCAAGACAGAGATCTGATGAATCACGCCTGGCAGCTCCGAACCGGGTCTAGCCAGGATGCCCCTTGTCTCAACTGTCCAAACCTTGCCCAGTTCAGCTTCTAGCCACTTGAGCTCTTTGTAGCTTCCAACCACTGTAAAATCATCTCCATGGACGTTGAGTCGCAAAGATTTTTCCTCGTGGAAGTACAGGCATGGGTTGCTTCGTCCTTGCTTGAAGCCCAAGCCCTCCAGAGCATCCTTGATGGCTTTCTCCCAATTGGAAGGTGCATCCCTGGTCCCATACAAGGAACGCTTCAGAAGTCCAACCTTGTCTCGTCCCTCTCCAGCTTCTGGTGGAAGCTCCACAAGGAGTCTCCGGCGTACAGGGCTCCAAAAGTGAGCTTTCTTCACATCCAGAAACATAAGACAGACTTCGCCTCCAGACCCAACGGGTAACAGCTTTCCCCGAGTGTTGGGTACACGCTGTGTAGTCGCTAAGGAAAATAGCGCCCGAAGAGAACTGAGTGGCGGCATTGCAGCGAAAAAGTCGCTCCAAGTGGACTGGTCCTCTGGTTGTTGCGGTCCGCGGGCTCTTTTGAGTTCCTGAGCGACAAGCCTGGATCTCAGTTTGTGACGGGCACCATCCCCCTTGTTGATGTCCACCCATCGCGTACCGATCACCTTCTCGTTTGCAGGGCGTGGTATGACTTCCCACACTCCCATCTGCCTGATGACGCTCACTTCCTCTGCCCGGGCTGCTTTAACACCTTCAGCTGGAAGCTCTTTCCCGGTGAGGTCGTCGTAGAAGGTCTCCGCAAGAACCTCTTCCACTAAACCATCAACCAGGTCGCAAGTAGGCTGTTCGACTCCTTCCAGGGATTCAATCCACGCCTTTCGCTCTCCAGCAATAAGCGTCTCAATCATTCCCTCGATGTTTTCAGCCTTGCGCTTAGAGCCTTCTGCTCGGTCCTCTGCAGGCCTCAGCTCGGACCTCTCTTGGTCTCCAGGGTCCTCGCTCTTCCGTTTGCTCGCCGAAGCAGCTTCCGAAGCGGTAACTGCTGGCTTCTTACTCTCTCGCGAAACGGAGACAGGCTCTGCTTTAGAGGGTTTCCTTTTCTCCACTTTCTTTGCTGCTTGCTCTGGTGGCCTGCTAGGTTGGCTGGGCTCGCTCGCCTCTGCACTTCCTGCCTCAGGCCTTTTCTCCTTCTCTGTTGCAGCCTTTCTCTTCTTTTCTTCTGCCTCGTGGACTTTCGTGAAGTACTCGGTCTCGCGCTGAGTCTCTCGCTCTAGGCGGGCTTGGCCTCGAGAGGTGTCCTTCAGCGCCTCTTGGATCCGCTTCCTACACGTCTCGTTGTGGTTGATACCTTGGCGTTCTCTGCCTTCGCGAATAGCGGCACAGGCCTCACAACCCCCAGTATAGCCAAACTGCTCCAGGTCGCTTTGTCGGATATACATTCTCCGATACGTAGGCAACCGTTCGGCGTCTCCAGGTTTCGGTGGAAGCTCTGCTTGCTCGACCACGGGTTCTATCACGATAGGCTCCGGGAGTCTGTCTGCATCGGCGTTCGTGCTCTTCTCGGGATTAGGCTGCCAGGGAGTTCCTTTCACAGCCTTCAGCATCTCGAGATTGAACTGCTTGTCTGCAGGCTTCCTTCGGATAGACTGCACCACCAGGATACCCGAGGGCGTCCCGATAAGCTTCTCCGAACTCGTAAGCCGCAGTCCTAGGTAGACTCCTTCTTGCCATCTGGCATCAAGCTTGCTTTTCGCCCTTCGGCGATAGTCCACGATTTCTCCAAAGCTTGGAAGAGCTACTTGCCAGGTTCGGCCCTTCAGCTTCTGAAACGGAGTCATGCCCTCGCTGTCCTCTTGAGAGAACAAGGTGTGGAGCACCCCTGCGTACTCGATCATCCAAGGGAAGATAACCGAGTCCTTGGGTAGTTCTCCTCCAGCATTTTGCTCCAGGGCATACTTCATCGTGCGCACTTGTCCCTGCACACGTTGCACTGCATTCTCAGCTGTGCCGTTGCTTTGCCCGTGAGAGTCTCCCTTGGGCGACTCTTCCAGAGTCAGTCCTCTGGAAAACCAGCCTTCACAGCTGCCCCCAATGCCTTGATCGCGTTCTCTTGGTCCGTCTTCAGAACCAAGCGCTTGTACCCCAGCCAGTTCAAATCTCGAAGCACCGCCTTTTCAGGATAGGTCGAACCAACCGTCCCTTTAGTTGGCAGCAGATGCGAGAAGATGGCCTTTGAGGCACGGTCCCTCAAGACAACTGTTGGCAGGCTCTTTCCCGGTACTCCCTTCTCGGAGAAGTACAGGTAGTCAGCTGATACCACAGGCACTGTGGAGTCTCGGCCCTCGTGGTGGTGCGAGTAGGCTCGCCCCCGTCCAGCTACACATGCTGGGCACCACGATCGGTAAGGGATATGTGTCACCTCGTGCTCAGCAACCATTTGAGGCGTGGGCACAGGCGGTGCTCGAAGTGGCTTCGCACGCTGTGCTTCGTCGCCTCCTGGCTGGGCGGATCCCGAAGCGGGCTCCGCCTGGCGTGGCTCACCATCCCCAAACGGTCGGGCCTCGTCTTCTTCACCGTCAGAGTGGATCGGGAACACCTCCGGCTCCGGAAAGAGGTTGTAGTACTCAGCTGCGGCGCCTGCCGCCCTTCTTTCTTCTCCTCCTTCCTTCTTTTCCTTCCTCTCCTTTCCTTTAACCAAACCACCTAAACCAACCGGGGTTAGGGTCTCAGACACTCCTACCCTACAGGCACTTTCGGCCCTTTTCCTTCCTACCGCGCCAAAATGGCTCTGTTCTGGGTGAAACGAAACGGCTCTACAGCTACGGCTCCTACCTTCAAGGTCCTTTCCCAACAAGTTTTGCAGCGAAGCGCATCCCTCAGGGATGCTTAGCCCTTCCAGGGCCCTTAAAAAGCTCTTTGTTGGCTTGAAGCCTTTGGTAGCCGGGCTTACGCTGTACGTAGGCAGCAGCCGTGGAGGGTGCGAGTGCACCGGAAGCACACGGAACGACGCGCGAGGGCTCCCGCGCACCGGGAAGACCAAAGAACTCCCATTCGGGAGGTACAGCGTGGCCTCCTTACCTGCAAAGACCAAGGCGTTGCCACGGTCCATCGCACGACCAGTGGAGAGGAGGCAGCGCTGCACAGCTGCCACGTTGAAGATGCATCTGCACCTGGTGGCCCTCCCATCCGAAGACGGGCCACTCAGAAGCAACTCCGTTGTGCCCAGGTTGGGCAGACTCTCCCCGCTTGCCGTGGAAAACTTAAGTGGCGAACTCACCTCCTTCAAGGCTGTGGCCCTCCCTTCCTCGAAGAGCTTCTGGTACACTTTGTCTGGCAGCACGTTGTGGCTTGCACCGCTGTCCAGGATCACCTCCATTGAGGGATGCTTCTGGTTCCGGGAAGGTGCCGAAGCGGCCCCATTCCCAGATAAGGAAAACACGTTCCAACCCGGCCCTCCAGGCCGCCTTCTCCGTCGGGTGGGTCCTCTGGACCTCTTCCCCCCAGTGGCACGTGGTCTGCGTCGGGGTCTTCCTCTTCCACCTCGACCTCCACTTCTTCATCTTCGCCTTCGTCCTCCGAAAGGAGGGGCAGATGCTTCATCCTCTCCCTCTTCTGGAGAAGACTCTTGGCGTAGGCAGCTGCTGCGGCCTTCGTGGCCTTTCCTCGTCGAGAGGTGCAACTCTCGCAGTCGCTGTCCAGCAGCCTGCGCTCGGCAACGACGCCGACCGTCCCTTTCGGGAGCTTCTTCACCAGGGCTCTCCTCAGCCCCTGCCGCTTCGCAAAGCGGTCTGTGCCCTTGTGGGCTTCCACCAGGCGATTCACCTGGCTCCTCCGGATGATCTTCTCCTTGGGCATTCTCTTGGCTTGCAGCGCCCCAGCCAACGCCGCCCCAAGAAGCTTGCTTCGGCCCATCGGGCCTCCGCCCCGGGCTGTCTTCCGAACCCTGGGCCCCAGATCCTCCTTCTGGGCTCCTTGGTGGGTCCCGAGACGGTGTCCCACCACTGCCCTTCTTGCCGCTCTCTTTTCCACCCTTTCTTCCCCTGCTCCCCGGGCAACTTGCCGTCGTTACGCCACGGCGCCGTCCGGATAGCCTCGGCTACCCTTGCAGAGTGCTTGGGCCTGGCTCGCCTCCGCGGAGGCTCCCCCGCCGGCTCAGCAGGCCGGTCGGTGCCCTTCACTTCCTTCTTGCCCTTTGCAGGTGGTGGCCCAAGCGGCTCCTTGGGCACAGGCTTTGCCTTGGGCTTAGCCTCTGGCTTGGCTGCGGCCTTGGCCCTTGCGGTTCCCGAAACGGGTCCCGCACTGCCGCTCGCAGCTTCCTCCTTTCTTTTCTTCCTGGCCGCTTCCCTGCGGCGCTTGCCCGCACGTTCCCCAGGAGTCTTGGGCTTTTCTCGCCAACTCCTAACGTGCTCCTCCGGGGCGCCGTCCCCAGCACCTTCTTGGCGAAGGTTTTCCCTAGCTCGCTTGCTCAAGGGTCTTGCCTCTCGATCGGTGTTCTCCGGCATCAGCGGGTAGGATGCCTTCTTGCCGTCGTCTTTCTTAAGCGGCTTGTTGTACCTCTTCTGCCACTCTTCGTCCAGCGCAACCCTTTCGCGAGCCCTCCCTTCGCGGGAGGCTTGCCTGTGCTTCGCCGCTCGCTGGCGGCTAAGCTCCTTCCTCCGACCGGACGTCAGCCAAGAAGCGTGCCGACGACTTCCAACTCCCAGCGGTAGCCGTCCTGGCAGCCCTCCTCTTAGCCACAAGCTCCTTCAGCTGCCGGGTGACTTCCTCGAGCTGGGCTTCTAGGTTGGCCCTTTCCTCGTCACCTTCGGCACTAGCCAGGGCCCTGTTGAGCTCGGCCTGGCGAGCCTGCAGCTCGGACACCAGGTTGCCCTCGAGGAGCCGCAGCCCAACCCCCGTCATGGAGGAAGTGCCGCCAGCTGCCTTGGCTTTGGCACTTGCTCGTGCCTTGCCCCCTTCTGGCGGGTCTCGAGACGATCCCGCGCCAGAAGCACTGGGGTCGGAACGCCAGGTTCCCCAGTCTTCGTCGTCGCCCTCTGGGCTCTTCCTTTTCTTTTCCTCTTTTTCCTTCTTCTTTTCTTTCTTTTCCTTTCTTTCCGGCTTCTTTGGCGTCTCGTCTCCCCTTCCCGGGTCCTCTCCTTCGCCTTCGAGCATTCCTATGAAGCCCACCTCGGCTTCGTAGTCCTCCTCCTGCTCGGGTTCCTCGCCGTCTGGCTCCTCCTCTTCGCCGTCTAGCTCGCGGGCGTGTCCGCCCTTGCCTTTCCCCGCCGCGGCCCCTACCTTGAGCCTTACCCTTCGGCGGTTTCCCTGCACTACCTCTGCCTCCTGGGGTGGGGTCTTTGGGGTAACCACTAGAACCACCTCCTGCATCCTTGTTCTTCCTTATGTCGATCGGGCTCCTGCAGTCCTTTACGAGATGGCCCACTTTGCCACACTTGTGGCACTTACGGGTCTCCTTGTCCTTTCCTTTTCCCTTCCCCTTGGCGTAGTCGATATCCATAGGCATTGCGCCGGAGTCATCCACAGTGAATGCCCGGCGGTTCTCGGCGAAAGTCACGATTTCCCTCCGTAGAAGGTCGTACGAGTTGAGCCGTGGAAGGTTGAGCTCCAGGTGTGACTGCAACTCCGCGGGAACCATTCCCAACAACGAAACCATCTTCTGGCGCTCGGTCAGCGCCGTGCAGTCCCGACGGGCAGCATACCTCCGATGCTGGTCCTCCCATCTCTCCACTGCAGCGATCAAGTCGCTCACTTCTGCAACTGGCTTCGTCGACATGAGCTGCCGCAACCACCTAAAGCTCGTGACCATGTCAGTCGGATCCAATCTCCCATGGAGCCGCCGGTACATGTCCAGTCCGGATCCTGCGCTCGAGTTCATCGTGATATCCCCTGGGGTGTCCATAGTCAAAGTACCCAGGACTACCTCCAGTTGTCTATTGAACTCCTGAACCTTTTCCGTAGTCACTCCATCCACCAGCTGTTCCCTCAGCCTGGCAACGGCGATTTCCTCATCTTGGGTCCGAGCCCAAGTCAGGATTGCCCGGGTTTCCGGAAACTGGCTCGTGAGCCAAAGCTCCAGCCGGTAGTTCCACTGGCGCCATGCACGCGAGGCTTCCTCCAGTGTTCCTCCCAATTTCTCAGGTCGGCCAATAGCCTTTGTATCCACCACGGTTCCGCGTGGCCTCTGGTTCTGCTCTAGCAGTCTCTGGAGTTGTCCCATCTGCTCCTGCTGCGTCTGCAGCAGCCTCATCAGGAGCTGCTCTCCTGTTTGCCCTTCTCCCGCCATTGCCTCTCTTTCCTAGGCAAGTCCCGAACCGGGCCTTACCTTCCAAAGAGCCGCGTGCGTCGCCGTACGACGCCGCCCAGGATTCTCGAAATCCTATCCAGCAATCCCCGCGGGAAGTCCTGAAGCCTAAGCCCCAGATTGTGGAACAACCTCTGGTACTTTCGTACCTTCCGAAACTTGGCTAGCAGCCGAACCCAATTCCTCTGTGCGCGCTCTGGATCGTGTATCCACCTTCTCCCCTCACGAGGTCGTGCCCTTCTACCACAAGCGGCACGCAAGAGAAGTGTAAGCACCATCAACCAGGTGCTCCGCTACCATGAAACGCTATTTTAGCAACCGCGCACTTGAGCCAAAAGGTAACGTCAGTGTGAAACAACTGTACATGAGACCCATACCCAAACTATACCCCAAATCCAGTCACACACACACACACACATATATATATATATATATACATATATATATATATATATATATATATTTGCACAGGTTGAAGACAACTAGTCCCAGATTGTCTGGTAAAAGTCATCATACCCATGAACGCTTTCACCACCATCCTCGTCATAGCCGTAATCACAGTCTACCTACCTACCTACCTACCTACCTACCTACCTGACTACATACCTACCTACCTATCTTTATCTATCTCTATCTATCTATATCTATCTAACTCTATATCTATCTATATTTATCTTTCCATTCATCCGTGAAGCCCTGTGATTCGGGCTGCTCGTTTTGTATGGTTTCTCTAGCCCCCGAAGCACAGAGGGTCCGCAAAGAGCTTGGCATTCCGAGGGTGTTTGGTTCTCAACCAGCTACCACCTAAACCGGAGAAGTCCTTCAGGCATTCCACGCTTCTTCCTTGCATTCATGTTAAGGCACAGGGTTAAGATCTGATAATCTGAAGGCCGTCTACCCAAGCCCCACCAAACCCTAAACCACATGAACCCCGGCCCCCTTTCAGCAGCCCGTCTCCTTTAGCTCTTCTTTTGACAGCTTCGCGTTCTTCTTCTCAACCTCCTCGAAATCTGCCTCCCAACACTCCCGACAAGCCCTGAAACCCCAGAGCCACAAAGCAGTACTAAACCTTCCGCTACCTCCCTGGAACCGACACTCAAGGCTTGGTTCTACCTAGCCAAGAACCACACGACAAATGCAAGGCACAACACTTGCAAGGAAGTGCGTCAACTGAACCATCCAGCTACCAAGAAATCAACCTGGGACCGAGGAAATCTGGAGATCAGTGGAGTAAAGTAGGGTATGGTTTAGAACTTATAGATCTTGGTTTGCTGGGTTTAGGGCTTGGGTTTCGGTAGCCCGGAACCTAGGCCGGGTAAAACTTTCCCTTTAATTAAGGGAACTCTAAGGGTTCCACTTTGAGGGTGCTCTAAGACACCCCCGAACTTCCCGCTTTTCCAGGCTGACATACCCCGTACGAAGCTTCAGTTCTGGCGCCCTTGGAGTGAGCATCTGCTACGAGGTTCGCCAGTATGGACCCACCAAGAAGGGGTTCCCTTCCTCCCGTTGTTGAGTTGTGAAAACGAAACCCCCAACAACAAAAGACAACAAAGTAGACACTATTGCAGATCGTAGGAGAGCCACACCTTCTTTTGTTTGTGTCTGTGCTAAACCCTAAACCCTAAACCCTGGTGTGGGGTCCTTGCACCTCCGGCTTCGATATGACCTAGCTTGAGGCACGAAGCCTCCTGAGCCGACCATGTACTGTAGGTGCCTTAACACTTGGGGTTTTGGGGCCCACTATACTATAAGGCTATAAGGAGAATAAGGAACCACCCAACATTTTATACATGGTAATTACTAAGGCCCCTTTCCTGCCGTAGCTGCAGCACGCTCTAGCAAACAAGCTCAAGTCGGTCACTGGACCGCCTCCGATCTTCAACACACAACCTGGACCCCAAAAGTATGTAGAATAATAGCCCTTTAGAGACTTTGGGCCATTATGTTACCTACTTTTGGGGGGTCTAGGAAGTTATTATAAACAGTAAACCTAACTGGGTCCCACGACTCCTACCCTTTCGGGTTCTGTAATATGATTGAGGTCCTGAAGGACGAGACTCAAGAGTAACCTAGGAAGAAAAAGGGGGCCCTTTTTGGTTTAAACGGGCTTTTAAGGGAACCTGAGCCCTAGAAAAAGGGAATAAGGGCCTAGTCTAGGTCCTAGAGGATAGGTATCTGGGGTTGAGGTAAACATCACTGGACCCTCATGTCTCACATAAGTTACCCCTTTATTTATGGCTGAAGCCTCTGCTTTTACCTCTGCCTATGTTTGTCGGTCCTGAAGTACCTCGAATTTCCCCAAGCCTAAATAAAGCCTGCTGCCTACGCCCTAGTCTGATCCCTAAACCCTACAGCCGAAAGCTTGATCCCTAACCCCTACAATTCCCTAAACTCTACCTGAAAGAACCTACCGTTTTAAGGACTCATATCAGGAAATCATAATCAGGAGCCCTAAAAGGTATTTAGGGGGTCCAGCTACTCCCTAAACCCTATAAGCCAGGATTCCGGGAGCGTGGTAGCCTGCTGCACACAGATCCGACAACCGGGTTGAATCTCGTACTCGTGTAAGAACTTGACCTGCAAAATCACGGCGGGTAGTTCTCTAAGTTGAAGTCCCTGTTACTAGGATGCCCAGTAACCTAGGAAGAAGAAGGGCTCTTTTTTTTGTGGTCTTGGGTCACTTTATCAGGAACCTAGGACTACAAAAAGGGAATAAGGGTACTGCTGGGCATCCTAGGTTAGCGTCCATTTCGAAAGGGTGCCTCCTTCGTTTGGGCTGTGAAAACGGGATCAAATCTAGAGAGTCCTGGGGCACCTAAAAGTTAACCTTCGGAACTAAAAAGGGACTACAATACCAAGGTTACGTACCCGACTGCTGGGTGATAGGGATCATGTTTGAAGGCTTTGGGTTTGAAGCTTTTGGGTGAGGCTTAGGGACATCAATCAATCAATCAACCAATCAATCGATCAATCAATCAATCAATCCGTACATACATATATATATATATATATACATAGAGAGAGAGACAGAGAGAGAGAGAGAGAGAGAGAGAGTGAGTGAGTGTGTGTGCGTGTGTAACACATTACGGGGTCCGTAATGCGTTATCTCTGTGTGTGTATATAATATATACATATATATATATATGTATATACATACAAACATACATACATACATACCCTACCTCACATACTCCAAGCAGAGGCTCTGACCGCTAGTTGCACGGACGCGGCATTGGCAAAGGTCACGAGGGCGTCGCCTTTGCACCTGCTCGGACGTTTTGGAGTTTTAGGGTGCTTTAAGGGGGTTTAAGGGGCTCCTTTGAAGGGATCCCTACAGGTTTAGGGCTCTTTAAGAGGGGTTTAAGGGGTTCCTTTAAAGGGATCTCTGCAGGTTTACTGTTTTAGGTTTCAGGGCTTCGGGTTTAGGAGTTTAGCTTGTAGGGTACTTGCAAGCCCCCATTAACTCGAAACCAGAGAGCACCCTAAACCCTAATTAGGTCCTTCAACATCCCTGAGCCCTCATCCCCCGGGTTCAGGGGCTAAACGGTTTAGGGTATGTGGTTAAAGTAAAAGCCAGAAAGTTGGAATATGATTAAATTATCCGAAGCCCTTCTATGGTAAATTTTAGGGTATCCTACCCTGAAACCATATTCCAACTTTCTGGAGTTCCCTTTAAGGGCTTAGGGTTCAGACTTTGGGTCTTAGGGCTTGGGGTCTGGGGTTTCGATTGTAAGGCCCGGGATTCTTCCGTCCCCATGAAAAGACTGCAGAAGCAAGCCTGACCTAAAGTCTCAGATCAGACTAAGACTTTTCTGGGAGAGGGATGGATGGGGGGGAGTGTAGGGGTTGGAGGGTCCAATGTTGATTAAGAAGAGGATCGGGGACTTAGAATCAGACGCCGCAGTTCCATTCACACTTATAAGTTGAGGCATGTACCCTGAATACTATAGGTCCCCCTGATCCTTGTAAACAGGGGTCAAGGGCTTTGGGTTCTGGACTTGTGGATTCTTGGGCGCAAGAGGCTTCAGGAGTTGCAAGGTACGGGCCTCACTGGAGCGTGATATGATTCCAAGCATGTGTTAACGCTTGTAACGCATAAGTCACATTGCTTGCCAAGTTTTCTGACAGTCAAAGGTCCATATCTTTCGCTCTAGCCTGAAACCCTAGGCCCTACATACAGGGGAGATGAAGCACAGGCTCGACTAGCTTTCGCTTGCTTCCTCGGGGTTTGGGGTTACCCTGACAATGTCGAATAAGCTGACCAGAATATAGACATCCGAAACCGAAGTGTTTAGTTATCGATTACTTCGGACGCTAAGGGTGGCGCAGGTAGTGATTCAGTCTAAACCCTGAACCCCAAACCCTGAGCCCGAACCTCTAAGCCTTAAGCTCCTTGGGTTCCTGCCCTGCCAGGCTCAAATCACCCAGACCTTCCAAAATCCCTTAATTAAGGAATATACCTTAAACTATAATAGGATCCCAAATATGATTTAAGGTATATTCCTTAATTAAGGGATTTTGGAAGGTCTGGGCACCTTCGACTCGGACACAGGCATTCCCACAGACTCCATAAGCCCCAAGGTCATAAAAGCTTTATACAGTTGTATAATACAGTTGCTCAGGGGTCTATAGAATGTTCTCGGTTTTTCTTGGATATCGATCTTCGAACACAAAGCATGTCTTGCGATTTTGAACCGCCGGTGGACCAACAAAAAGAGTTTGGAGTGATCCGTGACACTAAATAAAGATTTGGTACCGATCGGTGGCTGAATTTGGAGTGACTCGTGGCCGAAAATGGTAATAATATTGGTGCCTGAAACCCTGGGCCTTAGGCGCCCACCATGTGCCTTACCCACCACTCAACTGTTGAGGACAGGTATAAGCAAGCCATAATAAGCAACCCAAGCATCTAGGTGCATTTGGGTCCAGCTAACTTAATTTGCATACTCTCTAATTCTAAATCCCCTAAACTTGAGGCCACCAAGGCCGGAAGCGAAAACCACGAAATCCTAATATAAACCTAACAGTTAGAAGCTGCCCCCACCCTGTAATAGTGACTACAAGGATTATATAGGATTATATTAGGGCCCTACTATATTCCTACTATACCACTATTACAGGGTGGGGGCAGCTTCTAACCTAACAGTTCGAAGCCCTAAAGGCTTGATCCAAAACAACTTTAAATTCTCTTCATCGCCTGGCGAAGAACGGGGTCGCTGCACTTAAATCCGAAACACAACGACATACCAGCAACCCCCCCCCCCCAACTACCCTCTATGACCCCAGACCTTCCAAAATCCTTTAGTTAAGGAATATACCTTAAACTATAATAGGATCCCTACTATGATTTAAGGTATATTCCTTAATTAAGGGATTTTGGAAGGTCTGGGACTCTATGACGCATACCTAAACACCCAGTATGAAGGACCACAAGGGCAGCATGAAAGGAGTTGGGAGGTGCTGGTAGGGAGGGGCCCTTTTACCTTAAATTGCCTGGGTGGATTAGGGTCAGTAATGGATTGAAATTTCTGGGGTTCACACAGGCTTTTAAAGGCGTTCAAAGGGTTTAAACCTAGGACCTTCGCGGAATAGGAATAGGGTGCTGGGGTATGCTTTGGCACAGTGCTCAGGGACCCATATAACCCTTAAAGGGGGGTAGGGGGGAAGGCCTCAAGACCTATCATAAGGACTTTATCGGGCCGACATGTACGGAAGTATATTATTCTCCTACCTCCTAAGGGTCCCTATGACATGGCAGAGGCTGCCCCTAAACCCTAAAAGTAGGGATCTGGGCTCCTCGATGCACCGAGCGCCCTGAACGTAAAACTTGGACCGAGCACCTGGATCCCCAACTCAAGGGATTGAATAATTCGACGAGCCTAGACCCTCCATCTACCCTCTACTAGACCCTAAATGCCCCTTATTTGGGACCATATACCCCTGTTTGAGGGTACAAGGAGGGTCCTGGAGGGTTCCACGCGGGTCTTGAATTACAGTTTTTTGCGGCTTGAGAACCATAAGGAATACTAGTGCTTCCTGTAATAAGCCCCATCCATCTCCGCCGAATTCTGTAGGCCTGCCATCTTGGCCCGTGTAGATGCGAATCTTGCTCGCGCAGGTCTCCACGTCGAGCTGCGGAGGCGGAGGGTAGAGTATAAGATTTAGGGTTTTGGGCTTCTGGTTTGGGGTTTAGGGTTTAGTTTAGGATTTGGGGTTTATTGCTTAGAGTTTGAGTTTGAGGTTCTGGGTTTGTCTTTGTCTTCCGGGTTCCCATGACGATCCTCAGCAGCTACATGGGGAATGCTCACGCAAACCAGACGATAAAGTCGAAGCATAGAAACCCGACTACCTATCATGTAGGAATGTAGGAGACTCTGGATTCTTGTTTAGGGACTTCATGTAGCCCTCAAGCCCTAGCCGTACGTGTTAGTTGTCATAGTAACCCGCCGATACCAACTGAACTTCGAGGGTAGTTTAATGCTGGTACGGTGACTTCTAATATTCTAAAACCCAATTAAGCCCATAAGGCAAATAGTTCGTGCAATCTCTCCTTGTGCTTACTACCCGTTGACTGAAGACTAACGCGTTTTCCTAAGGACACTCCGGAACAAGTGCTTGGGATTCTCTTGGGAAAACTCAAACCGGCCCGAACAGCAGCAGCCTAGTCCTTACTAGATGCCCCTTCTAATGTGTGTGTGTGTGTACATACATATATATATATATATATATATCTATACATATCTATATCTATACATATATATATATATATAGTGGCCTGAAAATCCCAGTAGGTTCCAATTTCGTATCAGGGCTCTACACCAATAGGAAAACAAACCCCGTCAGACCTGCATCTCAACTCCGGCAACTGACAGGCTCCTCTTTTTCGCCTCAAGAGACGCTCATAGCTCACATCGGTCCTGTACAAGAAACCCCAAACCCTAAATCGCTTCCCAAAGAGCCTGCCCGGCATCGATCCACGAAACCTAAAGGAACCAGAAAGGCCACGATTCGGGACCCTGAACCCGAGGTTTTATGACGGAGGGGCTGCATGTAAGCCTCAAGATCCAAGAACCAAACGTTCAGTTCATGTCCGAAGCTGGGCAGGTAGCCACACTGGTGTGTTGCAATTCAAACGGAGCCAAAACAGAGCCTATAGGGTTGGGGCATGTCAACGGAGTTCCTCAAAAGAGATGCACCTAAGCGCCGGTCGTTTGCCGGTCTCCTCCAAGCATAATCAGTTCGTAGGCGTCTCCTACGAGCGAGAGCACCCAAGAAAAGAAGTCCGACCATCAGTGGCTATTGTAGCCGACGGGCGTCGGAAACGTGCTCTATGCGCATTAAAACATGCTGGGGTGCCACGGCAACAACCCTGTGCGTGGCACGACCGGTCAGTCCACGTTAACTAATATGCAATCCATACTGCCGAGCAATCATGTCGGCTGCCTTCTCGCCGATCATAATGCAGGCGGCCTGCCATCAGAAGGGAAACTACTGGGCTTTGAAGTAACCAGGGAGAAAAAAAAGACTTTTTGTTCATAATTGGTCCCCTTTAAGTACCAGGTCCCAAACAAGGATTAAAGTATGGTACTCCAAAGCCCAGAATTGGGTAGTAGTTGCGAACCTAGAGCTCCTATATAAGTCTTTGCACGCTCTGTTACTAGGTCTGAAACTCTGGCGTACCGCTGTGCTCAGCTCCTCGCTACTTAGAGAACCAGCCTAGTAAAAAGGGCTCTATGTGAGGCAGCCTCATAGTTACTTCCAACCCCAACTTAGGTACTCATAACTTACCTTACCTAGTCCTGTGATCCTCGAAGTGTTGGGTTTTGACAGTCTCGTCCTTGCTAGCCTAATGTTGCTGCTCTTGTTTTTTGTGCAGGCAGCAGAGCCCCACAAGGATTCACTGTCCTACCGTTGATGATATAAATCCTGCATTGCCCATAATACGGAATATACCACAATTCCCATAGTTTAGGGTCCTGAAGGTAATGCAGGATTAATATCATCAACCGTACCTCGTAGAGCGATCTTTGCTCAGTTTTCTCATAAGACAAGCAACCACGAACCTACACCCCGACTTCAACGCCGAATTTTGTGGGGGCTGTGTGCAGTTTATGTACGTAGATTAGGGACGCGTCTCGGAAATCCATCGACAACGCCATAATCTGCGGAGGCCGGAGCAAAAATATCTATTTCGCCTCTGTTTCGGGGAAGCAAGCTGCCAATATTTAGCTGTTTCTGGGAAAGCGCCCGAGCCTGGGGTTGGCGTTCGCGGACGCTACTACACCAAAGAGAACCCGCTGCACAAAATCCCTACAAAGCACTCGTAGGCTCCTTGTAACCGCCCGCACAACAAAATGTCCGAATGCCTCTGAAAGCCAGAAGCCGCAAGACCATGAAGATGTCTTAGGACGTGGGGGTTGTAGGATTTAGGGTGGAAGGTTTAGGGTTCAGTGTTTATAAAGGCTTAGTTTAGGGCTCAGGGCTATGGGTTTATAGTGTTTAGGGTGTGTCATGGTCGGGTTTATGGACCCAGAGACCATGCTACATCTGGGTGTTCACATGTGCTGTTCTAGGGTTTAGGGCGTCGTGTTTCAAGTTGCAAACGTAAGTCCAGAAACCAGACAGAGGATTCAGGTGACCTGGGTGTTGCCGGACAGGGCATCTGGCATGATGCTTGCATCCGCCACCCGCAGCCCATCCACCTGCACCAGGCACAAAGGCTCCAGAACCAGGACGCGCGACTAGGGCTGAGGGTTCGGTTCAGGGCTTAGGTACCAGGTTTAGAAGCCTCGCTGTTTCTTAAAGCTGCAACGCTGTCTGCACCCTTGCTCTTACAACATGACAACATTTTCAATACTCTCTCGGAGATTCACTAACAAAATAGAAAAAGTACCTCCAAGAACACTAAAGTGCTAGGCACACGACACATCCACTTTTCAAGTCTGCGCCTGAAATACACGGCACTCCTGGTCCACGACTGTGTTGAGTGCACAGGTTGCCACAGGATGATAGATCGTCCTTTGGGACCAGGAAGCAGGGCTTCAAGGTTTCAGACAGTTTTAGGCATTTAGGGTTGGGAGACTTGGGGTTGTAAGGTTTAGGGAGTCCGGACTTTAGCTTTGAGGGCTGTAGGCGTAGGGGTCTTTAGCGCATGAGGGTTGAAGAGCATGCCTGGGATTGCATGGGACCATTGCGCGTGATCTGTTCTGGGCGACGGAAACCCCGGGGGATGCGTTGAGCCGCAAATCGACAGGTCCTGAACTCTTACTATCCCGCAGTGCCCGGGGAATGTTGAAGACTCTTCTTGTTGGGTTCCCCAGAAGCCGCGGGACAGTAGTGGTGCCGTTCCCTTTCTTGGACTACTCAGTGTCATTTCAGGCTCTGTTTGGGAAGATCTCCAAAAAGGAACAAACACGCGGCGGTCTCGAGTTGAGGCTTGAGTTTGGGGTGGAAGCAGAACTATGCCCACTAGGCCTTTCAGTTTCAGTTCTGCGCTGCGTGGAAACCCTTCACATTCAAAATGCTCCTATGGGTGAAGACACAGCGTGAGAGCTCTGCGACTCAGCATACACTGACTATGGGTTGTAATCTAGGACTACCTTAACCCCAAGCACCCTTTTAAGGACTCATATAAAGAAAACATGCTAAGGAACTCCAAAGGGTAGGATCCTAAGGGTCTGGGTATATGCTTGACAGCTTCGGAATTCTGGAGTAATGGTTAGTTTTTGAAGCATAGAAGGGCTCATGGGGCTCTGGACTAGGCCATGAACCTCAATCAGTGGGAAACCCAAAACCCCATAAACCCTACTTAGAGGATCATTGGACTTAGTAACTGGGGATATAAGTACGGTAACTATACTTATAACTACTTATAACCCCAATTAAGGTATTTATAACCTTACTTACTAAGTCCCATGATCCTCCAAGTAGTTCTCTATCATTGGAATCATTGGGAGCTCTGAATTTCAGCGCGGTCTCTGCGCATAGGAGCGAATCCAGGCCTGGCGCTGTGGTCTCGCAGGGCTTTGGGGCTTCGAACACAGGATTCGGGGTTGAGGGGTTTGCAAGCTCTGACCATAAGCCCTAAACCGTACAAGCCCTCAGCCCAACTAAAGAACCATGAACAAGCCTGCAACAAGCCCGATGAAACCATGGAGTCGGTCTTTAAACCACTGCAGTAGGGTTTAGGGCTTAGGGTCATGACAGGCCTTAATCACCCTGATACTGTGAGGGCAGTTCGCTAAATTAGGGTTCCCCTTTAGGTCCTTGAAGTAATACGGCACCCTTATAAAAAAAAAACAGGACCCTAGAAGTGGTTCTTTCTTGGTTGTTCTACC
This sequence comes from Symbiodinium sp. CCMP2592, assembly GCA_905221615.1. Lineage (NCBI taxonomy): Eukaryota > Dinophyceae > Suessiales > Symbiodiniaceae > Symbiodinium > Symbiodinium sp. CCMP2592. The sequence continues at coordinate 641,828 of CAJNDT010003513.1, forward strand.
CATATACCGGCCTTCAGAATTATAAAAAGCAGTTGAAATATGCAATACTACAGCGATAAAAAGGAAACCCCGAGGGAAAGTGCTACTACAGATGTAGGCCCCCGAAATACCCCATCTTCGCTGAAAGCAAACTCAAATATACCCCCAGAGCCCTAACCACCAAACCCCAAAACAACCCAAACCCCAAAACCCGAAAACCCCCAGCCCTACTATAAAGCCAGCGCGCCCTAAAAACATACCCCAAACTCTCAGAAATCGCTAAACCAAAGGCCCCAACCCTGAAACCCCAAACCCTAGACCCTAAACCCCAAACTCCCAGCCGTAGCTCCCTGGCAAGAGCCGAACCGAGCCTCCCAAAGCGCATCACTCTGAAGGTCTGTGCCGAAGCGATCCGACAAGGCTTTCGGGATCAGCACCTTTAGGGCTTCAAGGGTTTGGGGGCTTTGGGGTTTAGGCCTTAGGGGTTGAGGGATTTCGGGCTTAAGGGTTTAGGAGCGTAGGCTTTAGGGTTGAGAGGTTTTCGGCGCTCTGTGGCTTAGCTTGTTATCAGAGTCTGAAACAAGTCACTTGGTGATGTTTGTGTAAGGGTTCACCAGACAGTTCCTCAAGGAATTTCAGATCAATGGTTAATTTGCGTTCTGACATATTCCCCCAAAGAAAAACTCAAACTACAAACCAATGCTAAACGTCCTAAACGCCAAAAGCCAGCGCCCAACACGAACAAAGCTCATTATGCCCCGAAAAAACCTAAACCATCTAAACCTATAGCCTGAAACCCTTAACCCGTAAGCTCCAAACCCTTGATCCCCACCAACCCCTAAACCGGCCCCAAATCCTACATCAGTCTCAAACACGAGTATGAAATCTTTACACCACCCTTTTTAAAACCCTTTTCGCATGCCACGTCGCCTACTACCCGACCTGCCCAATTCCTAAACCCAGCTACCCAAGCCCCTCGCAAAACTCGATGCTTCCTACCCCATAGTCGTTCCTTTTTGGCATTACCCTATAGGATTCTGTATATATGAACCCCAAAAAGGAACTACTTTGGGGCCTCTGGGTAGAGCTCCTATCCCGAAGACCACCACTTCCATCTTCGGGGTTTGGGTTTTACGGGTTTAGGGCTGTAGGGTCTAGGGCATAAGCGATGTCACGGCCCTGATGATCTTCCCAGACCTTCCAAAATCCTTTAATTAAGGAATATACCTTAAACTATAATAGGATCCCTACTATGATTTAAGGGATATTCCTTAATTAAGGGATTTTGGAAGGTCTGGGTTGCTAGAACTCTAGAACTCTTACAGAAGACTTCTAGAGCCCCTGAAGGTTACCCTTACCGAAGCTGAACACTAAATCCTAAACCACTAAGCCCTACCTGGACCCCAAAAGTATGTAGAGTAGTAGCCTTTTGTAGGTCTTGTGCCATTATTTTACCTATCTTGGGGGGTCTAGGTAAACAGTAAACCCCTATACCCTGAACCCCTAAACCCGAAACACACTTCTGACGTTAAGCCACTTCGAGGTCACCCAAAGCTTTCATCGACGGCTGGTCTAGGAACTTGATGCCCTCCTTGCGAGCCGGTGTTCGGGGTGTAAGTTGGGGCTTTAAGGCGAGACCCAAGAGTAACCTAGGAAGAAAAAGGGTGCCCTTTTTGGTTTAAACGGGCTTTTAAGGGAACCTGGGCCCTAGAAAAAGGGAATAAGGGCCTGCTCTAGGTCCTGGGAGGGGGTTAAGGACAGAGGTATGAGGCTTTGGCTTGGGGCGTTTGAAGGGTCTAAGGTTGATACGAACCCTTGAAACACATCTCAGATCTAGGACAGTGCCTACTGGTGGACTTGAGCACCCTAAACTCTAAACCCTAAACCCCTAAACCCTAACCCCTAAACCCTAAACCCTTCAGCTCTAGGACAGTGCCTACTCGTGGACTTGGGCACAGTGCCTGGGAGGATCTAGCTTCGTACTCCTGGCAAACCTCTGGGCATTCTATATTTGGAGGATTACTCTTTTAGGGTACTATAGGGGTTTTAAGGGTTCCTTTAAGCGTACTATAGGGGTATTAAGGGTTCCTTTAAGGGTACTATAGGGGTATCATGCGACTTAGTAAGTAAGGTTATAAGTACCTTAATTGGGGTTAGAAGTAGTTATAAGTATAGTTACCTTACTTATAACCCTAGTTACCAAGTCCCATGATCCTCCAAGTAGGTTGTAGTGCCCCATGAAGGTTACCGCCACCCCCTGCACCAACCCCTAGATCTAAAAGCTGCAAAAGCAGACTCCCAGCCAATACGTTAAGCCTCTCGTTGATCCGTAGGGACCCCACATATTACTGCATTGGCGGCCCCCCCGTGGGCCCCTCCGGCAATACATCAGATAAGCCCTAAACCCTATAGTAATACTCTAGCAGCTGGGATTTCCTTATCTATGCATGCTTCTCCCCACACCGAAGCTACCTATATTGGGAGTCCTTTGATATCTGAGCCAATGAGGTCGAGTTTCGTGCCAGGGTGCTAAGGGTTTAAGCTTGTGTGGGGTCTGAGGGAGCACTAGACCTGATCACATTCCCCTACAATCAAAAGGCGGACAACCTAAACAGGGGTTTGGAGACCCTCAGCCCCATACCCCAAATCAAGAGACAGCCCCCAAAATGGAACACGACACTTGAAGCCTAAGGGTCTCGGTGAGTGTTTCGAGTTTAGGGTCTGGGTCTAGGGCTATAGGGTTTAGGCTTAGAGACTGTTGCAATCCAGGTTCATGAGGCTATTACTGAGCCTCCCCAAAGCTTGAAATGAACCTCCTCCGATGTGCTGTGCTCAGGTGGCTACATCCCACACCCTAACCCTAAGGCTCCATGTACCCATATAGTATATACTGAGGCCTTAGTATCTATATAGGGACCCCTTTAAGGCTTAAGTATCTACTACAATGGAGCCTTTGGGTAAGTAATCGTTCAGGGCATTCGATTGCGAGGGCGAGTCTCCTTGCAGGTGGCAACATACATCGCGGCATCTGCCTCTGTTGCGACATGAATAGGGGTGCCTTATTGTAGGGGGGGGGTCCTGATAGTAAGGATCCTACTATTTCGGGTACTATATTAAGGTCCATGATTTTCGGAATTGCAGTGAGCCTATACCGCACATATTCAATCCCTAACTGTCCGCATGTTATTTCAGGGGCGCTCCGGGGTTTGGTCTTCCTGGGTGGTCTCGGGCCAAGGGAGTGTAGGGCTCACAGCAAAACACAGAGACAGTGACTGGATCGATGCATGAATCCACATACGAAGTCCTGTTCGAAGGATGGCTCTCACTCACGGAAGCTTAACGCTAAATCCGCTAAACCCAGACCTTCCAAAATCCCTTAATTAAGGAATATACCTTAAATCATATTAGGGATCCTATTACAATTTAAGGTATATTCCTTAATTAAGGGATCTTGGAAGGTCTGGGCTTAACGCTAAATCCGCTAAATCCTATACCTTACGCAGCGCTCAAATTCGTCTGACGGTCCGGACGAGACCTCGGCCTAACTTCACAGATTTGGTGGCTGTTTTGAAGCTTCCAGTTTCGGTCTTGTGCGGGTTGACAGAAGGGTATGTATGTATGTGTGTGTGTATATATGTATATATATATATATATACAAATATGTATATATATATATATATATATGTATGTATGCATGCATATATGTACGTACATCTGCATTGCAAAACTATCCTTGATTTTGGGCCTCGTGGGTCAGGTAGTTGTGCTGCACATGCACATCCTGCCCGGCCAAGCGAACTTCACCTGCATGCCAACACCAGGATCCGCAAGGCATTACTTACCTTTGGCTAGTAGGGAATGGAGGCATGGGGTACAACTATAACTACTATTATAGTACTACCACTTTTCCATTCCCTACTAACCGAAGGTAAGATTAAACCTAACATAATATTGGGTACTTTTGGCATCCTAGAGAGTACTTGCGGGGTCGAGGTAGGGTTGAACGAGTTGAAACAAGCTCCCGGGCGTGCAGGGCGGTTTAGTTTTGCTCGGGCTTCAAGCAGATCTTGTCTGAGCAGTAACTTTCAACTAGATACACAGAAACACAATCAGAAACGATTAGCATGGGCGTTGCAACAATAATTATACTGTACCGACATCGAATCGGTATCGTCACCGAACCGTATCCCTGCCATAAGCCTATCGCAGAAAACTACATCGCATAAACCGACACCGCATGACATTGCATCGCGGTATCGGGATTCATTGACGATTTGAGAGGCGAGGAGTAGAGCGGGTGTGGTGGGTGCGGCTGGAACGCTGGAAGGGGTATCGAAGCGCACCGTGCCACCAACACCAATACCTAGCAATGCTGTGCCGCATACAACCCCTAACAACCGCAAACCGATCGAACCGAAGCATTGCAACCATAATTAGGTCCAAACCGTGCAGCCACCCCATGATGATAATTGAAACGGAGCTGGTTTAGGGTTTATACATGTTTAGTTAGAGAAACCTAACAGTGGTGGGCATTTGGCTGGTGTAGGTGCTTAGATAAGACTCTATGACCATCAAGCACCTGAATCCCAAACTGGAACGCAGCTGTGAATTATTAAACAATTATTAAACCCTAGACCCTAAACCCCTAAACCCTAAACCCCTAAACCCCCTAAACCCTAAACCCCTAAACCCGAAAAGTGCTTCCGGGTCGCCACGACTCTCTGGCCGGTTGAAGGTGAAGAGGAGCATCCCGGCAGGCTGGCTTTCGTGGAACATCTTCTCGAAATTCCTAAGGCTTCGGGTTTTGGGTTGAGGGCTTAAGGCTGTTGTGCTCGAAATTCCTAAGGCTTCGGGTTTTGGGTTGAGGGCTTAAGGCTGTTGTGCTCGAAATTCCTAAGGCTTCGGGTTTTGGGTTGAGGGCTGGGTTTCAGCGGTTCTCGGATTTAGGCTTCAGACGCTGCCAACCGAAAGCGCGATGCAGGTGTGCTTAAAGGGTCATGGGACTTAGTAACTAGGGTTATAATTAGGGCAACTATACTTATAACTACTTGTAACCCAAGTACGGTACTTATAACCCTACTTACTAAGTCCCATGATCCTCCAAGTGGGATCCATGCCACCTAGGGCATGCGGGTGAAAGTCAAACCTATACCGAACTTAGAACCCTAGCAAAAATTAAAATTTTAGCTGTTTCTTAGGGACTATAATAACCAAAGATTAAAATTTATTTCAAAGTACCCCTAAGACCCTAAACCCTAAACCCCAAAGCCCTAAACCCTAAACCATAAACCTGTAGATGCTGACACCAATGCAAAGCTCTGCAGGTCCTAGCCATAAGCCAGAAAAACACCCAAACCCAGAGACTCCAATACCCCTTAATTAGGGAATATTCCTTAAACTAATATTATGATTTAAGGTATATTGCTTACTTAAGTTCTCCGGGTGACGGTTTAGGGTTTAGGGCTTTGGTATTAAGGATCCTACTATAATTTAAGGTATATTCCTTGTTTAAGGAATATTGGAGTCTCTGGGAACCCCTGTGCGGAAAATGTGCGACACGGCCTCTTTTAATCGCCTATGACCCCCGGTTCTGACGGGTTGTGAGAGGATTTACGGGGTCTTGCCGAGGTGGGGGGACACCGGGGGCGGCACTAAGGCGGCTTTTTGCGCCGATGAGCACCCCCCTCCTCGCCCGTATTCCTCCCGTCAGGGCGACAGTGCCTGGCGTACTCTTTTCCTTTTTTCTCTTCCCAAAGGCGCTTCCACCCCTCCCGGAGGTCTTTCGCTTTCCATGCCTCGTGCAAGGTTTTCGTGCTGCAATCCCAGACCCCCCGTCTCGTTCCGAGATTGGGGGTCTGGCTTGTTGCCTTCTTCCACGCCTCCCGTAGGTCTTTCGCTTTCCATGCCTCGTGCAAGGTTTTCGTGCTGCAATCCCAGACCCCCCGTCTCGTTCCGAGATTGGGGGTCTGGCTTGTTGCCTTCTTCCACGCCTCCCGTAGGTCTTTCGCTTTCCATGCCTCGTGCAAGGTTTTCGTGCTGCAATCCCAGACCCCCCGTCTCGTTCCGAGATTGGGGGTCTGGCTTGTTGCCTTCTTCCACGCCTCCCGTAGGTCTTTCGCTTTCCATGCCTCGTGCAAGGTTTTCGTGCTGCAATCCCAGACCCCCCGTCTCGTTCCGAGATTGGGGGTCTGGCTTGTTGCCTTCTTCCACGCCTCCCGTAGGTCTTTCGCTTTCCATGCCTCGTGCAAGGTTTTCGTGCTGCAATCCCAGACCCCCCGTCTCGTTCCGAGATTGGGGGTCTGGCTTGTTGCCTTCTTCCACGCCTCCCGTAGGTCTTTCGCTTTCCATGCCTCGTGCAAGGTTTTCGTGCTGCAATCCCAGACCCGTCTCCCCGAGGGGTCTGGCTTGTTGCCTTCTTCCACGCCTCCCGTAGGTCTTTCGCTTTCCATGCCTCGTGCAAGGTTTTCGTGCTGCAATCCCAGACCCCCCGTCTCGTTCCGAGATTGGGGGTCTGGCTTGTTGCCTTCTTCCACGCCTCCCGTAGGTCTTTCGCTTTCCATGCCTCGTGCAAGGTTTTCGTGCTGCAAAGACGTGCTGCAATCCCAGACCCCCCGTCTCGTTCCGAGATTGGGGGTCTGGCTTGTTGCCTTCTTCCACGCCTCCCGTAGGTCTTTCGCCTTCCATGCCTCGTGCAGGGTGCTGCAATTCGCAAGGTTTTCGTGCTGCAATCCCAGACCCCCCGTCTCGTTCCGAGATTGGGGGTCTGGCTTGTTGCCTTCTTCCACGCCTCCCGTAGGTCTTTCGCTTTCCATGCCTCGTGCAAGGTTTTCGTGCTGCAATCCCAGACCCCCCGTCTCGTTCCGAGATTGGGGGTCTGGCTTGTTGCCTTCTTCCACGCCTCCCGCAGGTCTTTCGCCTTCCATGCCTCGTGCAGGTTTTCGTGCTGCAATCCCAGACCCCCCGTCTCGTTCCGAGATTGGGGGTCTGGCTTGTTGCCTTCTTCCACGCCTCCCGTAGGTCTTTCGCCTTCCATGCCTCGTGCAGGGTTTTCGTGCTGCAATCCCAAAGCCCTGTCTCGTTCCGAGATTGGGGGTCTGGCTTGTTGCCTTCTTCCACGCCTCCCGTAGGTCTTTCGCTTTCCATGCCTCGTGCAAGGTTTTCGTGCTGCAATCCCAGACCCCCCGTCTCGTTCCGAGATTGGGGGTCTGGCTTGTTGCCTTCTTCCACGCCTCCCGTAGGTCTTTCGCCTTCCATGCCTCGTGCAAGGTTTTCGTGCTGCAATCCCAGACCCCCCGTCTCGTTCCGAGATTGGGGGTCTGGCTTGTTGCCTTCTTCCACGCCTCCCGTAGGTCTTTCGCCTTCCATGCCTCGTGCAGGGTTTTCGTGCTGCAATCCCAGACCACTCGTCTCGCTCCGAGATTGGGGGTCTGGCTTGTTGCCTTCTTCCACGCCTCCCGTAGGTCTTTCGCTTTCCATGCCTCGTGCAAGGTTTTCGTGCTGCAATCCCAGACCCCCCGTCTCGTTCCGAGATTGGGGGTCTGGTTGTTGCCTTCTTCCACGCCTCCCGTAGGTCTTTCGCTTTCCATGCCTCGTGCAAGGTTTTCGTGCTGCAATCCCAGACCCCCCGTCTCGTTCCGAGATTGGGGGTCTGGCTTGTTGCCTTCTTCCACGCCTCCCGTAGGTCTTTCGCCTTCCATGCCTCGTGCAAGGTTTTCGTGCTGCAATCCCAGACCCCCCGTCTCGTTCCGAGATTGGGGGTCTGGCTTGTTGCCTTCTTCCACGCCTCCCGTAGGTCTTTCGCTTTCCATGCTGCAATCCCAGACCCCCCGTCTCGTTCCGAGATTGGGGGTCTGGCTTGTTGCCTTCTTCAACCCCTCCCGTAGGTCTTTCGCCTTCCATGCCTCGTGCAGGGTTTTCGTACTGCAATCCCAGACCCCCCGTCTCGTTCCGAGATTGGAGGTCTGGCTTGTTGCCTTCTTCCACCCCTGCCGTAGGTCTTTCGCCTTCCATGCCTCGTGCAGGGTTTTCGTGCTGCTATCCAGGGCGTAGTCTGGCTTGTTGCCATCTTCCGCCCCTCCCGTAGGTCCTTCGCTTTCCATGCCCGTGCCGGGTTCTTGCGGCATTCCCAGAACCACCGTCTCGCTCCGAGATTGGAGGTCTGGGTAGCTGTCATGTCCGCACACCGCGTAGGTCTTTCGCTTTCCGTGCCTCGTGCCGGGTTTTCGCGCTGCTATCCCGGACCCCCGTCTCGCTCCGAGATTGGGGGTCTGGCTTGTTGCGATCTTCCGCCCATTTCGCAGGTCTTTGTCCTTCCATGCCCGTGCAGGGTTCTTGCGGCAATCCCAGACCTTCCGTCTCGCTCCGGGATTGGGGGTCTGGGTTGTTGTCGTATCCGCACCTCCCGCAGGTCTTTTGCTGTTTTCTGGCTGCAATCCCAGACCCCCCGTCTCGCTCCGAGATTGGGGGTCTGGCTTGCGGCCATCTTCTGCACCTCCCTCGGTCTTTCGCCTTCCATGCCTGTGCAGGGTTTCGGCCACAATCCCAGACCCCCGTCTCGAGATTGGGGGTTTGGGTTGTTGTCGATATCTGCCTCCCACAGGTCTTTCGCTCCTCTTCTTATGTGAAACTTGGCTGCATTAGATACACGCCCTCTCGAACCCCTCGCGGAGAGCGGCTATGACGATTACGGAGCCGCTCGGAGATGCTTGGGGGGAAGTGGGTTGCCGGCCGCAGTAACGTCAGTGGGCCACTCCTCCTCCTCCTCTTTTAATCGCCTATGAGAAGTGGTCTAATAGTGATCGAGATGTACGATGGAGTTGAGTCTTCGGTTTTGCAGCCCAGTGCTAATTTCGGGAGCAATACCAACAGCGGTTCTTGCAGAAGCAACGAGACATACTAGTGTGAAGAGTAGAACAGCGACAGCATCTAAGGCCGGCAATGGAAGACCAGCATCAACGTCAGAAATCCATATGCAAGTTCATGGTGACAGAAAGAGGAGCGACAGACAGACAAGCACATATATAGTTATATATATATATATGTATATATATATACATATATACGTATGTACATATACATACACACAAACCTACTTAGAAGGAGGAGACACACGATCATATGCAAGAAAGTAAGTCAAAGTCATAACTGTCATAACTTGCTAGCCAGGAAACCGGTGACCCCCACCGAAGAAAACTCGAAACACAGAGAACACAGCCGAAAACAAAGGTTGGAGACGAACAACAGATCATGCCAAGTTTCCAGTTGTCCTCAGTGAAGTCGTTGATGCCGAAGTTCATACTCCAAAGGCTAGGAAGGGAGGTGCAGCAGCAAAAGGAGATCTGACCGTCCTCATGAGACTTCTGAACTTACTGCGACATGTGCTCGTTTTAGGGCGCTTGGGGTTTTGAGTTCATATGCCTCATAGAGCTTCAACTTAGGGAATCTGGGGGCTGGGGTTTTTGGTATGCCCCAAGCTCCTGTGCCGTGGGGTTTGAAGGCTTGAGGCCGCTGCTGTAGAAGGCGCTGGCTTCGTAAAGGCCGGTGGCCGCCAGGCCTTCAACGGTCGTTGGTTTGGGGTTCAGGGCTTCTGTGAGGGTTGGGTGTTGTCGACGCGTGTTTGATTTGGGGATACGATAGTTTGCGGGTTTATGACTTGGAGCAATCATTGAAAGAGGTTGTACAATGGCAACACTAGTGGTTCTAAAAAGGGTACGAACCACTAGGGTTCAAACGGTTTAGGTCTTGGTTTGCCTCGTGTCGGATTTGGATCTCTGTTGCTGAAAAGGTTTTAAGGTACACGGTGGTTCACAAAAAGCTTAGAGTGTGGTGCCTTTGTGTTGTTGAGGAGTTATATAAGGATTAGGACTCGGGGTTGTAAGGGTAGTACAACAGTTCGGTCCATATGCCATAATTATGCTCCTCGTGCTTTTTCGGATAACGGCTGCTCTAAACCCAAAACCCCAAACCCCTGTCCAAGGCATATCCAAGGGTGCTTACGTCAGCAACCTCATACTTCAACGTTCCTAGTGCAGGCCTCAAAAATCTGTTATTTCAGAGGTTCAGGGTTTAGGTTACGAAGTTCAGGGTCTGGCTTGATACGGTTGATGATACAAATCCTGCATTACCTTAAGGACCCTAAACTGTGGGAACTATGGTATATTCCTTGTTATGGGTAATGCAGGATCTATATCATCAGCCGTATTTGGGCTGTCCGACAAGGCTCAACACAGACAAAAGCTGTAGACAGCCTGGTCTTTGGGCCCTTGAGGCCGAAAAACTTTGCACTACGAACCCCTTGGGCCACAAGTCTAGAAACTTAATTGGGGCAAAGGGTTTTAGGGTCATAAAACTGTACCCTTGACCCATAATCCACCGCAGCCTGAGTCATCAAAGCCTCAACCCTCAGCGGAACCCTGAACCCCAAACGGCTCTAAACCGTAGATGGTCGTTCAGATTCCAGCAGGAAGGGCTAGGGCTGAAGGGTATTTATTATGTGGGTGGTTGTCAGAATTATGGTCCCTTTTTGGGTACCTTAAATAATAAGTGCCGTATCATATTGAGGACCCAAAAAGGGACCCTAATTTTGATAACCCTCCATGGAGGGACTCTGGGTTCGAAGGTTTTGAGATTCAGTGCTGAACATCACCCTACAAGGACCCTCCTTGTACCCTCAAATAGGGGTATATGGTCCCAAATAAGGGGCATTTAGGGTCTGATAGAGGGTAGATGGAGGGTCTAGGTACACCCTAAACTTTAAACCCCGCAAGCCTAAACTCCCAACGCCTAAACCAAACCCCGCAATTACCAGAATCCCTGCACTCTTTTCCCACAGCCCTTTACGGATAATCTGGCAAACTTCTCGTGGTTGAGACCTTCATACCAACAAGTACTCTTCAATCTCGAGTCTAAGTAGAGCTTATGCCGACACCCCAAACCATGTCGAATAAATCGATGTTGGTATGGCAGTATATGAGGCTCGGGTTTGATGCTGTCTAGACATTCATCAAAGCATTTCTTTGAGGGCCCAAACCCATATAATGTAGGGGCCTGAGTCAGCAAAAGAAGAAGAAGGTGTTGGGGGAGTCTGAGACAACAGTTATGGTGGTGAGATTCAGGGGATAATGTCACGAGTTCTGCCGCCTCGTATATCCCTCAATAGGGCTTTAGGGATCTGTAGATCCCCACATCTCGAGCTTTCGAAAGCTTCAAGCTTGACAGTCCCTGTGAACGCCTAAAGCCCCGCTGTAGAGCCATTTGAGAGAAAGATCCCCTGATTACCCCAGATCCGAATCCGATTGACTTGGGCTTCTTCTCGGCCTTTTCCCGTCTTGAGGTACTCATCGAATGCAGAAGTATCCTGCTGGTGGGAGACCCTGAAGAACGTTTAATTTAGCAGGACCTTGACAAGGACGGCCCTACACCAAAACCGTACGAAGCTCTGCAAGTCTTGTTTTCAGACCGACACAGCCCTTATTTTGCCTGGGGTGTAGTAGGGGCGGGGTACTTAACCTACGTTTATGAGGGAGCCGCAACGAAGAACTTACGAAGGTAGGGTATTTAGGGTGCAGGAAAATCCTGAACCCAATGCACGCACGGCAACACTACGAGTTCGACTCTACGTAGACCCCCAGACCCTGAACCCCTTTTTTATCAGGGAGTTATAAGGTTTTGTAAGCATGCGGCTTCAGCAAGGATGAATAAACGGGTCTTCATGAATAATATATAGATATTTTGGGTGGGTATTATTGTAGGGGCACTTCTTCAAGGCTCCATGTTAAACTCCGAGCCCCAAAACCTCAACCTTGCTTAATCCCCGAAGCTGTCAGCTCCTCGTGCATGCCGATGCCCTTCAGCAGCTCTCCATTAGACACACCCAAGCCGGCGACCGGGACGCAAATGTAGAGATGGTCCTTCAGGTTCTTCCCGACACCTGCTTGCGCAAGTGTTCACGGCAAAGGGTTCAGAGTAATCCTTCCGATCCTTTCGTTTCGAGGCTTTACCCATAGGCCCGATATGGGCTAACCTTATAGGATTCAAAATATTAACACCAAGAAGGAACTACAATGGGGCCTATGGGTAGGTCCATGAGTCCAGGCTTCTTGGACAGCATGCTACCTAACCAGTGGTTTTGGGTGTCCCTTGGCTCTTTAGCTCCTCATTTAATAGGGATTATCATCATCCTTGGCTCCTTAGCTCCCCCAATATCAATGGTTAGCTACTTCAGGGGGTGCGAGCACCCGGAAACTCACGCTGCCCGAGATCGGCTATCGGGTCGATGCTTTGGAGGGGTTTAGGGTTTAGGGCTTAAGGTTTCATGTCGGAACCTGATGAAGAAACCCTGGGCCTACAACCCCATAATAGTAGGATTCATGTAAGGACCTTCTCTATCGGGTTCCTACAGTAGGGTTTATGGGATCAACTGTCTGAGCTAGTGCCGAACTGCTGCTCCAACCCCCCAAGAAATCAGGACTCCCCAACGAAAAAACAGACAGGATCCTAAGCTGTTTTCTTTATCAACGCCGCCTATTCTGGTGTGCAGGACTTGCATTGAGGTTTGACGGATTTGGGCTTCAGAAGTGAGTGTACATAGTTCAGGGCTGAACGTATCAAACTGGACTGCAAATCTATATCACGCCCGGAACCTCAACAACCCCCTTTTCCAAAAACGAATATCAAGCCCTACGCTAGAACCAGCCAATGCCCAGACCTTCCAAAATCCCTTAATTAAGGAATATACCTTAAACTCTAATAGGATCCCTAATATGATTTAAGGTATATTCCTTAATTAAGGGATCTTGGAAGGTCTGGGTCTATGGGCCAAGACAGCCTACTATTTGCTTAAGAAACCCCCAATAAATAAAAATAATAATCCCTATATTACCACCATAAGGAATATCTTTTTTTTATTTTTTGGTGGTTCTTAAGCAAATAATAGCAGCCCTCCAGCCTGGCAGGTGCACTTGACAGTCCACCCCATCATCTGCCAACTCGTCCTACAGTAGAAGCCAGAAACAGGTTAGGGTTTAGGGTTCAGGGACTAGGGTTCAGGGTTTTAGGGTCTAGAGTCCAGGATTCAGGATTCAGGTTAGGGGTTTAGGGTTTAGGGGTCCTAAGCCAACGGAGCTCCTAGACCCTCCATCTACCCTCTATTAGACCCTAAATGCCCCTTATTTGGGACCATTTACCCCTATTTGAGGGTACAAGGAGCCAGGACCCTGCAGTAGAAGCCAGAAAGTTGGAATATCATTATCGTAACCCCTTTATGGTAAATTATAAGGTATCCTACCCTGAAACCAGATTCCAACTTTCTGGAGTTCCCTTTAAGCCAACTCAGCTACTGCTTGTCCTGTACGCCGCCAACCCGAATTGGGAATTACAATCCCTGAAACAAGACTCCTTGCATACTATCTCAAAACCTTGCATCATAACCAATAGCCCGTTTCGACTCAGTTCCAATATCCCTCAAAAAGATCCAGGCTTTCACCTCCAAGCCTTCAATCCCGACTGTGGACCTCCCAGTACATGACACTTTGCAAAACCTTACACAACCTCATACATCCCTGATAGGGCCCTTAAGCTTTGGCCCCGCGGCGCTGGGACCTCCCAAATCCTAAACCCTGTAAAGCCTTAAAACCCTGCAATAGAATACACATAAACCCTTAAAGTAGTTAGCCCGATATGGAACTCATAAAGGAACATGTTAAGCCATGAAGCCCTATATGAGAGTTTCCGAAAATAGGGGGACCCTAATATCGTACCTAAATTACTAGGATTTCTATTGTAAGGACCCCATAATAAGGTACCCTAATTTTCGGAAACTCTACAGTAAACCCTTATAGAGCCCCTTTGAATGAACCCTTATAGTACGCTTATAATAACCCTCTAAAAGAAACCCTTAGGCACCCCCAATCTTCGGAAACTCCCATATGGGTGGTTGTCTCCCTTTTTGGGCACCCTAATTATTAGGTGCCGTATTTTATGAAGGACCCAAAACGGGACCCTAATATTGACAAGTACCCACAAAATCTCTCGACCTAAACCCTAAACCCCTAAACCCTAAACCCTTAAATCCTAAACCCCTAATTAAACCCTAAACCCCTAAACCCTAAACCCCTAAATCCTAAACCCCTGAATCCTAAACTCCTAAACCCTAAACCCCTGAACCCAAAAACCCTGGAAACCACCATCTTCCAACAAAAACCATCTTTGCCAACCTGCCGAGTTGCTTTCGGGCCGAGACCAGAGCGTAGGAGGAGGCCGGCACTAGCGTAGCTCCTTGGTCTTGGCCCTTAAAAAGGTTAGGTTTACCTTAACCCTGAAGAACCTACCTTTTTAAGGACTTAGATAAGGAAATCATAATAGGTAACCCTAAAAAGGTAGGTTCTTCAGGGTTAAGGTAGGGTTTAGGGTTTAGAGTTTAGAGTTTAGGGTTTAGGGTAAGGGTTACTATAGTAGCGTAGCTCCTTGGTCTTGACCCTTAACGGGGTTTCTATAAGGGTTACTGTAAGCGCTACTATATCAGGTTTCTACATAAAAGGGCCTTAATAATAAGAATATAGGGCTTAGAGGCCCATTATACTATAAATATATTAAGGATAGTACAGTTAGTTACTAAGCCCCCGATATTGGTGCTTTATTTGGGGTTTAGGGCTTAGCGTTTAGGGGTTCATGGTGTTTGGATTTGGGTTTAAGGTTTCGGTTGGCCAAGTGTAGTACCCCCAAAACCTGGACAAAGTATGGTCTTTGGCCCCAACAGCCTGAATATATGAGTCCTGAAATCCCTAGAGAAACCTAAACCCAAAAATCTACAGGGTTTGGATGTTCGTTGATGGGTACCTTTGCGGGTTCCTTTCGCGGTGTCTTGCAGCTCCAAGATTATGCTTTAGATGTGACGGTTTCCTTGGGGTTTACGGTTTGGGGAGGAAAGATGCGACGACTTTTTAAGAATCTATAAGGGCTGTACTAGCACCACACAGCAGCCCTACAAACCTGAAACCCGAAAACCCGTGTGAAACTCTTGTGAAACCCTTATCACTTAATGCCTAACCCGGAACCCTAACCCGAAACCCTGAACCCTAAACCCTAAACCCTAAACCCTAACCCGAAACCCTACACACTAAACCCTAACCGGAAACCCTGTCCCGGAACCCCAAACGCTAAACCCGGAACCTCTCGTCAGACAGTGGCGGCTTGCCTAACTGCAGACGAGAGTCCCGCAGGAGACGACCACTTCGTGCCTAGCAGCTGCTCAGGATTTTGGTTCTGGGGGGGTTCCGGGATTTTAGGGGTTTGGGGGGTTTAGGGGCTTAGTGGCTTAGGGGTTCCGGGATTTAGGGGTTTAGGGATTCAGGGGTTTAGGGGTTTAGGGGGTTTAGGGGTTTAGGGGGTTTAGGGGGTTTAGTGGTTTGGGGGTTTAGGGCTTTAGGCGTTTGGGGGTTTAGGGTTTACGAGTTTAGGCCAAATCCGAGAGTCTCATCGTGAGCCTGAAAGCCCTTGGCCCCACTGTGAGGACAGCGTGAAAAGTTGACAGGGGTCGAGGATCCCAAGCCTCTTGACAAGTTAGCCAGATTGCTCTGGGTTTAGCGCCGGCATTCACTGTTGTGGTTCTCTATGAGCCACCATTTCGAAGGCTAAAACATCATTAAGGGCTCATGGCCGAACTTGATTGGAAAGGCTCTGGAGCCGGGTAGTCCGTGGTTTAAGCAGGATTCGAGGGATTATCAGGACCGCCCCAAGCCCTTTGGTAGAGCCTGTTTAGTCCCCAAGAGAGCGCTGGAGTCAACTGAGCTGCCTGGCATAGACCTGCTTGGTCTCTCCGAGTCCAATTTCCTCCACGTATTCCACGCCAACGGCCTTTTGGCCATCGAGGAGGACTCTGGAGGCGCGAGCATGCTCTTGGACCTTGGTTGTGTGTGCATGTATAGTGAACCTCAGAAAGTTGGAACATGGATTTAGGATGCTCAGTGTTGGGATCCCCAATACTTTACCTTAAGGCCATGAGGATATTGATGCTCCCAGGGGCCCAGGGTTTAGGTGCATGGTCTGTCGTAAAAACAAGATGGTGCCTTATGCAAGAGTATGTACATCGACGGTCCTAGCATTTGATTATAAGGCATGTGTCAGGGTCCGAGCCCAACTTTATACAAAGGGTTCGAGGGGGGTGCTTGTTGCAAGTACTTAGGCGAAGCAAAATCCGCAATGATCGTGTGGCTCCTACTATACAGATGCTTCTCCGGCCGTACTCTAGTACGGTTGATGATATAAATCCTGCATTACCCTTAATGAGAAATCTATCATAATTCCCATAGTTCAGGGTCCTCAAGTAATGCAGGATTCATATCATCAACCGTATCAGCTCACCTCTTGCACTGTCCTTCCTTTTGGGAATGATTTAAGGCAACGATCCGCGCAAGCTGCCCCACGTAGGCGAGAATCCGGGCTAAAACACCCAAAACCCCCGAACGCTACAGCAATGAGCCTAACGGTTGGTGATATAAATCCTGCATTACCTTTAAGGACCCTAAACTATGGGATTTATGGTATATTCATTATTATGGGTAATGCAGGATTTATATCATCAACCGAATCACCTCAAGCCTCAACCCCAATCCCTATTCCTAACTTTAAGCCTCTAAGCAAGCTTGCGGCTAGTCCGATTACTCGGATATGGGTGGCTCAAAGAGTAGAGCGTCTGGGCATCCTTGGGTTGTTCATAGAGCCTTACTTAACAGGGTTTCATTGGGGGGGGGGTATCGCACCATTACCAAAATATGAGTATGCAGGGACTGCATGGGATGGGGAGATGATACAGACTTGTTGCGGCGGTGTATCCCCCGAAAGAAGCCGTTTTTGCACAGCCTCCAAGATTCTTAGACCCAAGAGTAACCTAGGAATAAAAAGGGTGCCCTTTTTGGTTTTATAGGGGCTCATAAGGGAACCTGAACCCTAAAAAAGGGAATAAGTGCCTACTCTAGGTCCTATGATTCGAAGATTCCTAGATATACTCCCGGTTCAAATGCTCAAGGCCTGGCGAGGAGCATGCAAGTTCGGGCGCTTTCCCATGTGAGGCTCGAGAAAAGCCGTGTAGGATGACTCGCGTCGTCCTGAGCATCTCTGACAGATTCGGGTCCCTACCTGGACCCCAAAAGTATGTAGAATAAAAGCCTTTTAGAGACTTTGGGCCATTATTTTCCCTAGTTTGGGGGGTCTAGGTAAGCCCTACTGTAATATCCTAAACTCAACAGCCTCAAGTAACCGCAAAAAAAATCATAACTCCAAATCCGACACCATCCGACACCCTCATCCACTTCAACTCTCGGAACATTAACTCACTAGGATACCCAGTAACCTAAGAATAAAAAGGCCTCTCTTTTTGGTATTGGGTAACTTTATAAGGAACCTAGGACTACAAAAAGGAATAAGGGTACTACTGGGCATCCTAGCTCATTAAACCCTGAAGCCACCCACGATCGAGCTTAGACCCTATATAGGCCCTAAGCCCGAACCTCGAAGCCTCAAACACCCTGAACCCTACAGGACTAGGCCCGGAGCTCTACAGTAAGGGACCCTAGATAGTAGGATCCTTGCTATGAAGGCACCCAAAATAAGGTACCCCTAGGTTCGGAAACTCCCATATACAGTCGAAGCCAAAAAGTTGGAAACCTAATGGCCTCAATCCTTCAGAGTAATGTATAGGGAATTTCCAGCACTATTTGGCCCTAATGCGATGGGGTTTACTGTAAACCTAAACCCCTCCAGAACTTCTAGAATTCTTGAAATAAGGAATGCTCTTAAATCCTATCAGGGATCCTACCATTCCTTACGGTATACTGTGTACTATACCCCCTTTGAACCATAATAAGAATTGAGAATCATAGTGCTGATATTCTCTTGGGTTTTACTTTCACAAAATTCCTAAGGAGACTGTAGTAAATATTTCTTCAAGTAAGGGATATTGGGAAGTCTGGGTGGTTCGTCTCGCCAAGGGTAAAAGGAGGTACCCTTAATGAGGACCCCTAGGTATATACCCTTAATATAGCTATTATATACCCATTATATAGCCCATTACAGGGTAAACCCTAAACCCTAAACCCTAAACCCTTAAACTCTAAACCCTAAACCCTAGGGGTCCCCATAAGCGGTCCCTGCTTTTCCCCTTTGAGTCTCGGAGCCTTGCAGCTCCGTGGATCCAAAAGCCCTGAGCTCAAACGTTTAAGGGTTCAGGGAGTTAGGGAGTTTGGGGTTAAGAGTTAGGTTAGGGTTTAGGGAATGTAGGGTTTAGGGAGGTTAGGGCTTAGGGAGTGTAGGGTTTAGGGAGTTTAGGGTTTAGGGAGTTTAGGGTTTAGGAGTTTAGGGTTCAGTGCCCAGGCATCCCAAATTTTCACTCAGAACTCCTTGCGGGCCGGGCTACCATTGGCTTTGATCGAAAACTGATGCGGGCTCACCACCCCACGCCCGGCGGCGTTAAGCTCGGCGCGGGCGCTGGAGTTGTAGTCGGCCGCTTTGTACCCTTGCTCCTGACTTACATCCCAAAGGGTCCTAGGCCCCGCTATCGGGGATACTTCCCTAAGTCATAATCGTAATTCCTAATATAGAAATCCTAAGCTCGATCATTGACACTTTGGACCCTTTGGGCATGTGGCGGCTTCAGAACACCTCAGAATCTGAACCCTAAACCAACACCCTTTCAATTCCTCATGTAATATGAGCTGATAAGTATTCAGGGCTGCGGGGGTTCATGCGCGAAGCCTTTTGTTTTCCTGGATGTTTGTCGAATTCTTGTGCTAAACGAACCATGTGAGTCCTACCTGAACCCCAAATATCCGACCTTGGAAAGAACTTATACAAGTGTATCATATCAAGAAACCCGATAGCGGTCACTATTTTAGAGTTAGGGCAAGACTAGCCTATGTGAGGGCAGAGGCTCTGATTGAAAGAGCCAGTTTTCGAACAGCCTCTGTCCAGATTCCGAAACCGCTTGATCTTTCGCTCCATTTCCCATGGAAACGGCCTGTGGACCTACATAGCAAAAGTGAGTTTCTACAAGAGGAACTACTATCACACCTTGTGTAAATATGCCACGATTTAATCCCTAAGCGCTAGTAGACCCTTTACACTTACGTATAGCAAGAGGAACAATCAAAATCGAGCAAGCAAACCAATGCGTAACTTCAACCGAACTGAACAAAAAAAACCTCTCAAACAGTAAAGGCGACTGCAAACTACATGTGTATATATATATATATACACACATATACTCATAAAGTCTTCATTGGAAGTGATTCACAGTGCATAGTCATATAATCTTCAGGCTACATTCTCGACAACAAAGAGAAAGAGACGTGGTCAACCCTATAACCTCATCTTGCAACTGCTCGCCTGCGCCGCACGCACGAAAGCAGCAACATCATCCCGTTGCGGATTCCGGAAGCTAACAGAATAGGGTCCTTCAGTGCCGTGCGGGCGTGGCATGTCTCAAAGTTTGGGCTTGCCATAGGGCTGGATCAACCCAGGGTGGGGGGAGTTGTATGCAGTACTAGGATGCCCAGTAACCTAGGAATAAGAAGGGCTCTTTTTTTTGGTATTGGGTAACTTTATAAGGAACCTAGGACTACAAAAAAGGAATAAGGGTACTACTGGGCATCCTAGAGTAAGTCTATGCCACAAGTTTTTCTTTAAAGGCCCGAAAGTCAGAATCCACATGATCATCTTCATCCTGGGAGAGGTTTGTGAATGAGGGGTCTGCATTATGAGGGAAGCCTCAGGAATCGCGGTTACAGCTTCTGGACGAGAGTACATGGACCACACTTCTGGACCCCTAAACCCTAAACCCGAATGTATACTTCACATCGCCTCGACCTCAGATGGGTAAACTCCCATTCACCAGGAGTTTCCCGTTCCACCAAGTGCCTGGACTGCCCTAGACGCTCTCGCCCAATCCAGCGACCCTGAAGCAACCCAAAGGGTGCTAGGTACTGTCATGGGGGACACTTCCCTGAATCATAACAGTAATGGGTTTAGGGTTTAGGGTTTAGGGGTTAGGGTTTAGGGTTTAGGGTATTCCTGATAATATCGGTACATAGCACCCTTTGGGAATGGACCCCCGCCCGGTCCACCAAAGCCATGCGCTTCCGCATCCACGGCCGCATCCGACGCAGCTTCTGAGATGAAGCCCTCACTCTTCCGAAAGTACGGAAGTACCTGTGATCAAAGGGGAAAAGGAGGGACCCTTAATGGGGACCCCTACCTTATAATGGGCTATATCATGGGTATATGATAGCTATATTAAGGGTATATACCTAGGGGTCCTTATCACGGGTCCCTCCTTTTACCCTTGGATGTGAGCTGTCTCTCGACTTGCTCTAGGCGTCTGGGTCCGACGTCGACGACGACCACTACCAGTACCAGTACCACTACCACTACCACTACCACTACCACTGCCACTACCACTACCACTACCAGTACGACTACTACGACTACTACGACTACTACGACTACTACGACTACTACGACTACTACGACTACTACGACTACTACTACTACTACTACTACTACTACTACTACTACTACTAATACTACTACTACTCCTGCTACTACTACTACTACTACTACTACTACTACTACTACTACTACTACTACTACTACTACTACTACTACTACTACTACTACCTATTGCTCCCGACACAGGATGCTTTAAAGTCTAAGCCCTGCAGCCCAAACACTCAAAACCCTCCATATGCGCCCCTACGAAACCTTGCGAACAACCGAACACATCTAGAGTCATACCAAAGTAAATAGTAATTAGCATTAAGAAGAATAAGAATGATAAAAACAATGTTAATAGTCGTTCCAGTAATGATCGTCATCATGATCATAATAATCTCAGGAAATGCCTCCTTCCAGGTCCAACCCTCAGCACCGCCAGCCGCCCAGGCGTCGAAGTCCCCCGGATCGCCACGGACGTAGGCCTTCAAAGAACTTTTTCCCTAGTAAGTTACTGGGTTAGAGAATATGTGGTGAGTAACCTACTATTCAGGTAACTGAAGCTTTGGGGGGTTTGGCTTTTCATACCCTTTCAGGTTCGCGAATCATTGGCTTTTGTAATGCGAATGCTATCTACTACGTTCCTCCTTATCCTCCCGCTGTTACAGCTTCATATACTTTATATAGGATACAGTATGCCCCGAATCAAATACCTACTCTGCTGCCTAAGCCGCTAACTGTAAACCCCTGCACCCTAAACCCCCAAACTCCAAAAAACCCTATCAACCCTAAACCCTCTACACCCCAAAATGCCCTATAAACCCCAAACCCTATAAACCCCAAAGAATCCTATCAATCCTAAACCCCATAAACCCCTAATAAGCCCTATATCAACCCTAGGCCCCATAAACCCCAAAAAGCCCTACAAACCCGAAACTCTCTACTATTTGCTTAAGAACCCCCCCCAAAATAAACAAATACTAAACCCTATATTATCCCTATAAGGAATATTTTTTTTTAATTTTTTGGGGGGGTTCTTAAGCAAATAGTAGCCCTTCAACCCCAATTGGCCGAAGCCCGGAGCTTCCTCCGGTACCCGCTTTTAGTCCCCGACCTTCCAAAAATCCCGTACTTAATACCTGGACCCTGAAGAACCTACCTTTCAAGGGCTCCTTTGTTTATGGTTTCCTTATGTTATGAAATGCATAAATATACCTTTCATTATAGTAGGATTCCGAAAATTTTTCAAGGTATATTCCGATACTAAGGGATCTTGGCAGGTCTGGGTCACTACTCAAGGAGAGCCCGTCCTGACTTGAAATAGGGGCGTCTTACGTCTTAGGGTTTAGGGCAAGTTTAGGGTTCCTAAACCTCAAAACCCTTCCGAAAACCAACAACTGTAAAACCGGTAGAACGGTTTAAGGTTTAGGGTTTAGGGGTTTAGGGTTTAGGGTTTAGGGTTTAGGGTCGGTAGAGGCCCCGCACCTTTTAGTCTGGGCTTTGAAGTAGTATGGTACTCCCAAGCCCAGTAGTAGAGCCCTGTTTGTTGATCCTCAATAGTGGGCATTGAGGCTATGATGATGGAGGGAACATGTGGGGGGATCGAGGTATATAAGGGCCGGCTTTATCATGCGAGATCCTCTACTAGGGCTGGGCTTCAGATAATTCTGGGGCGTACGAAGGGTTTAGGGTTAAGGGTTGAAGCATTTGTCTAGGTATTTGGGGCGTGCTCTAGTTTAGATGCCTATATTTGTACCAAGGTCCCAGCTTGTCGTCATCCCAAGGCCCTATGACAGCCCAGGCACCATGTAGTTGATGGAAGTTGAGCCGCCGAGCATCTTTCCGGAAGGCAGGTTCATCATCCCATCCTCTGCAGTGCGCGGTGCAGGGTGTAGAATTCGGCCTTCAAGAAAATTCAACCCCCAACCCAGGATCAATGGCCCGCCTGACTCTGATTCAAAGGTGGGGATTTCGAGCTATTTATGTGTTTTTTGCAGCCCACACACCGTGATATGCTATTCGGGAAGACTTGTACAATGAAGGCTCATGAGTCAACAAGCACGATGAAGGACCACGACGACGAGACGACAACAACAAGACGACAATGACGACGGCCACAAAAAGCAACAAGAGCAACAACAGCGGTTTAGGGTTTAGGGTTAAGGTAAGCCCTAAAACTCAAACCACAGCCACGGCCACAGCAACAGCACGGCAACGAAAATCATCACCAGAAAACGCCAGTCAATCAACCGCCACTCCTCCCCTGCCCCGAAACAGAAACAAATCTGGACCGTTTTGCTTTTTCCGATTCCCTCTACCGAACCATCACAAGCAAAACAGTCATCAACCAACCCTAAACCGTACATTAACCGATTCCCCCTACACAACCATCACAACACATTGCAAATGTATTTAGTAACTAGCTTGCATGGCAAATCCCTAAAGCCAATGCCAGCCTTCAGCTTCTGACCGATGCCCCCGCCGGGGCCTCTCCTGGCCATAAGGAGGGTTTTTCTATTTGTTGTTGAAAGGCTTCTTTTCGAGCTGCATATCGCGTTCCGAAGCAGGGTTTAGGGTTTACGGCTCAGGGTTTAAAACAAGCATGTGGTGTTTACTATATCAACTCGAAGACGTACAAAGCCCGACGCGCGGCACAAGAAAGGCAGTTGGAGAAAAGGTGACAAAAAGGAATCCTCTTCAGGAAAAAGCTAAACGAAAGGTGGATGGAATAGGTAAAAGCATGGGACATGAAGGTGTGTATAGGCCACTAGGCGGAGGGCCGGGGTACGCCTTTTTGATTGCCTTGCTTTCACCTCTTGTAGCAAGGAGGCCGGTGCTGCTAGGGAACAAAAACAGAAGTAAATACACGCGAAAGGATGAGAGCAAACACGTGGTGCTGAACAAGGGTACAAAGAAAAGCTGGGACCCGGAAAGGACGGGAAACACAAGATACAACAAAGATGGGCGACCTGTGCATCACTTGTTTCTGAGGTACTGTTTATTTACCTGAGTTTGACCTTTGTAATCATGTAGGAGTCTACAGAAAAGACTTGCCATACTTGCTCTTCAGCTACGGGTTCAAGAGGATGTAGGGTGGGGAGCCAGGATTTACGTCTGGCGGGTCCAGTTGGGGACTTGTGATGCATTTCTGGATTTACAGTTGGATTCAGCGTATAGAATCTAGAGCTTTCAAAAACCCGAAGAGACATTTGCTCATGGGTTCATACAAGGGAAAGACTTCCGGAGTTCTCTAAGGCATCGCGCCATGCTCTTCAGGGCAAGTAGCCTTCATACTTAGGGGTTTTAGGGTTTAGGGGTCGGGGCATATGTCAATATAACGAGGAAATTCGAGGAGTCATATTGACAACATGTTGACAATGATGCAGGTTCAATGGTGACCAAGAAGAGCACGATTCGTGAAGCTGTTTTTGAAACACCTGCGTTCTGCAAGGATTATGTAGTCAGCAATCAGCAAAAGAGCAGCAGCGTGTCACTTGTGCCTTCTTCGAACGTTTCGTCATGCCGAGCAGGAAGATGCAGGAAGTTGGTATCAACGGTATTGCTTAGGCTCCCTTGTGATGGCCATGCTATTATACCATACCCCTAACCTGGTCGAACATCGAAATTGTGGTTAGTAATTAGAGCTGATGATATCATTCAGGCTCTCTCCCGCCTGGTGAGGGTTGAGATTTGGGGTCGAAGGCTGTGGCTTGGGGGCGATATGTAGGGTTTCTCACAGGCTTCTTTAAGGGCCAGAATACCAGGCCTTTAGAGCCCGAAACCCTGTAAGATTTGGGCACCTGGACCTGTATGGAGAATGTACGACCCAAAACCATACATCCTTGAACCGTAACCCCTAAACCCTGACTTGATGGGAGGCCAAAAAGGGGGTTTTTATGATACTTGGGGTAGGGATTCCTTCATATGAACCCGATCATGGGAACCCTAATCCCTACTAAACCCCCATAGGCTAAGACCCCTTTTGGCCTCCTATGATACCCTTATAGATCCCTTTAAAGGAAGCCCTATATAGATCCCTTTAAAGGAACCCTAGGGATCCCTAACCCCAATAGGCTGATTCTAGGAAAGGCAGCGCACCTGGCCCAGTCAACCGCTGTGTTCTGCAGCCCACCGCAGGCCACGGGCACGGCAACGTCGGGAGGCGGCTTCGGCCCCGCTTCCAGCAGCAAAACCTCGAATCAAGATCCTACATGAACCCTAGCCTTACCCAAAGGCCCCACAGTAGTTCCTTTTTGGGATTACCCTATACTTAGAGGATCACGGGACTTAGTAAGTAGGTTATCACTGGGGTTATAAGTCCCCTAAGTGGGGTTATCCTAATTAAAACCTACTTATAACCTTACTTACTAAGTCCCATGAGCCTTTAAGTAGGATGAACTACTTTGGGGCCTTTGGGTAGATCTTATAAACACCAATCCCTAAATAAACCCTATACTATCTACGGAAAAACATGAGGCCTAAACTCAAAACAAACCATATAACCCCAGAAGCCCTACAGACTCTAATTATCGGGCTGCCGAATAGGGACTCGCCACTATGCAGCTGAGGCGCTTCTGTGCTGAAAAGCCCAAGCCCTGTAGCCGCAAGGGTTAGGCAGGGTATGCGGAATCTCAAAATCCTCGCAGTGCATATTGCCTGTGATAACGGTGTCTTCCACTGGCCCTACACACCCAAAACCTTAAATCCTAATCCTAAACCCTGCAAGCCGTACACCTGCATGGGTGGTTGTCAAAATTATGGTCCCTTTTTAGGTCCCTATTATAGTACGGCACCTAATATTTAGGGTGCCCAAAAAGGGACCATAATGTTGAAACCACCCGCATGTCAGAATCCCAGGTGCTTTTGCACCGGGATCTTCGCTCAAACGTGCTGCGACAACGGCCCCGGCAGCACCTCCGCCCACCACCACCTTGGCTGCTTTGGCATGGATTTAGGCTTGGGTTTCCTGCTTTCAAAGGGCACATCCGGTCAGTATCCTTTATACAGCTCGTTCACAACCCGGCATTTCGTCATCGGGATCGCAGCTTTGGCTGTGCAGGATCCAAGGCCCAAGACAGCAGCCAGAAAACCCAAGGAGCATCCCCCTGCTCCCCCCGAAGAGTCCAGGATCTGGATCTCTCTGTTCCAACCTCCAAGCGACGCTACTGCACTATGTAGGCATACAGAAAACACATAATGAACCGCTTTGAAAGACTACGAGACAGAGACAGCCTAGAGAACCTGTTCCAGGGAAGACACCCCCTTTGCCCATCATGGAGCCCCTGCAGAATCCTCATCAAGTACCCTGGAAGACACCCTGAACAACCCCAGCGTTATGGCCGCTGAAGCCGCGAAGTCGTAGGTGTTGGCTGCTGTAGCTGCAAAGCCGGCTGTCCTTCACAGACATCCCCCGTTACGTTTAGGTCTACTCTATAGGGTTTTGGGTTTAGGGGCTTAGGATAAGTGTACGGTTACTGTACGGTTAAACGTTTAGGGTTCAAGCGTTTAGGGGTTAGGCTTTCGGGTTCAGGGGTTTAGGGTTGAGGGTCACAGCAAAGCCGGAACAACTACGCAGAGTGCACGAGAGTCATATGCGGACTATGACTATGAGAGACCATCAAGTGAAACACTTACAAACAAGTTATGGGTCAACTGCGTACCAGATTGAACGCCTGATATGAGTTAAGACTGATGCGAGAATACGTGCTGGGCCATGTTGCTTCTCATCGTTCGGCTGCGGTAGGAATTAGGGCTAAAAGGATGAATCTATAGAACGGGTTCTAGCAAAAGAAAGCTTGGGTGTAAAGAACCTAATCTGTCGGGTTGTAGGATGTCACACCGAACCCCCCCTGCACTAAAACCAAATCCGAAACCGGCAATGCCTCAACCCTTACGCCTACTTTTCCGTATAGGTTCCCTGCAGATTGTTCTTTATTAATTTCGAGAATAAGACCTTACAAACCGAATATGAACGTTCAAAATTCTACTAAACTTCAGATAAGCCCGAAGGATTCTATGCCCACATAAGGCTTCTCGGGTTAAGGGACTACCAGTTCACTCATCTTTATTAAGCCCTCCCGAGGGCTGATAGGTCTGTCGTAGAAGCCGAAGTCTTAACATGGACATCGCGGGCTGCCCTACGGTTGATGATATAAATCCTGCATTACCTTAAGGACCCCAAACTATGGTAATTGTGGTATATTCTTAATTATGGGTAATGCAGGATTTATATCATCAACCGTAGTTCAGGGTGCTGGGTCTTGTGGGGTGATGGGGTTCAAACCGGCTCGGAACCCAGACCTTGGAATCCTGCACCTCGCTTGGATAACCCATTCTTATGATTTCAAATCAAGGCTACCTATCGACAATGCAGGGTGTAGGTACAGTAGTATAGAGGTCTGAAAGTTAATGTTTGTTCTGGCGAGCAGGACCCTTGCAAATGTCTTAAGCGCTGAAAATCTTAAAGCCTTATGGGAGTTTCCGAAAATCAGGGGTACTGTATTATGGGGTCCGTGTAGCAGGGATCCTACTAGGTACTATATTAGGGTCCCCAATTTTCGGAAACTCCCTTATGGGACCTCCACCCTGGGAGGCCTCTGGCGTAAACCGCGGCAAGGGCCCAGGGCTCCAAGGAAGCGCCGCATGGCTTCGTATTTGAGGTTTAAGCAAGGTTTAGGGTTTAGGGTTTTACCAGGACCCTCCTTGTACCCTCAAATAGGGGTATATGGTCCCAAATAAGGGGCATTTAGGGTCTCATAGAGGGTAGATGGAGGGTCTAGGTATTGAGGTTTAACTAAGGTTTATAGGGTTTCGGAGGTTGAGCCGTCTCGGGATTCTAAAGGCTTTGATAGGAGCCGGTTTAGAATCCTTCGAGGTGTAGGGTTCGTTCATGGGATCTCGGTGTGAGGCTAAGGTTCGCTTTCAAACATTTACGGCATCTCCAGGGTTTCAGGACATAAGGTCCTTTCTAGGTTTAGGTTTAGGGTTTAGGGTTTCGGGCGCTTTAGGGAGTTCCGATTCTGAACTTAGAACCCTAGCACAAATTGTAATTTTAGCTGTTTCTTCGGGATTATAATAACCAAAAATTAAAAAAATATTTCTAAGTACCCCCTAAGCATAGGCGTTTGGGCGGGTTTCGGGTGTGGTGTTGCACGGGAGCTGGCGTCTTGGTCCGAGACACTTTGAGATGTCCGGCGAAGGATGTCAAAGGTTCTTGCTTGTGGAAGGCCTACACTTACCTTTGGAATAGGGCTCCTTTAGAGGGATCTATAGGGTTCCTTTAAAGGGATCTATAGGGGTTTAGGGTTCCTTTAAAGGGATCCTTACCTTGGGTTAGTAGGGAATGGAGGAATGTGGTACAATTATAAGTACTATTGCTACCATTCTTCCATTCCCTACGAACCAAAGGGAAATACAAAGTCACCTCAGGGACAAGATGTTGGCAAAGCACAGTGTCAATTACACTTTAATGACATAAGACTACGAGCGCAGCAATGCCAGCGACGATAACAATAGCAACCACCCAACCGCGACCACAACCGCAACTATAACCACGACCTCAACCACACCCACAACCACATCCACGACGACGACGACAACCACCATGACGACGCCAGCAACGGCAGCAGTAACAACTGCACCACCAGCAACTGCAAAAGCAACGGCTACAGCAACGTTAGCAACAACGCTACTAGCACCACTACTGCAGCTCCTATACAACTTGCTGTGACGATTAAGATTCTTCTTTGGCCGACGGCCCGGTTGGTGTTGACAATGGCCCTTTGCATCCAAGACGGGGCCTAGGTCTTACTCTCCCAACCCATCCTTTCCCCAAGGCCCAATTCCCGTGGCCTTCAAGACACCTGCCTTCTTGAACAAAGGCTCTAGCTCCTGTGCTGAAGGGTTGCTTAGTGTACTAAAGCTTCGTGCTTTAAGTCTAGTGTTGCTCGAGGCTTTAGTTTTGCTATGTGGAGTCTTCCTAACAGGCAGATATCGACATCATGGACCCTACAAAGTCAATCGAAGCGTGCGTTGATCACCCCTATGCTAAAAACCCACAGAGAATTGGCCTGGTGATCACGCCTTGCTCCATCGCTCCGGGTTTAAGATGTGGGGTATGGCCTGGTGTATAGGAATGTAGTGCTTTGCTAGAGGAATGTGATCTAAGGCAAACATATCACCTGAATTACAGTACGTTACAATTGCTGTAACGCAAAGCTTCAAAAGGACCGGATATGCACCTTCCTTCAATCTTCTGTGTGCGAAACCCTCACTCTCTAAACTGAAAAGCATGACAGGGTGGTCTATGCCGAGATCGTGAAGAAATGCGAAAAAGTTGAGGCTCCTGCACTAGGCATAGGTTACCGTGCAGCCGTGATCCCATGATAACACGCGGCGGTGTTGCCTTACCTAGAGGGTCATACCCTACCCCGTTTTTAGGGTACCTAGTTTTATGATTAGGATCTCCTATATAGAAAAGTAGGTACCCTTTAAAAGGGGTCGGGTATGAGCCTATAGGCAGCATTTTGCTTCAGCAAGGCTGCACCCGACCATGGACAATGTTGGAGCGGCTTCCAGGACCAAGTGTATACCTTGAAGGGGCCCCCACCCTGTAATAGTGGTATAATGGGAACATAATAGGGCCCTAATATATAATCCTTATAGTCACCATTACAGGGTGGGGGCAGCTTCTAATGTATACCAATCAAACCAGGACAGGAATACCTGGAAACTCAATCAATAAGGCCCACGGTTACACTTCCGAATATTGGGGCTCGCGCTCCAAACCCTGAACCTTTGATTGGTATAGCTGCCGGGGTTCAAAGGCAAGGAGTAACGGGCCTCGGATTCTACAAGCGATTCCAAGAGTGACTCAAACCCTATTAGACAACCGCCAAACCCTACACTCTATTCCCAAAGCTGAAATTTTAAGCCTAAATCCCAAACTCTAAACGCTATGCCGGCTGTACCTTCAACCCCAAGCCCTTAAAACTTAGCTCTGGGCTCCAAAGCTCAACGACTCCTCCCCTAAAGGCCCCTTTGCGGTCCTTGGCTGTGATGTTTTCTGGCCTCATGAAATCACAGTTGCTCAGGGTCTGTAGCATTTAAGGTTTAGGGCTCAGGATTACGCTCAAGGGTTTTAGGTTTGGTGGCTCAGCACGTTCGGAGTGCACCTTCGATTGAGGGGCCCAGTAAGTAGTGAAGCAGGGCATAGAGTACCCTTTGTTGGGGTCAAGTGGGTGGTTGTCATAATTATGGTCCCTTTTTGGCTCCATACTATAATACGGCACCTAATATTTAGGATACCCAAAGGGGGGCCATCATTTTGACAACCACCCAAGTGAACTGAGTTATGGTATGTCGGCTTGTAGGACCTCCCATCTACCAACACCTGCGTACTCAAAACGGTGCGTGGTTTAGGGTTTAGGGGAAAGCTCCTCTGATGCTCAGGACCTCATTGCGGTAAGAATCCTGAATGGGCGCATAACCCCCAAACCCAAAGCTCAAACCCAAACCCCTAAACCCTGGACCCTAAAAACCTATACCCTATCTAGGCCGCAACTCTTAAAGCCCTAAGTTCCCTAAGCCATAAGGCCTACACAACCCGCACACCCTCAGGCCCAGACCAAACCTTGCACCCAAAAGCCTCGTTGCTTGCAGACCAAAAGCCCTAAGCTTACCAGGACCCCCCGAGGGCCCTGTAATAGAGCCCAAAACGGCCGGTAATAGTGGGTTTCGGGGTGTGTATTCGAGGGTAGTTCGGTGGATTTCGGGGTGTAGGTCAGGAAGGTTTTATGGTGCTGTGGCCTTCAAGCGCAAGCCTCTGCACCCTCAAAGCCTTGAACGCCTGTCCACGCAGCCTTAAACCCTAGTGAAACAAACGCATGTAAGACTCCTGATAAAACGTGAAACCCTTCTAGAACAGTGCTCGAGAAAACTTCAATTGTCGAACATATAGACTCCGCATGAGCTTATCTAGGTACACTCGAACCTTGCATCTCAGTGATCTCGACTCGTGGGAGTCGGCAACAAACCCTAAACTCTCATGCCTACCCCCCCCCCCCCCCGGCTCCGAAACTCAGAGGGTGGCAGGCCCGACACGTAGACGTTCGGGTTCTCCTCAAGCATGGCTGAATCGGGGCTCGTACTTCAAGGCCTCTACGGCCCGCAACATACCATAATATCTAGTGGCCTCCATTACTAAAAATGGGGTGTTGGGGTATAGTATAGCGTATACATTTAAAGATATGAGGCTCTGTGAGGAATAGTTTATCCAAACCTATGTCCTGAGCCTTTAACCCCGAAGCCCAAATTATGCACCCTCAACCCCAAGCCTTAACCTTTCAAATTTCAAGCCGTACACCCTCGCCCTAAGCTCCAAGATTGGACGATATCAGGTTCCCAACAATTTAATCTCGAGGCCTAAATAATGAGCAAAGGATTGTCGGTCCGGGTACTGTAGTGCTATGGTTCCATTCGGACACCAGAAGGAAAGAATAGCATAGTACTGATTCAAACCCATGCAGTAGACATCTCTACCGACCACAACATGGGCAGTTCTCGAAATTAGAGTCCTTTGTCAGGTCCCAAAAAAATACGGCATCCTTCAAAAAAAACAACACTGAAAGGGACCCTAATTTAGAGAACTAGCCATATCCTGAAACAGAGGCAGAACCCCTAAACCCCCAAACCCATACCCCTAGGCAGAGTCTGCAGGGCACCTTCGCTTTGATGAAGAGCCCGGCTTGCTGCTTCAGTTTCCTGATTGGCAGGATTTAGGGTTTTAGTTTAGGGTTTTGGGTTCGGGGTCGATAGGGCTTCGGGTTTGCAGTAGGGATTACTTATCGTCTATAGTTATAGCGCTCAGCTTAGGACGGTTGGGGGTCTAGGCTTCTTGGTTACAGCAGCCAAACACAGAAAGGAGGGACCCCTAATAAGGACCCCTAGGTATATACCCATACATAGAGCGATTATATACCCATTATATAGCCCATTATAGGGTAGTAGAGGGGTCCTCATTAAGGGTCCTTCCTTTTCCCCTTTGAGCCATCGTATCCGAAACCTCCAACATCTAAGCTCCAAAGGCCACGCCCGCCCCCTTGGCCTACGCGCACATACAACTCCCAAACTCAGCGCTCGAAGCCATGAAGTCGAAAGTCAGCTTAGAAAGGTAGTCATTCTTGTCAGGCTTCGGATAACGAGTACGAAGAGCTGGGTTAGGTAGACCTGACAATCAAAACCCTCAAACTCGAGCCTTGAAAACCCTTCATGCATCTTCAATCCCATCGTATTACCAAACCCTAGAGCCTAGACCCTTGGGACTAGCAAGAAGACAGAGTCGTGTCGTGGCCTGCTTGTTTGGCAGGGTTTGGGCCTGTAGGTACTACCAGCTTGCAAGACTAATTATAGTACTAAAAGCAGGCCTTATGGCTCGAGCTGCAAGCATAGCATCGATCAACCCAAAGCGTTGTCGAACCCGAAACTTGAGAACCAAAGCCCTAAACCCTGAAACCCCTAAACCCTAAACCCTAAACCCTAACCCCTAAACCCTGAACCCCTAAACCCTAAACCCCAAAACCCTAAACCATTGGCCGCCCGCGCCCGGCGGCGGCCGGTACCACTGAACGCTACCGCTTCGAGATCTGCTTGCTTGGCCAAGCAGATCGAGTCTACCAGACCTGATTTGGCACTGCCAGCCATGGGGCACAATAGTAAAATTGGGTACCCTTATCTCCCAGCGCGAGAACCCTGGCGGGGACGGGACCTGGTAGAAGGAGCTTGACGAGCGACCCTGGCGGGTATGGCGGGCGACTCTGGCGGGGACGGCTGACGACCCTGGCGGGGACTTGGTGGACGGACGACTTCGGGATGGCGCGCGACCCTGGCGGGGACGGCGGGCAACCCTGGCGGGGATGGCGGACGACTCTGCTGTGACAGCAAAAGGGCCAAAAACAGCTTGGCAGACGACTCTGGAGGGGGACGGCGGACGACCCTCGCGGGCGGGGACGGCGGGCGACCCTGGCGGGGACGGCGGACGACTCTGGCGGGGACTTGGCGACTCTGACAGGGACTGAAAAAGCCAAAAACAGCTTGGCAGACGACTCTGCAGCACGAGAACCCTGGCAGGGACGGGACCTGGTAGAAAGAGCTTGACGAGCTACCCTGGCGGGGATGGCGAGCCCTCTGGCGGGGACGGCTGACGACCCTGGCGGGGACTTGGTGGACGGACGACTTTGGCGGGGACGGCGCTTGGCAGACGACTCTGGAGGGGGACGGCGGACGACCCTGGCGGGGACGGCGTGGCGGGGACGGCGGACGACTCTGGCCGGGACTTGGCGACTCTGACAGGGACTGAAAAAGCCAGGCAGACGACTCTGGAGGGGATGGCGGACGGGACGGCGGGTGACCCTGCGGGGACGGCGGACAACTCTGGTGGGGACTTGGCGACGACTTTGACAGGCAGGAAAAAGCCAAAAACAGTTTGGCAGACGGACGACCCTGGCGGGGACGGCGGGCAACCCTAACGGGGGACGGCGGACACTCTGGCGGGCACTTGGCTTTGACAGCAACTACAAAGGCCAAAAACAGCTTGGCAGACGATTCTGGAGGACGGCGGACGACCCTGGCGGGGACGGCGGGCGATCGTGGCGGGGACGGCGGACGACCCTGGCAAGGACGGCGTAAGGACCTTGGCGGGGCATCGCAGCAATCAGCCCATGAAAACCAGCCGTTGCCCATGTAGACGCTCGATTTTGCAAGCACCCGCTCCAGAAACACATCAGTGGCATCGCAGCGGACAGCACATCAAAACCAGCCATTCCCTATGTAGACGCTCGCTTTTGCAAGCGCCCGCTCCAGAAATACATCAGCGACATCGAATCAAACAGCAAACAAAAACCAGCCGTTCCCCATGTAGACGCTCGATTTTGCAAGCACGCAGCAGGCACCAAGTAACACAGAGAGAACGAATCTGCAAGTAAATTGCTGTAAATTCAGCTTCAGCACTCAATTCTCAATATTCCCGAATCAACCTAATCACGTATCCCCAAGTAGACGCGCGGTGATGCGACCCCCCCCCGGGTGCTTCCCCGCAAGGTGGGCTGGGATCCAACAAGCATGATGCGACTTAGCTCCGTCACTGTACAGGGTGTGTCACAGTGCCGTGGCCAGGCGGAAATGTCCGTTTCACGTCTCTGGCGGCTGACGACTATAGTTTGACGGGGACGGGACGTCCTAGAAAGAGCTTGGGGACAGTGGCCGACTCTGGCAAGGAGCTTGGAGTGCGAGTCTGGCGGCAAAGCTGGACAATTCTGGCACGGACTGCCGGGCGAAAAAACCCTGGCGGCCGACTGGATGATCAGCACTCTTGGCCGGACTGGCACGGACAGCGGACGGCTGCAGACCACTTCTGGAGGCCTGGCACTGGGCCCTGACGGACGACTCTGACGACGGCTGACGGACGACTCTGGCGGCCGGCGAGGACGAGCGAGGGCGTCGCTGCTATTTTGTGACTACATCACTCGGATGTCCCTTTGACGTTCCGCAACATTGCAACGTCTTTTCGGCTAGTGCAGCACTCGAATAAGAAGAAGCACAACACAAAACCCGTTCTAGTCCTGCTTCGGGTGGTTGTGGGTGGGTTCCACGTTACGAAGACGGCGCGACCCACGACCACTCCATGGGTGGGGCGCGCCGTGGCACTGTGACACACCCTAAACCCCTAAACCCCTAAACCCCTAAACCCCTAAACCCTAAACCCTAAACCCCAAAACCCTAAACCCCTAAACCCCCAAACCCTAAACCCTAAACCCTAAACCCTAAACCCTAAACCCCTAAACCCTGAAACCCAAACCCTCTTGCTCGAGCATCTGTCTGAGGTGGCCGCCGTCGCTCGCGATATTCGCGGCGCTTCTGGCGCTTGGCCTGGCTCCAGGGTTCAGGTTTAGGGTTTAGGGTTCAGGGTCTTTGTTTTTGAAGCGCGATATATAGCCTGTTTCTCTGGCTTAGGGTTCAGAGTTTGGGGTTTAGGGTTCAGGATTGAGAGCAGTGGATTCCAAGTTCCCCAATGGTCTGGGAATAAAAAACGTTGCCTTGTTGGAACGTAGCACCCAGATGTACTCGCTTTCGCCCTTCGCTTCTTCAAAACGGGGTTCCGGCTTTGCGCTGGCATCCCGTTTTCTGTCAAGCCGCGGATGTACGAAACCTGCTCAAATTCAGAAACCTGATTTTTTTGATGATTGGCGCTCCTTTTTCATCCATCAAACCGATTAACAATGCGGAGGCGCAGACCATCTGAGCCTCTGCGCAACGCAACACGCGATACCCTGAGACAGATCGTTTCCTGCTAGCAGCTACCCAGAGGCCCCAAAGTAGTTCCTTGTTGGGATTACCTTATAGGATTCTATATATGAACCCCCAAAAAAGGAACTACTTTGGGGCCTTTGGGTATAGCAAAAAAGGCAACTTTGATCTCCATTCGGATACGTCGCTATGCAGTCACCCTGATGAGGGCCCGGAAGAGAGCGCCTCCTTGTCCGGATCTTCCGGCTCCCCGGGCTGCGCAGACTCCTTCGTCAACTTTAGAAATTAGGCGGTTTAGGGTATGGGCTTTGGGGGATAGGGTTTAGGGTTCAGGGTTTAGCGGTTTAGGGTGCCGGGATTAGGGGTTTAGGGTTTAGGCTTAGGTGTTTAGGGTAGAGGGGTTTAGGGGTAAGTATGGTTAGGGTATAGGATTGGTGTACCTGGGATCCAACACCCTGCTGTTTTAGGAATTAAACCTTGCTATTGGTGGGGTTTTGGGATGCAGGTAGGGTCTAGGAGTTAAGGGCTTGGGGCTTCGATCCTTGGGGTGGGAAAGAGCTTTATCGAAGGGGCCTGGATGACTTCAACACCACTTCTACAGGCTCGGGGCTTTATCAGCGATGCATATATGGGTGGTTGTCAAAATTATGGTTCCTTTCTGGGTCCCTAATATTGTACGGCACCGAATATTTAGGGTTTCTGGGTCCCTAATATAATACGGCACCTACGATTTAGGGTTCCCATCACTCGAGACCATAATTTTGACAACCACTCGTATATGGTTGGAAGAGCCGCTTCGCGGAGTTGTTGCGGAGGGAGCCTCAC
The DNA here is from genome assembly GCA_905221615.1 of Symbiodinium sp. CCMP2592. Classification (NCBI taxonomy): domain Eukaryota; class Dinophyceae; order Suessiales; family Symbiodiniaceae; genus Symbiodinium; species Symbiodinium sp. CCMP2592. Next base: position 677,414 of record CAJNDT010003513.1, read on the forward strand.
AGTTACCAATACGTTTCTGGGGTATATTCTTCCCTAGCGAAAACGACTAGACTCATGTAAGTACCCCAGAAGGGATCCTAATTCGGGCTATAGCACTTATTAGTTTTAAGGGGTGCAGCCATAGCCGTCGCACTTATTAATATCGGGGCCTTCATAATGATAGGGTTTGGGGGTATATTTGACCAAAATGACAGTAAGGACCACCCCTCAGAAAAAACGTATATTGGTAATTCTTAAGGCCCCTATACTAAATGCTTATATAGTAGCCCCTATTAAGGCCCTTAATTGATAACGGTTTCTCCTCTTCCTCCTCTGCTCCTCCTTCCCTCCTCTCCTGTTCCCACGCCGACTCCGGCTCCCGTTCTTCCGGCTGCATTTGCTAATTTAGGGTTTAGGGGTTTGGGGTTTAGGGTGAATTTAGGATTTAGGCCTTAGTGGTTTAGGTTTAGGCGTTTAGGGTTTTAGGGTTCGTTCGGGAGTGCAATATCAAGATGCCCGCAAGATGGAATCGTTGAATTCGTTGTTAAAGCATTACAAAAAGCTGTGAGATGCTGTGAGCATAATGGAGATGGGGTGGCTCACGGGGAGGACGCCCGAGACTCTAAACCCCCGAACCCTACTTCGGATGTGCCAAGCTCCTTAGCCTTTGCCACAGCTGCGGCGACCGTTTCGTTGGCCTTCTCGGCCGCAATTTCTTTGGCGGCCTGGGCTAATTCATGCTAGGGTTTAGTGTTCAGGGTTCAATGTCAAACCCTAAACCCTAAACCCTAAACCCTAAAACCTAAACCCTAAACCCTAAACCCTCCTCCGCACGAAGGTCTGACCATATCCTCAACCCTGAACCGATACCATCAGGGGAGAAGCGTCCGTGGCAGCCCCATCCCAACTAGGTTAGGATCTTGAAGCCTTTGCTGTTGCGCAATATGGTTCCAACAAGGTTTGACCGTAGTTTATAGAATAGTTGTATCGGGAAACACAGAACGAGCAGTATACCAGTCTTAATGCTCCTCCCGCAAAGTGCCAATGCTGTGCAAGACACCCCATGCTCCTCCTGGAGGCTGGTGACGGCTAGTGAACATGCAGTACGAATGCATTTCGCCCGGTGGAATGCTGCAACGTGGTATGATGTGCTGCTTTAGTACGAAAGCCCAGAAAGTATGCTTCTACAAGTGCCCAAAGGCTCGTAGGTATTGTTCTGGGGCATACTTTCCCGAATCATAGTAAAACGTCCTAATATAGAAACCCTAAAAGCTACTGTATAGGCACTTAGGACCCTTTGGGGTGTAGAACAAAGACACCACAGTCAACAGTGACAGTTACGTTGTTCGACTCCGAGGCTCAACATGTGCATGCATGCACAACAAGCCTTCACTCCTAATGCTCCCTACGTGGTATGATGGCGCCACGTGGATAAGGATAATGTTGATGATGATAATTATGATGGTGATGATGATGATGATGATGATATCATGGACATGGGCCGTTTTATGAGGATGACGATGATGACAATGATGACAACGACTATGATGATGACGATGATGGTGGTGATAATGGCAATGATGACGGGGATCATGATGTTCATCTGATGAATGTCGGGATTGGTGACATTCGAGACGGACTTAACAAGCAGGATAGTGTTTCAAGCATTCCCCCGCTATAGTGTGTTTGTGTGCTTCGATGGCACCTGTTCGAAGCCTTATTACCAGCTCTACTCAGCTCTCCAGCTGGCAAGTGAGCAAGTTTAAGCGTTCAGCTTTACCACAGGCAATGTTTCCCCGAGAAGCCTTCATGCATGTATGTATACCTCTATGTGTATGTATATATACATATGTGTATAATTATGTATATGTATATGTATATGTATATGTATATGCATATGCATATGCATATGCATATGTATATGTATACGTATATGTATATGTATATGTATATGTATACGTATATGTATAATGATGTACATACATATATATATATATATATATACAGTTAGTATACACATACGACGTCCACGTGTTCGGCAATCTCGGTCCCCCACTCGGCGCTTGATGTCGACCATGGGTCCCGCCCCCAGGGAGCCGCCTTCCGAGAAAGGTGCTATTGCAACTGGTTTGGGGCTTATGGCTCAGGGTTTAGAGTTTAGCGTCCCAGACCTTCCAAAATCCCTTAATTAAGGAATATACCCTAAATTATAATAGGATCCCTAATATGATTTAAGGTATATTCCTTGATTAAGGGATTTTGGAAGGTCTGGAGTCAGAGTTTAGGGTTTAGGTGTTTAAGGTTTAGGTTGCATGGCGTCGAGGTGAAAGGTTTTGGGGTTGGGAGCCGGGGATTTAAGGTTCAGCAAGGGATTGACTCTAAAGTCTCCATATATTAAGAGTTAGGCATGGCAAAAGAGAAAGGATTCAGGCGTGTCGTCCCTGGGTTCTAAGCTTTAGGGGAGGATGGGGAATTCGGGAAAAGGGGTTAGGGACATAACGTTCGGAGCAACAAAACTGCAATACAAGCAAGTGCCATAACCACTGCACTAAATCTCACCGGCCCAGAACCCAAGGAAATAAAAGTTGAAACTTTGAGAATCGACAACCTTATAAGAGCCCCAAAAATTGAAAAAAGTTGAGTTTGCAGCCAATAAAAGTTATGAAGAGCAACGGCCGAGTCTCAGGCCTTTGGCGGCCTCCTCAAAGAGCTCCTTCAAAGCAGCATCCTCGGTCACTTCGAGCTTTTCAGATTCGGGAGGTTTCTCAAAATTAGGGGTACCTTTAAAGGGATCCTTTAAGGGTTCCTTAAAGGGATCTATGAGGGTTCTATAAACGGTTTAGGGTTTAGAGTTTCTCAAAATTAGGGGTACCGTATTTTGGGGGTCCATATAATAAGGATCCTAGTATTTGGGGGTACTATCCTAGGGTCCCCAAAATTTTCGGAAACTCCCATTCCGAGGGAGTCCTTTCATTGTTGTATGGTTATGGATGTAGGAGTTGGGGGTTTAGAGTTTTCGGACCCAGAGTTGAGGGTGTTTGGTTACAAGGGTCTAAAGCTTTTGCTGGTCTTAGTATCTGTAAGGGGCGCCACACCGGTTCTATAAGATATAAAAAAGCTCTGCAAGGGATTTTGTTCAAGGCTTCATAAGCCATAAGCTTGCTGGAGGGATTTGGAGGAAGCTCCTGTGGAGACCCAAGTCTTGTCAAAGTAGAGTCCGCTTGCGGATGGCCATTGAACCCCTCATGGGTTTCTACACACGAAACTCGAAGTCGTAAGTGGGACTGTGATCAACATCATCACTGTAGTGAGGCAACTCAGATTAGGACAAATCTCGCTAAGTTCAAAGGACAGACATCTCTAGCAACATCGGCATCCGAGCCGTAAAAAGACAACTGACTAAATTCCCACCCTAGTGAAACAAAACCGCTACAGGAGTCCTAAAACTAAGGACTTTGAGGAAGGAGGACTGACTTAGTCGTGCTACTTCATGCTATCAGCATGTACAACAAGTTTGTTCAGTGCAGAGCTGTCTCCCTATACACACAGTTTACGATTAATTAGAATTCAGTTCTTGGGGGGATTGATAAAACAAGATTCGGGCTCCAGAAAGCGAGTGACCGCATCGTAGGTTTCCTCATTAAGCGGACCCCTAAACAGATATCCCGTATGTTGAGAATCCGCACTCGCCACGTCCTGCAGCCTGCCACTAAACGAAACTGCGGGAACTATCGAAATCATAAGGGACCCTAAACCGTGGAGCATAATCCCGAACCTAAACGCGTCCGGAATAATCTGGGGTCTACTTAAAGTCGAATCCCAGACCCTAAACACCTACCCACATCCCCAAGGACCTTGATACAGGGGCCTTACAAGCAGAGCTGGGCGAAGTGTGACATCATGGTATACTTACAAATGAGGAATAGTAATTATGCGTAATCTTAGGTGCACTTTAGGCCCCTACATCAGAGCCAGAGCCCCAAAAGCCATAAACCCTAACCCCCTAAACCTAAACCCCTAAACCCCTAAACCCCAAACCCTAGAGATCCCTTTAATTTAAAAGAACTCTAAACCCCTAGAGATCCCTTGAAAGGAACTCTAAACCCTAAACCCTATGCACTTCAAAAAGCCCTTCCTAAGCCGGCCTGCTCTTCTCGGGTCATGCCCTCACCGTTTTCCAGGGTCTCTGAGTCTTTCATCTCCCCCTGCGGCTGGAAGAGCTTGGGTTCGAAGATGGCTTGGTAGGATACCCAGTAACCTAAGAACAAAAAGGCCTCTCTTTTTGGTATTGGGTAACTTTGGAAGGAACCTAGGACTACAAAAAAAGGAATAAGGGTACTACTGGGCATCCTAGCTTCGGATCTCCGACCCTAAACCCTACCTTAACCCACCAAACCCTACTTTTTGTGTGGGTTCTTATTATGCAGCCTAATGTAGGGGCCTTAATAATTCAGATGGGTTTTGGGGTACATGATACTTATGAGTATACCTAATATAGGGGCCTTAATAATTAGGATGGGCTTTGGGGCACATTATACGTATGAATATACCAAATATAGGAGCCTTAATAATTAGGATGGGTTTTGGGGTACATTATACTTATGAATATACCAAATATAGGGGCCTTAATAATTAGGATGGGTTTTGGGGTACATTATACTTATGAATATACCAAATATAGGGGCCTTAATAATTAGGATGGCTTCGGATCTCCTACCCTGCAGTGAAAAAGTTAAATGCCAAAGCCCTACCTAGTCTTAAGGTGCCCGAGCCTAAACCTTGTTTGGGCCTCCATAAAGACCGGCCCTACAGCCTAAACCCTGAACCCTAATAGGCATTTAGGGGTTGGGGTTTAGGGTTTAGGGTTTAGATCATCTCCTCTTCTGAAGTATTCTGTTTAGGCCTAGACGTCTAGGGGTGTGGGTTTAGGGTTTAGGGTTTCTGCGGTGGTCGAGGACTCCAGCAAAGGACGAATCCTGGCTTTACATAGCATACATACATACATGCATGCATTTATTTACATTACATACATACATACATAGACAGACAGACGGACAGATAGATCGTTCCGTAGATAGATGGACAGGGTTAGGTCAGGAGGCCCAGATGGTATTGAGCAGAGCTTTCTGCATCTAGGTCGCGCAAGATGCGAGTTTACTTACTGCCTAAAGCCCCCAAGAATGAAAGTCCAAAAGGCTGTGAACCCTAAACAACCAAAAAGGAAACCCAAAACATATGTGGCAGCAAGATTAGGGCTTGTGGGTTCGGACTGAACGGGCTACGGTATCCGCGTTACAGCTACTATAGGGCCTTAACAATTAGAACAGGGTTGAGGGGGGGCCAATTATACTGTATTTAAAAGAAGGACCCCCCCGCCAACAAAAAAAAAAGTGTACCGGTACTTATTTCGGCCCCTATGTGACACTGAATGCTCGAGGCGGTGTCATGTTTTACGATGCGACCCATGACTCTCGCAGACTGTAAAAACATTCAGGTTATTAAGGGATGCTAATAAGGCCAGTATTGAGGCCCTTTGATGTCAGAAAGGCGCTGTTTACCAGGAGTCTCTGCATCGCCTGATTTGTTGGCAGTCTGCTGCCCCAAAGCCCCAAACGATACTGTAAGATAAACCCTAGAAGCCCCGTACAAAAATATAAAATCTGACAAAGGCCCAACCAAAATCTGAAACCCTAAACCTTGCCCTCACACCAGAAAAATACAAGTAAATCCCGGAGCCGAGCTCTGTTTAGATCTACTGATTCCGTCAGCCACATACCCCAACTGTAGACGGCGATAGCAACAGAATCTTTATTAGGGTTTAAGGTAGGGGGACCCTTCTGAACCCGTCATTCTGCTAGGGCCTTAAATTCGATTTACGGAAACGGGTTTTCCAAGCCTAAATCAAAAAACACATATATGAAGACGAATCATTCTGGAGCCGTCGGCATTGGCGGATCTCCGAAAAGTCAACTGAACCCTGCTATTCAAGCCCTAAGACCTTAAATTACAAAATCTTGAACAACCGCCCTCGACGCACACACAAAAGCAAACAAACAACACGAACCCACTGGCATGCAAAGCCGAACAAGAAGCTCAATAGCGCAAAGAGAAACTGAAATAATCGTATATAATCGAAACAAAACAAACAACACATCAAGTGCACCAATAATGAACCTAAAAACTAAAGCCTCTTAATAACTTTAAATGCAACCAGATTCCCAAAATCCAACACACTGTACGCCTAAACAGAAATAAAATGAAGATAGCCCCCAAACCTCGAAAGCCCTAAACATTACAAAAGCGGGCACCCCAACAACCCCAAACACAAACTAAAACTCAGGTCCCCACCACCCAATACCCTGAACCGCTAAAACACGAGCAACAATGCAAGTCCCCTAAACCCTACACCCAAAAACCCAACAGCCCAAACCCCTAAATCTCTAAACTTCAAACCCGTTAACACCCAACCCTAAACCCCTCAAGCCATAAACCCCTGAACCGCCCGAAACCCCTAAAAGCGCAAAAGCCGTGAAACATCACCCACGCAAGAAGCCTTACCCAAAAGATCCATGTGCCTTTATAGTAGATTCTTAAGCCTCAAAGGGGTCCCTATATAGGTACTTTACGGCCTAAGTATATACTATATGGGTACATGGAGGCTTAGGGTTAGGGTAAGGAAAGGGCTTTAGGTCCCCCGAGAGCCTCCGGTGGAAGCAGGGCGGCGGCCTCCTCGGCAGCTTGCTCCTCGAGCAAAGCCTTGGCTTTCGCTGCGTTTTTAGGGGCTAAAGGGGGCCTCCTTTAAAGGGTCCATAAGCTTCCTTTAAAGGGATCTTTAAGGGTTTAGGGCTTAGGGGGTTTAAGGTTTAGGAGTTTGGGGTTTAGGGTTGTGCTCTTGGTTGTTTTAGGGCTTCGGGATCCTCAAAGGATTCATTCAAGGGATTCATAAGGGTTTAGGGGCTGTTATTAGGCTTTTGGGGTTTGGGGTTCGGTTTAGGTTTAGGGTTTAGGGCCTAGGGTCTGGGTTGGGTTTAGGGTCTTGAGGTTCAGGGCTTTGTGGTTTAGGGGTTCAGGGTGTAGGGCTTAGGGTTTTCGGGCTTAGGGTTTGGGGTTTCAGGGTTACGGAAATAAGCGTTGCTGTAAGGGCTACAATCATGCATGTACGGGTTTGGGGAGTTTGGAGCTTTGCTGCTTCAGGGCTTAAGGTTTCGGTGGTTTTTAGTTTATACGGGTATGGATTTAAGTTAGAATTGAAGTTGTGTTGGTCCCCGCGTCCGCCCGCCACAGCCAGTTGGCTCACAGCTAGGCAGCCCAACTCAGAAAGTCAGGGAAGTTACCGAGTTGAGCTACCCAGGCGCAGAAACGCAGGACCTCGAAAGAGACCGCCAGCGACCCCATGACTCAGAAAGCCAGGGAAGGTTTCTCAAGTGCCGCGACTACGACCTCTTTTCCATCCACGTCGTTGACTCTGCCTCGACATCTTCGAGTTCGAATTCCTTGTCTTCTGTGCCCTTAGCGTCTTGCCCATGGGGTCGTCTCAGGTTTGAGGGCCTCGGCGTGTGGGGTTTAGGCAATCTGACTTTTCTTGGTGTGGGGTTTTCGTGTTTCGGCGGGCTTTGCGGATTTTGGCGTTTTGAAGCGACAGAAGGTGTGGGGGCGTGGTATCCATAGCCGTTTGCGACGGTTTAGAAGGGTTTTTTATAAGGAGAGTTCAGGGTGTTAAAAGAGGGTTTCGGGAGTTTTGGCTTTCTTGTAGGCGTTTTCAAAGAGTCTCGACGGGCCGGAGCAGATCTGCGGATTCTTCGTACATTCCATAGGTCTCTGCAAGGCAGAAACCCTAAGCCCGAAACTCTAAGCAAGAAGCCCTAAACCCCACGCCCGATGCCCCTGAACGCGAGGCTCGAAGCCCTACACCCTTCGTTTGATTTGATTGGCAAGGAAATCTTGCTTCAGTTCAGGCCTTCTCATTCGCGCAGTGGCATTTATGTCTGGGCCGTGCTGGTCAGCGTGTTGGGGTGTATAGCACTACGTATATCTACTTGTAACTCCAAGGCAACCCTATTGACAATTCTTCCGACCCCTATTAGCCTATAGTGGTGACTGAGCCTATGGATCCCAAGGCATTCGGGCAGCGAGGTTCAAGGTTGAGGGTGTTCTGTACCCTGAACACCACACCCTGCACACCAAAACACTAGCTTGTAGTCCCTATAGAGGTCGAATCCCTGACGCCGGCAGACCTCGTAGACATCACTGTCTTTCCAATCTTCATCGACGCAATCGTACCTGGCATGTGCACATTGGTGGAGGACAGGAGAGCCCGACAGGGATTGAGAGCAAGGGTAAGAGAGACAGAAGAAGAGCGGCAGAGACGGAGGCATGAACGGAAAAGACCCCTCAGATACCAAGTCTGTCCTGTAAAGGTCCCTGCAAAACCCAGTAAACTTTCAACTGGGGATGCTCAAGTACGTTGCTTGAATATGGTGCTTCGAAGTCTCCATGGGTGGGTTCCCAGCATACCCAGTGCCTGAAAGCTCGTGGGAGGCCGCTTTGTGCGCATGTGTATGTGCCTACTCAGTGTCATTGTACCGTCAGTACTGTGTCTCTTTTGCTGCTTCTTGTGTGTTTGGTTTGTGTGTGTGTGTCTCTTTCCGTTTGACGCCGTTGTGCTTTATAGTCGACGGAGAGGATGCTAATCATAAAACGAGGTAATAACCCCGGAACGGAGTGTATGGTATAGGCCTCAAAAACACCGTTGATTTAACCATCGGGCGATAAGATCTCTCAGCCATAGGCCCATGACTGAGATTGTGCTGAGTATAGTATACGGACATCGAGGGGATACTGTATTACGAGGTTTATGGGCGTGTCGTGGCTGAATCGCGATGAGGGCTTAATTGATTGCAATGGTGGAACCCTGAGCAAGTGGTGCTGAATGAGTGACGGAGGTTGGCGTAACGGCGTAACGCTTCCACTATCGGGGTTGTACGACTCCTGACTTTTTCCTGCAAGTGTAAACTTGAGGGACCCAGCTTCCACGAAGCCCTACATGCCACATTGTATTCTACGTCCTGAGCCATAAGCCAAGTGAACCAAACTGCCAATCATGTCATGATAACCAGCTCGCGGGGTCGGGTCTACAAAATGATAGCCTGACAAAGAGCTCCTTGGGGGAACACAGTAAGCCACTGCTCAGCAGTTGGGTGGAGAGAAGGGTTTGGGTTTAGTAGGTCGCAGGGCAAGCCAGAAACAGCACAAGTAACCTACCTTTTTCAGGACGTATATAAATACATCATATTAAGGAACCCTAAAAAGGTAGGTTCCTTGGATTCCAGGTAAACCCTAAGCCCCACCCAAAGGTGACGAGGCCGAGGTCTTCCACAAACGACCTTTTTCCGTGCGGGCGGCCGCAGCGCGATCTGCACTCAGTCCTGACAGGAGCACAGGGCCCAAGGTGTGCAAGGCCCCTTTAGGCCCTAAACCCCTCAACCCTAGAACCCCAAACCCTAAACCCTAAAACCCCAAACCCGAAACCCTAAAAACCCCAAAGCCTAAACCCTAAAACCCCAAACCCTAAACCCTAAAACCGTAAGCCGTAAACCCTATACCCCAAACCCTAAACCCTAAAACCCTAAACCCCAAACCCTAAATCGTCAGTTGGGGCATCGGGCCACTCTTTACAGAGACTTCCTCGCCACATGCCTCACTTCAGCCGATTCAAAAATTAAGGTCAAAAGCAACCGCAACTCGAAGCTGTGGCACCGAACAGACTGATTCCTCAGAGAAACCAAACCACCAATATGTGGCTATGAAGAACGGCATATATCGATTACACCCCCATGCTGACTTCTGCACTGTCTTACCACAGATTTCGAGAAAAGACATGTGCCCTCACCCCTCTACGAAACCAGGCGTCCGAAAGTCTCTGGAACCTACAGGAAGGAGATGTTCGAAGGATGCAGACGTGGGCCGAAGGAATATTGAGAGGATTTGGGCACAAGGCCTTCCACTTCGAAAGGATTTTTGTGGCATATCCAAACAAACTTGCATAGAGGCTACAAAACACTACATCTAGGCGCTGTGGTTCAGCACAAATGCCGGTTCTAGGCTTTTAGTCGAACGCTGGAAACCCTAAACCGACCCTTAAACCTGTACAACCTCAAAGGGTCTAAGTATCATTATGGTGTGTACTTAGACCCCAAAAAAACCCGACCCCTGAACAAGCCTGGATGTCATCCTCCTCGGACATGTCGGAGTCCATGAACACACCACCTCATCGAGGCTTTCAAACTCTTCTACCTTAGATGGTTAATCTTCCTACGCCATAAAACCTAAACTACCATATTCCTGATATGACCCATGTTGGCGGAAGAGTTTTCAATCTGGGGTCTACATTAGGGTCAGGGACCTGGAGTTCCACTTGAGCTACCCAAGGATCCAAAGTACCGAAAACAGAACGTAGAATGTAGACTTTCGCGATTCGGAATTACTAGTATGACTTAGGGAAGTATACCCCCCCATAATGGTACCAAGGAAACCTTAAACCCTGAACCTTGAAGATGAGTTAGGGAAGTATCCCCAAGGGCCCTGTAGGTTTAAAGGATTTTCAGGATCCTTGGACCACGGCCAGCGAGGTCGCTCGGCGACGAGACGTCATCCTGGTCCGGTGGGGCTTTGGCACTGGGTATCCTGTTGGGGTTTAGGGTTTTGGGGCTTAGGGTTTAGGGTTTTGGGGCTTAGGGTTTAATTGGGGTGTTGGTGAAGCGGTTAGCCAAGGCTACTGGTTCAGGGATAGGGCTTAGTTAAGGGATTGCGTTTCGTGCCGCCGTCAATCTGTTGCTCCACAGGTACGGAGAATCATACAGGGATCCACCCTTAGGGTCCATGTACTCATATAGTATATACTTAGGCCTTAAAGTACCTAAATAGGGACCCCTTTAAGGCTTAAGTATCTACTATAAAGGTACATGGATCCACCCTTATAACTAGAAACCCTAAACCCTAACCCTAAATCCTAAACCCTAAACCCTAAATCCTAAACCCTCAACCCTAAATCCTAAACCCTAGAATCTAGGGTTTAGGATTTTGGGTTTAGGGTTTAGGATTTAGCTCCCTAGAAGGACGGAAGCGCGAAGTTCGGCTCCTCGTCCTCCAAGTGCGACGTCAGAAAGTCGGGAAGTAAGTCGTCCATGAATGTTGCCTGTACCGAAAAGATGGGAGTTGCCGAAAATGGGGGACCCTAATATAGTGCCCTAAATAGTAGGATCCTTATTAGTAGGACCCCAAAGCAAGGTACCCCTAATTTCGGAAACTCCCAGATGTGACCCTAATTTACTTATGCACATGGAGACCTCTGTTGTGGACTCTTACAGGATGTAATAGCCAGGGTATTTCAAGCGAGGGAGGTTGTAGGTATGCAACTAGCGCCTGCCTGAAGCCTGGGCCTACCTTCAGCTGGCCTAGCCTACTTTTATGGAGCTTCGCTATAACTTCTACAATCAGAACTTTGCTTTTGACACCTGCAACAACATGGGGTGGATGTATGTAGGAGCGAATAGGGCATCGTTGCTGGATTTTGGTTGAACCTGAATCCGAACTCTCAAAGGGCCAGAAGAAGCCTCGCACATGCAGAGGTTGGTAGCATCCTTGTTGCACGATTTCTCGAAACAGGCACCCCGTTGCTAAGCTGTCGAAATTTGAACACGGGTTTAGGGTTTGGGTCGCAAAACATCGGCGCATAGTCTGTTTCTGCAGCGGAAAATCGATTAGAGTGAGACATCTTTGTCCGCATCTGCTTCATCCGGCCAATCGCCGGAGTCTTTGCCACCAGAACGCAGGCAAAGAATATGCACAACCAAGTTGCGATGTGGACAGCTCATGTCGCCGAGATCAACCCCAACCCCCATCTCTGCAAGCCTACGCCTCCTCACCTGTTAACAGCATCAAAACAGACACCAATAAACCACAAGACCTCCCTGATATAGTTTTCATCAACCTAAACCTAAACCTGCTTGCAGGCTTCCTCTCAATTCTCGTCGTCGCTGGCATCTAAGAACACGTCGCCCATCGTCGCCTTCCAGCCATCTATGCCCATAGCCATCTCCTGCTTGCTTGCTGCCTTTGGGCTTCTGGGCTTGGTGGGATCACAGGCTTCGGGACACCAGTCCGGCCCAAGTTTCTGCGCGGAGTTCGCCATGATGGCTTACTGGACGACTACCGTGGGTCTACTGTGGTAGAATGTAGGGTTTCTATAGTAGGAATTACTATTATGACTTAGGGAAGTATCCCCCATAACAGTACATCTAGGATACCCAGTGACCTAAGAATAAAAAGGCCTCTCTTTTTGGTATTGGGTAACTTTATAAGGAACCTAGGACTACAAAAAGGGAATAAGGGTACTACTGGGCATCCTAGGAGGAGTCGGGTCTCCTCATCTGTCAGAAGACAGCTGTCCAGGATCTGCTGGACCTTCTCGTGCTTAAGGTCCTTCCCGATGAAGACCATGTCCTGCTCAACTGATGAGGGGTGTATTATAGTGTCATTTACGAATACGGCTGAGAGGGTAAAACGGTTGCGACTTAAGGGGTGAGGGTTTGTTTAGGGTCTACTGATGGGCTAAACCCTAAACCCTAAACCGTTGGGGGGCCCTAAACCCTAAACCGGGGGCCAGGGAGTTGTCTCGGGATCTGGGTCCGACAAGGGTGTCCGGTGCTGTCAGTCGCCTCTCGTGCTTGGTACCTTGGATTGAGGGTAGGGCTAGGGTTTTAGGGTTGCAATTTGAGGATGCCGTCCCTAAACGCTATGAACCCTAACCCCAAACCCTTAAAGCCCAAACGGGTTTATGTCCGCGTGGATGCGTGGATGACCAGTTCTAGTATGCCCACGAGGTATCTTTATCTGACCGCTGCAAATTAGGGCTCATTGCTGCGATTTCTTTACAACGAACATGTATGCTTCGAAAGTGGGATGCTGGTGAAGAGCCAAACCACAGCTCGACAGCAAGAAGTATCCCCTCTACACCTACAGTGCGCCAGTTTTGTTCATCAGCCCATACTCAGTCTTAAACCCTAAAATCCTAAACCCGAAAACGCCAAAGCCCTAAACCCTGCTCCTGATCCCTGAACCGTAAATTGCACGGTTTGGCAGGCCTGTCTCCGGTCTCCGAAGGGAGGATGAAAGTCTTTGCAGACTGTGGCCTGGGAGACCGAAGAAGTCGAAACTCCTAAAGGATGTAGGTTAGAAGTTGCCCGCCCCCACCCTGTAATAGTGCATTATATTAGGGCCCTGCTATATTCCTACTCTACCACTATTACAGGGTGGGGGCAGCTTCGAAAATGTTGGCTTTAGGGTTTCTGGCTTTGGGTAGAAGCTCTACTATGCCCTGTACTACCTCCCTGACCCTCCTGAGAATGAGGTCCCTTCAGTCGATATCCCACTAACCCTGAACCCCAAAAGCCCTTAGCCCCCATAAATCAAACTCCCAAAACACCTTAAACCCCCAAAAACCCCAAGCCTAAACCCTGAAGCCACAACACCCCCCAAAACCCTGAAGCCCTTGAACCCCTACTCCCCTTTTCGACCCCTTTAAAGAAACCCCTAAAACCCACTTTAAAGAGGCCTAAACCCCTGCATGCGCAGTTCCAAAATCCCCAAGTCGAGTTGCACGCTCCGCTTCGGAGCCGCCCCAGGCCGCGGATTGGAGAGTCAGCCAGCGTTCCTCTGGCTCTTGAGGTTTTGGGCTTTAGGGTTCGAGGGTTGGGGTTTTCGGATTCAGGGTTTCGGGTTTAAGGCTGTAGGATTCAGGGGTTAGGGGTTTAGTGTTCAAGGGGTAGGGTTTAGGGAAGTTGAGGGCTTAATTTGGGTCAACGGGTCATCAAGAGCATCCAGGAGCTTGAAAGGAGAAGGAATCTTCCTTCTTAATTAGCGTGTCCTGACTCTAAGGTCGATAGATAGATATTGACAGATAGGAAGGTAGGTGGATGGATGGATGGATGGATGGATGGATGGTATATATATATATATATATATATATATATATATAAGCCTGTCAGACCAAAAGGAGTTACGTTGGAGGTTTTCCCTGATCAAAAACACCGGAAGCATTGACAGTCGAGTCGCTGGAAACTGGATCGTGAGCATGTTGCCGGCCTTGCGCTGGGTTTTGAGTGGGACCACCCAGCCCAGCGCCCATAAATTTCAGGGTTTAGGGTTTGAAACGTTAAGCCCTAAATCCTTAAGCCCGGGGCCCTACACTGTAAAGACAGCTACAAATTCAGTACCGAACATTGTTGACTGATCCTTACAAGACAACCTACTGTAACATGCAGCACTGTGGAATCTCTGGAGATGATGTCGATGGCTTTGTAGGCTTTGCTTTTATTATGCTTCAAAATACCCTGCAAAACCATAAAACCACTTAGCCCCTAAGAACCCCCCCCCCCCAATAACCCCCATCACACCCCCAAAACCCTAAACCCTGAACACTCAGCCTGACTGAAGATGCCCATGAGGTCGTGCCGGTTCGCCAGCCACAAGAATCCTGTTTAGGGTTTAGGGGCTCAAAGGTGTAGACCCTAAACCCTAAACCATAAGCCGCAAGAATCCTGTTGAGGGTGTAGGGGTTGAGGGGGGTTGAGGTTAGGAGCCCCGGCAAGCCCATGGGCATTAGGGTTTAAGGGTTTGGAGTTCAGCGTTTAGGATTTAGGATTCAGGGTTTTGGGGACACTATGGAAAGCATACATACGGGTTTATGCAGGTTTTCCTGGCCTTAGCGTTCGGGTTTCATAGAGGTTTAGATGGCTTTTGTACAGTTTCATACAATTGTATTGAAGAACTTGCCCAGGAGCCCTAAACCCCGAAAGGAATCGTTAAAGCAATCCTGAAAGGAACCCTTAAAGGAACCTTTGGGAGCGCCTTTGCTCCGGAGGAGGCCACCGAAGGTCTCCTCACGAAGCCGCTTTTTCTTGGAAGCCTCGGAGACATTAATTGGAAGCCTGTTTAGAGTTTAGAGCTTAGGGTTTAGCGGTTTAGGGCTTAGGCCGTTTAGGGGTTTAGGGTTTAGGGGTTTTGGGTTTAGGAGTTTAGAGGTTAAAGGGGCTTAAAGGCTTTAGGGTTTAGGGGTACTCCGTTTAGGGTTGAGGGGTTTAAATTTAGAGGTTTAGGGTATCGAGGCAGGGCTCCCTTTCTTTTGCTTTAAGGGTTTAGGGCTTAGGTTATCTCTAAGCGTTTAGGAAGCCAGAAAAAATTCTTATTTTAGGGGTTGAGGATTTTAACGTCCTGTTGAGGGTTTAAGTTTTGGCTCTCTGGCAAGGGTCTAAGGATTTGGAGATGGGGTTGGTAGTTCGGGGTGTCCAGCGGTGCTAAAGCATAAGCTCCCCAGCATGTTTTTCCTTCGGATCCATGGAAAAAAGGCTTCGGGTTTAGGATTTGCAGGTACAATGACTGCGGACGGTATAGTCCTGCAGGGCAAGCCATATACCCGTATAAAAGTTTAATCCTTGAGCTCAAGATCTCTGAGTGCCAGGGCCGGTGACAACCCTTTAGGGGTGAGGGGTTTATAGGGCTTTAGAAGATCAGGGCTCAGGGAAAACACTGGTCTTCTAAGCTTGCTTGCTGAGTTACCTGGCTCAAACGGGAGGATGCAGAACGCTTAAGCCGTACACAGCTACATGAGCTGACCAAACCCACGCAACCTTAAACCCGCACAGCAGGCCTTAAAGCATTAGCAGGGGACTGTGCCTCGACACCCCAACTACCCTCCGTTGCAATGCCTGAACTGTCAGCACAGGATGCTTGACGGCTCCGGCAATATTCGTAGTAGCCTTTTCTGAGCCCTTATGTCAGTCCAGACACTAGACTCTAAACCTCAAAGCCGTATAGATGGCTCTTGCCATCCGGGGGCTTCTGCTTGACTTCGCCGTATTGCCGCCTCGCTGTGGGCCTGCAGAAGGGGGGGTTTAGGTTCAGGTCAGTACTATAGCATAAGGGGCCTATGTAGTTACGCTACTTGGGGGGGATAGTATAATGAGTATAATGGGAGGGTCTGGGATCTACCGATCCAAAAGCGGATCTGCATTGCCCGGGACCCCAGAACCCGAAGCGGCAGAGTTCGCCATGAGCCCGCGACGTGGTTTCGCGATGAGTCATGGAGGATCGGGTGTGCCGCAGTTCTTGCCATCGTGGTGATGACCATTGCGCACAAAATAGCAACTGCCCTGGCCAAGTGCACAGACGAGGGCGAGTGGTGGAAGTAGATCAAAGTCCAGCGGGAGAATATGGAGGAGACGCAGACAGAAGCTAGTGCGATCACTGCAGGCTCCCTGACTGTCAAACGCAGTTGCTATCATCTGTCGCTTGAGGCAAACGCTTGCCACCGCTTCATGCCCATTCTGCACGGGGAGCCTGGGGATCATGTTGGTCACTGTGTCTCCGTCCTTATCGGAACTGACGTGCTGCTCTTCATTGCCTCGGCTGGTTTGGGCAGTTTGGCCCCGGCCCACTGGAAATCAGAAGCCCTGCGTCGGCAGCTTGCTCAACGAGTACTGTAGGGCGCTCGGCGGCGTGACGGCCTGCTGGTGGTTCCAAGCTGGGCACGTCTACTTGCATGGAAACTTCATCAAAGATACTACCCCGGAGATAGCTTTCTGCTTTTGTTCTGTGCCTCTTAGACGTGTTTTGCGTCATCGGGTTCGTCAAGCAGGCAGACTCCGTCCAGAAGAGGGGTGGGAGTTGTGAGAGTTGTGATGGCATCGGCCATAACGGCGCGAATGTGGCATGTTCCCCGAGTGTGGTCGCTGCGGATGCTGATTTATAATCAATGCGGGAGTCGACTTGGTTGGCCTCTTTTGGGAGAAAGCTTGTGAAACTCAGCCTTCGAGTCATGGACTCCGCAACCGCCCGGTAATTGGGACAGCCTTGGCAGCCAGGCTGCTGCTGGGCTGCGTTGTCATGTTATCGCGGCTAGGTACTGGTACACTGTTCCCATTGCCACGAAGAAGGAGTCAGACAGTGTTTTGCATAGCGGAAAACGCGTTCATTGCCACTATGTTTTTCGTGAGTACGGCTCGTGCGTACGATGGTTCATGGAGTGTGCTACCGCAGCAGAGCTGCAGAGCGACAGTCAGTGCACTTCATGCCGAGTGTGACGGCATTAACATGAACATGCAGGAATGGCCTTTGGGATACGCCATGCGGGGCCTGAAGCTTGCAGTTTGCCTCTCTGCCCCATGGGGAACAAGGCTCAAGCTTTTAGCATGTCTGTTATGATGTCAGTATATTACCTCCAAAGAAGGTGTTCCAGCATCTCGGGTATGTCGTTAGATAGTCGTGTTGTGCAGGGTGGCCTCATTCATACCCATGAGGAAAATCCTGCGCAGTTGTGCGCCTGCTTCGCACTGCACGTTGAGGCTTCATTTCGATTCCAAGTGCAGCTCATGCGTATGTTATGGTGTGACATCTTATTGATTTTGAGTGTGAAGCGTTGCTAGTGCTACGGTTTTTCAGCTCTGTGCTACCGGCTTCACGCCGCACAGCATCTTGCGCACCTCACTGTGCGATCGCCCAGATTACTGCACGGCTCACTGCTGAGCAGTTTGCGAGCGCAAACTGAGGATTTGCACTTGCCCCGGAATTCATCTGTGGAATAGGCGCGTTCGTACTCGGACCCACAGCCTCACGAGGAGGAAGAAGAAGAGGATAATGGGCCTCAAAACCCTATTCTAATTCTTATGGCCCCTATACAGTACGTGAGGGAACCCCAACTAACACTGCATACTCAGGCCCGAATATTATGCTCGAGCCTCGTTTTCCGCGTCGGTCTCGTGAAGGACAAAGAACTTCCCGACAAAGGTTTCGTCAAACCGGACGGGGTGGAAAGGCCGGCGAGCACGGTACCTAGCCCAAACACGAAACCCTGAATAGTAATCCTATACGCGCCAAACCCTCACGGCTGTAGGTCTTTGAGCCTTTGAGCTGATAAGCAGGTTTAGGGTCAGGCTTCTGGGAACGCGTGCGGGATTTGGTACAATACATGCTGCGGCCCGTTCTAATTTTGTACAAGGGTTTAGCTGTTGAAATCAAGGCCTATCCCGAAACCCGGAGCCCTGACTAGACTGCCAAAGTGCAGAAAGGACGTGATGCCGAATCGGATCTCGTGTCGGGTCTGTCGCGCTGCAGGAGCCAGAATGACATCGGAGATACCTGGGCGTTAAGCCCCTTTAACTTCAAGGCTCCTTGGGGTTTAGGGTTTAGCTGATCTTAATGTTCTTTGCTGCGGGGGATGCGGTGGCATGTGATGACGCGGTACTTGTACGTACTCGGACAGCTATAGGGTCATGCCACAACCGCACCCTTTAAAACCCTGAACCCTGACACCGACGTAAACCCTAAGCCCTAGCACCTAAACCGTGAACACTAAACCGTAAGACCGAAGACCTAAACCTCAAGCCTTGCGCCGGAACGCCGGACTCCAAACCGCTTGACTGCGGTACCAAGCCCGCAACATGACTCAAAGCCGGATCATCCCTGAAGCCCCCCAAAAACCGCGCGACTCTCCCGATTGCAATGAACTGAACCCCCAGATCGCAAGACCTCAATGCTGAAGACCTGAATGCCCCCGGTTTCGGTGCCCAGAGATTTTGGACCTCCCTAAACCCTAAATCCTACTTGAATCCTGAACTTAAGCTTAAGGTATGCACTCACAGATGTAATGGCCCAGAGGGTACTCACCCAAACCATAGCGGGAGCTCCTACAATATGTAACAGTACTTAGGATCCTTTGGGTGGGGACCCAGCCAGGATGCCTCTGCTTTTGGTGCTCGGCTGCCGCTTCAACGGTGCGCAGCAAAAGGCCTCTCCCTTCTGCGCCTGCGAGCCAATATAAGCTAAGGCTCCATGTACCCACATAGTATATACTTAGGCCGTCGTCAAGTACCTATATAGCCCTTTAAGGCTTAAGTATCTACTACAAAGGCACATGGAGCCTTTGGTCTAGGTTTCTGAGTAGGCCCGGAATGATTAGATTACCCTTTTTCCTACTCTTTGGTTTTAAGAAGGGACCCGAAAAAGAAACCCGACCAATAGGCCACTACTCATGAACCTGGTAAGGTACGGGCCGAAGCTGGTAGGGTGTAGGGTGTAGGGATTGCATTAATGTAGGGGCCTGAATAATTACCAACACTCTTTCTGCTCCTTTTTCAAAACACAGTATGATAGGCTCCAAAACGCTTTTCTACTTGTCAAGGCCCCCAAACATGAGACCAACGATCCCCCGCGACTCCCACCCCGGCCCTCGACCGCGATCACGACAGAGGAGCTGAAATGATCCAGGTCGGCCCCCGAATACCAAAGTCGACCCCTGCTCCAGAAGCCTTCTTAAGAATCAGCATACGGAGCCCAAAATCAAGGCCACAAAACCCTAAACTTCCTAAACCCCTATAAACCCCTAAACCTCTAAACCCTAAACCCCAAAACCCTAAACCCCTAAACCCTAAACCTCTAAACCCTACAGTAAACCCTAAAAAGGAGAGAAAGGGCAAAGCAAGCTTCGGCTCGGGGGCCCCGCCTAACGAAACCCTGGTCCGTCACGAAACCCACCTTTGGGGGACCCCCTAAGGCCCTTTGTGGGGACCCCTACCCTACAATGGGCTATATAATGGGTATATAATGGCTATATTATGGGGCTTCAAGGGGGCTTCAAAGGGGTCTTAAAGGGCCCCTAAACCCCAAACCCTTAAACCCTTAAACCCTAGACCACCTTTGGAGGACCCCCTAAGGGCTCCTTTGATGTCCATACGAGGGTCTCTAGGTGCTCCCTTTAAGGGTTCCTTTAACTTCTGGCCCTTATCAGTCGGTAGTTGGGGGATAATAGCGGGTTTTTGGGGGTTCAGGTTACTCAAGGACTTTCGGGGTTCAGGCTTCGAGTTTAGGGGATTAAGGTTTAGGCTGAAGCGTCGAAGAATAATCTTCTGACATCATCAGCAGCAAGTAAATAAAATTAGAATCCGACAAGAACCTCTGAAAGGGTTCAGGCCTTCTGAAGGCAGCAAGAGGCCATCCAGGTTTCGCCAGCGTCACCCTTGTCATTCTCAGCTTCCGCCAGTCCATGTGTCTTCCAGCCCTGGAAATCCTTAGCAGCGACTCAAAAAGCACGTGAACAGAATCACAAGGTTGGAATATCCCCGAATTTCCTTTAAACAAGCCAATAAGGTAGCGATACCCCACCCAAAAGTTCACGTACGGCTGCGTGTTTGGCCTCTGAAGGGCTCTCAGGCTATAGTGATTAGTGTTTAGGCTTTAGGGGGTTTGAGGGTTTATAAGATTTATAAGGCTTAAACTTTAGGGCTGTGGTTCGTGGTTTCAGGTCTCAGGGCCTAGGGCTTGACGACTCTCGGGCCAGAGGGCTTTGCGATAACTGGGAGTTTCCAAAAATAGGGGACCCTACCATAATACCCTAAATAGTAGGATCCTTATTATATGGACCCCAAAATAGGTACCCCTAATTTTCGGAAACTCCCAACTGAGTACCTAGGCCCTCCATCTACCCTCTATTAGACCCTCAATGCCCCTTATTTCCGACCATATACCCCTAACTTTCGGAAACTCCCAACTGAGTATGCAAGCCAAAAAGTCAGAACTTGGCTGCTCCCTGCTTACGACGCGTATGAACCCCCGGACCGGCCACAGGGTGCGCGCAGTGCAACCTTTACCCGACTTCATGTACTAGCTATAGCACCTTTTAGAACCATACAGAACATAATATGCTTTTTCTTCTTTGTCTTATATGAACCACAAGTAAACTGAACGAAAACCAGTCCTAAGGGGATTACAACTAGCATAACCCTAAACACCATACCGTCTAGCATCCTCCGGCTTGTAGAGCTTGGTGTCGACCACCTGAGGAGGGCTTCGCAGTCCGGGCTTTTGACACGGGATGCAGTGCTTTGGGGTTTTGGGCTCACGGTTTAGGGATGTTAAGGGTTTCGGGGTTTCAGGGTTTAGGACTTAGGGTTTGGTTGGTGTTTAGTAGGGTTTAGGGTTTGGGTGAATTTGGGGTCATGGTGCAATTAAGCTCTGACGGCATGGGATGCTTTCTTGCAGGGTTAAGGGGCTTCCGACTCCCAGGACAGACAGCTCAGAGTGCTCGGGAAGTTTCTTCTTGAGGTTCAATCGTAGAGCCTTTAACTGTACACCCAGAAAAAGAAAGGACAGCAGACGGTTGCGATGAACACTGAACTATGTTGGAAGAACCCAGCTAATACGAGGAATCGTGTGTGTGTGTGTGTGTGTGTGTGGGGGGGGGCGGGGGGGAGGGGGAGCATGGCGACTTTGTGGGGCTCCTGCATATGGACAGCTCAGCATATATATATATATATATATAGAGAGAGAGAATCCTTCAAGAGTCCGCTAAACGCTCTAAAGTTTGAAGCTTGAACTAGGTTGGCCCTTTAAAGCTTCTGAAAATATTCGTAAATAGGGTGCGATTAAGCCCAATAAGGGAAGATATAAAATATCCCAAAAGCCTACCTAGTGAAAGTACACCAGATGCCCACTGTAGCCTGCATCACATCGATCCGGCTCTGCCGAGCTTGGAGTACCCGTGCTTTCGGATTCAGGATCTTCACCTGGGTGGTTGTCAAAATCTAGACCCAAGAGTAACCCAGGAATAAAAAGGGTGCCCTTTTTGCTTTAAAGGAGCTTATAAGGGAACCTGAACCCCCAAAAAAGGGAATAAGGGCCTACTCTGGGTCCTAGAAGTTAGGGCCCCTTTCGGGTACCCTAAATATAAGGTGCTGTATTTTTTTGAAGGACCCAAAAAGGGGACCATAATTTTGACAACCACCCACCTGTGTTTTCTCAAATTAAGGGTTTCGGGGTCAGGATTTTCTGGAATCTAGGGGCTTCAGCGACTTGGCTGGAATGATATGCTAGGTGGGGCTTTTGAAGCCTTTGAAAAATGTTAGTAAATAAGATCCTCTTAAGCCCAATAAGGGAAAATATAGAATGTCCCAAAGCCCTACCTAGCATGGTTGTGTAAAGGAGTAGTCTGAGAGGGTTTTGCATAGGGTTTAGGGGCTGGGGGATTTCGACTTGAGACCTTAACTAGGATACCCAGTAACCTAAGAATAAAAAGGCCTCTCTTTTTGGTATTGGGTAACTTTATAAGGAACCTAGGACTACAAAAAGGGAATAAGGGTACTACTGGGCATCCTAGTTAAGGTTTGGAGGGTTTAGCTGGTGGAGGGTTGTGAGTGCCGCGAGTTAGAGGGAGTGGGTCATTTAAGATGGACAGGTTCGGGCCTAAAGGCTTTCATTCTCAGGATTTCGGCGATTAACGGATTTTCAATTTGGGGTTTACGGACAATCTGCGAATTTCGGGATTAAGTGGTTTGAAGAGTTGGGTAGTTTATGTTGTTGCACATGTCGGCTCTTGACGTTTTGGTCTAACGCTTGTGAATTTACCTGTGTTCTCAACTAGCCGTGGAAAAAAACAAAGCTAAACGTCATTGCACAACGGCAGGAGGAGACCAAAGCAAACCTCCAGACAACATACCTTTCTTTCTAGTCTCTACTCGGAAGCCACTGCACCCTAAACCCTAAACCCTGCACAAAAGTCCTGAACCCCTAAACAAACCCTAAACCCTAAACCCTAAGCACTAAATGCCTCGTGCCAGCTCTAAAGACCGACTCGCCGATATGGGAGTTTCTGAAAATTGGGGTACCTTGTTTTAAGGTCCTTATAATACGGATCCTATTTAGGGTTTAGGGTTTAGGGTACTAATATTAGGTCCCCTATTTTCGGGGAAACCCCCATATGTGTTTAAAAGTGTAACCCAACTCCTAAGCCCAGTTACCTGGTCGCTGATGTCCTGGAAGGACACGGCTGGGGTCGTGGGTATCCAGGTGTTGGAATCAAGTAATGGCCGTAAACTGAACTAGTTTGTCATGCGGTGTTTGGTTTAAGTTTTAAGCAATTAAATCCCTCCCAAACACCAGCCCGACACCTTAAACAAGCCAAAACACCCTCAGGGGTGGCGTGTTCGCGCTTTCTTGGGTTAAAGATGGTGGGTTGCTGCTACTTGTACAGTAAACCCCATAAAGTTGGAAACCGGATTTAGGCCAAATAGTGCTGAAACTCCCTATACATTACTCTTAAGGACTGAGGCTATGGGGTTTCCAACTTTTGGGCTTCTACTTGTAGCTCCTTTTTCATCAAGCTCTGGGACCCAGGCCTTCCCCAAAATCCCTTAATTAAGGAATATACCTTAAATCATATTAGGGATCCTATTATAATTATAATAGGATCCTTAAATTAATTTAAGGTATATTCCCTATAATTAAGGGATTTTGGGGAAGGTCTGGGGGAGATTCCTTAATTAAGGGATTTTGGGGAAGGCCTGGGGGAGATGAGGGTTGACATTTCTGCAGCAGTGAGGCAAGGGACCGGCTCTGAATGTCGCGCTTGCAGGGTGCGCTACCCATGTATGGTGTCGGGGTTCAGGCTTGAGGCTCTAGGGCGGGGGGGACTTCAATTCGATGGTGAATTAGCAGCCGGTCGTCTAAGATTTGCAAAGCAAGATCTTCTCAAAGTGCGGGGAAGGAGAGAGCAGTAGTCGGCTGCCTCTGGGCAGAGCTTTCCTGGCGTATGCTTTACGGATGATCGCCCCAACCCTCCACTAAGCCCGTCTGACGAACCTTGTAACAACAAAGGTCTAAGCGCTTCAGCGAAAGCAAGAACATCATGATCTTAGTTGCTTACAACCCCCAACCCGGAGTCTGAAACTCAAGGCCCGGACTGCAAAAAACACACAAATCCTGAAGCCCTACATCTGAATAGCAAGCGTAAACGCCTGCATCCTAAACCTCCTAAATCATACACTCCCCTCAACCCTGCTACCCCACACCCTCAGTCTCAACCACTGCAACGCCGCACTAGTAAGTCCAAGCTCTGCAACATGGCAGGTTATTCCATTCCCTTGGGTTACTCCAGGCAAGCCAAAATTGTTTTGAAGGTCCTATGACATCCCTATCAAAGACCCCGAGGGTCCAAGTAGTTCTTATTCATGGTTTTTGGTACCTAAAAAGGCCCTGAAGTCCTATAATAGCGAGTACTTGGACCCTCTGGGAGAAACCATAATTACTTAAAACAAACATCACACATCACAGGAACGGAGAACTGTGATGGTTATGACCTCGTGTGGTCTCTTATTGATTAACCCAGCAAAAGGCTATAGGGTTTGTTATACGCGCTACAGGTAAGGCGCCATATATTCCGAAGCCGTTAAACCCTCTAACAGGCCCCCTATGAATTATTCCGACTCCGGGCAGTCCTGCAACTGCGATTTGCTAACAAGGTCCGTCTTGTTCAGGACGACGACGTTCGCGTACTACGGCGAGTGGGTTTATGTCTAGCACATATTGCAAGAAATCCGGTGAAAAAGACAACAACACCAGAGGCCCCAAACAAAGATCAGAAATGTGAGAATGCCTGATAAAGTATCCTACAACTAGATATGGGAGTTTCCGAAATTTGGGTACCTTATTTTGGGGTCCTTGTAATAAGGATCCTACTATTTAGGGTACTATATTAGGGCCGCCTTTTTTCGGAAACTCCCAGATATTCCTCAACCCAAAACCGTTTGATGCTCAAGAGGTCGGTGTTGTGCGCGACTGAGGTCTCAGGATGTGTAGAATTCCGTTCAAATTAATAAAGGGAACTCCAGAAAGTTGGAATATGAATTAATGGTAGGATCCCCTATAATTTACCTTAAAGGGGTTACGATAATGATATTCCAACTTTCTGGCTTCTACTTTACGAGTCTTGTAGACGACCCAAAAAATACGTGCCGGATGATTCAACAGACCCAAACAACAAGGGTCCATCTACCCAAATAATATATACTTTCGGCCCAAAGTACCTATATAGGGACTACTTTGGGGCCAAAGTATATACTATTTGGGTACATGGACCCTAAGGGAAACAACAAGAGGTTGTGGTGCCCTGGGTTCCACAAGTCCCCTAATGTACTGGGAGTTTCTGAAAATTAGGGGTACCTATTATGGGGTCCTTTGGTTGATGATATAAATCCTGCATGACCCATAATAATAAGGAATATACCATAATTCCCATAGTTTAGGGTCCTTAAGGTAATGCAGGATATATATCATCCACCGTTAGACTAAGGATCCTACTATTTAGGGTACTATGTTAGGGTCCCCTATATGTTCCATGGCTTGCTACTCACGAAGTTGGGGATTCTGGGACTCGCGCTTTCCGGGCTCCGGGTTTAAACATGTTGGGAATGAAGGTGGAGGCTCGGTTTTGTTTTTTTTTGAGAGCTCTTGTGCGCCTGCACGAAGGTTCGGCCTACGCAAGCCTATTTAAGGCGAGCCAATTCAGCCCCCTTTCACAACTCCACTTGCAGGGAGCAAAAGCGGAGGCTCGGTTTAGGGTTTAGGGTTTAGGATGGGCATTACCTAAACCCCCCAAAAGTAAATACGTTGAATAATGGCTCAAAACCTACAAAGGTTATTATTCTACCCAGACTATAATAGGATCCCTAATATGATTTAAGGTATATTCCTTAATTAAAGGATTTTGGAAGGTCTGGGTACATCCTTCTGGGGCCCAGGTATGGTCGCGAATGAAAACGGAAGCCCAATCTGATGCTCGCCCAGCAGGGCAGCCACACTCGCAGCCTTCCTACACCCTTTACGCTAGGATACCCAGTAACCTAAGAATAAAAAGGCCTCTCTTTTTTGGTATTGGGTAACTTTATAAGGAACCTAGGACTACAAAAAGGGAATAAGGGTACTACTGGGCATCCTAGTAACGCTTCAGTCCGCTACTCCCAGAGCTTCCAAAATCCCTTAATTAAGGAATATACCTTAAATCATACTAGGGATCCTATTATAATTGAAGGTATATTCCTTAATTAAGGGATTTTGGAAGGTCTGGGCTCTACCCTAAACCCGCACTACTTACTCAAACTGCCTATAATCCTCAATCCTATACCCGCTGGAAGCGCGAACCCCGAACGGGCCCTTAACTTTACATGTGGGTGGTTGTCAAAATTATGGTTGTGTTTTGGGTACCCCAAATATTAGGTGCCGTATTAAAATAAGGACCCAAGAAGGAACCCTAATATTGACAACCACCTATGTATGTGAAGGCTTTGGGCGAGGGTGAACTGCGCGGACCTGGGCTTATGGGCTAGGTTGAGCCGACCCTTGACGCAGGCCCCTTAGTCAGCATTGCATTTTCCCGGGATCTATACGGTTTGGGGGAATATGTAGGCATGTCCGGATAGGCATGTCTTTAACACTGACGGCATATTGAAACAATATGTTTGGGACGTCGTTAATGGGGCGAGATGCCTGAAACCCTTGTCTTCCTGATTGCGAGATGCTTAAGTATCCCTAAATACTAAACCCTAAATCCTTGGGTCAGTGTCTGTCTACGTACCATACAGAAAGCTCAGACCTAAACCCTATACCCAAAAACAGAATCTGCCTCGATCTGTTCCGCAAGGAGCTGCGGGAAGCTTTCGTTCTTGGGACCCTGTCGAGCATGATACTTTCGGCTTAAAGATCGGAGGCCTCAAAAGGTGGGATGAAGCTAAGTAATTAGGATGAAGGATCCCTTATACAAGGACTCGTAATTGGGAATATCGCACCTATCTTCATCCTACCTTTGGAACCCTGTGAAAAGATAGTTTAGGGTTTAGGGGGCTCAATCATGTTTCTGTAAGTAATAAAGGTTCCTTCCATACAGAGTCTATAGAATTGCAGTTTGATTCAAGATACATGCCTATGAGGGCTCCCTTTACATAAACAGGGTTCCTGCGGGCCCTTAATGATAAGGGTACCCGTTCTGCTACGAGATGGTTTCAACGAGGAGGCCCCAAAATGAAAAGGACAAAAGGCTAGTACTCAGGAACCTGGGTCCTATACGGCTCCTAGACCTAAGAGTAGCCTAGGAATAAAAAGGGTGCCCTTTTTGGTTTAAAGGGTGTTATAGGGGAACCTAAACCCTAAAAAAGGGAATAAGGGCCTACTCTGGGTCCCAGGCTCATTATAAACACACATCGGGGCCCAGGGGGGTTGTCAGGTCTCGGGCCGATGGTATATATCGGGACTTAGGGTTTAGGAGTCTCATGTTTGGGTCTTGGTGCCATGGCTTCTGAGGCTTAGGGTCTGGGGTTTGGAATCCGAAGACTCTGAAGTTTGGGGGCATACCTTATCCCGCAAATTCGACAGGTTGTAAATCAGTTCCAAGCCCGGAGCTGAACTCTAAACCCAGAGCCCTAATCTAAATACACAGAACAAAACCACACAAACTCACGGATGACCCTTTCTTGGAGGATCATGGGACTTAGTACGTAAGGTCCTAAGTACCTTAATTGGGGCTATAAGTAGTTCTAAGTAGAGTTACCTTACTTATAACCCTAGCTACTAAGTCCCATGATCCTCTAAGTAGACCCTAAATCCCCTCTTATACTACAACCCCTATAGATCCCTTTAAAGGAGCCCTTTAAGGAGCCCTAGCTACTAAGTCCCATGATCCTTTAAGTAGAAGCCTCCGAGCCTACCAGGACCCATCTCCTCTCAGTCACCGACCTGGAACACTACAACAAGGGCCTCAAGAATTCCATGTGGGAGTTTCCGAAGGGGTACCTTATTTTGGTTCCTTATAATAACGATCCTACTATTTGGGGTGCCATATTAGGGTCCCCTATTTTCGGAAACTCCCATGTAGGGTAAAGGGAACTCCAGAAAGTTGGAATATGGTTTCAGGGTAGGATACCCCATAATTTACCATAAAAGGGTTTAGGATAATCATATTCCAACTTTCTGGCTTTTCCCTTAGGGTTTGTGGGTATACTCTGGTACAGTCATGCGAGGAGCCCTACAAGACTTGGTGGAAACATATCGCGATCTTCTCGACCCGTGGAAACGGAGGGGTTTCCTGAATCGTCAAAGTTCTAATTACTGGGACTGGGATGTTCTAGGTAGTAGGAGTTGAGGGCTTTTTGTTTTAATCTAAGCGCTTGGGAATTTAGGTTCGTCGAGTAAGGGTTAAGGCGGCTTAGGGTGGACTAGTTGTACAACCCCCCTAAACCCTAAACCCCGAAACCCGAAGCCCCTAAACCCTAAACCCAGGACCGGCGCCTTTTTGACCCCTTCCAGGTTGGCGAAGAAGTCCCCACAGTCGACGACGGTCACGCATGTATCCAGTCGTGCTACCTGGCGCATAACGGGGATTCATATGGCCTAGAGGCTGAGGGTGTAGGGTATTGCTATCGAAAGAGGATTTACGGTTTAGGGCTCTTAGTGTTCAGATTCAGGTTTGGGGGTTTCGAAATATACGCAAAAACTGCCTACTTGGCTGGAAGCTTGACCCAGAGAGTTACGATGCTGACCCCGAAGCACCTGGTAGTGAGACTCCAGGCGACAAGATAGCAAGCAACCACATACTTTGTCCTCGTAGTCAATCTCACACGGGAGAACATCCAAACAACGGACACGAGCACCCAACCAAGCAGATAAAGGGAACTCCTGAAAGCATACTTCCTAGTCCCAAACCGTAAAGCCCCTTGTTTTATGTTGCACTGGCCATCCCGAAATCGGAGCCGACCCGACCTCGTTCAGACCTTCGGGGATGTGGCCTTCGGGGTCGTCGGCGAAGATCCGCGCGATCTGCGAAGGCTCCGACACTCCCGATGCCTCGATAATCATGTAGTCCTGCAGTGGGGTTTCGAGAGCTTCGGGCTAAAGTTTGTTGAGGGCTAATTAACCCTAAACCCTAAGCCTCTAAACCCTGAAACCGAAAGTGCTGCGATGGCCACCCCTAAACCCTAAACCTCTAAACCCTGAGACCAAAAAGTGATGCAGGCCCTACCCATAGACCCCAAAGTAGTTCCTTTTTGGGATTACCTTATAGGATTCTATATATGAACCAATAAAAAGGAACTACTTTGGGGCCTTTGGGTAAGGTTTGTGTTAAGAGTCTTGCGGTTCGCTAGGAGGGGCTTTTAAAGCCTTTGAAAAGTATTATAGTAGGTAAGATCCTCTTAAGCCCAATAAGAGAAAATATAAAGTGTCCCAAAGCCCTACCTACCCAAAGGCCCCAAAGTAGTTCCTTTTTGGGGGTTCATATATAGAATCCTATAAGGTAATCCCAAAAAGGAAAAGCCCCAAACCCTAGTTCGGAATCCTGAGCTTAGAAGTCGGCAAAACGCTCGGCCCCAAACCCTGCATCTCTCGACCCTATATACTCTGTAGAGGTGTCGCAGAACTGTGATTAGAAAACTCCGCTAAAGTTTTAAAAGAACCCATGAAACCTCTTAAATCGTTGAATTTGAGATTAGCAAGTTTTCAATCTAGCTCCTTATGGAACCCATTGATAAAAGCGCTGGCCGCAAGACGAACCGATAAACAATTCTCGCTCAAAAAAATAGAACACGCGGTAAGAAGACCCTGCAGGAACACGCCAAACAGCAGTAAAGATCCTAAACTGTGCTCTTACCCGACCCCTTGACCCTCAAACCTCAACCCCAAAGCCTAAACCCGAAACCAAAGAACCCACAGAAAGCAACCCTAAAGCCTAAACCCTAAAGCAGACAGACTCTCTCCTTCAATAACCGGGCCCAAAAAAGTTTGAACTTTCTGAGATAGACCAAATGCATAAGGCTAAAAAGTTTAAAGTTCCCCCATTGGCTATCTGACTAAACGAAAAAACTCCGAGGGTCGAAGGATCCTCCCCTGGCGAGCCCAAGGATCTGATGTGCCAGGTCATCCCTGGGCGCACACTCTCGGGCTTACCCAAACCCCCGGGAGGATCCAAAAAGTAGATCCCTTCATGGGGGTTCCTATAAAGTACCCTTAGTCTAGACCCAAGAGTAACCCAGGCATAAAAAGGATGCCCTTTTTGGTTTAAAGAGGCTTATAAGGGAACCTGAACCCTAAAAAAGGGAATAAGGGCCTACTCTGGGTCCTAGTAGTAGTATAGGGCCCCAAATTAGAGGATCTACTTTCTAGATCCTCCCGGGGGTCTGGGTAGCTAGGCCATACCCTTCGGCCCCAAAGTAGTTCCTTTTTGGGGTTCATATATAGAATCCTATAAGGTAATCCCAAAAAGGAACTCCTTTGGGGCCTCTGGGTAAGGCTCCATGGGCCCATAGAGTATGTACTTAGACCTCGAAGTAATAAGGGATCTGTAGTGTTTAGGGTTTTAAAGCTTAGGGTGGTTTAGGTTTAGGGCTTGGAGACTCTATTATACCTGTCTAGAAAGCTGAGTTGCACGAACTAGTGGGCTATTTTAACCAAAGTCGTAGGAACCTAGGGGAAAGTAGACTATCATCCCGGAGGGTCCATATCTTCTACGATTATGGAATTAGGTCTCCCAAATCCATTATTGGGATGGTCTTTTGGGGCCTAATTGCATATTGGTAGTGTATATGGACCCTCTTCGTATTCTGGGCTACTGGCATTCTAGGTCCCTAAACCCTAACCCCTAAACCCCAACCCCTGAACCCTAAACCTTAAACCCTAAGCCCTAAACCCTAACCCAGACCCGAAAAAACCTGGCGCCTGCAGGACTTCTGTAAGGAAATTGGTAAGGAAGCCTAGATTCCTAGACCCCAACTGCCCTCGAATACGAGGGCCGTGAGGGCTCTATTAAAGGGCCATGGTCGGGTCATCGTTAAAGGTATCTTGCTTCGGTTTCCGGGTGGTCTTCTAGACCCAAGAGTAACCCAGGCATAAAAAGGATGCCCTTTTTGGTTTAAAGAGGCTTATAAGGGAACCTGAACCCTAAAAAAGGGAATAAGGGCCTACTCTGGGTCCTAGTCTTTGGGATTCAGGGTGTATGTTTGGGGGTTTTAGAAGGTTTTTAGCTCTGGGGAGGCTTAGCAGGTTTCTGGGATTTGGCGCCGTGTGCGTTGTGGGTCCTTTTTGGCTTATAGCTTACAAATCGTAAACTCGGTTGCGTTTGCAGTGTATGTTTCTGTAGATGTGGGCTTCGGGTCACTAAGCATAGGGTTCTCGAATGTCTACCACTATTATTCGATAGGGTTCCTTGCGATATGTATTCTGGTACTACACCACAAACCCCGATTGCAACTACCCAAACCTTCCAAAATCCACGTATTAACGAATTAGACCTTGAATCGTATCTAAGATATCTTCGTTAGTTAGGGGATATCCGAAGGTCTGGGTATTACGGCTCCTACAGTATGCTGGTCCGGCCGGGGCACTTTAGGGTGCAGCATACGCAGCCGTTCTGCATGGCGACGACCTCGTCGCTTTGAAGCAGAGCCGTCTGGTCAATCAGTGCCTTGTCGATGTTCACCTCGGCCATGTCCTTGGTTTTAGGCTTACCTGCTCAGAAAGCCTACTTATTCTGAGCTCCTATAATAATAACAATAATAATAATACTAATAATAACAATAATAGTAGTAATAATATTAATAATAGTAAGCCCCATTTGTATTCACCTATAATCCCAGTCATCCCAATGATCAACATTCTGTATTCAGCCATAATCCCAGTACTCCCAATATGTATTCACCCATAATCGCAATCATTCCGATTTGTTTTCACCCATAATCACCAAGCCCGAAAAATTGCTTTTTGGATTACAGGTGAGGCTTGGGCTTGCCATGTCCTTCGTTTTGCAGCTTGGGACTTCAGCCGCTGCTACGAAGCGAGTGGCCCCATTAATTCCGCGGACCACCGGTTCAGGGTTTAGGGTTTTGGGGCTTCAGGCCAACGACTGATAAAAATGTGATCCTGGCGTGGCGAGTCTAAAAACAAGACCCTTGAACTTAAGAACCCCGCTGTTATTTGGGGGCTTCCATCTTTCTGCTGAGCGTGAGTACCAGGACTCGGATCTATGAGTGTGAGGCTCAGTTGCGGTTCGGCGGTTCGGAAAACTTTTCAGAAGTAAACCCTGAGGTTGGTCAAAACCCTACACCTAAGCCGAATCTTAGCTGAGAGTGTCGTTGACAATCACCGCACACTTGAAGTCACCATTCTGGTGCTTCTTCTCCAGGATGTGCTTCAGCAGGGTCGTTTTGCCTCGGGCGAAGAGGACCCAGAGAGACCAGGATTAGGGTGTAGGTTTAAGCTGGTTTAATGTTTTATGTCCCTCCGGAGAAGAATATAACCCAACTAAATCCAAAGACTCTGTGATTTAGTGTGCGCATTTCCTAAGACTCCTTAGTTTATTGACGGGTATTTCAGATTTCTTTGGGCGGAGGGAATACATGAAAATCGCGAGACTAGAGAAGAGCCGCAAAGCACCCTAAACCCTAAGGCCCTACGTCTCAGGCATCAGGGTTTGGAGTTTAGCCGAGTGGCCAGCGCCCAAAAAGCCGCAAAGCGTGGAGACTGGCAGGGGACCCTCGCGCTGAGGCTCCTGGTTCTGCTCCCGGCCTCTCTGCGCCTGGGCTTTACGAGTCTGAGGGTGTACCTGGGGATCCGAAACCCAACTGTTTTAGGGGTTATAAAGACCTTATAGTCACGGGGTCACAACCTACCATTTTGTAGGGTTTGGGGTCACAGGTAGGGCTTCAGAGTTCGGGTTTAGTGTTTACGGCTTTTTGGGCTTCGGTGTTAGGAGATAATAGGGTGTAGGGCTTTTAGGGTTCGGGGTTCAGCGCTTATGCTGTATAAGGCTTAGAGCTTAAAGACTTGGGTTGGTAAGGCTCAGGGTTTATAGGGTTCAGGGCTTAGGGCGTGAATTACAGGGTTTAGGGCTTACAGGGTTCAGGGTTTCTAATTTTAAGGCTCATGCAACATGCTTATACGGGGACTATGCAGAGACACAAGTAGTGACTAAACGGTAATTATTCGGAGCTGTATATATATATATATATATATATACAGATATAATGTTACATATTTATACAAATACGCACGACATTTTTGGCTATAAAATAATGTAGCAGTATATTCATATTGTGTTATATTGTATTAGCTATACCACACTATACTACAAGAAAATATAAAATACTATATCATATTAAACCACATCAGACTATCCTATGCTAAATTATATTGGGTTGTATTGTATTATATCTATCTAAAGGTGTCTATATATATATATATGTATATATATATATATATATATATGGGTGTCTGTCAACATTATGATCCCTTTTTGGGTCCCCATTATAATACGGCACCTATTATTTAGGGTACCCAAAAAGGGGCCCTTATTTTGACAACAACCCATATACTTAAGCACTATGATGGGAGGCCAAAAGGGGGGTTTAAGATTCTTGGGCTAGGGATTCCTTCATATGAACCCTATTATGGGAACCCTCATCCCTACTAAACCCCCATAGGCTAAAACCCCTTTTGGCCTCCTATGACACTAACGATATAGTAGAATGTAGGGTTTCTATATTAGGAATTACTATTATGATTTGGGGAAGTATTCCCCATAACAGTACCTAGGACCCTTTGGGCAACGCTCCACTCCCTTCGATGGCCTTGGCCTTGGCCTTCGGGCGCTTCGTGTCGGCCGCAGGGATGCGCGCGGCGGGCCGCTTCATTGCGACGTGCGGAGACGACAGGGAGAGTCGGGGGACTTAGTAACTAGGGTTATAAGCAAAGGTATAGATCTTCAGCCCTGGGTTAGTACTTGGAGGGTCGGGGGACTTAGTAAGTAGGCAGTAAGTAGACTTATAAGTACCCTAAAGGGGACCCTAATTGGGGTTATGGTACTTTTAAGTCCCTAATTAACCGGTTACTAAGTCCCGCGACCCTCCAAGTACAGGGGGGTCTCGGGTTTGGGGTTCCTTAGGAGTTCCTTTGAAGGTTAGGGTTTATAGGGGTTTAGGGCTTAGGGTTCAGGGTGTCTATAGGGCTTCGGGTTTAGGGTTCAAGGCTTAAGGGTCATGGTTTAGGGTTTTTTTTTTTTTTAAGGGTTTAGGGTTTAGGGTTTAGGGTTCAGGGTTTAGGGCTATAGGATGCTGTAGGGCTTTGTATGCTACAAAGTGCGAACGGAGGTGCTACGGGGGTCTTAAAAGCTGGGATCTTATCGGGTCTAGGGTGGAAGTCCTTGTGGGCAGAAGGATTTTTGCGGATTCAGTCGGGCTTTGGCCAAACTTCACATCATCCATTAACGGCGTGCCTCCTTGCTGCTTCATAAGATTTTCTGGCTAGTCCGTAGACCACCTCTGCATCTCGTATGAAGGCCCCTACCCGAAACCCCAAGCCTAAATCCGAGAGTTCAGATCTGTAAACCCGAGGACAGCAACTATTGTTCGGAGCTTCGGGTGTCGTACTCACCCCTTTAACCCCAAAGCTAAAACCCCAACCCTACATACAGCCTGCTGTAGGGACCACAATCTGCAGAATGCAGAATAGGGCTTGCCCGGCATATCATCATAGATAATACAGGGACAGTACCGGGATACCACTATACTAGTTCTCCCGTCCCTATACTGTCCAAGTACCCACATGGTAGGCTTTCAGATTCAAGCCCCCGAAGCCACCCTGTCATATGGACCTAGAGAACTGAACGTCTGAGAGTCGCATAGCCAAGTCCAAAACAGAGTTTAGCCCGTAGACAGTCGTAGGCTGAAGGACTGCGCCCAAAGCCCATGTCTGCATAACTTCTCCACCCTAGTTAGTACCTGAATCCCTGAAAACCACAATGCGTGTGTGTATATATATATATATATATATATTATAGGTATTAAGTAAAAATATACCCTACACCCTAATCCTGAAACCTTATGCCCTGAACCCCATGATCCCAGAGACCTGCAACTCTACATCCCGAAGCCAGAACCCTCAGATCCTGAAGCCCCGAAGAGTTGTGGGTATAGGGGTTCGGCGGTTGAGGTTTCAGGAGTTGAACGTTCAGGCCGTTCAGGGGCTAGGGCTTATGGGCTATAGGGTCTAAGATCAAGACTACAAGCAAGACTCCCAACTTCCAAGTCTCCTGGAAATCAGACGATCTTGAACCCCAAGACCCCAACAACAACACCGAAGACGTAAACTCTGAAGACACCCGATGCTCCAAAGAATCACTAAAAAACTGTGAAAAGTCCGAGGGATTCCCAAGTCATAGCCGACCTCCGTGTCGATGCTTAACCTCCGCCGCTCGTTGGCGCGGAGGATCTGCGAGACCTTTGCTTGTTTGCTTCTGTTTGCCCAGGCTTCTGGGGCCTTACCCAGACCTTCCAAAATCCCTTAATTAAGGAATATACCCTAAATTATAATAGGATCCCTAATATGATTTAAGGTCTATCCCTTAATTCTATTAAGGGATTTTGGAAGGTCTGGGTACATGATTACGAAGGTCTTAAAGGCTTCAGCAGAGTACTGTCAGCATGCAAGGCCTTTGGGCTCCCAAACCGAAGTACCGCAGGGACCTCAATATGGTACTAGGATGCCCAGTAACCTAGGAATAAAAAGGCCTCTCTTTTTGGTATTGGGTAACTTTAAAAGGAACCTAGGACTACAAAGAGGGAATAAGGGTACTACTGGGCATCCTGGTAAATATGGTCGTCAGGGCATCGTTTAGGGTTTTAGGGCTTTAGGGGGGTGAGGGATCAAAAAAAAATTAAATAAGGATCAAGAAAAAATTAAATGGAAAGATCAAAAAAAACTAAAATAAGGATCAAAAAAAAATAAATCAATCAAAATACAGCAATTCCTGGGGCAGAGGCATCAAAAAAAAATTAAATAAGGATCAAAAAAAATTAAATCACTTAAAATACAGCAATTCCTAAATTTTTCCAAGGGAAAACACTGTTTTCCTAGGGATTTTCTTCTGTTTCCCTAGGATCTGTTTGGTTTTTCCCCTGGAAAACACGATATTCCTGCGGATTCTGTGGTATTTCCCTAAGTTTTCCTTGATTTTCGTAGGAAAAAACTTGTTTCCTATTACCTATGGCGTTCGTGTCATTTCTTGAGGTTTTCAGAAGGACAACATATGGTTGTTCCGCGGGAAAATCAAATTTTCCTTACAATTTCACATTTAGGACGGATTTCCTGTTGTAGCTGTTTCTGGTATTCCGCTTCATCATCTATCTTAAACACGCCCCTCATTTGGCGATTCTGGTTCAGCATGTATCTACAAGGGCGGAGACGCCCTCATTTGCTGGGTTTCAAAAAAAGGCATATGCTTCAAAGCAACCCTGCACGGCTTAAAACAGCGGCGGGGTTGGGGGGGGGGCGCAAGCCCCCCCCATTTGCAGAGACAACGTTCACATGATGGGCTTCGAGAACACTCTTTGAATCAAGCTTGCACGTCTCGAAAAGCGCGGCGGCGGGTGTTTTGTTCTTCCGTGCCTGTTCGTGTCTCTTCTTCCGTTAGCATTCTAACCTAATATATATATAACATAGTAAACCAGAAGAACGACATAAGATGGTTCGACAACACAAAAATGGTGTGACATTTTCTGACATAACAGAACCTTGCTTCTTATAGCATATAATAGCATACTAAAAATACAACAATACAATATAACAGAAGATGACATAGAACAAAACAACATCTTAGTTCATAGCGTAGTACGTTGTAACATAGTACAATACAGTGTGTATATTTACAACATAATCTGTAGTATATTTTACAACATTAGGTTACATTATGTTATATTATGTTACGGTATATTACGATATTATGGTAAATTCGATTGGACTATGTAGTATCCTGTTGCGTGTATCTTTGTTTCTGTGATTCTTTCATATTCTTCCTCTTTCGTCTTTTCCAACTTTGCTTTTTTATTCTGGACTTCTTTCTTTCTTTCGCTCGTTCATTTCTTTTCTTTCTTTCTGTTGTTCTTTCTTTGTTCATCTCATACTCCCTTCCTTTCTTTCTTGCTTTCTTTCTGGTTTGATTTATTTCGTTCTTTCTTTGGTTCGTTCTTTCTTTAGTTCTTTCTTTCGTTTTTGCTTTCGTTCTTTCGTTCTCTCTCTCGTTCTATCTTTCTTTCTTTCTGTTTTCCTTTCTTTCGTCCTCTTTAGATACAGCAATTTTTGCATTTTTCCCAGGGGAAACACTGTTTTCATACGGATTCGTTTTCATTTCCTGAGGATTTGCTTGGTTTTTGCTCGGGAAAACACGATTTTCCCACGGATTCCGTGGTATTTCCTTAAGTTTCTTTCCTTAGTTCTTGCTTTCGTTCTTCCTCTTGTTTTTGCTTTCGTTCTTTCGTTCTCGTTCTTTCTTTCTTTGTGTCTTTCTTTCTTGCTTTTTAGATACAGCAATTCTTGAATTTTTCCAAGGGAAAACACTGTTTTCCTAGGGATTTTCTTTCGTGTCCTAAGGATTTGCTTGGTTTTTCCTAGGGAAAACACGACTTTCCTACGGATTCCGTGGTATTTCTCTAAGTTTTCCTTAGTTTTTCCTAGGAAAAAGCCTATTTTCCTATTACCTACGGCGTTCGTGTCATTTCTTCAGGTTTTCCGAACGAAAACATACGTTACCTAGCTTATTCCTCGGGAAAATCAAATTTTCCTTACAATTTCGCATTTAGGACGGATTTCGTGGTGTAGTTGTTGCTAGTGTTGTTGTTGTTGCTGTTGGCGTTGTGGTTGTAGGTGTAGTATGTTGTAGTTTTAGTTGTAGTTGTAAGGATAAAAAACCCGAGGGTCAAACAAAAATCAAATACGGATCAAAAAATGAAATACGGCAATTGCAGCCATTCAGCGTGCTTGTTCTGTCTTTCTTACTGTGTTGTTC
Organism: Symbiodinium sp. CCMP2592; assembly: GCA_905221615.1. Lineage (NCBI taxonomy): Eukaryota > Dinophyceae > Suessiales > Symbiodiniaceae > Symbiodinium > Symbiodinium sp. CCMP2592. The sequence continues at coordinate 715,092 of CAJNDT010003513.1, forward strand.
TTATTCCCTTGTGTTCTTTTGGGTTTGCGTTCTTTATTTCGTTCGATCATGACTTGTCTGTCTTTAAACACGCCCCTCATTTGGCGATTCTGGTTCAGCACGTATCTACAAGGGCGGAGACGCCCTCATTTGCTGGGTTTCAAAAAAAGGCATATGCTTCAAAGCAACCCTGCACGGCTTAAAACAGCGGGGGGGTTGGGTGGGGCGCAGCCCCCCCCCATTTGCAGAGACAACGTTCACATGATGGGCTTCGAAAACACTCTTTGAATCAAGCTTGCACGTCTCGAAAAGCGCGGCGGCGGGTGTTTTGTTTTTCCGTGCCTGTTCGTGTCTCTTCTTCCGTTAGCATTCTAACCGAATATATATATAACATAGTAAACCAGAAGAACGACATAAGATGGTTCGACAACACAAAAATGGTGTGACATTTTCTGACATAACAGAACCTTGCTTCTGATAGCATATAATAGCATACTAAAAATACAACAATACAATATAACAGAATTATTTCTCTATTTCTTGCATGGCTTTCTTTCTTTCTTTCTTTATTTCTTTCTTTCTTTCTTTTGTTCTTTCTTTCTTTCTGTCATTGTTTCTTTATTTCGTTATTTCGTTCTTTCTTTCGTTATTTCTTTCTTCCTTGCTTTCTTTCTTCCTTTATTTCTTTCTTTCGTTCTTTCTTTCTTTCCTTCTCTCTCTCTCTCTCTGTCTTTCTTTCCTTCCTTTTTCCCCTTCCTTTCGCGGATACCCGTTTAATTTTTTTTGATCCTTATTTAATTTTTTTTGATCCTTATTTAATTTTTTTTGATCCTTATTTATTTTTTTTTTAACCCCTATCCCGCTTTAGGGTGTTGGGGCTTAGGTTTCAGCGTTGAAGATTTGCTCCGCTGATATGCTGGTGTTCTTGGGGATTGCCAAAACTCCCCAACGGTTCCGACACAGAAATTTCGTATCGCACCGTCCACATCGGAAGCCCATAAGGCCTTTGCTCTTGCGGCCAGCAAAACGCCGGCGTCCAATCCATACTGCGTCTCGCGCCACCAACCTTCTAGACCCCTGCATGGGGGTTGGGCCTCTTCTTTCGTCGCCTTGCCGCCTCCTCCGGGTGGCATGCAGGTTTCTGCGCATCGTGGCTCTCAGCCCCTGCCGTAAGCCTTCGCAATTGGGACGCTGTGGTCCTCGAGGATATCTGATCTGAAAGAGAACACCAATCATCACAAGCAAGGTGCAGGCTCCCACAACCCACATTGCTTGGCCGTTTTGAATTTTGTCGTCCTCTGGGCCCCAAACCGGAGGATTCACCGAGGGTCGAACGCCCCACGCAGCAGCAATTTCGTATCGCACCCGTCTAATCCGGAAGGCCTTTTTCCTACATAGGCTCTGGCGGGTCTCTACGTGCAGCCTTTTAGTCAGGACCAGGTTTTCCAGGATGCTTCCTGGGGTCTAGGCTGGGTCTAGGGTCCAGGGTTGAGGGGATTGAGGGTTTAGGGTCTGGGATGTCTTGGCATTGGGTTGTGTTGAGGGACCCTCTTGTGTGTGTGTGTGTGTACATATGTGTACATATGTGTACATATGTGTACATATGTGTACATACATACATACATACATATATATATATATATATATATATGTATATATGTGTATATATATATATATATATATATGTATACACATATGTATACACATGCGTATACGTATATGTCCACTCCTGCGATTCTTGTGACTTAAGCTAAACTTACAGTAATATATGATTATTCCCATGGTCATGGCAACTTAAACAGTACATTCCGCTATTTCAAGCATTATCGCAACTTCAACGGGTGCTTCGTTGGACCATGTAGCTGGTTTTTGTTGGGCGTTCCTCGGGTGAAGGGTTTGGGGTTTAGTGGTGTCTCTGGGTGTTCTGTTTGTAACCAGGTAAGTTTGGGATTATGTAGGGAATATCAGGTACGACAGTATCTGCGTGCATATTCGTACTTCGGCCTGGTTGGGGTGTCTTAGATTTCTTCGCGCTGGTGGGGGCTTCAGTGACAGGGTTTAGTGTTCAGGGATCCGGGTTCATGTTTAGGGCCTGCGGGTTTGGGCCGAGTTTGGGGCTTGAGGCTGAAGGTTTGCGGTTGGTAAGACTTGTAAGAGCTTCAGGTACGGTTTTGCGAGGCAGGCTCGGAACAGGCAGATAGAAGCACATGCGCGCGCACACGCACACACTTACTTAAACACCTCGTCCACAAGCCTTCCCATGCCCCGCTCCCCGAGGCTGCCACCCACGCTGGGCCATTTTCCACACCCTGCCTCGGCGAGCTTGGCTGCAATTTTTGGGCTTGGCTACACTGGACTTAGACCGCTAGGAACAATAATTTTAAGCGTCTCTTAAGGATGTTAGTAAAAAAAAGAAAAAATGCTCCGTAAGTACACCTGAGGCCTTTGATTAGAATAGGGTTGTTTTCGTGTGGATGAACTACAGTTAGAATTATTCAGCAGCCCTGAGAAATGGTCAATTTTAGTCTTACATGCTGGAGGTTTAGGAATCTTGGTAGTGAACCTTTACAAGCAAGTAAGGGTTCAGGATGTGTCGTTGGAGGCGCAGCTGAACCGTGGCGCTAAACTCCACACCCTACCAACCGCGTGTGGGTTGAAGGTTTAGGCCCTAATCCTGAACTTTATAGGACTTATAAGGGTTTCGGGTAAGGGCGTTAAGTAGTGTTGACACAACTCAAAAGCTTCAACTCCCCAGAAAGTGCTGCCAGAATCGTTTAGCTAACGACCATGTATCAATGGGTGGCAGAGTTTGATGCTTAAGACTAGACTGGGACGGCATCTGATCGCCGCCTTTGATCCCCTAGCTGCGGCTCAGGAAGCATGAGAACATCGTATGGCATTGCGTTCGCAGTAGTCCCTCCTAAACCGAACCCTTGAGCCTGAACCTTTCCCCCGAAGCCAGACAGCCCCAAAAGCCCCTAAACCCTAAACAATAAACCCGAAAATGAATCCCTGACAACTAGGAGTATCAAAGCCACGGCATCCTCAACGAACCTGTTAAGCCTACATAGAACCCTTGAGTGCAATACCTTCTTTTGGCCACCTCAGCGTCTTATTATAGGATCCTAACCATAAAATGAGTCACCTAACAACACATACTACAAGTTACTACATTTACTAGACCCAAGAGTAACCCAGGCATAAAA